>CM069933.1:14429218-15029218 GCA_036172225.1 Cryptocoryne crispatula var. balansae | reverse complement strand
TTTGCAGTTGTGTGGCATTTCTGAGCAAGAAATCAAGCCATCTTGTGCCATGGTGACGGCCAACGACAACTCCAAGAAGTCTGCACGTGGGGTGGTCACTCTAGAAGTCAAACTTGGACCATGTACGGTCACAACAGATTTTCATATTCTAGAATTGGATCCAACTTTTCGGGCTATACTTGGGAGGCCATACTTGGAGGCAATAGGAGCTGTGGCTTCAACAAACCACCAGTGCATAAAATTTCCCTTTAAAGGACAGGTGGTCAAGGTGACTAGCATGCCTATAAGGGACGAGCCGAACGATGCTTCTTTACCCCTAGGTCCGTCAATACAACCCCGAGATCTCGGTGGGAGAATTGCCGAAGTTAGATGCATGACCGCCTCTCTACCGGACACCTTTGGGATGGCGGATGATGATGAAATTGGGCTATCACCGCAAGAGGTTTAGGCAAGGATCTTCAAGGGATCACTCGGCCAATTGAAAATGCGAAAAGGCCACGCAGCGAGGGTTGGGATATGAAGAGGGTTCCATCCCAAGGAGGATCTTCCAGGGGATATGCCATGGGACTCCACACCTTCTTTATCAAAGGGGAGACCATGATGATGGTGAAGATGGCAAAAGTTCCGTGATAGTTTGTCAAGAGAAGAAAGGCTCCAGATGAAGAAGAAGAAGAAATGAAAGACTTATGCTTATCTTTGACTCGTTTGTTCTCAAGTGGGGAAGAGTATCAAGAACCACCCAAGGGCAGACCAATCTTGGATCATCTAGTTAAGCATACCACCCAAGTCAAAACCATTTCACGAGGCCCGAACATAACAATCCCATGTTTGAACCTCGTACCTTTATTTCTAGATCTTTTGGATGGGCTTCAGGGCCCACTTACCCTCTTTGGGCCCATGAGCCCTCTTCAACCTTCTACTCTTACTGGGCCAGCTTGCCCATTTGCTTCCCTCATCGACTTGAGCGAGGGCTTTTCCCAACATGGGCTCACATGCCCATTTATTTCTAAGATCGGGTCCACGTACCCGTTTACTTTTTTCATCAGTTTTGGACCCATGTGTCCACTTTCTGTTACCATTGGGCCCACGAGCCCCTTTTTCCTCTTTATTTTTAAGTTTTTCTCTCTGGTAATTCAGTCAGTTTCTAGCAAGTCTCGAGTCACTCAGACTCATTCTATCTTTTTACTTGAAATTTCCAAAACGTCTTCTCTGAAATTCACATTTCCATCGAGGAAACGTCTCTACCCATCCCAGAGGGTACTCCCAATCAGGGATCCCCCTTTTCTAAATCATTGATCGATTTGCTCGATCCTCCCTCCACTGTAAATACCACCTTTCCAGCTTTATCTTTAGTAGGTCAAGTTAGGTTAGGAAATAGGAAAGTCAGAGGTAAAGGAGTTTCAAATAGATATCTGCAACAATTGGCACAGAAATGTGTATAGTCTTGACTGATCGGTTAGGGCGATGGCAGAGTTTCTTATCACAATTTGATATCATTTATGTCCCACAGAAGGCAATTAAGGGTTTTTCTATTGCTGAACACCTTGCCCATCATCCCATACCCGTCTTTGACCCAGTCCGGTCGGAGTTCCCGGATGACGAACTAATGTCAGTCCGATCTTCCAATATTTGGACATTATATTTTGACGGGGCTCTGAACTCTCATGGTAGAGGGATAGGTATTGTCCTTCTGTCACCTGAAGGTGTCACCATTCCACAGGCTTTTCAGCTTAACTTTCCAGCGACCAACAACATAGCTGAGTATGAAGCCTTGCTGGCCGGGCTAGAGGCCGCTCATTTCCATGGTGCCACCGAACTGAGGGTGATAGGTGATAGTCAATTGATCCTACGCCAGGTCCTATCCAAGTACCGAACTTCCCATCCAAACCTCAAACCCTACCAGGAGCTCACTACCTGCTACATCAAGCTATTCTTCAAACTCACCTTTGTCCATGTCCCCCGCTCTCAGAATATCCTCGCCGATGCCTTAGCTTCACTAGCTTCATCTCTATCTGTCCCGCTAGGCAGGCAAGTGCGAACTATCCACATTTGTAAGAGAACAATTCCGGCAATTGAGGATGGACGTTTTCTAAAAGTTAAGGAGAGGTTCAACAGAAAGGAATACTTAGAACATAAAGAAGAAATCTCCTTGATTGAGTTGGAAGAATTAGAAGAAGGTGAGAGACCTTGGTATGACGAGATTGCGAGGTATTGCCAAGATCAGTCATACCCACCTGGATCAACCACCAAAGAAAAGAAGGCAATCAGAAGAGTATCCCAGAGGTATACAATCCTAGGAGGAGTGCTCTATAAGATAAGCCTAAGTGGAATCTTACTCAGATGTCTTGATGAAGAAGAAGCCGAGTTGGTGCTAAAGGAAGCACATTCTGGAGTTTGTGGTGGTCATGTGAATGCCCAAGCCCTTGCTAAGAAAATCATCCGACAAGGGTATTATTGGCCAACTCTAGAAGAAGACTGCTCCATCTTTGTCCGGCATTGTCATTCATGTCAACTTCATGCCGACAAGATTCACTCTCCCGCATCTTCCCTTCATCCAATTCATGCCCCATGGCCTTTCGCCATGTGGGCTTTTGATATCATTGGCCCCTTGAGTGACCTCAACTCCGAAATGCGCTCAAAATCATTCATTCTGACGGCAACGGAGTACTTCACAAAGTGGTGAAGCGGAAGCATTCGTGGAGATTAAAGCGTCAACGATCTGCTCCTTCATCAAGCGCAACATCTGGCAAGGTTCGGGATCCCTAGCGACATCGTCACCGATAATGGGCCACAATTTCTTTCTCAAGATCTCGCGTGATCTATGCAACAGTATTACATTTCATTGCATCATTCATCACCATACTATCCTCAAGGCAATGGTCAAGCGAAGCCACCAACAAAACCTTAATCAAAATCATCAAGAAATCTTGTAAGTCTAGCAAATTTGCCGACCGGCCCGATAAGCTTGTAGATGCTCTATGGGCTTATCGTACTTCTGTAAGGACTCCCACTGGACAAACCCCGTATGCTTTGGCATATGGGATGGAAGCAGTGGTCCCTTACGAAGTATTACTTCCATCTCTCCGAGTTCAGCTCGACAGGGATATTCCTGTTGTTGAGAGACGAGAATCTCTCCTTGCACAACTTGAACTCTTGGATGAAAGAAGGCTAGCCGCCGCCGAGCATGCCCGGACTTATCAGAATAGACTCAAAAGGTTTTATCAAAAGAGGGTTGTCGAGAGAAAGTTCGAAATCGGTGAGATGGTAGTCAAACGCATATTCGTTAAGCCAGGGGGTCCCCGCTCCAAGTTACAACCTAACTGGGAAGGGCCTTTTGTAATCACTGAAAAGTATCCAGGTAATGCATATGAATTGACTAATGCAGATGGAGAAAAATTGAATCATCCTTGGAATGGAGTTTACCTCAAAAAGTACTTTCCATAAAAATGGAGAAATCACTGGTATAATCTCAAGTCATCGATCCTAGGTTGTTCGTGAGAAGTCAAGGGTAGGTACCATCCTACACACACAACACTTCCCGATCCTAGAATCCAGACAACCCGACACTTGCGAAAGGCAAGGCAGAAATCTAGGAATGGAAGGAATACCCTTACCCTATTCTCTTCTACTCGGTCCAAGATAGGGAGAGAAGATTAGAGAGGGGTAGTATCGAAAACACTCGCCACCCTAGTAGGAGGCCGTCTCAGAGGGTACAAAAGGGTGCCAAAAGATGGGCAATGAACCCTCGAGTTAGAAAAAGAAAACTGATCAACCTGTACGAATGAGTACCCAGAATGAGAGTCAAGGCAAAAGGCACTAAAAGAAGGGAAATGGCCCCACGGGTCAAAAACCTGTCCAAATATGTGCCACATAGAAAAGAACAAAAAAAGAAAGAAAAAAACCCAAAGAGGCCGAACCCCAATGGGTAATTTGAGTGAGAGTAGAGAAATCCCTCTCAACATCTTCAAACCCTATCAAGGACTTCCTCTATACTCTTCCTCCTTAAACCCCTTGGGTAGGGTAAACCGACCAAATCCAGGTGGAATCCAAGCCGATCAAAGGAAGAAGGTTAGAAGGATTCTAGGTAGGGAACTTTATTCTTGCACGTGGCATCTACCACTTGAGTCTTGACAAACCCCAAAGACCAATCACTTGTCTCAAATACCAGCATTTTCTCCACACAAAAAAGTTGCATATTTCAAAATTTCAAAAAAATGCATATTTCAAAAACCTAAAAAATTGAATATTTCAAAAACTCAAAAAAAATTGTATATTTCAAAAAAAAACCAAAAAAATGAATATTTCAAAAATTCAAAAAAAATACACATATTTCAAAAATCCAAAAAAAAATTTACTTTTGAAAATCCAAATGATTGTTTTCAAGAAAACCCAAAAAAAAAAAAAATTCTTAGTCATGATCATTGCCTTAGTTGCATCCATGCTTATTTGATTGTCATGCATATTTTCATTTCTGCATTGCATATCCATTTTTACTTTAATTACCTTGTTAAGAAGGCTCTTCCCCTTGACCTAAGTCAAAGTTGACCATAATGGGCAAAGGGATGAGTCCTGATGAAGATCTAATCTCCTTCTGTCGAGTGTTTCACGCATGTCAATATAGGAGAGGAGAAGATTCACACCATGACAGGTAAGTTCTCTCAACCCCCCATTTCATTTTATGTCATTTGTTTTATTCCACCTTGTTAAGAAGGCTCCTCCCTTTGACTCAAAATCAAGGCATACGACATACAGGCAAAGGGATGAGTAATGATAAAAATTTAATCATTTTCATTAAGTGTTTTCAGGAGCTGAAGAAGCAAAAAGAGAAGGGCAATCAGGTATAATTTTTTTTATGAAAAAAAAAAATTGGCCTCAGGGCGCATGTGCCCTCACCTGGGGGCACATGGCCAGGTGCCCCACCCCAGGGCGCATGGCCAGGTGCCCCCGATCGGGGGCACATGGACAAAAAATTTGAAAAATTCAGAAATTGTCTATAATGTTAAAAGTGACATTTTTGCTAAAGGAACCATCATCAAAAACTTTGTTTTGACCTCCAAATGATGGTTCTAATAGTAAAATCTTCAGTTGATCATTTCAGAAATAATCTGATTCATATGACAATTCTGTCTGTTGGGTACTAACCAGAAATGTGCAGGCAACCTTTTTAGTCCTAACAGGTGAATTGGCGAGATCAGTGTTCCCCAAGAAACGTCATGCCAACCTTGCGCCAAAAAGAAAGGAAGCACCACCCAGCTGAACATTCTCATGGTGTTGTATTCCGTCGGAAGGCAAGACAAGGATGGACCAGAGATGCTGGTCGATGCACCACGCCAGAAGACTTCACTCAAATCCACATTCTCATCAATCTTACATCATCACCATCATTGCATTTTTTCACTTCACATCACTCTTACTATCTGTCACCTAGTTATGTTAGGTCCATTTTATATATATTATATGCATTAATGTTGAAGACCTTGAGAGTGAAGATGACTGGGCCCGAGGTCCCCTTCAACAAAATCTACGACGGCTTGGTCATTTCTTCACACTCACGGATAAGCCAAAATTGAACATTGGAGGGACGATGGTTCCTAATTGGGTGTCTTGACCTCCAATAGACAATCTATATCTTCAACTATTTTTCTACATGATTTTCTGTGTGTTCACAGCCATCTCCTTTTCTTTCTTCATCATTACCAATTCTATTTCATTATGTTTTCTCTTTCCTTTATTTCATCATGTTTTATTCTTTCTTTTATCCCTTTATGTTTTATTCCTTTCTTTTGTTCCACCATGTTTTATTCTATCATTTCTTTTATCCCACCGTGTCTTTTATTTTACTCACCGTGGCAATTGATCATGCCATTGTTTCTTCTTTCCCATCATTCTATGTTAGTCTCACCATTATCTTTCATTCCCACTATGGCTTAAATCTGTCGTGTCGTTTTCCGAATACTTGATTTTCTGCTAGAGCATGATTCATGGTTTTCACGATACCCGAGCAATTTTGTTATGCTTAAATGAACCCCTTTAGAACTTGAGGTTCTTCCACTCAGAATTAAACTGAGTATTTTGGTGAAACTTGAATGAACTTGAGATTCCAAATATGATGGATTGGTATTCTTTTCTTTTTAAGATCAACTTATCTTTTACAAACTTTAGCCCATCACAGTACAAGAACACCGCAAAGTTCGGGTTGTGGCTGATGATGAACCTACGAATTCCCGAGGACTCCTCACCACGGCTGAGGGTTGGCTACATCCTTTTATCCTTTATCATTCACTTTTTTATCTCTCGTGCCAAGGCATGTCTTTTACCCGATACCAATTATATGAGGTTTTGATAGAACATGAAAGCGATCTAGAATACTCAGCGAGATTCATATTGCTGGATCGGGTAGATAAGCGTGTCTATATCTACACCTTGATGCCACCTTTTCAGTCCATCATCATCCCATTCCGCTACATTCATCTACGTTCACTTGCATTCCATTACAGTTCACTACGAATCACTCCGCTTCATTACATGCCACTCCCTTACAAAGCCGACATCAAGGCGAGGCAAGCTGTAGACACGCCAAATTTGCCTAATTCAGAGCATAAAACTCATGTTTTATAGGGTAACACGCATGATTGATCATATGATGATGCCGGGTCTTTTAAAGTTGATTTGAAGCTTCGCCGAACGAAATCGGATACTTTCCGAAGTTTTCTGCGAAAAGCCGTAATTTCCGGGCGAAAGCCACACGTTAATCATGTAAACCCGGAAATTGGCTGAATGACCACTGCCTAATGATCATGCATTGAAGGTTATGGTCATATTCACACTCCGGACAAGTTTTGTTGCATTCCGTGCCTTTCCGGTTTGCCGTCGGAGTCATTTTGACCTATATCGGACCTTCTATTCACTGCCCTAACTTCCGGATAAAATTCTGAAGTTTTGGAGGGTTTGATGGCTGATCCGATGCTATAGAAAGCTTCTTCATCCTGTTATCTTTCCAATGCAACAAACGGCGTCGAATTCCGAGTTCGGGAGTGTTCGCAATGGCTTCCAGAACAAGGACGCGCGAAACTAGTCCCATGCGCCCGGGTTCCTGGTCACATGCGCCCGGGACCCAGGGCACATGGCCATGCGCCCTACCAGTGAGGCACGTGGCCTTGTGCCCTCACTTGAGGGCACATGCGCCCCACCTTTGAGGCACGAGGGACCCAGTTTTCACGGGACTCTACCACTCAACCGACGGACCGGATAAGATCGAAATTTTCGGAGAAGATAAGATGTGCCCTCATCAGCACATGCGCCCCTCAGTGGGGCGCATGCGCCTGGCACCAGGGCGCATTTATCCCTATTTTTTAGCTTTGATCAGACCTTCTGTTCTCCTATAAATGGACTCTGATTCCGGTCATTCCAAGGGCATGATCACGACTCCCCAGGCATCTCAAGACGTCCTAGCACCCTCCTGCATCTATTTTGTGATTTTTAGAGAGAGAATTTCGAGTTTTTAGAGAGAGAAAAGTCGGTTCAAGAGAGAGGAAGGCTGTTCTGTAGGTGATCTGCCAAGTCTCTCTTCTTCGGCCTCTACAACAGTGTGTGGACGTCTTCTGCCAGTGCTCTCTTCATCAAAGTTCTTTCACTCCAAGTCTTCTTGAGTTTACAATCGACGGCACTTGATTCCAAGGTCGGGGCTGGTCGTGACGAGCGCAGAAGCAAAGTCGCGCCTGGCAGATCCTGGACTGCTGCTCGGCTTTTTCGACAACACAGATTTGGCTATATCTTTCTCTATTCAACTCAGAATCTTTCAGTTCTTTTTCCTACCTCTTTGTTTAGTGATTATCCATCTTCCTATCATTTTTTACATTTTTTTGCATTACTTTTACTCTGTTAATCCGAAAATAAAAAAAGAGGGGTTAGAGATAACCCGAATCCGGTCAGTTTCTAGTCAATTGTGTGTTTTATGTTATTCTCTTTACATATACTCCACTTTGTCTAGTTCTAATTATCTCTTTCACTTGTTTATTTGTCTAGTTGCACAGAATATCAAGCACCCACTGCGTTGAGGACTCTTCTTCATCGGCCGGCCGAAGAAGGAGAAGCTTAAACTCACATTCTTCACGCTAAGGTACACACGGTCATCTTTCATTTTAATTCTATAAATCGGAACCCACGGTTCCTGGCGACCACGTTTATTTCTTCTCACCCTCCTTCCACATGACCCGAACCATCTCTTTGGTGATCAAGCGACGCCAAGGGATGAAAGTTCGGGGATCAATGTGAGTGTGGGACCGAGGTGAGATTTGCTTTCCGAGCTTCATTCCTTTCTTTCCTGATCCCCTCTTGAGGTGACGATCTGGGTTCACGGACTTCCCTGAAAAGGAGAGGACCCCGTCGAATTTTCAGAGTCGACAGGCACAGGGGCCCGATTTCGAGGAATTATGGGCACGCGGGCCCGATTGTGAAGAAATGGGGGCATACAGGCCCGAAGTTGAAGGAGTGTGTGCATGTGTGCCCGAGGTTGATGGAAGGTGGGCACGTGGGCCCGATTTAGAAGAAATTTGGGCACATGGGCCCAGATGCAGAAAAATATGGGCATGTAAGCCCTGTTGAGGTGAATTGCCGGCACGTGGGCCTGATTGAGGTGAATTATGGGCACATAGGCCTGATTTAAAAAATTTAAGGACACATGGGCCCGATTGGAGAGAATTATGGGCATGTGGGCCCGATGGAAGGAAAGGGGCATGTAGGCCCAGTTGGGGAAAAGGGGCATATGGGCCCAGTTGAAGGAAAGGGGCATGCAAGCCCGATTGATGGAAAGGGGCACGTGGACCCGGTTGAAGAAAAGAGGCATAAGAGCCCAGTTGATTAAACGAGACACATGGGCCTGGTTGGATAAAGGGGGCGCGTGGGCCCAGTTGATGAAAAGGGGCATAAGAGCCCGATTGACAAAAAGGGGCATAAGTGCCCAAAAATGGGGCATAAAGACCCAAAAATGGGTTATAAGGGCCCAATTGAGTGGTATGGGGTGTGGGCCATGGCCCTAAGATTGACAGATTTTGAACCCATGGGCTTGATTGATGGTTGTAAGAAGGATAAAGAAAGCGCAGTGGCCCTAAGATTAAGGAATTGTGGGCCCATGGACCCAATCGTTGATTTGGAGGAGAATAAAGAAAGAGTTGTGGCCCTAAGATTGATTGATCGTGGGACCATGGGCCGGATTGTTTCTTAGGAGAAGAATGGGGTAAGGGTCGTGGTCCTAAGATTGATGCTAAGATATTTACCTGCCTAGTTGGAGGAGGTCCTAGTATCCCCTTGCTAAGGTCTACATCTTCCTTCTGTGGGTTTGTAGATTCCATTCCCATTTCACTGACCAATTCGGTCTTCTTACTTCCCAGCTCAGGGGTCAATTCAATCTGACAAACTTCAGGGATCAATTCCAATGATGACGATAGTTGATCTATACTTGAAGAATCCTTGCCTAGTCCTTGACAATCAACAAAATTTATGATCTCCTCACCTAAGCTCCATACAGTAGGCTTCTCCTCAGGTTGTTCTGGGGAAGAGGGCATGCCTAGTTTAGGGGATTCTAGAATGATAGAAGAGTTTGGCTCGGCCTCCCCTACTGGCTGACTTTGATCTTGAGAGAGAGCAAGGATATGTTGAGGAGTTGATTCCTCTGCCAGGGCAGAAGCATAAATGGTTGGAGTGATTGATTACTCTACCAGGGCAGGAGCACAAATGGTTGGAGTGATTGATTCCTCTACCAGGGTAGGAGCTTGAAGGGTCAAAGTGTCTGAATCTTCTACTACAGCAGGAGCAAGAATAGGAGTGATTGATTCCTTTGTTGGGGCAAGAGTAATAGAAGAAATGATTGGTTGTTGTGTAACCAACTGAGGAGGATCCCTATGCAGTGGGATTGGTTGAGAAGCTGGGGTTTTCTCGATCGGCTTAGGATGAATGATTGGCTGAGGAACCGTTGGTGAAGTGGGTTGAGGGGCCAAGGCTTGTGTGGCTAGCCAAGGGGTTGTTGTTGGAATAGGCTAAGAAGCCAATGGTCGGATGATTGGCTGATGGACCTTAAGAAATGTTGGTGGAGTCGAAGGCTAGGGAGCCAGTTGAAGTAATGGAGTATTCGCACAAGCAACAAGAGGAGCTTTATTAAGTGTGGTTGGTTGTGCCATTGACTCGGGTTGCATGACTGGCTGAGGTTGGGGCATGGGTGGCCTAATTAACTGGCATCGAGAAGTTGGCCGATGATGATGATCTGGATGAGGTTGGAGAGGGCTCCTAGGTTGGTACATAGCATCAATGCTCTTCTCAAGCCTGGGACTCAATTCATCAAAATATTGCATTAATTCCACATCTTCTTTTGCTTCCCTAATTATTGAATAGCATGGCCCATATCATTTCAAGAATTTGGTCTTGACAATTTTGAAATCCCATATCTCTACTTCGTTCAATGAAAAAACCAATCTAGGGCTGCACCCTCTAAAGATCTCCTAAAAAAGAAAAACATGGGTCTTTCTATCATTATGTCATCGAGATGATTTGCTCAGGAAATCATTGACATGGGTGAAGGGATCACCTGAGCCATTGTAGCGATGGTAGGTTGGCATTTGTGATTGGGGGATGTAGATAGTATAGAGGGGAAATTCAAGGGTTTCCTGATCCTTGGCAATAGGTGGAGAGGAATTCACCAAGGGGTGTGCATATGGCACTCGGATGGGAGGGGGTGGGTTGGTGTGCAAGCTAAAGAATGACCCACAATGGGGTGAGTAGATGAACATGGTAGGACTGCCCAGGTGGGGTTATGGTAAGAGGTCGAACTGCCGATTGGGGAAGTGAGGCAGCTCGGTTGACTTTGGCTGGACCATGATTGACAAGCGTCTTGCCCTTTGCTAGGGACTGCACAATTGAGAAGGATTTAGGATCAAGGTGGAGAGATAGACCTTGAAGGAGTTGCTCCTTGCTGAGTGGAACAGGCTGATGGGTGGGATCTTGAATTTCAGGTTCCCTGATAGCATTAACATGGCCCTCTGGTTGGACCATGGGTTGCTGTAGCATGTAGTGATG
Organism: Cryptocoryne crispatula var. balansae; assembly: GCA_036172225.1. Taxonomy (NCBI): domain Eukaryota; kingdom Viridiplantae; phylum Streptophyta; class Magnoliopsida; order Alismatales; family Araceae; genus Cryptocoryne; species Cryptocoryne crispatula. Next base: position 15,018,151 of record CM069933.1, on the reverse strand, counting down.
CGTCTTGTAGTAGTCCAACATCCCAATGTGTCTTTCAGACCTTAGCATCATGGGCATCCTGTCGATCTTTCTTCAAAGATGGTTAAAAAAAAGGAAGGGCAAGTCAAGCACACAATTGAAGAATTTTTTGTTATGTTTTGTTTTGTTTGATTTTTTTGTTTCAATTTGGTTGTTTGGAAAACAAGTTGAACACAAAATTTAAAAGGTTTTTGTTTTTTTGTTTTTTTAGGTGTTTTGCAAGAAGAAATTTTTGGTTGTTTTCAATTGTGGTAAGCAAGCAAGTTATGCAAACAAGTTCTTAAAATGACTATTCGACAATATTTGGGTTGAAACCTTAGATTAGATAGATTGTTAGCTATTGTTCACTCAAATGGGTATGGTTCCTATTGCTTCAATCTTCAAGACCTAAGGTTATCACTCAATCACCATGAGTAGGTACTTGGGTACTTCGGATTTTGGGAAAGTGGTACAACCAGCCCAATCGTGTGAAGAGGAATACTCCATGGATGGGGACTTATGGAGGCCTTGATGGAAACAACCAAATAAATTAGTAAGTAATATCCCAGAAGAGAGGTTAGAATCCACCAAGAAGGTGTTTGGAGGGTGAGGGTGTGTTGGGAGAGAGAGCCCCCACCTTGAATGCCCTACGAATTGGAGCAAGTCTGGTACCTGATGCAAAAACTAATGCAAAAATGAAAAATGGAGGGTAGGAGGAGAAGAAGCAATCAATATGCAAACATGAATGAAAGCTATTAAATAAATCAAACAAGTGAATGCAAGAAAGAGAAGCAATGATAAAGTAAAACAAATAACTAACAACTAGCAACTAAAGGTGGTTCGCGTGGGAACCGGATTGTGATGGAGTGTCCAAGTGGGGACAAATATGAAGTAAAGGTAAAAGGATGGTCCATGCGGGGACCGATTTGAAAATAAAGTGGCTCATGCGGGAGCCGAGTTTTGGAAAGGTAGGTGGTTCACGCGGGAACTGGTTTTTGAAGAAAAGGGGTGGTTCACGCGGGAACCGGTTTTTGAAGAAAAGGGGTGGTTCACGCGGGAACCGGTTTGTTTGATTGGAAAAAGAAAAGGAGGGCCACGTGGGGCCAATCTAAAATGGTGCAAAGGGGTGGTCCACGCGGGGACCTATCTGAAAGTGTATTGGTTCACGTGGAACTGGTTTAGAAAAGGTGTTGGTTCACGCGGGAACCGATTTTTGTGAAGAAAAGGGTGATTCACACGAGAACCGGTGTAAGAGTTGACAAAATAGAAAGAAGGCCACGTGGGGCCAATCTAAAGGTGCTGTAAAGAGGTGGTCCACGCGGGGACCGATCTGAAAATAAGTTGGTTCACGCGAGAACCGAGTTGGAAAAGAAAGGTGGTTCACACGGGAACCAGTTTATAAAAAGAAAAGTGGTTCACGCGGGAACCGGGTTGAAATTAAAGACAAGCAAATCAAGTCCACATGGGGGACAATCTTAAAGAAAGAGTAAACATCAAGTTTTAAAGTAAATTGACATGGAAAAGGTAAAGGACAAACCAGTTCGTGCGGGAACCAAATCGCAAAACAACTAGTTGCACAAATCAATCAAGCTAGCACGGTTGAAGACATTGGTAGTCCCACCGTGGTCACCAAAAAGTTGTCGACTCCGAAAATAGGTTCAGGATTGGCACCTCAAGAGGAGGTGAAAGCTAGAATAGGGGAGAAAGGGGAGTGAATTGGAAAACACTTGGAAAGCGGTAAAAAGTCCTCACCTTGGTCCCACACTCACATTGATCCCTGAACTTTCATCTCACGGCGTCGCTCGAGCACCGGAGACAGTTCGGGTCAAGTGGGAGGAGAGTGAAGAATAGAATGACTTAGAACATAAAAGAGGTGGTTGTCAGGAGCCACGGGCTCCACTTTATGGAATGTAAATCAAGAGATGAGTTGACCATGTGTACCTTAGCACGGGAGATGATATGTGGGTTAAACCTTCTTCCTCCTCGGCCGACCGATGAAGAAGAGTCCAACCAATGCTAGCTTGATAAACCTGTGCAACCTAAGACAATAAAATAAGTGGAGAGTTTGATTAGACTTGTGAGAAGTGTAGTAACTGTAGTAAGAAGATGAGAAAGAAGCAATTGGAATCGGACTCACCGGCTTCAGGGTGAGCCTTAACCCCTTTTTTGTGTATTTTTTTGATATAAAATTATGCAAAAACTAAGTAAAAATAATGCTAAAATGATTCTAGATGAATAACGAAGACATAGAAACTTGAATGGCTCAAATTGGAGCTAAAACGAAAAAGATATCACCAATATGGCCGGACAACGCACTGGACTGAATGTGCCCTGGGTTTAAGGGCGCGGTGGGCACGTCCTAGGTGTGAGGGCATGGTCTGCGTGCCCTTGGTTCGGGGGCACATTGCACTGTCTGGCACAACATTGCTGCGAAGCTCGCCACGGGCAGTACCAATGTCAGAATTGAGTACCATTTGTTTTATGGATGAAGAACTCAGAGAGGAAGATATCTTCTGTTGATGACTTCTCCTAAATCCTTCTGTAGAAGTCTGTAAAGAATTTGAAAGTGGACGGATATGGAAAAGTATAACCTGGATGCGCGCTCTTGGTGCAGCAATCGCCACAGACAAACAGCAAGTCAGAATCAAATTCCGTCAGTTGCAAATGAAAGAGGACGAAGAGAGGAACAACTCCTATGTTTGAATACTTTTGCAGTAGGAGCTCTAGATTTTATACAGAAGCCGATGAAGTTGGTTGATGTAGAACGCACGGATCGGGCTTCTCCTTCGCCTCGGGATCGATCTCTCGACGTCGGATCACCTTTGGATGTCGGGATGGCTTTGGGAGAGAGCTTGGACGACCTCAGGATGAGCTAGGCACGGGGGATTAACCTTGGGTCATTGGGAATAGCCCTCAATTTATAGAGTAGAGAAATCAGTGCAAAGCATGGAAATTGGACTGACCGCGCCCCCGCTTTTCAAAGGAGACAAGGGTGCGTAGGGTGCGCCCTCACATTGGGGGCGCGGTCTGCGCGCCTCCCTGTTTCAAAGCAGGCGGGGGCGTGTTGCACGTCTTATTGCTAAAAATCATCGGAATCTTCCAAAAATTGCTAAAAATTCGACTTGACAAACGTAACGCGCCCCCGACCCAGGGGCGCAGTACAAATAATCAAAAATTACTGATGGTAACCTTCCAAAAATCCGGTTTAGAAGGTGCTAATCGGGGCAATTTCTGATTTTTGGAAACTGACCGCCCCCCACAGTTCAAAGGAAGTGGGGGTGCACCCCCGGATTGAGGGTGTGCCCCCACCCTAAGGGCGTGTAGAGTGCTCCCTCCCCTTTCAAGGGGAGCGGGGGTGCGGTACACTCTCTCTCCTACGGCGTGTTCCGCAAGCCATAACTTGCAAACGGGATGTCCGATTCGGCTCTCGTTTGTTACGTTGGAAAGAGGGCCTTCAACCGCACCTCCTCAAGTTGGTAAATCAGACGGCATGACTCCCAAGACGTTCGCACGGGGCTTTCTACCGGTTTACAATTTTGTAAAAAGCCGAAAACCGCGGCGAAGATCCGGAAGGGCACTGTTCCAGTCGAGGAATCTCAGGTCAACTCAGGATGACTTAAAATGATGACCGAACAAGTTTGATACGGTCAAAAAACCTGAAATCATTGAAAAATCTGAGATTAACCCGGTAAACGTGAACCGAACATCGGAAAAGCTGAGAAACCCTAAAATTGACCGAAATGGCCGTATGGCCCCCGGTTGATGAAATATATGGGTAGGATTGACCTAGATGACTCAAAAAGACCCGGTGATGACCGAAAAGGCCTAATACGTGGTCCAGGATAGCCGTGTCAGTACAAATCGAAAAAGTCATAATGAAAGCCGTCATTGACCGACGACTACCGAAATGACGTCTCAGAAACCCTAAATATTACAGAACACATGCAGGACTCCCGAGACCTTCAATTAAGGAGTATTCAAGGTCGGTCATCGAGCAAGCTCTGTGTTTTTACAATTCACGCATGGCTCTCGCTTCAAGGTTACGGCATTGTTCCGGAAATCATTGGTCCATTCCCAACTCATGAGGGGCTCCACCAGCGTCCTTAGCTCATCTCCACGAGGTAATCTGGATCAGATAATGTTCAAATAAAAGATATCACCTATGGAATAAGAGTCTGGGGCTCCGAATCAGGCCAATTTTGCGTGTCTACATTATCATAGTCAACTATTTGACTTAGATGATATCCTTTTTAACTATGTTTATATTGAAGGTGTCCACCTTCCAATCCACTCCAATCTATTCTTTAGTGAAACATTTATACCCTATAGATATTAAATACTTATGTGGATCAATCAAGTTCTGAACTTGATAAGAATAGATAGAATTTATATTGGATTTTATTGTCTCTTCCTTCTTTAAAATCAATATCTTAAATTGCTTCTATATAGATCTTAGGATCATTATCCTTTTATCTTATGCCTCATTTCTTCCATCAAAGATATGTCTCACATATCTCTTAGGTTGATTGGACATAACAAATGATCTATAATTTGCCCTTGTGTAATTATTAATATATACTTGTAGACACGCTAATTTGACCTTATTTAGAGCTTAAACCCTTATTCTATTGACAACATCACTTTTAGACCATTAAAATCAAGTTGAACCATCCTTTTGGATGAGTTGAGGAGCTTGCTAGAAATTTGAGGATGAGTTATTGATCCCTGGTCAAATCCAAGTTATTGATCCCTGGTTAAAAAATAGAAACTTGGCCTAGTTTGGGCTTTCCAAACCTGTTTTGGAAGGTTTCCTCCTCTTAAAAACAATTATTTTGACCGCGTCCCCGAGTCGAGGTGCATTCATTTTGTCAACTAGATTTTTAGCAAAGTTTCTGATTTTTTATGCTTTTTTTAGCAATAACACGTTGAACGTGCCCTCGACCTGAGGGCACGCCCTCAGTGTGAGGGCACAGACTGCGAGCCCCCAGGTTGAGGGCATGGCCACCGTGCCCCCAAACTGGGGTCACGCTTAGTCTATTTCCCTATTTTGCACCAATTTTGATTCTCTATAAATTAAGGCCATTGGGGTATGATATAGGATTCTTCTTCTCATCCTCCAAACACCCTAGGCTCATCTCAACCTCTCCAGTTCGTCCTCTCTTTGTCCCGGTGCCCGGAGATCATCTCGAAGTAATAGAGAAGCCAATCTATGCTTTAAAGTGCTTCTATGCTAATCATCGGCTTCCACATAATTATATGAGCATTTTTTTGGTCTATTTTCTTCAGAATAAGTGTTCACTGTTGAGCTCCCTTTCTTCTCCAACAAACGGTGATCAATTTAGACATCTCTACGCCTTGTGATAGCTTCTACACCTGGGCTACACAAACAGATCCAGAGCCTCCTCTTCTTGGTCATTGTCTTCTCAGTTAATTTCACTACATTTATTGGTAAATTCAGCCTATACATCCCTCATAGAAACTGGTCACCAGTGGGTTATCATTTATTTACAACAAAAATCATTCAATTTTGATATTTGTGGTGCCCATGGTACATCCTACATCGACGTTGCACCGATGGTTTCTAGAACTTCACTGTCCAATATAAAAATTATTTGGTAAATTCAGATCAGTTATAATAGGATTCAATGCAAAGTGTCTTCATCTTAAATAACCCTTTTATGTTTTATTTATTTTAAAACAAGCAGGAGTCCATTCTAATTTTTGGATTGTCCATGGTGATCATTTTAACAAAGTCACACAATCTAGTATTGTTTCCAATTTTTATCAACTTCCATAATTTCTACAAAGTCGTACAGACATATTGAGGAGACATTATCAACATATAAACTCTTCCACTCTAAGTCCTCTATCCAATGAAATAAACATCACTCAATTGTAACATCGGGACTATCCGTGGCAAGCTTTACATCAAAGTCACACCAGATAGTGTCAACGCGCCCCCCAACCAAGGGCGTGCCCACCGCATACTCAAACCCAGGGCACACCCACCGCACCCTCAAGTCAAGGGCATGCCCAGACCTATCTACTACCCAGTCACATTGGTGATATCATTTCTATTTTAGCACTGATTTGAGCCGTTCAAGTTTCTACTTCTTCGTCATTAATCCGGCATCATTTATAAATCATTTTTATTTAATTTTTTTATCATCTCACATATCATAAAAAAAGGGTTAGAGCTAACCCTAAAATTGGTGAGTTTCTTTCTGATTGCTATTTTTATGCCACTTTCTTAGTTACTACAATTCACTCAGTTTTAATCCTTGTTTCACGTGTTTTCATGTCTTCTTTGTCTACTAGTTGCCCAGGTACATCAAGCAAGCGGTAGTTAACGACTCTTCTTCATCAGCTAGCCAAAGAAGGAGAATGTTGAATCTGCACACCCATTTTTTGTGCTAGGGTACATGATGTCATCTTTTATTTCCAACTCATAAAGTGGAGCCCACGGCTCCTAGCCACCACCTATTTTCATTTCTTTATGCATTAACTTTTTTCGTCCTCACTCTCCTCCCACACGACCCGAACTATCTCTCCGGTGCTCGAGCGATGCCGAGAGATGGAAGTTCATGAATCAATGTGAGTGTGGGACAGAGGTGAGAGTTTTCCACATTTTCCTTTCTATCTTTTTCATCTCCTCTTTAGGTGGCAATCCAGATAATGACAAACCCATTTTTAAAGATGACAGCTTTGTGACGAATAGTGGAACAACTAATGTATTTAACTATGCTAACTTTATTTGTTTGTGCAACTAGTTTAATTCTGATTTGGTTCCTTTGCGAACCGCCCTTAGTGGCTAGATTGTTTGTTTTATCGATTGATTGCTTGTCTTGTTTGCATATCGCATGCTCGATTTACTTACTTTCTTTCATTTCATGTTTGCGCATATTGATTGCTTCTTCTTCTCTTACTCTCCATTTTTACTTTTGCATTAGCTTTTTGCATCAGGTACCGGACATGTTCTAATCCATAGGGCATTTGGCGTGAGGGTTCTCTCTCCCAACACGTCTCTCCCTCCAAAATCCTTCTTAGTGGATTCCAACCTCTTTTCTGAGATATTCTTTCTTAGTTGACCTAATTGTTTCCATCAAGGCCTCCATAAGTCCCCATCTGTGGTGTATTTCTCTTCACACGATCGGGATGGTTGTACTATTAACCCCTAAATCCTGAAGAACCCAAGTATCTATTCGTGGTGAGTTTGTGAGAACCATAGGTCCTTGGTGATTGAAGCAATAAGAATCAACCCATTCAAGTCAAGTGAACAATTGCTAACAACTCACCTAATCTAAGGTTTGAACAAAATCATTGTGTAATAATTCAAGAGTCTTTGCATAACTTGTTTGTTAACAACAATTCAAAACACCAAAAAAAATTTCAAAACACCAAAATAACAAAACAGTCTTTTAATTTTGTGATCAAGCTTGTTTTCCTAACCCAAATTGAAAACAACAAAAAATTTCAAAACACCAAAACAACCAAAAAAATCTTGCTTGAAATCATTTTCCTTTTCATCTTTTCTTTTGAAGAAAGTTTGACAAGATGCTCGTGATACTAAAGTCCGGAAAACACCTCAGGATGTCGAACTACTTCAAGCAACATGAGTACAGGGTAGGTCTCTAAAATTCCAACAACAACCCAAGAGCCATGTTAATGCCACTATGGAACCCGAAGTGCAAGGGGTTGCCTATCAGTCTGCTCCATGCAGTGTAGAGCAACACTTTAAGGAACTATCTTTTCACCTTGATCCCAAGGCTTTTCCAATCATATAATCTCTAGTGAAGGACAAGACGCTTACTTATCAAGATCAAGCCAAAGTCAACTGAGCTGCCTCACCTCCCCAATCAGTGGTTCAACCACTTATCATAACCCCACTTGGATAGCCCTGCCACATTACTTCACCTACTCATCCCATTGTGGGTCATTCATCAGGTTGCACACCAACCCACCTCCCTCCCATCAAGGTGCCACGTGCACACCCCCAAGTGAATACCTCTCCACCCATTGCCAAGGAATCATCTATAAAAATATGATGCAGTGAAAGTGACAATTCTTATGGGTTTCTTTAGAATTTGTCTTAATCGGAACCAAACTACGAAAACCAAAAATTGATCAAATCGGGTTCAAATATACCTAATATAAATTCATATAATTCCATAGAGAGGAAGAAGATGAGCTTCTCAAGCTCTTCAAACCATTCAAATGCCCGATCTCCAGTAGTATCCACACAAACTTCATTCACAGCAGGTTCTCCCATCGTGTCGGCCTGGAGAACTGTTCCCAAACGGAGCTCTATTGCCCATGAATGCCTTCTAGAGAAAGAAGGAGTAGGGAGGAGGCTAGGTACATTGTTTTCACCCTTGGCTTGATAGGGTTTGGCTGAAACTATTACTATTTATAGAGATTTTTTTAGATTTTTTCATAAAAATCCAAAATTTCCATAAATTACGCCCTTGCCCCTGTACTTGTGGATAAATAGCCTATTTGGTTGAGACTTAAATTAAATAGAACAATTCTATTTAATTTAACTAAATCTGTTATCCGATAATAGATTAATCAGCCTACTAATCATGAAGGGTACAAGCCACATCCCATGATCCCAAATGGCTATGAGAATAATCTTATCTCCATTGAGCCTTTAATCATCGGTTATCACATGGATATAAACCCTCATCCATCCAATGTCCCGATCAGAAAGAAGTATGGCATCGACTGTCAACTCCTTAGTATACCAACTCTATAGGATCCAGTACTCAAAATTGGATCAACTGAAAAACTCTTTTTCCATTTATCCTATCTACCCTGGCTAGAGATTTAGAGTACTATCACATAGGACATTCACTCTCACTTACCGAGAGTGGATGATCCTTTGTTGTCCGCTCAATTGCCTCCGTCAGGTTTTCCTTGTACCTGATCCATCACTATTCTGGACCATCTAAATGGTGATCCACAAGTCAATGGTCAAAGCCTAAGTTCCACCCAACAAGGTATCTTTGGTGACTCAGGTCAAATGTCCAACCATGCAACCATGATGATAGAAACCCTGATTGACAGTTCGGTAAGATACCATTTAAGATTTTTAATTTGGTCAGTTTAGTGAACTCATTCAACTAATGAGCACCTATATGTGTATCTCAATGTCTCCACACTAATGACCAATGAGATTGGTCATCCTCATCATATGAGAAGATATCACATACACTAGTCTATCCGGATCCTTGATGTCCCATCTCAAGTATCCTATGGCTAGGAACATTTAGATCAAATACCTCTAGATGATCAATCTCATTATCATTATCTCATCATGATTTAATCATCATTGCATTTGATCAAGGACTTCATTATGATATTTGCATCTAATAAGAGCTTATAATAAAGATTTGCCTAATTAATTGAATGAGATATATCTAGAAATGTCAAATCATATCATATATGATTGGCTTGTAGGGCATACATTTCTATCAATCTCCCACTTGCACTAAAGCCAATCACCCATTTGGCTGATTTGTATCTGCTCGAGGTGAAGCTCAAACACTTTTTGAGTAACTACTTTAGTTAGTGGATCTACAATATTATTAGTAGTAGATACTCTATTTTTAATTATATCTCTATAAGATGCAATCTCTCTGATTGTATGGTATTGCCACAGAAGTTCTAAACTTCTGATGAGACATCGACTCTACCCCAGTATTTTCTCAGAACAATGGTATACATTTAGAAAAAATTGGGAGAATCCCATATCATAGATGTAGATGAAAATCTTTATCTAGACTACTTCTCAAGTAGTGTGCAACCACTATGTAACCTTGTTTACATATGTTGTAGAATTTATAGTGTTCTATCATATAAAACTTTTCTAGCTCATTGCACCACCATTATTCTAACTTAATATCAAACTTATTTGATTACAAGTTTGTGTTTGTAAAACTACAAGACTTCAAGTCTTATCATCTAGTGTATAGAGATACATTCTCAGTACTTCTCAAGTACCAAATGATATATCTCTAAAGTATCTAGTGACTCTCACCTGGATCTTCCTGATGAATGCTCATAACACTTAGAGCATTTATCATATCATGTATGTAACATCACATTAATGATAGGCCCTATGACAAAGGCATAAGGGCTCTATTAATGTGATCTCCTTATCTCTCAAGAAGTCTTCAAAGACATCACTTTAGAGAGATCAACTCCACACCGGATAGGTAAGAAAGCTATCTTTGAGTTTATCATGTCAAACCCTTTGACTACGGTGACTACGTACATTAACTGGGCATTGCTTTTAGATCTATCTCCATAGATCTCAAAACCCAAATTATGTTTGGAGGATTTATTTGATAGTTAGGTTCACTTATGATAACACACCTACTTCATTCTTAATGAGTAGTGTGTCATCCACATAAAATGTCAAGAAAGTAATAGCACTCCCACTTATCTTCTTCAACACACAAGGCACCTCTTTCTTCTTAACAAAGTCATAAAATTTAATATTATTAAACCTTATATACGATCTATGGGAAGTTTTACTTCAGTTCATAAATGAACTTAATACACACTCTTCTTAGATGTTATTGGGACTTGATTCCCTATAGTTGTATCATATACACCTGTTCCTCAAAATACCTTAGAGAAACACTATCTTAACATCCAATTAACTTATCTTATAATCATAGTGTGTAACAATAATAATCTGAATGGATTAATGGAATAGGTAAAAGATCTCATCATAGTCAACTATTTGACTTCGATGATATCCTTTTCAACTATTCTCACCTTTAAAGGTCTATACCTTCTAATCCACTCCAATCTATTCTTTAGTGATCCATTTATTTCTTATAGATACTATATCTTTAGATAGATCTATCAAGTTCTAAACTTGATTAGAATAGATAAAGTTTATATCAGATTTTATTGTCTCTTCCCATTTATAAATCAATATCTCATATAGGTTTTATATAGATCCTAGGATCAATATCCTTTCTATCTTATGTCTCATTTCATCTATTAGAGATATGTCCTACATATATCTTAAGTTGAATGGACACAAGAATAGACCTATGAACTGTCTTTGTATAATTATTAACTAGTACCTTAATAGAAGTGTCATTGGGTTGTGGGACTGGAACATCTTCTATATATACCTTGCTCCCACTATCTTTCTTAAAGAGGAACTTTTTCTCTAGAAATGTAGTGAGCTGAGCAACACAGACCCTTATTCATAAGGGTCATAGATTTAATATCCATAAGTTTCTTTAGGATATCCCACAAGCCAACATTTCATAGTCTTATATTTCAACTAACAAGGGTTATATTGCTTCACTGTGTCAGACATTCTAAAACCTTAACTTACTTATGGTCAAATTTTAACCCCTTTTCCATATCCTATATCGAATAATCAGAATAGACTTAGAAGGTAGCAATTTAAAATCAAGTGGTTATAACTATTACTTAACAAAAAATAGATAAAGAGAAACTTTGCAAAACTTGTCATTGTTCATATTATGTCCTACATAATGTGGCTTCTCATTTCAGCTACTCAATTAAGCTAAAATGTGTAAAGAGGTGTCCATTAGATTCTATTATCCTTCAATTATATGTGAATTATGTACTAAAGTATTTCCCTCCTTAATCTTATCAAAGAGTTATAATACCCTTTCCATTAGTATCTCTACTTCATTTTTAATCCCAAATAATTTTTCAAAGGTCTTAGATTTGTACTTTATAAAGTACATATATCCATACTACCTAGAGACATCATCTTTGAAATAATGAATTAGAAATATTCTTCTTTAGCCTTACTAGACATGGGCTAATATACACCTAGATGTATGAGTTCTAACAACTCATTAACCCATTCTCCATGTCTACATAAAGCTAAAGTGTAGATTGATCTAAATCAACCTATTTTTTCTTAAAATGAATATTCACACATAACATGAGAGCTAACATATCAAATATGATTAAACATTTCATTAAGCTCCTACTGGCAAACACGTTGCCATTCAATCTATTAGAACATCTATCAATTCCATAGCTTAGAATAAATCAACATTTATTCAAGAAAGAAATCATATAATATTCTTGTAGAATGATATAATAGCAATCTTAATTATTAAGACGTCTCCATAAGGCTATTAAAGATTTGTACCTCCCACTAGTAATGATGCAACTTTTGCACCATTTCATATGTAGGTCAACATCTTCTTTATTAAGCCTTCATTTACTTGTCATCATCTACAACTCCTTGTAGATATAAGATGCATATCCGATATTTCATACCATTAGATGCATCCATAGTATCTAATATTATGTTATACACATAGTATCTAATACTATTAAGTGTATATTTAAAACAAGTAAATGCCAATGACTTGGATGCATGAAGCTTCTCAAGCTCCACATTTGCATTATGTACAATACACTTTGCACTACCTCTTACGCTTACCATCATCATGATAGTGTAAGAATTTTGTCTTATTATGGCTTTATTATCTTGGCCATCTTCTTTCACAATTAACTATCTCCTATTTCTATCTAACGATTTTATTTCTTTCTACTGGTCTCACCAACTAGAAGTAATTAAAATATATTGTTGTTCTAACTTGCCCTTAGTTAGCTCATCACTATGAGTCATGATGGATTTCATATCCATCTATCTATGTTGTCTCCACAATTTATATCTTATAGAGACTAACATCTAGTTTAAGGCAAACAATGCATCTTGTCTATAAGATAAGATCTTACCTTTCTTTCACATCATTTGATAATCTAGGAGACACCTACTTCTTAAGTAGGATAGTTAATTGGTCAACTATGAGAACAATTCTCTTAGTTCTAAACCGGTCTAAGAAGTGTGAGACATTAAGCTTTTGGCATCTAGTATGCCATACTAATGGTGGTTTATCATCATATTCTATAACTAAGGTATAATTTTATTAATATAACATTGCAAACATTCATTAAAATTAAGAAATGGTCTTTCATCCTAATTTATTCTCCCACTAATTTTTGACGAATTTGCATAACCCTCATTATGCAAAGACGGGACATCACGATGAAATCCTAATGGGGACTAAGACCCTATTAACTTTATGGTGATAACCTTGTGGAAAACACAAGTCATCCCATACTTAATAGGTAGGTAAATTTTACCATTTGCAACCCTTTCAATTCTTAGTCATTTAGACTCTAGAGTTATAACCTTGTGAAAAACACAACAAGATATATACTCTAGTTATGTCAAATCCGCTTGTTACATTATGAGGATGAATTCCTAACATAGCCCTTGTGGGAAACACAACAAGGCCATGCAATGGTCCACCTCAAAGTTTGTTTGGTAAATGCCTTGGTCATGATCACCAATCCCTTGCTGAATAAGTATTGTGGGAAACACAACAAACCCATCCAATCTAAGATTGACTCATCAAGACCAAAACAACGGAAGGCTACGTGAGTCATTCTTAATGTCACACGCTTATCGACCTAAATAAAATAAGGAGAAATTTTATTTTAGTCTCATCAATAATATGTGCTAAGTATATATAATACCTTTAGAATATCATATATCTAAGGTATAACCTATAGCACACATCCACATATCAAATATGCGTAAAAATAGGTGACCATGGACATAACCCTAAGCATGCACCTAAGGCACCCCTATATGTGCAAATCCTTGTTTTAGATGCTTGAGTTGGCATGCTCCCACTTTATAAGGGTGCTTCTCCAAGTGGTCTCGCTCTCCAACCTTCCACGAACAAGCTTCTAACTCTTACAAGCTGCTTAAGGGTACACAAACCCACAAATGTACATAACTTAATAAGAAACCTTGGTTTTAACCAAGGGGAGTACATTAATGGAGGAAGGTAGAATGTACAATCAGATTGTATAGAGACAGGAGACATATGCAAGCCTCATTTAATAACATAACCAACACAATTAAAAGCAATCACAAGCCAAGCATAATTAAGCCCATGATAACCTCCATACACACTAACATTGATCACATGAACATAGAGCGCATATGTGATAATCATATGAGATATATTATATATATCATTATAAAATTACATACTATAATTTTGAAATTCTCAATTTCATGCATGTCAAATTTTCATGAAATAAATAGCATAAAAATAATATGACAATAGCATATAAACAATTTATATAAAATAAACATACATATTTAAACTATTTAGAACATTCATGCATTCCCAAAACTGTGCAAAGTCAAAAATTAATGTTCCAATTTTTATCATGTAAAATCTCATTTTACAGAATTAATTAAGACACTAATAATTTTAACTTAAACCTTTAAAATAGTTTTAAAGTTTAACCATGAGTGAATCTATGTAAATAAAGTTTGACATCATCTAACATATCATTAAACACTTTAAAATATGTTAAATAATATAATATAATTTTTCAAATTTTTTGGAATTTTTGACAATTTTTCATATTTTCTATGATTTTAAACACTTTAAAATCATAAAATAAGGTGTCTGGCACATTGCACCGTGCGCTCCGGCACACTGCACCACGCCAGTGAGCGCCTATGTGCGCTGTGCACCAGCCTTCATTCGCGCATGTGCAGACTGTCGGTGCGTCATCGCATGTGCTGCTCGCATGCCAGACTCCTACCCCGATGGAATTGTTCATCGGGAGGATATGTCCCTCCTAAAATCGAACATATCTCCATATTCAGGAGTCCAATAAGTCTGAAAAAATATGCTTTGGAATCCTCATTGAATAAGGATTCCAAAACAGTCAGTCTCATATCCATGAAAAATCTCAACCGACCATAAAATGAGGAAGAAGAGGCGGCGGTCACCGAGATTCCATAGTAGAAATTACTATTTTTCAACGAGGATAACTCCTTATCCCGAAAACCAAAAATTCTCCAAAAATACAATTTAGAATCTTCATCAAATGACATTTACAAATATGTATATGTATCTTCATAGAAAAATTCTCTAACAACGGGAAAATAGGAAGAAACAGGTCGGCGCCGCCAGACTCTGAAGAACCCTAGTTTGCCGAAAAATTCTAAAATTCTGTCCCTCCGCCACCACTCAAAGCTGGATATCATGATAAAAGGTTAGGTAATCACATTACCCATCTCATAAAACTTTTTCCAAGCCTCAATTTCTTCTGTACACGGAGATTTCACAAAATCCCCAAATTCGGGAGACAGTTCAGGCATGATAGAAACACCAAATTTTTTGGGCTTCTCCCGAACTCTACAGAGATCCAAACTTCTAATGGTTTGCGGTGTTGGAAAGCCCTATATCACGAGATTATCAAAGTCAACAAATATTTTATCAGAGTCATACACAGATAATGGTGGCCTTCTCAAAATAGACGTTTGCACAGATTCGGGAACACATAAATTACATGACATAATGTTGATTCGACGTCATTTTCGACTGAGACCTGAACTAGGTTCTAATACCACTGTAAGAAATCATCCATAAAATCTGGTTTAGTATAAGGGACAATTTTTATGGATTTCCTTAGAATCTGTCTCAATCAGAACCGAATTACGAAAACCTTTCCCCATCAAATCGAGTTCGAATATATTTGATAAGATTCATATAATCCCATAGAGAGGAAGAATATGAGCTTCACAAGCTCTTCAAACCGTTCAAATGCCCGATCTTCAGTAGTATCCACACGAACTTCATTCACAGCAGATTCTTCCTTCGCGTCGGTCTCGAGAACTGTTCCCAAATGGAGCTCCATTACCCATGGACACCTTCTAGAGAGAGGAGTAGGGAGGAGGCTAGGGACATGGTTTTCACCCTTGGTTTGATAGGGTTTGGCTAAAACCATTACTATTTATAGAGAATTTTTGAAATTTTTTATAAAAACCTAAAATCTTTATAAATTACGTCCTTGCCCCTGTACTTGTGGATAAGTCCTTTTGTGTGTGACCCACTAGGCCCAATAGCTTATTTGGTTGAGGCCTAAATAAAATTGAACAATTCTATTTAATTTAATTAAATATGTTATCCAACAACAGATTAATCAATCTACCGATCATGAAAGGTACAAGCCACATCCCATAATACCAAATGGCTATGGGGATAATATTATCTTCATTGAGCCTTTCCATCATCGGTTACCACATGGATATAAACTCTCATCCATCCAATGTCCTGGTCGGAAAGGAGTACGGCATTGACTGTCAACTCCTTAGTATACCGACTCTATAGGATCCTGTACTTGAAATTGGATCAATTAGAAAACTCCTTTTCCAATTATCCTATCTACCCTGGCTAAGGATTTAGAGTACTATCCCATAGGACATTCACTCTCACTTACCGAGAGTGGACGATCCCTTGTTGTCCGCTCAATTGCTTCTATTGGGTTTTTCTTGTTCCCGATTCATCACTATACTGGACCATCTAAACGGTGATCCATAAGTCAATGGTCAAAGCATAAGTTCCACCCAACAATGTATCTTTAGTGACTCAGGTCAAAGGTCCAACCATGCAACCATGATGATAGAAAATCCTGATTGATAGTTCGATAAGATACCATTCAGGGTTTCTAATTCGGTCAGTTCAGTGAACTCATTCAACTAATGAGCATTTGTATATGTATCTCAGTGTCTCCACACTAATGACCAATGAGATCGGTCACCCTCATCACATGAGAAGATATCACATACACTAGTCTACCTAGATCCTTGATGTCCTGTCTCAAGTATCCTATGACTAGAAACATTTAAATCAAATACCTCTAAATGATCAATCTCATTATCATGATCTCATCATGATTTAATCATCATTACATTTAATCAAGGACTTCATTATGATATTCGCATCTAATAATAGCTTATAATGAAAATTTGTCTAATTAATTGAATGAGATATATCTAGAAATGTCGAATCATATCATATATGATTGGCTTGTAGGGCATACATTTCTTTCAGGTGCCACGTGCACACCCCCTAGTGAATACCTCTCTGCCAAGGATCAAGAAACCCTTGATTTTCCCATCTATACTATCTACATCCCTCTATTACAATTGCTAACCTACCATCGCTACAATGGCTCAGGTGATCCCTTCACCCATGTCAATAATTTCTTGAGCAAATCGTCTCAATGGCTAAATGATCGAAGACCTCTTGCTTTTTTTTAGGTGATCTTTAGATGATGCAGCCCTAGAATGGTCTTTTTCACTAAAAGAAATAGAAATATGAGATTTTGAAATTGTCAAGGTAAACTTCTTATAAAGATATAGGATGGGCTATTCAATAATTCAGGAAGCAAAATAAGGTGTGAAATTAATGTAATATTATGATAAATTGAGACCCATGGCTGAGAATAAAATTGATGCTATGCACCAACCTTGGAGCTCTCCTCAACTCTATTCAGATCATCATCATCGGTCGACTCCTCGATGCTAGTTGATTAGGCCACCCATGCCCCAACCTTAGCCGGTCGTGCAACCCTTGCTAACAGCACAACCAACTATGCATAATCAAGCTCCTCTTGTCAATTGTGAAAATACTTATATACCTAAACCGGCTCCCCATCCTTTGACTCCACTAACATTTCCAAAGGCCTCTCACCCAATCATCCAACCCTCGCTTTCTCCATCTATTTCACCAATGGCCCATCGGCTGACCACTCAGCCCTTGGCTTCTCAGCCTATCCCACCAACGGCCCCTCGGTTGACCATTCAACCTTTTCTTCCTAAGCCGATAGAACAAACCTCAACTTCTCAATCAATCCCACCGCTTAGGGCTCCTCTTTTGTTGATTGCACAACAACCAATCATTTCTTGTATTGCTCTTGCCCCAACAGAAGGATCAATCACTCCTACTATTCTTGCTTCTGTTGCAGTAGATGATTTAGTAACTTTGATCCTTCATGCTCCTACCCTAGCAAAGGAACCAATCCCTCCCACCATTCATGCTCCTGCCTTGGTAGAGGAACTAGTCACTCTAATCATCCATGCTCCTACCATGGTAGATGATTTAGTCACTCCGACCTTTCGTGCTCCTGCCCCGACATATGATTTAATCACTCTAACCATTTGTGCTCCTGCCCTAGTAGAGGAATCAGCTTCTCATCATGTCATTGCTATATCTCAGGATCAAAGTCAGCCAATAAGAGAGATTGAACCAAACCCTTCTATCTTTTCAGAATTCCCTAGACTAGGCATGCCCTCTTCCCTGGAACAACCTGAGGAGAAGCCTATTGTAGGAAGCTTAGATGATAGGGTCAAAAACTTAGTTGACTGTCAAACCAATGAAGGACAAGGCAAGGATTTTCCAAGCATTAATCGACCGTTGCCATCACTAGAATTAATCCCTAAAGTTGGTCAGACAGAATCGACCCCTGAATTGCAAAATAAGAAGATCGAATTGGTCAATGAAATGGGGAAAGAATCTAAAAACCTTCCGAAGGATAGAGACCTTAGCAAAGGCATATTGGGACCTCCTCTAGCTAGGTAGGAGAATTCCTCAAAATCAATCTTAGGGCCACGAGCGAACCATCCATTCATCTTAGGGCCACGACCCTTTCTCTATCCTCCTCCCAATCAACAATTGGGCCCATGGGCCCACAATTCATCAATCTTAGGGCCACCGCCCTTTCTTTATCCTTCTCACAATCATCGGTCAAACCTAGGGACCCAGAATCTTTCAATCTTAAGGCCACGACCGATGCTTCTTTCCATTCAATCAGACCCTTATGCCCCTTTTTCGTGCTCTTATGCCCCTTTCCATAGACTGGGCCCATGTGCCCCTTTCCATCAGCTGGGCCTATATGCCCCTCTTTACCAACTAGGCCCATATGCCCCCTTCATTCAACCTGGCTTATGTGCCCCATTTCATCAACCAGGCACATGTGCCCCATTCCCTCAACTGAGCCCTCATGCCCCCTTTATTCAATCGGGCCCATGCGCTCCTTAACAGGGCCCATGTACCCCTTTTATCCAACAGGGCCCATGTACCCCTTTTATCCAACAGGCCTATGTGCTCCTTTTCATCAACCGGACTTGTGTGCCTCTTTCCTTAAACTGGGCCCATGCACCCCTTTTCTCCAACAGGCCTGTCAACTACGAAAATTCGACAGGACTCTCCTTCTTAAATAAGTCCGTGAATCCGGATCGTCACCTCAAGAGGGGGATGAGAAAGAACAGACGAAAACACGGAAAGTAACTCTCAACTCGGTCCCACACTCACATTGATCCCTAAACTTTCATCCCTTGGCGTCGCTCGATCACCAAAGAGACGGTTTGGTTCATGTGGGAGGAGAATGAGAAGAATAAAATTAAGACATGTGGCCACCAAAAACCGTGAGTTCCGATTTATGAAATAAAGATGAACGTGTGTACCTTAGCATGAAGAGTGCAGGTCAAAGCTTCTCCTTCTTCGGCCAGCGAGTCCTCAATGCGTGGGTGCTTGATTTCCTTTGTAACTAAGCAAACAAATAGATAAAAAAGATAATTAGAACTAAATAAAGTGTAGTATATGTAAAGAAAATAACATAAAACACACAACTGAAAGGAAACAGACCGGATTCGGGTTATCTCTAACCCCTCTTTTTTATTTTCAAATTAAAAGAATAAAAATAATGAGATAGGAATGGAGAATCATAAAACAAAGAGATAGGAAGAAGAACAAATAGATTCTGATAAGAATAGAGAGAGATATGGCCAAATCTGGGTTGTCAAAAAAGCCGAGCAACAGTCCAGGATCTGCCAGGGGAAACTTTACCTCTGCGCTTGCCATGACCATCCCCAACATAGGAATCAAGTGACGTTGATTGTAAACTGAAGAAGACTCGGAGAGGAAGATCTTTAATGTTGAGAGCTCGAGTAGCAGACGTCCACACACTGCTGTAGAAGCCAAAGAAGAGAGACCTGACAGATCACCTATAGACCAGCCTTCCTCTCTCCTGAATTGATTTTCTCTCTCTAAAAAATCAAAATTCTCTCTCTAAAAATCACAAAATCGATGTAGGAGGGAGCTTAGACATCTTGAGATGCCTGGGGGGTCGTGAACCAGCCTCTAGAATGACTGGAATCGGAGTCTATATATAAGAGAAAAATGTCATGATCCATTCTAAAAAATAGGGGACCTTGCGCCCTGGTCCTGGGCGCATGTGCCCCCTAGAGGGGACGCATGCTATCCTCCCTAAAAAATTGATTTGATCAAGCTAAAAAATTCGATCCGATCTGGTCAATGGTAGAGTCCTGGTTGAAAACTGGTTACCTCGTGCCCCCGATCGGGGGCACATGGCCATGTGCCTCAGGGGCAGGGTGTATGGCCACGTGCCCTGGGTCCAGGGCACATGTGCCCAGGGACCAGGGTGCATGGGACTGTTTCTGCACATCTTCCTTCCAGAAGCCATTGCGGACACTCCCAAACTCAGAATTCGACGCCGTTTATTGCATTGGAAAGATAACAGGGCAAAGAAGCTTCCTATAGAAATAAATCAGCCATAACATTCCCCAAAATTTCATAATTTTATCTAGAAGTTAGGATAGTGAACAGAAGATTTGATACTAGTTGGAATGACTCTGACGGCCAACCGGAAAGACACGGCATGAAACAAAACTTGTCAGAAGTGTGAATTTGACCATAACCTTCAATGTATGATCATTAGGCATTGGTCATTCAGCCAATTTCTATGTTACATGATTTATGTGTGGCTTTCGCTTGGAAATTATGGCTTTATGCAGAAAACTCTAAAGAATATTTGATTTCATTCGGCAAAGCTAAAAATCAACATTAAAAGATCCAAAATCATTATAAGATCAATCACACATGTTACTCTATAAAACATGAGTTTTATGCTCTGAATTAGGCAAATTTGGCGTGTCTACAGCTTGCCTCGCCTTGATGTCGACTTTGTAAGGGAATGGTATGTAATGAAGCGAAGTGTTTCGGAGTGAACTGTAATGGAATGCAAGTGAGCGTAGATGAATGTAGCAGAAGGAAATGGTGATGGACTGAAAAGGTGGCATCAAGGTGTAGATATAGACACGTTTATCTACCCGATCTAGCAAAATGAATCTCATTGAATATTCTATATTACTTTTATGTTTCATCAAAACCTCATATAATTGATTGGTAAAAGACATGCCATTGGCACGAGAGATGAAAAATAAAAGGATAAAGGAGTAGCTAACCCTCAGTGCTGTGAGGAGACCTCGAATTCTTAGGTTCATCATCAGCCAGCAACCCGAACTTTGAAGTGTTCTTGTACTGTGATGGGCTAAAGTTTAAAAGAGAAATTAATTTTAAAATGAAAAGAAGACCAGTCCATCATATTTGGAGTCTCAAGTTCATTCAAGTTTCACCAAAATATTCAATTTAATTCTGAGTGGAATAACCTCAAATTCTAAAAGGGTTTATTTAAGCATAACATAATTGCTCGGGTATCGTCAAAACTGTGAATCATGCTTTGGCAGAAAATCGAGTATTCAAAAAATGACAAAATAGACTTAAGCCATAGCAGAATTGAAAGATAATGGTGGGACTAACATATAATGATGCGACGGAAAAAAATGGCATAAAGACACAGTGGGATAAAATAAAAGACACAGTGGGATAAAATAAAAGACACGGTGGGATCAAAGAAAGGAAAGAATAAAACACGGTGAGATAAAATAAAAGACAGTGGGATAAAAGAAAGGAAAGAATAAAACATGGTGGGATAAAATAAAAGACACGATGAGATAAAAGAAAAGAAAGAATAAAACATGGTGGGCTAACATTGGTAATGATGAAGAATGAAAAAGAGATGGATATGAAAACACAAAAAATTATGTAGAGAATAGTTGAAGATATAAATTGTCTATTGGAGGTCAAGACACCTGATTAGGAACCATCATCCCTCCAATGTTCAATTTTGGCTTATCCGCTAGTGTGAAGAAATGGCCAAGCCGTCGTAGATTTTGTTGAAGGGGATCTCAGGCCCAGTCATCTTCACCCTCAAGGTCTTCAACATCAATGCATAAAATACATATTAAATGAACTTAACATATCTAAGTGACAAATGGTAGGAGTGATGTGAAGTGTAAAATGGAATGCTGGTGATGATGTAAGATTGATGTGAAACTGAGTGAAGTCCTCATGCGTGGTCTATCAACTTGCATCGACTAGCTGATTCATCGGCACCATGATAATACTTGACTAGGTGGCGCTTCCTTTCTTTTTGTCGCAGGGCTGGCATGACATTCCTTTCAGAACACTGATCTCACCAATTCACTTGTTGGACTTAAAAGGTTGCCTACACATTTCTAGTTAGTACCCAATAGACGAAATTGTTATATGAAGCATATTTTCCTGAAATGAACAACTAAAGTTTTCACTATTAGAACCATCATTTGGAGGTCAAAACAAAGTTTTTGGTGATGGTTCCTTTAGCAAAAAAATCATTTTCAACATTCTAGAAAATTTCTAATTTTTTGAATTTTTTTAAATTTTTTAGTTTATGTGCCCCCGATCGGGAGCACGTGCCCATGCGCCCAGGGGGTGGGGCACATGGCCCAGATGAGGGCACATGTGTCCTGGGCCTTTTTTTTTTTTTGCAAAAAAATGGACATGATGGCTCTTCTCCCTTTGCCTCTTCAACTCCTGAAAACACTTTGCAAAGATGATTAAATTTTTTCCAATACTCATCCCTTTGCCTGTATATCATTTGCCTTGATTTTGAGTCAAAGGGTGGAGCCTTCTTAACTAGGTGGAATAAAATAAATGACTTAAATGAAGTGGGGGTAAGGGTTAAGAGAACTTACCTGCCGTGATGAGAATCCTCTCCTCTCGTACATTGAAATGCCTGAAACACTTGATAAAAAGGGGATTAGATCTTCGCCATGACTCATCCCTTTGCCTATTATGGTCAACTTTGACTTAGGTCAAAGGGAAGAGCCTTCTTAACAAGGTAAGTAAAAACAAAATGGACATGCGATGCTGGAATAGAAATATGCATGACAAAAAAATAAGCATAGATGCAACTAAGGCAATGATCATGACTAAGTTAAAAAAAGATGCAATTTTTTTGGATTTTCTTAGAAATATTCAAATTTTTTGGATTTTCAAAATATTCACTTTTTTGGATTTTTAAAATATGTAATCTTTTTTTAGATTTTTAGAAAATTAAAATCTTTTTTTAGTTTTTTTGAAATATGCATTTTTTTGGATTTTTGAAATATTTAATTTTTTTGATGCAAAAATACTGCTATTTGAGACAGTTCATCGGTCTTCGGGATTTGTCAAGACTCAAGTGGTAGATACCATGTGAAAAATAAAGTTCCCTACCTAGAATCCTTCTAACCTTCTTCCTTTGATCAACTTGGATTCCACCTGGATTCGGTCGGTTTACCCTACCCAAGGGGTTTAAGGCGGAAGAGTATAGAGGAAGTACGTGATAGGGTTTGAAGATGTTGAGAATGATTTCTCTACTCACACTCAAATTGCCCATTGGGGTTCGACCTCTTTGGGTCTTTCCTCTTTTTTTTTCCTTTACTATATGGCACATATTTAGACAGGTTTTTGACCCGTGGAAACATTGCCCATCTTTTAGTGCCTTTTACCTTGACTATTATTCTAGGTACTCATTCAGACAGGTTGATCATCATTTTTTTTCTAACCCGAGGGGTTCATTGCCCATCTTTTGGCACCCTTTTGCACCCTCTGAAATGGCCTCCTACTAGGGTAGCGAGTGTTTTCGATACTACTGTTCTCTAATCTTCTCTCCCAATCTTGGACGGAGTAGAAGAGAATAGGGTAAGGGTACTCCTTCTGTTTCTAGATTTCTGCCTTGCCTTTCGCAAGTGTTAGGTTGTCTGGATTCTAGGATTGGGAGGTGTTGTGTGTAGGATGGTACCTACCCTTTCTCACGAACAGCGTAGGATCGATGACTTGAGATTATACAAGTGGTTTCTCCATTTTTTATAAAAAATACTTTTTGAGGTAAACTCTATTTCAAGGATGATTCAATTTTTCTCCATCTGCATTAGTCAATTAATATGCATTGCCTAGATATTTTTCAGTGATTACAAAAGGCCCTTCCCAGTTAGGTTGCAATTTGAAGTGTGGACCCCCCGGCTTAACAAAAATTCTTTTAATGACTATCTCACCGATCTCGAATTTTCTCTCGACCACCCTCTTTTGATAAAACCTTTTAAGTCTATTCTGATAAGTTTAGGCATGCTCGGGGGTGGCTAGCCTTCTTTCATCCAAGAGTTCAAGCTGTGCAAGGAGAGATTCTCGTCTCTCATCAACAGGAATATCCTTGTCGAGCTAAACTCGAAGAAATGGAAGTAATACTTCATAGGGACTACTGCTTCCATCCCATATGCCAAAGCATACGGGGTTTGTCCAGTGGGAGTCCTTATAGAAGTACGATAAGCCCATAGAGCATCTACAAGTTTATCAAGCCAGTAGACAAACTTGCTAGACTTACAAGATTTCTTGATGATCTTAATTAAGGTTTTGTTGGTGGCTTCTGCTTGACCATTTCCATGAGGATAGTATGGTGATGAATGATGCAATGAAATGCAATACCTGTTGCAAAGATCACACAGATCTTGAGAGAGAAATTGTGGTCCATTATCAATGACGATGTTGCTTGGGATCCTGAACCTTGTTATGATGTTGCGTTTGATGAAGGAGCAAACTGTTGATGCTTTAATCTCCACGAACGCTTCTACTTCATCCTATTTTGTGAAATACTCCATTGCCGTCAAAATGAATGATTTTGAGCGCATTTTGGAGATGAGGTCACTAAGGGGCAAATGATATCAAAAGCCCACATGGCAAAAGGCCATGGGGCATGAGTCAGATGAAGGGAAGATGCGGTAGAATGAATCTTGTCGGCATGGAGTTGACATGAATGACAGTGCCGGACAAAGATGGAGCAGTCTTCTTCTAGAGTTGGCCAATAATACCCTTGTCGGATGATTTTCTTAGCAAGGGCATGGGCATTCACATGACCACCACAAACTCTAGAATGTGCTTTCTTTAGCACCAACTAGGTTTCTTCTTCATCAAGACACCTGAGTAAGATTCCACTTAGGCTCCTCTTGTAGAGCACTCCTCCTAGGATTGTATACCTCTGGGATACCCTTCTGATTGTCTTCTTTTCCTTGGTGGTTGATCCAAGCAGTTATGACTGATCTTGGCAATACCCCGAAATCTCATCATACCAAGGTTTCTCACCTTCTCCTAATTCTTCCAACTCAATTAAGGAGATTTCTTCTTTGTGTTCCAAGTATTCTTTTTTGTTGAACCTTTCCTTAACCTTTAGAAAACATCCATCCTCAATTTCTAGAATTGACCTCTTACAGATGTGGATAGTCTACACTTGCCTACCTAGCGGGACAGATAGAGATGAAGCTAGTGAAACTAAGGCATCAACATGGATATTCTAAGCACAATGGACATGGACAAAGGTGAGTTTGAAGAATAGCTTGATGTAGCAGGTGGTGAGCTCCTATTAGGGCTTAAGGTTTGGATGGGAAGTTTGGTACTTGGATAGGACTTGGCATAGGATCAATTGACTATCACCTATTACCCTCAGTTCGGTGGCACCATGGAAGTGAGTAGCCTCTAGCCCGGCCAACAAGACTTCATACTAAGCTATATTGTTGGTTGCTAGAAAGTTGAACTGAAAAGTCTGTGGAATGGTGACACCTTCAGTGACAGAAGGACAATACCTATCCCTCTACCATGAGAGTTTAGAGCCCCGTCAAAATATAATGTCCAAAGATTGGATGATCGGACTGACATTAGTTCGTCATCCAGGAACTCCAACTGGACTGGGTCAAAGATGGGTATGGGATGATGGGCAAGGTGTTCAACAATACCATAGCTCTTAATTGCCTTCTGAGGAACATAGGTGATATCAAATTGGAACAAGAAGCTCTGCCATCGCCCTAACCGATCAGTCAAAATTATCTTCTCTAACAGAAACTTGATGGGATTGATATAATCAATGAGCTTGACTTGGTGAGCAAGAAAATAATGCTTGAGTTTCTGAACCACCCAAACAAAAATAGCACATGTCTTTTCTAGAACAGTGTACTTTAGCTCACAAGCATCAAACATCTTGGACAAGTAGTAAGTAGCTCGCTCTTTCCCTTCTTCATCAACTTCTGCAAGGACTGCCCCAAGAGAGTTCTCAAGAACCAAAATGTAGAGGACCAAGGGCTTGTCAAGAATTGGCGGTCTAAGTACAGGGGGACTTGCCAGGTATGTTTTCAACTCATCAAACGTCTCCTGGCACTTCGAATCCCATTTAAACTCGACCCCCGCCTTGGTTAACTCATAGAAAGGTTTACACTTTGGGAGTGTTGTGAGATAAACCAGCGGACAAATTGTAGCCTCCCAATCAATCCTCAAAGCTCTTTCATATTCTTCAGGGGAGGCATACCAATGATTGCCTTGGCCTTGTTTGGGTCGATCTCTATGCACCTTTTGCATACTATGAACCCTAGTAGTTTTTCTGATGAAACTCCAAATGTACACTTCTTAGGGTTCATTTTCAGCTTGTATTTTCTAGCTCATTGCAAAACTTTCC
Organism: Cryptocoryne crispatula var. balansae; assembly: GCA_036172225.1. Taxonomy (NCBI): domain Eukaryota; kingdom Viridiplantae; phylum Streptophyta; class Magnoliopsida; order Alismatales; family Araceae; genus Cryptocoryne; species Cryptocoryne crispatula. Next base: position 14,991,595 of record CM069933.1, on the reverse strand, counting down.
TTAGCACTTCAGAATGATCTTCCCAACTCTTGGACTTGATAACCAAATCATCCACATACACCTCTACAAGGGTGTGCATCATGACATCAAAGATAGTCATCATAGCTCATAGCCCTCTGATATGTAGCACCAGCATTCTTTAACCCAAAGGGCATGACAACATAGCAATATGTTTCTCAAGGTGTAGTGAATGAGGTCATCTCTTGGTCCTCCTTAGCTAACCGGATCTGATTGTATCTAGAATAACCATCCATGAATGAAAGCATTTCAAATCAGTTGTGTTTGTAGACACGCCAATTTGGCCTTATTTAGAGCTTAAATCATTATTCCATTGGTAACATCTCTTTTAGACCATCAAAATCAAGATGAACCACCCTTTTGAATGAGCCAAGGTGCTTATTGGAAATATAAGGATGATTTGCTAATTTCTAATCAAATCCGTGTTTGCCGAACAAGAGACTCTTGGTGGTGTGACAGATTATGCTTTTCCCAGCATATCCTCTACTTGTAAATTTTTCACAGGATTATATGGATATCTAATGAAAAAGTATTCAACATGAATAATCTTCTTCTATGAGTCCTCTTTTCAATGCAACAAATGGCATTCAATTCTAATCTCCCATTTGTCCACAACGCCCTTTGGAAGTCAGATGCGCAGTTCTATCCGCACGCAGCACCGATCAAGCCCAATTGCATGCAAGCCCAGGACATTGGGCACATATCTGACTAATTCACGACCTTACCTTCTTTTTTCCTCCTCCATATCACTTGGTAAAGTATCTGGAAGCTTCATGGTCGAAATTAGTATCATCAAATGATGGCAATCCAACTTGTTGTCTTATACATCAAAATTTGCCATTTTGAGATTAGATTTGTTTCCTCTTCAAGTGGAGACATATTTTGAACATGGGGAAGGTTATACATGGTTTCCAATCCCTCTAAATCATTTGAGTAAGCTTCTAGAAGCCTCAGGATGAAAATTAGCAACACTAAATGGAGGAAATCCAACCTATGGTCGGATGTATCAAAACTTGCTATTTTTTGACATGTTTTTCATCCCTTATAAAGGGAGACTCATATGAACGACCTAAGAAGGACATCCCCATCCTCCAGAACTCTTTTCCTCATCCTCCAACCACCCTGGGATCATCCCAACCTCCCCAAATTGTCCTCTCTTCGTCCCGGTGCCCAGATGTCATCCCAAAGTGAAGAGGAAGCCGGTCTATGCTCCGACGTGCTGCACTACTGATCATCGGCTTCTAAAGATCTTTATAATAATTTTATGGCCAAACTTCCTTCATAATAAGTGTGGTTCATCAACATATATTTCATCTTCAACAAACGGAGATCAATTCTGACATTCCCTCGGCTTGTTACGGCTTCAACACCGGCGCTGCACAGACAGATCCGAAGTCTTCTCTTCTAAGTCATCATTTTCTCAGTCAATTTAAGTACACTGAATGGTGGATTCAACCTATACATCCTTGATATAAATTGTTCCCCGGTGAGTCCTATTTTGTTTACAACAAGAATTATTCAATTCAGATATCTGTAGTGCCCATAGCGTATCCTACATCGACTTTGTGCTGGGAGTTTCTAGAACTTCACTGTCCAAGATCCAGCTTATCAGGTAAATTCAGATTACTTATCATAATATTCAAGCAAACTTGTATTCATATCAAACCACCCTAGATGAGCTATCTTTATTTTGAAACAAATGGCACTCAATTCTGACATCAGTGTTGTCTATTATGGTCTCTACATCAGAGTCACGCTAGTTTACATTGAATTGGTCCAACCCGGTTGCCACTTTGCCTAGGTTGTGTTATCTTTAATCGTCCATATTATCTTTGCTAATTCTGCATTCATATAATTTAGTTCAAATTTAAGCATCATTTTTATTCTATTTTTTTATCATCACAAATAAACCCAAAAAAAGGGTTAGGGCTAACCCCGAATCCGGTGAGTTTGTTTCCAATTGTCATTTTATGTAATTGTTTTTACAAGTTACTACACTTCACTCAGTTCTAATCCTTCTTTCGCTTGTTTTCTTGTCTTCTTTGTCTACAAGTTGCACAGGTTGATCAAGCTAGCATCGGTTGGACTCTTCTTCATCGGCCGGCCAAAGAAGAAGAAGGTTGAACCTACATCCCAATCTCCCACGCTAAGGTACACACGGTCAAATCAACTCATCTCTTGATTTACATTCCATAAAGCGGAGCCTGCGGTTCCTGGCGACCACATTTCATTCATGCTTTAAGTTCATCTCCTCCTCACTCTCCTCCCACATGACCCGAACTGTCTCCGGCGCTCGAGCAACACTGTGAGATGAAAGTTCAGGGATCAATGTGAGTGTGGGACCGAGGTGAGGACCTTTTATTGCTTTCCGAGTGTTTTTTCGATTCACTCCCCTTTTCCCCTATTCTATCTTTCACCTTCTCTTGAGGTGCCGATCTAGAACCCGTTTTCTCAGTCGGCAGCTTTTTGGCGACCACGGTGGGACAACCAATGTCTTCAACCGTGCTAGCTTGATTCACCTATGCAACTAGTTGTTTTCTGATTTGGTTCCCGTGCGAACCGTCTTGTCCTTTACCTCTTCCATGTCAATTTACCTTTAAACTTGTTGTTTACTCTTTCTTTAAGATTGTCCCCCATGTGGACTTGACTTGATTGTTTTTAATTTCAACCCAGTTCCTGTGTGAACCACCCCTTTTTTCATTAAAACCAGTTCCCGCGTGAACCAATCCTTTTTCTAAACCGGTTCCCACGTGAACCAACCCACTTTCAGATCGCTACCCGCGTGGACCACCCCTTTGCACCATTTTAGATTGGCCCCACGTGGCCCTCCTTTTCTTTTTCCAACCAAACAAACCGGTTCCCGCGTGAACCACCTACCTTTCCAAAACTCGGCTCCCGCGTGAGCCACTTATTTTCAAATCAGTCCCCGTGTGGACCATCCTTTTACCTTTACTTCATATTTTTCCCCACTTGCACACTCCATCACAAGCCGGTTCCCGTGCGAACCACCTTTAGTTGGTAGTTGCTAGTTATTTGTTTTACTTTATCATTGCTTGTCTTGCTTGCATTCACTTGTTTGATTTATTTAATAGCTTTCATTCATGTTTGCATATTGATTGCTTCATCTCCTCCTACCCTCCATTTTTCATTTTTGCATTAGCTTTTGCATCGGGTACCGGACTTGCTCCGATCCATAGGACATTCGAGGCAGGGGCTCTCTCTCCCAACACATCCTCACCCTCCAAACACCTTCTTGGTGGATTCTAACCTCTCTTCTGGGATATTCCTTCCTAGTTGAATTGGTTGTTTCCATCAAGGCCTCCATAAATCCCCATCCGTGGAGTATTCCTCTCCGCACGATTGGGCCGGTTGTACCACTTTCCCAAAACCCGAAGAACCCAAGTACCAACTCGTGGTGATTGAGTGATAACCTTAGGTCTTGAAAATTGAAGCAATAGGAACCATACCCATTTGAGTGAAAAATTGCTAACAATCTATCTAATCTAAGGTTTCAACCCAAAAATTGTCGAGTAGTCATTTTAAAAACCTGTTTGCATAATTTGTTTGTTCACAACAATTGAAAACAACCAAAAAAAAATTTTATTCTTTCAAAACACCTAAAACAAAAAAAATCCCTTTAATTGTTGTGTTCAACTTGCTTGCCAAAAAAAAATTTAAAAAAAATAAAATCAAACAAAAAACAAAGCATAACCAAACAAAATCCTCTTTGCATTTACACCTTTTATTTGCTTTCTTTCAACCTTTTTGTAAGAAAATCGACAGGATGCCCATGATGCTAAGGTCCGAAAGACATGTCGGGCCACTACGAGCTACAACAACCCATGGTCCAACCAGAGGGCCATGTCAATGCCGTCATGGAGCCTGAAGTTCAAAATCCTACTCATCCACCTGATTCACTTAGTGTGGAACAAATCCTCCGGGGTCTATCCCTCCATCTAGATCCTGAATCCTTTTCACTTGTGCAATCTTTAACAAAGAGCAAGATGCCTGTCGACTCCAGAAACGGGTTCCGGATTGGCACCTTAAGAGAAGGTGAAAGACAGAATAGAATAGGGGGAAAAAAGGGAGTGAATCAGAAAACACTCGGAAAGCAGTAAAAGATCCTCACCTCGATCCCACACTCACATTGATCCCCGAACTTTCATCTCACGGCGTCGCTCGAGCACCGAAGACGGTTCGGGTCATGTGGGGAAGAGAGTGAGCAATGAATTAACTTAGAACATGATAAGAGGTGGTCGCCAGGAGCCGCGGGCTCCACTTTATAGAATAAAAATAAGATTGAGTTCATTTGACTGTGTGTACCTTAGCGTGGGAGATTGGGATGTGAGTTCAACCTTCTTCTTCTTCGGCCGGCCGATGAAGAAGAGTCCAACCAGTGCTAGCTTGATGTACCTGTGCAACTAGTAGACAAAGTAGACAAGGAAACAGGTGAAAGAAGGATTAGAACTGAGTGAAGTGTGGTAACTCTAAAAGTAATAACACAAAACGACAATTGGAAACAAACTCACCGGCTTCAGGGTGAGCCTTAACCCCATTTTTGTGTATTTTTTGTGATATAAAATTATGCAAAAACTAAATAAAAATGTTGCTAAAATGATCCTGGATGAATGATGAAGACATAGAAACTTGAATGACTCAAATCGGAGCTAAAACGGAGAAGATATCACCAATATGGCCGGACAGTGCACTGGACTGAACGTGCCCTAGGTTTGGGGGCACGGTGGGCGCGCCTTATGTGTGGGGGCGCGGTCTGCGCGCCCTTGGTTCGGGGGCGTGTTGCACTGTCTGGCGTGATTTTGGTGCAGAGCTCTCAATGGGCAGTCCCGATGTCAGAATTGAGTGTTGTTTGTTGCAGTAGACAGAAGACTCATAGAGGAAGAGTTCTCATGTTGATGAACTCTCCAGAATACGCCTGTAAAAGTCTGTAAAAATTATGAAAGTGGACGGATATGAAAAGTAAAACTTGGATGCACGCCCTCAATGCAACAATTTCTACGAACAAACGACAAGTTGGAATTGAGTGCTGTCTATTGGAGATGAAAGAGGACGAAGACAGAAACAACTTCTATGTTGAAGACTTTTGCATCAGGAGCACCGGATTTTCTTCAGAAGCCGATGAAGTTGGTTGATGTAGAATGCACGGATCAGGCTTCTCCTTCGCCTCGGGATCGATCTCTCACCGTTGGATCGGCTTTGGATGTCGGGACGGCCTTGGGAGAGAGCTTGGACGACCACAGGACGAGCTAGGCATAGGGGATTAACCTTGGGTCGTTGAGAATGGCCCTCAATTTATAGGGGAAGGAAGCCGGTGCAAAAAATGGAAACTGGACCTACCGCGCCCCCGCCTTTCAAAGGGGACGAGGGCGCGCAGGGCGTGCCCTCAACCTGAGGGCGTGCAAGGCGCGCCCTCACTTCGGGGGCGCAGTCTGCGTGCCCCCCAGTTTCAAAGAAACTGGGGGTGTGGTACGCCTCTCATTGCTAAAATCCGTTGGAAACTTCCGTAAATTGCTAAAAATCGACTTGATATACGTAACGCGCCCCTGAACCGGGGGCGTGGTACAAATAATCGAAAATTTTCGATGGAAACCTTCCAAAAATCAGGTTTAGAAGGTGCAAATCGGGGTAATTTGCGATTTAAAGAAACTGACCGCGCCCCCGCTTTTCAAAGGAACCGGGGGCGCATAGGACGTGCCCCCGATTTGAGGGCGCGCAGGGCGCGCCCCCGGGTTGAGGGCGCGCAGAGCGCGCCCTCCTTTTTCAAGCGGAGTGGGGGCACGGTACACTCTCTCTCCTACACGCGTGTTCCGCGAGCCGCATCTTGCAAACGGGATGTCCGATTCGGCTCCCGTTTGTCGCGTTGGAAAGAGGGCCTTCAATCACACCTCCTCAAGTCGGTAAACCAGCCGGCATGACTCCCGAGACGTTCGCACGGGGCTTTCTACCGGTTTATCCTCTTGCGGAAAGCCGAAACCCGTGGCGAAGATCCAAAAAAGCACGGTTCCGGTCGAGAAATCTTGGGTCAACTCGGGATGACTTAAAATGATGACCGAACAAGTCCGTTACGATCGAAAAACCCGAAGTCATCAAAAAATCTGAGATTAACTCGATAAACGTCAACTGAAACTTGGAAAAGTCGAGAAACCCTAAAATTGACGGAACCGGATGTATGGCCATGATTGATGAAAATATTCGGCTAGAATCAACTCAGATGACCAGAAAAGACTCGGTGATGACCGGAAAGGCCTAACGCGTGGTCCGGGATAGCAGTGTCAGTACAGATCGAAAAAGCCGTAACGAAAGCCGTCATTGACCGATGCCTACCGAAATGACTTCTCGGAAAACCTGAATGTTACGGAACACTTGCGGGACTCCCGAGACCTTCAATTATGGACCATTCAAGGTCGGTCATCGAGCAGGCTTCGTGTTTTTATAGTTCACGCGCGGCTCTCGCTTGAAGGTTTCGGCATCATTCCAGAAATCATTGGTCCATTCTCAACTTGCATGGGGCTCCACCAATGTCCTTAGCTCATCTCCACGAGGTAATCCGGATCAAATAATCAGTCAAATAAAAGATATCGCCTATGGAATAAGAGTCTAGGGCTCGAAATTAGGCCAATTTGGCGTGTCTACAATGCCCACCAATCAAGATCCAGTCAAGGGAAATCAAGCCCCCTCACCACCCCAATCGACAGTCAGGCCTCTCATCATCTCCTCTCCTAGGCAACCCTGTCATGACTCTACTCACCCTGTTGTGGGGCATTCATATAATTCTATGCAAGTTCCTACTTTGAAGCCACCTCTTCCAACCCATTCATCTAAATACCTTGCACTGGTGGCTCAGGAACCCAGCCTCACTCAAGCATTCATGGACAAGCTCAACCAAATGGATGAACACTTTGAAGAGCTGAGGCATCGTTTGGACTCGAAGGCCATCCCTAAAATATCTGCTCCATATTTCCCAGTCCCACATATCCCTCCATCACAAACACCAGCCGACCATCGCTACAATGGCTCAGGTGATCCCTTCACCCATGTCAATGATTTCTTGAGCAAATCATCTTGATGGCTAAATGATCGAAGAGCTCTTGCTATTCTTTTCAAGCGATCATTGGATGGTGCAGCCCTAGAATGGTTCTTTTCACTAGGGGAAATAGAAATATGGGATTTTGAAATTGTCAAGGCCAAATTCTTGAAACAATATGGGCCAAGCTATTCAATAATTGGAGAAGTAAAAGAAGATGTGGAATTGATGCAATATTCTGATGAATTGAGGCCCAGGCTTGAGAGGAGCGTTGATGCTATGCACCAACCTAGGAGCCCTCTCCAACCTCATCCAGATCATCATCTTCAGCCGACTCCTCGACGCCAGTTGATTAAGCCACCCATGCCACAATCTCAGCCGGACATGCAACCCGTGTCAATGGCACAATCAGTTGTGCACAATCAAGCTCCTCATGTCAATTGTGCCAACACCTCATTATCAAAAATGAATTCTCAGCCTATTTCACCAACAACCCCTCGGCCAATCATCTGGCCCGTGGCTTCTCAACCTATTCCACCAACAACCCCTCAGCCAATCATCCGGCCCTTGGCTTCTCAGCCTATTCCACCAACAACTCCTCAGCCAACCATCCAAGCCATGACTCCTCAACTAATTACACCAATAGCTCTTCAGCCTGAACCGACTTCTATACCAGCACCACTTCAATCAATCCCTCAACATAGGGTTCCCCCTCAGTCAGTCAAACCACTTGTTTCGTCTATTGCTCCTGCCATGGTAGAGAAACCAGTCACTCCGATCATCCATGCTCCTGCCATGGCAGATGATTCAGTCACTTTGACCCTTCATGCTCTTGCCCTGGCAGAGGAATCAACTCCTCAACATATCCTTGCTCTCTCTCAAGATCAAAGTCAGCCAGTAGGGGAGGTTGAACCAAACCCTTCGATACTTCCAGAATCCCCTAAACTAGGCATGCCCTCTTCCCCAGAACAACCTGAGGAGAAGCCTACTGCAAGGAGCTTAGGTAAGGGGATCACAAATTTAGTTGATTGTCAAGGACTAAGCAAGGATTCTCCAGGTATAGATCAAATGTTGCCATCATTGGAGTTGATCCATGAAGCTGGGGAGATAGAATTGACCCTTGAACTAAAAAATAAAGGAATAGAATTGGTCAGTGAAATAGGGAATGAATTGACAAGCCTCCTGAAGGATGTAGACCTTAGCAAAGGGATACTAGGACCTCCTCCAGCTAGACAGGCAAAACCCTCGAAATCAGTCTTAGGGACACGACCCTTGCCTCATTCTCCTTATAAAGAACAATCGGGCCCATGGGCCCACAATCAATCAATCTTAGGGCCACGACCCTTTCTTTACCCTCCTCCTAATCAAAGATCAGGCCCATGGGCCCACAATTCCTCAATCTTAGGGCCACTGCCCTTTCTTTATCCTTCTTACAACCATCAATCAGGCCCATGGGTCCAAAATCTGTCAATCATAGGGCCATGGCCCACACCCCATCCCACTCAACTGGGCCCTTATGCCCCATTTTTGGGCCCTTATGCCCCATTTTTGGGCACGTATGCCCCTTTTCATCAATCGGGCTCTTATGCCCCTTTTCATCAACTGGGCCCATGTGCCCCTCTTCATCAACCGGGCTCTTATGCCCCCTTTCATTTCCAACCGGGCCCATGTGCCCCTCTTCATCAACTGGGCTCTTATGCCCCTTTTCTTCAACCGGGCCCACGTGCCCCTTTTAATCAATCGGGCTTGCATGCCCCTTTCCTTCAACTGGGCCCATATGCCCCTTTTCCCCAACTAGGCCTACATGCCCCTTTCCTTCCATTGGGCCCACGTGCCCATAATTCTCTCCAATCGGGCCCATGTGCCCTTAATTTTTCTAAATCGGGCCCACATGCCCGCAATTCACCTCAACCGAGCTCACATGCCCATGTTTCTATACAACAGGGCCCATGTGCCCAAATTTCTTCTAAATCGGGCCCACATTCCCACCTTCCAACAAACTCGGGCACACATGTCCACACTTCTTCACCATCGGGCCCACGTGCCCAAACTTCTTCGAAATCGGGCCCCCTTGCCCCCACTTCTTCAACTTTGGGATTACGGACCCATACTCTTCAATGGCGCCAGCGAGCCCATCACAAATCACAATCTTGCTCCCAACCGTTAAAATCGGGTCCATGTGCCCACTCTTTTCATTGGGTCCCTTGAGTTCAACCTCTAATTGGGCCCTCATGCCCATCAACATCAACCGGGCCCTCTATCCCACATTCAAATCTTGGGCCCACGTGCCTCTTGATTCCAACTACGCCCAGGCCTTCAAGCTCACTTTCAACTCACGGGCCCAAGAGCCCATTTTAACTCACTTTTGTTTCCAAGCATGTTTATTTCCTTTCAAATTCTCTTTCATTCTCTAAGTTTTACTTTCAACAAAAAAATCAAGGTAGAGAAATTTCCTAGGTGATACCACAATCTTTGCCTTTTACATCATTAATTTTGACTCCGCCATGCTAAATCAGATCCTCCACATTTTCACTTCATCCTATGACTATGAATCTTCAATCCAATGCAATATGGTGCATATCAACAGTGGAAGCAGTTGGGCAAGGCAAGGCAAGGCATGGCAGACAAGGCAAGGCAAGCACAAGCAAAGCCGTCATCAGCAATGAACTTCTTCTCTCAGGTATTACATGAAATTGCATTCATCATCATTATGTCATCTACAAAGCAATATTTTAAAAAAATGATTTTTAATTTCATATGACAATTTTAATTGAGAGAAATTCATGACTGATGACATTTGTAGCTACCTTGTTCTTATTAAACAAATTCTTTACGTTGCAAGGCATGTTTTCAATTGATTCACCTATGGAATGTAATCTACCTAAAAAAAATGGAGAGAACTACTAGTATGACTTAAGTCCACATGTTCTAGATTGTTGTCTAGGAGTCGAGGGTAGATACCATTCTACACACACAACATGTCCTTATCCCAGAATCCGGATGACCCAACACCCGAGAGAAGCTAGTCAAGGCTCAGAGGTGGAAGGAAAACCCTCACCCTACTCTCTTATGTTCGGTCCAAGATAGGCAAAGAGGACTAGAGGGGGAGAGTATCGAAAGCATCCACCGCCTTAGTAGGAGGCCGTCTCGAAAGGTCAAACTTCTCAAAAAAAAAAGGTGCCAAAAGATGGGCAATGAACCCCACAGGTTTAAACAAATATGAGTTGTCTGAATGAGTACCCAAAAATGCAGAAAAAAAGGCACCAAAAGATGGGCAATGACCCCACAGGTTAAAGCACCTATCTGAATGTGTGCCACAAAAATAGGTTTGTCAATAAAGAAGAAATGACCCAAAGAGACCGAACCCCAACGGGCAATTGAGTGTGAGTAGAGAAATCCCTCTCGACATCTCCAAAGCCTATCAAGGACTTTCCCTCAATTCTTCATTATTACCCCCAAGGTGTGGGTGAACTAACCAAATCAAAGCTAAACTCTAGCCGATCAAAGGTTGAAGGTCGGAAAGATTTTGGGTAAGGAACCCCATTTTGCACATGGTGTCTACCAACGAACCTAGAAAAAACAACCAAGTAATAAGAACTTGTGTCAAAACATTTTTTTCTCTCCCAAAAAAATTTATTTTCAAAAACTCCAAAAAAAGTTGAATATCTTTAAAAATACAAAAAAATAAATATTTTCAAAACTACAAAAAACTGAATATTTTCAAAATTCCAAAAAAATGATAATCTTTTAACAAAACTTCTATTCAAATTTAGACAAAATGTTCAAAAAAATATATAAAAAAAAAATTCTCCATGTTTGGTTTGAATTCTCGTCTTTATATTCAGATTTATTCTTAGTCTCTCATGTTTCAAATATTTCATTGCATATTTGCTGCTTTATTTTTTTACATCTTTAAGAAGGCTACACCCCTTGACAAAGGTTAAGGCATACTGCAACTTGCAAGGGGGATAAGCCGCATTGTTTTTCTAATCTCTTCCTTCTAAGTGTTTCAGGCACAAGAAAAACTTTACACCCCTTGACAAAGGTCAAGATAGACTACACCTTGTAGGGGGATAAGTCATCTTGTCATTCTAATCTCCTTTTCTGAGTGTTTCAGGCACGAAGAACAAACGAGGAGAACTACACAACAAGTCGATGCTCGCCACTTCCCTCCCCTAAGGATTCTTAGAAGGAGGTGTCATCATTACCTCGGCCTCAACTTTGTCGAGAAGCTTTTACTCTGTCCTCATTAGGACACATGAACTCTTTTGTGAGAATGCATGTCATCACACCACAAACTCACTGTTATCATTTCCTTTCTTAGCATATATTAGGTGCATTACTATTTATTTTATGCGTTGATGTTGAAGACCGTGAATGCAAAGAAGACCAGGCCCGAGATCCCCTTCATCAAAATCCACGACGGTTGGGTCATTCTTTGTGCTCACAGATAAGCCAAAGTTGTGCTATGAGGGACGATGGTTCCTGAATGGGTATCTTGACCTCATAGACAATCTATATCTTCAACTATTTGTTATTCAAGTTTTATTTTGTTTTCTTGAGCCCAGCATGCATCATGTAGCATTAGTTGCATTACATTTTGTTTTGTTATCGCACACATTGTTTCATAATATTCACCTTCTCACCCTCTTGTATCATAATTCCGATCATTCTGAATCCCATCATGTTTTCTAATCCCACCGTATTTTCTAATCCCACCAACATTTCTAATATCCCACTGTGTCTGTTAATCCCACCATGTTTGGTAATCATCTTGTGCCTCCAAATCTTTCATTTCTATCACCACTGTGGCCACTACAACAACCTTCTTGCTACTTATCCCACTGTGGCAGTCAACTTATCCAGCCAAGGGCCTCCTATTTGATCTGAATGTGCATTATCATTATCTTCACGGTCTAAGCTTCAACATTTGCCATATGGGATTCGAGATCATTCCGTTCCGAATTGAATCTTGTCTCTTGGAAGACTTAAATGAATCTAAGAGCCTGAATGTGCTCGATTGGTATTCTTTTACTTTTTTAAAACAAATCTCTTTTTAAACTTTAGCCCATCACAGTATAGGAACACCGCAAAGATCGGGTTACCGGCTGATGATGAACCTACGAACCCATGTTTCGGGGACTCCCCACCACGTTGGGGGTTGGCTATTCTTCTCTCGTGCCAATGGCACATCTTTTACCAATCGAACATAGGAAGACTTGATGAAACATGGCGGTTAACTAGGAGACATGAGGAGATTCGTCTTGCCGAATCTGGTCGTTGAGCGTGTCTATATCTACACCTTGATGCCACCTTTTCAGTCCATCACCATTTTGCTCCACTACATTCCACTACGATCCATCTCTCTTCTCTACGCTTTCTCTACATTTCACTCTGCTACACTACATGTCATTCCCTTGCAAAGCCGACATCAAGGGGAGACAAGCTGTAGACACGCCAATTTGGCCTTATTTAGAGCTTAAATCATTTTTCCATTGGCAACATCTCTTTTAGACCATAAAAATCATGATGAACCACCCTTTTGGATGATTCAAGGTGCTTATTGGAAATATAAGGATGATTTGCTAATTTCTAATCAAATCTGTGTTTGCCGAACAAGAGACTCTTGGTGGTGTGACAGATTATGCTTTTCCCAGCATATCCTCTACTTGTAAATTTTTCACAGGATTATATGGATATCTAATGAAAAAGTATTCAACATGAATAATCTTCTTCTATGAGTCCTCTTTTCAATGCAACAAATGGCATTCAATTCTAATCTCCCATTTGTCCACAGCGCCGTTTGGAAATCAGATGCGCAGTTCTATCCGCACGCAGCACCGATCAAGCCCAATTGCATGCAAGCCCAGGACATTGGGCACATATCTGACTAATTCATGACCTTACCTTCTTTTCTCCTCCTCCATATCACTTGGTAAAGTATCTGGAAGCTTCATGGTCTAAATTAGCATCATCAAATGATGGCAATCCAACTTGTTGTCTTATACATCAAAATTTGCCATTTTGAGATTAGATTTGTTTCCTCTTCAAGTGGAGACATATTTTGAACATGGGAAAGGTTATACATGGTTTCCAATCCCTCTAAATCATTTGAGTAAGCTTATATAAGCCTCAGGATGAAAATTAGCAACACTAAATGGAGGAAATCCAACCTATGGTCGGATGTATCAAAACTTGCTATTTTTTGACATGTTTTTCATCCCTTATAAAGGGAGACTCATATGAACGACCTAAGAAGGACATCCCCATCCTCCAGCACTATTTTCCTCATCCTCCAACCACCCTTGGATCTTACCAACCTCCCCAAATTGTCCTCTCTTCGTCCCGGTGCCCAGAGGTCATCCCAAAGTGAAGAGGAAGCCGGTCTATGCTCTGACATGCTGCACTACTGATCATCGGCTTCTACAGATCTTTATAGTCATTTTATGGCCAGACTTCCTTCAGAAGAAGTGTGGTTCATCAAGATATCTTTTATCTTCAATAAACATAGATCAATTCTGATATTCCCTAGGCATGTTACGGCTTCAACACCGGCGCTGCACAGACAGATCCGAAGTCTTCTCTTCTAAGTCATCATTTTCTCAGTACATTGAATGGTGGATTCAGCCTATACATATTTCATAGAAATTTTTCCCCGGTAAGTATTATTTTGTTTACAACAAGAATTATTCAATTTAGATATCTGTAGTGCCCATAGCGCATCCTACATCGACTTTGTGCTGGGAGTTTCCAGAACTTCACTGTCCAAGATCCAACTTATCAGGTAAATTCAGATTATTTATCATAATATTCAAGCAAACTTGTCTTCATATCAAACCACCCTAGGTGAGCAATCTTTATTTTTAAACAAACGGCACTCAATTCTGACATCAGTGCTGTCTATTACGATCTCTACATCAGAGTCACGCTAGTTTACATTGAATTTATCCAACCCGGTTGCTACTTTGCCTAGGTTGTTTTATCTTTAATCATCCATATTATCTTTGCTAATTCTTCATTCATATAATTTAGTTCAAATTTAAGCATCATTTTTATTCTATTTTTCATCATCACAAAAAAACCAAAAAAAAAGGGGTTAGGGCTAACCCCGAATCCGGTGAGTTTGTTTCCAATTGCCATTTTATGTAATTGTTTTTACAAGTTACTACACTTCACTCTGTTCTAATCCTTCTTTTACTTGTTTTCTTGTCTTCTTTGTCTACTAGTTGCACAGGTTGATCAAGCTAGCATCGGTTGGACTCTTCTTCATCGGCCGGCCGAAGAAGAAGAAGGTTGAACCTACATCCCAATCTCCCACGCTAAGGTACACATGGTCAAATAAACTCATCTCTTTGATTTACATTCCATAAAGCGGAGCCCGCGGTTCCTGGCGACCACCTTTCATTTATGCTTTAAGTTCATCTCCTCCTCACTCTCCTCCCACATGACCCGAACTGTCTCTGGCACTCGAGCGACACTGTGAGATGAAAGTTCGGGGATCAATGTGAGTGTGGGACCGAAGTGAGGACCTTTTATTGCATTCCGAGTGTTTCTTCGATTCACTCCCCTTTTTCCCCTATTCTATCTTTCGCCTTCTCTTGAGGTGCCGATCCTGAACCCGTTTTCAGAGTCGATAGTGTTATCAACCAAAACATCGATATGAGGTAAAGGAAAATCATCCTTAGGACACGCTCGGTTCAAGTCCCTGAAATCTATGCAAATCCGAACCCGTCCATCCTTCTTCATAACAGGGACTATGTTAGCCACCCTTTGTGGATATAGGACGACTTTAATAAATTTTGCCTAATGTATTTTACTGACCTCTTATTTCATTTTGAGTGCGATATTAGAGTGGAATCTCCTATGCTTTTGTTTAACTGGGGTAGTTCTAGGTTTTAAAGTTAATCTATGTTCAACCAATGCATTATCTAATCCCGGCATATTTTTATATGTCCATGCGAACGTGTCCTTATATTCTTCCAAAACATTGATCAAATGTTGTTCTTCTGAGGGAGTGAGGTTTGCACTGATGAGGATAGTCGTAGGATCTTCCAGGGTTCCTAAATTCAATTCCTTGGTTGGTTCATTCCCTGTGGCTGATGGTTCCTCAAATCTTCTAAGTCCAGATGCATACTCATCAACCAAGTCCTCGATTTCATCCTCAGATTCAGGATCCTTCTCTGTTATCACCTTATATACTCCCAAAATATGATCTATGTTATGCTCATCCTCATATCAGATTTCATCGAGTTGGATGGTATTCTCTAAAAAGTTTGGCATCCTTGCACACTCTATGCATTTATGTGCCAATTGATGCAGATATCTACTTGGAACTCGTTTACCTCTTACTTTCCTATTTTCTAACCTAACCTGACATACTGAAGACAAAGCTGGAAAGGTGGTATTTACAGTGGAGGGAAGATCGAGTAAATCGATCAATGATTCAAAAGAGAGGGATCCCTGATTGGGAGTGCCCTCTGGGATGAGTAGAGACATCTCATTGATGGAAATGTGAGTTTCAGATAAGACAATGTTTTTTGGAATTTTTAAGTAACAAGGTAGATTAAGCCTGAGTGACTCGAGACTTGCTAGAAACTGACGGAATTAATAGAGAGAAAAGAATAAAGGGGAAAAAGGGGCTCGTGGGCCCAATGGTAATAGAAAGTGAGCACATGGGTCCAAAACTAATAAAAAAGTGAACTGGTATGCAGACCCAATTCTAGAAATAGATGGGCGTGTGAGCCCATGCTGAGAAGAGTCTTCAGTCCTGAGGTTGATGAGGGAAGTAAATGGGCAAGCAGGCCTAGTGAGAATACAAGGTTGAAGATGGCACATGAGCCCAAAGTGAGAAAGTGGGCTCGGAAGCCCATCCAAAAGATCTAGAAGTAATGGCACAAGGTTTAGACATGGGATTTTTGTATTTGGGCCTCGTGGAATAGTTCTGACTTGATTGGTAGCTTGCTCAATAGAATGATCCAAGATTAGTTTTCCCTTGAGTGGTTCTTGGTGCCCTTCCCCACTTGAGAACAAACAAGTAAAAGATAAGCAAAGATTGTCCAAGTCTTCTTCTTTATCCAGAGCCTTCCTTCTCTTGACAGCTATAATGGAACTCTTGTCATCTTCAGCCATCATCATGGTCTCCTGTTTGATAAAGAATGTATGGAGTCCCATGGCATATCCGAGCTGAAAAACCCTCCTTGGCATGGAATCCTCTTCATATCCCAAACCCTACCTACGTGGCCTTTTCATAGATTGAATCAGCTGAGTGATCCCTTGTAGATCCTTGCCCAAACCTTTTCCAGGCCGATAGCCCAATTTCATCATCATCTACCATCCCAGTGTGTCTGGTAGAGAGGTAGTCATGCATCTAACTTCTGGCAATTCTTCCACTGAGATCTGAGATAAATCTAGGGGTGATGTAAAAATAGCATCATTCATCTCGTCCCTTACAGGCATGCTAGTCACCTTGACAACTTGTCCTTTAAAGGAGAACTTTATGCACTGATGGTTTGTTGAAGCGAAAGCTCCTGTTGCTTCTAGATAAGGCCTCCCAAGTATAACCCGAAAAGTTGGATCCAGTTCAAGGATATGAAAGTCAGTTGTGATCACACATGGGCCAAGTTTAACCTCTAGAGTGACCACCCCACGTGCAGACTTCTTGGAGTTGTCATAGGCTGTCACCATGGCACAAGATGGCTTGATTTCTTGTTCAAAAATGCTACACAACTGTAAAATTTCTGGCAGCATAACGTTGATGGAAGCTCTAGTGTCAACCGAACATGATTTCACTTTAATATTACAGATGATAACAGCCACATATAAGGCATATCTTCTGACCTCAGGATCTGCTAACTCCTCCTGAGAGAAAGTGAGTGTTGGGTGCTCACTTCTAGGGGTTAACACTGTAATGATCTTCTCATGTGGGAGATCTTCATTCACCATGACTCTTTGCAAATATTGTTGTAAAATCTTCTGGTGCACCTTTGATCTTTTGATTAGCTCTAGTATAGAGATATGGGCCGGTATCTTATCAAAATGTTTCAAGAAATTATAGGCCATGCCTGGCAAGGGTTCTTCAACTTGTTCCTCCTCCACTAGATCCTGTGGTTGAGTCATGTCTTGGGGAAAGAGCTGCTGGAACATCCTCCTACTCCGAAGCACTGGGCTATTTGGCGATTGGTTAGAGGTGATGGGTTAACTGGGGTGGGATGTGGTGGAACAGGTGGTGTAGGTGCAAGTATGGTAGGCAATGGGATTGGTGGATCTGGGATGATTGGGTTTGTGGGTAGAGGAATAGGATTTGGAGGTGGTAGTGATGGTGATGCTGGTGGCAGATAAGAAGAGGTTAGGGTACAGGAGTGGTTGATGGGTTTAATGAAGGTGTTGGTAATGTGGTAGGTTGTGGGGTTGGTAGTGTGATAGGTTGGGGTTTTGGAGTGACAAAGCTCATAGGCTGGGGGTTCAGGTTTGGTGGTGATTGTGGTGGCCGGATGAGCAAGGGCCAGTGTGTAGCAATGGTTAAGGGAGGTGTAGTCAAGGCAGGGGCTGCCTAATGATGAGTCAGCGAGAAAAAGTGATGTTCGATGGTTGGGTTATTGAGCTTGGTGGTGGTTGTGGAGTAGACAGTGCACGGATTATCTATCTAGGAGGGTTCCTGGTAGGAGGCCTAGCTGGGTTGACTGGCATGGTTGCATTGTGGTTTTCTAGTTGCCAACCTTGAGCACAGCTGGCATCTCCCTAGACAATGGAGTGTACTAGACCAATTCCTAGGTTTGGATGTGCTTGTGCTGGTGCTGGAGCGGGAGCATGTAATGGGAGCAGATTCTGAACAATCCCTAAGCCGGCTTGTTGTTGAGGTTGAGCCGGTGGATGCTGTCGCTACTGCTTCCTAGCCTTCATTGCCTGTATGCATTCCCCCATTTGAGCCCAATCAATGCTGCCTTGGTCATCCAGATCGTGGATGTAATCTTTGAATTGAAAACACACTTCAACAGTGTGACCAGGATACCGATGGTAAGCATAATATCGGGACATACATGCATTTATTGGCCAAACCTCTCCTTCCTTGGACAATTCCAACTGTTCTTCTGCCATGAGTACATTGATGATGTCGGTCAAGGAGTAAGGGAGTTGTTGGTAATTCTCTCTTCTAGGACCTCCCTTTCGTGGTGCCTGATTGGGTGGTGGCGGTGCCCTATTGTAGGTAGGTTGACAAGGTTGTTGGGGTTGCGCTATAGGTTGACGGGGTTGTTGGGGTCGTCGTGGTTGTTGTGGCCTTGAGCAGGGTGGTAAGAAAGGTTCTGTGGTGGGTTTCTGAACTGGTTTTGACGGTTCCCTCCTTAGTTCCTCACAATGTTTATAGCTTCGTTATTGACAACTCCCTCGGTTGTAGGCCCAACTGGGTCTTCCTGATGTTCCTAGGTTTGGGATCAAATGGATTTATCATTGTGGCATCCTTGAAGTGGGCTTGCAAGTATCAGGCACTATCATAAAGTTCATTCATGGTGGTAGGATGATGCATAATCAAGACATTCCTTAGGGCAGGTGTAGTGTTTCCAATGAGCATCTTCACTTGTTCCCCTTCTAAAATAACATCTGTCAGTTTCTCTGCCATTTCCCTCTAGCGATCATAAAACTTTATGAAGTCCTCTTCGGGCTTCATCTTCTCAGCAATCAAATCTGACAGGGCGTCCCCACTCTGAGGAGGCAAAACTACAGGTTTGCTGTCAGGGTGTCCCCGCTCAGTCGAGCCAGAGCCGTACGCCTCAGAGCAGCTCCCACCGAAATGACACACAGAGGAGTGGCGGTGCCCCTCGTAGCTAGAGTCACCAGGGCTAGAGACAGTAGGGGCAGAGCCAAAGCCACACAAGTGGCACCACTGTGTACTTGGCCACTTCTTCAAAGCGTCGTTGGAACGAGGCAACTATGGTGCCATTAGCGAACATGGCTTCCATGCCTCTTCCGCGTGGTCGTTCCCTTAGAGTAGGTGGCAGCAGGCACTGATATCTATAGCAAGCTTAGCTTTTCTGTTGTTGTAGCTGCTTTTCTTTCTTGTTGTAGCACTTGATGATGTAATCAGATCTTTACCTGTTTTCTTTAGTGTTGTTTGATCTGCTTGACATTACTCGAAAGAATAGTCAGTATCGCATTTCGACTTGGACCCTTGCGAGTTTGTCAAGGTACGAAGCCTTCTAAAGGATGGTAAACAACAATAATAAAGTCAAATAATAGATGTAGGGTAAGAAACATACCTGCTGGCAAGACCTCCCCCCTCCTTGACTCGTGTTCCTTTTCTGAAATGCTTAATAAAGGGGTTAGATCTGTGCCATGGCTTACCCTCTTGCTTGTTGTCATCTTGCCATGCTTATATGTCAAGGGGATAGCCTTATTAACAAGGTAGGATAAAACAACGACTATAAGGAATGAGATGCGAGAAGGGTCGAGAGGACTTACATGTCATGGTGAGATTTGCTCCTCTTTCATTCGTAAATTTCTAAAACACTTGATAAAGAAGATTAAATATTCACCATGACTCATCCCTTTGCCTATTGCCGTCTATCTTGACTTAGGTCAGAGGGAGGAGCCTTCTTAACAAGGTGTAATAAACTAAATGACTAAAACGAAATCGTTAAGAAAACTTATCTGTCGTTGAGAGAACCTTCCCCTCTTACTTTAAAGTTCCTAAAACACTTGACAAAAAAGGATCAGATCTTCACAACGACTTATCCCTTTGCCAGTACAGCCAACTTTTACTTAGGTCAAAGGGGGGTGCCCTCTTAACTGGGTGATAATAAAGATAAATATGCAATGTAGAAATGAAACATGCAAGACATAAAAATAAACATGAATGCAAACAAAAGAAAAAATAAAGGTTATATCAAGTTAAATGATGCATTTTTTATATTTTTAATAATATTTTTTTGGATTTTTGGAAACATTCAATTTTTATGAGTCTTTTTTTGAAAGTATTCAAATTTTTTTAAAGTTTTTTGAAACATTCAATATTTTGAGTTTTTGAAAGTATTCAATTTTTCTAGATTTTTTTTGAAAAGTTTTTGAAAGTATTCAGTTTTTTTAGATTTTTGAAAACATTCAATTTTTTTGAGTTTTTGTAGAGAATGTTTTGGTATTAAGATAATTCATCTGTCATTGAGTGTTAATCAATATTCAAACGATAAACACCACGTGAAAATGGGGTTCCCTACCCAGAATCTTTCTTGCCTTTTTCTCTTGATCAGCTTAGCTCCCCCCCTGAATTTGGATAGTATACCCTATCCTATGGGATTAAGAAAGATAGTGGAGGAAATTCTTGATAGGATTTGGAGATGTCGAGGAGGGTTTCTCTACTCATGCCCAAGTTGCCCATTGGGGTTCGGCTTCTTTGGGTCTTTTCTACATGTGACACTCATTTTGTCAAGTCTTTGACCGGTGGGGTCATTGCCCATCTTTTGGTGCCTTTTCTTATTTTCTACTTTTTCGGGTACTCATTCAGACAGGCCCATATTTGTTTAAACATGTGGGATTCATTGTTCATCTTTTGGCACCCTTTTGCACCCTATGAGAGGACCTCCTACTAAGGTGGTGAGCATTTTTGATACTATCCTCCTCTAATCTTCTTCACCTATCTTGGACCAAATAGAAGAGCATAGGATCCCCTTCCGCCTTCAGAGTTCTATATTGCCCCTTTCAAGTGTCGGGCTATCTAGATCCTGGGATCGGGAGGTGTTGTGTGTGCAAAGTGTTGTATACCCTTGTCCTCTAGCGAACACTCCAGGATCGATGATTTAATATCATACGCAAGATTCTCTAAATTTTTTTAAGAAAAATATTTTTTTAGGTAAACACCATTCCATAGATGATTCAATTTCTCTCCATCAGCATTGGTTAGGTCATATGCATTGCCTAGATATTTTTCAATGATAACAAAAGTCCCTTCCCTATTAGGTTGCAGCTTGGAGCGAGGACCACTCGGCTTAACGAATATGCGCTTGACTACCATCTCACCGATTTAAAATTTCTTCTCTACCACCTTCTTTTGATAAAACCTTTTGAGTCTACTCTGTTAAGTATGGGCATGCTTGAATGCAGCCAACCTTTTCTCATCTAGGAGTTCAAGCTGTGTAAGAAGAGATTCTCGTCTCTCATCGACAGGGATACCCCTATCGAGCTGAACTCAGAGTGATGGAAGGAGTACTTCGTATGGGACCACCGCTTCCATTCCATATGTGAGGGCATACGGGGTTTGACCAGTGGGGGTTTGCACGGAAGTACGATAAGCCATAGGGCATCTACGAGCTTATCTGGCAAATCCACGAATTTGTTAGACTTACAGATTTTCTTGATAATTTTAATCAAAGTTTTGTTGGTGGCTTCTGCTTGACCATTGCCTTGCGGATAATATGGAGATGAATGATGCAATGTGATGCAATACCTGTTGCAAAGATTGCACAGATCTTGAGAGAGAAATTGTGGTCCGTTGTCGGTGATGATGTCGCTAGGAATCCCGAACCTGGCGATGATATTGCGCTTGATGAAGAAGCACAATATTTATGCCTTGATCTCCACGAACACTTCCATTTATACCCACTTGGCGAAGTACTCTGTCGCCATCAGAATGAATGATTTGGAGAGGATTTCAGAGTTAAGATCACTTAGAGAGCCAATGATATCAAAAGCCTACATGGCGAAGGGCCATGGGGCATAAATCAGGTGAAGGGAAGATGCGGGAGAATGGATCTTGTTGGCATGGAGTTGGCAAGAGTGACAGTGCTGGACAAAGATGGAGCAATCTTCTTCTAGGGTTGGCCAATATACCCTTGCTGGATGATCTTTTTGGCAAGAGCCTGAGCATTGACATGGCCCCCACAAACCCCAGAATGTGCTTCCTTAAGCACCAACTCTACTTCTTCTTCATCAACTCATCTGAGTAAGATTCCACTCAAGCTCTTCTTGTAGAGCACCCCTCCTAAGATAGTATACCTTTGAGATACTCTTCTGATGGCCTTCTTATCTTTTACATTTGATACAGGTGGATAAGACTGATATTGATAATACCTTGCAATTTCATCATACCAAGGCCTCTCATCCTCATATAGTTCTTCCAACTCGACCAGAGAGATCTCCACTTTCTGCTCCAGGTATTCCTTCATGTCAAACCTCTCATTGACCCTCAAAAATCATCCATCCTTAATCGCTGGTATTGACCTCCTTTGGACATGGATAGTCCGCATTTGTCTGCCTAGCAAGACTGATAAAGACGAAGCTAAGGAGGCTAGGGTATCAACAAAAATATTCTGAGCTCGAGGTATGTGAACAAAAGTTAGTTTGGAGAACAACCTGATGTAGCAAGAGGTGTGTTCTTGGTAGGGTTTGAGGTTCGAATGAGAAGATCAGTATTTAGTTAGGACTTGACGCAGAATCAGTTGACTATCACCTATCACCTATCACCTTCACTTGACCAAGAATCAGTTGACTATCACCTATCACCTTCACTTGACGCAGAATCAGTTGACTATCACCTATCACCTTCAGTTCAAATGTCTCTTATGGAATAAAAAATATTAGTTATCCACCTCCAAAAATAAAAAATTATAAAATGACTTAAACTTAAGTGATTTATTCAGAAGTTACTATTTATATTCAAACGTTTTGTCAACAATCTTGATGTCAAACCTTTGATTGATTCAGATGTTAGACAATAAATGAGCCAGAAAATATGAGGCCTAAGAATAATTCCTTTGGTAAGTTTTTCGATTTCATGTTGTCATGGCATTTGGATCAATGCAAACCAAAAGAAATCTCAACTATCCTCACCTTGTAGCTATCGACAACCTAAGGGTAGCTCCATTACCTAAAATTTAGAGTGGAAGAATTACAAGCTTTATATCATGAATAACCAAGAAATACCTACCCTTCTAAGACTTTGTATGGACAAACGAGTGCTAGGTTGTGTCCTAGAAGTTAAAGGCTTATCTTAATGGTATTCCCACTCTTAATAAGCTTGAGGTTGGGAGAAAAAATATATCTACATAATGCAAGGAGAATGGGTAGGAAGATAGCTATAAAATAGTGTCCCATTAAAAGTTAGTTATGACAACTATGAGAAGGTGTCACAATTACTCAATCATTTACAATGGTTTCTTACAAGCCATCACAAAATAATCAAGTATTTGCAATTGTTTTATGTAAAGTTGTCACAACTAATGCATGTAGTAGCAACTTTAGGGGATCGTAAATGGATACAATAGTGGCGATGGATGTCACCACTAACCTTAAACATACTATTTTTGATGGCTTTTTATGGTTTGCTAACAATCTTTCCTACTTCTACTTAATACTTGTTCTCTTTTTTCTCTCCCTTTCTCTGTCATTCACACGAGAAACTACAGTACCCCTACTTTGTGTTGTTATCAATTGCCACACCATGACTTATGCCGATCACCTCTGTCAGTCACTACCACCACCGCCGATGAAGGTAGTCATCCTTAAGAATACAAATGAACTATTACATTTGATAAGTAGCTAAAATCAATTTGATAAAAGCTTAAATCGACTTATTTATCATGTTAAATGAACAAACTTGAATAAAAAAGTTTAATTTGTTAATGAGTCTAGTTTGAATCAACTCTTGCTCGAATCACTAAGTTTGCAAGTAGTTATATTAACTACACAATTAAATATTCAATTTAAAATTGAATTTATAAAGATTAATAGTTATACAATGTCACTTAAATATGTAATATAATTTAAAATAAAGAATATTTTTAGTTTAAACTTAGATAGAGCATCATAAAAAAACTTAAGTTCAAGTTTCACCAATGAATTTAGACCAAACACATGTTTTATAAATAAGTTCATATTGAGTTTGAACTTGCATTTAAAGAAGTAAGTCTAGTTGCCATTCAACCTCCACTTGATTAAATAACATTCTAAGCTTGAGCAAGAATTGAACATGCATTCTAGTAAAAACTTGAGCTCCAACTCAAACTCAAGTGGAATAAATGAGCCAAACTTGGACAACATATTATTTAATTTGGCTGGGCTCGTTTGCACCCCTAGCCGTCCTTCATCTCTAAGGCGTCGTTTGGTACCGGGATAAAATTGATGGGGATAGGGATAAACCAATCCTTATGGTTAACTCTATCCTCATCATGTTTGGTTTAACTTAAGATAAGTTTAGGGATAACCCTATCCTATGTTTGGTATGTTAACAATAAATTCGAGGATAATCTTATATTTTTATATTTTTATATTGTTTATATTATTTTATTTTATTACCCATAACATATTTATAAAAAATTTAACCAACTTATATATTTATATAATAAATATAAAAATATAAATATAAATTTGAAGATATAAATAAAATGATTTTAAAAATATGGCAGTTAAAATCAAATTTGAATTTCGTTAAATAAGATAGAAGTGATTTAACTTAATTTGAATTTAGTTAAATAATTTTATCCTAGGTTATCTTAGAATGGGCGGAGTTGCTACGGGGTTGTTGGCCGCCGGACGCCGCAGACCCCCCCCGGCAGCCCGCCCCCCTCCCGCAGACGTCGGCGGGGCATTCACCCCCTACCCCCGGAGCTCCCATCCCTCCTGCGGACGCCGGTGAGGCGTTCGTCCCCCCGCACGGAGCTCCCGGCCCCCCCCCCGCCCCCGCGGACGCCGGCGGGGCGTTTGCCCCCCCCCTTCCCCTGCGGTTCGCCCCCTCGCCCCCCTCCCACGGACCCCCCCGGCGGCCCGCGGAGCTCCCGGCCCCCTCCGCGGATAGGGGAGCCCCCCCCCACAGATGCCGTCGGCGGGCCCCCCGCCCCCCGGAGCTCCCAGCTCCCGCACATCGTATCTTCAAAATGTTATGTTGGGAGTAAAATATCCTAAGTATTAGATGGGATGATTTATCCACGAACTTATCTCTAATTTTAGGGATAACCTGGATTAACTTAATCTAGGTTAAATTTATTTTTAAGTGTATACCAAATAGGGGATTGGGGATAAACCAAGTCTATTCTAGGTTATCCCCATACCAAACAGGGCCTAAAAGTCAAAATCCTAAATTTCAATTTGGTTTAACTTAGTTCGCGTTAGCATATAAATTAAACTGCTATTAGATTCTAATATCTTAGTTTGGACTACGTAATTTTCTTAGATGGCTAGAATATATTAAGATATTAATATGTCAATTTAACATGGTTGTTTGAATTAGCTTGTTTAGCTAAATGTCAAATTGATAGATGATTTGATTCAGTTCGTGATTTAACATATATTATTCATTAATTAAAATAAAAATTAGATTATATTTAAAATAAAATATTTAATCAGAATTAATTTTAATTTTAGTATCTTATTTTAAATAAAATCAATTTATTTTATAATATTGTATATATATATTTAAATATATTATAATATAGAAGAGCAAAGTCATTTTAGTATGGATAAATGTTAACAAGTTTTCATTTGATACGTAGGATTTAAATGTTAACATGTTTAACTAAGCATGTAAATAATATTTATTGAGTTAAAACAACTTGTATGTTACTAGATCATGAATTTTTCTTCTCCCACCTCCTCCTCCTCCTCCTCCTTCTAGAAATTTGTTTTTAGTTTTTTTTTAGATATAGGATAATTTTTTACTTTTTTAATCTTCATCTTTCCCTTGTTCTTTTGCGTCTTCTTTTTCTTCTTCTTTTTCTAAGTTTTCACTTCATTTTTTTCTTTGTAGTGTTTCTCTCTTTCAACTAATTTAATTTCAATTTTTTAAAAATTTTGAAATTTTTTAATTTATTTTATCTAAATTTGTAATTCTTTCTTTTATTCAACTACTATTACTATTGGTACTAAATTAATTTCACTTTTTAAATTTAATATTTTTTTAATACAAAAAATTAGAATTAGACATTATCTAGAATCATGTTCTGGTAGCATTAATTTCACTTTTTAAATTAAAAAAATTTAATACAAAATTCAGAATTAGAGATTATTTAGAATCATGTTCTGGTAGCTTTCTCTTAATGCAAAAGGAAAGGGTAAAAACGGTCAGAGTCCAGTCGACGAACATGTTGTTCAAATTTGCTTTATTTATTTTACTTGAGTTCAAACTCAAATTTCTATAAGTGACCGTTGTTCAAGATTGTTTCAATAATTAATCGAGCCACGCTAGAGTTCAAATGGTAGTTTTACTCAAATTCAATCCAAAATCAAGTTTTAAGTAGATATGGACTTGTTTATAAAACTTCAGTTTAATCTAAATTTATTTGTGAAACTCTAATATGAACCTGTTTATGAAGCTAAATTTAAGCTTTAACAAAAATTAGAATTTATTTTAATCTATTTCATATATTTAAATGACACTTTTAATTATGAACACAATTTAATTTGTAATAAATATTTAACCGTTAGTTAATCAGTATCTAATTGAGATACTCATGAGTTTACTTGACTCAGAGTCTATTAAAAATCATTTACTTAATGAATCAAGTTTTTATTTTTTTTTGTTTAAGTTTGTTTATTTAACAAAATAAACTAAATTGAGTCAGACTTTTATCAAAGCCTGGTTTTGAGTTATTTGTGAAGAAGTGTGTTATCGGTTGATTTGTACCCCTAGAGAATACTAGTTAAAGAACGTGCTTCGCACGTAAACCAAAATATGATAGAATAAAATAGATGTAATCTTCATAAAAATAATAATAATAAATTAAGAGTATTATTTTATTCTAATTAACACGAATTATCAATTTATTTACCATCAACCAACTATTTAACATTTATAGAAAAAATATACAAAATTGTAACAATTGCATTGGTCATGAATAAATTTAAATATTACAAATCCATTTGGTCATGAACAAAATTGTAACGGGTTATCATGTCTAGTTTTCTAAAAACTCTATTATTACTTTTATTTTGTTGCATATAATTAAGATTTAAATCAACAGAATTTTTTTGCCGTTGAGTCTTAAAAAACATGGAGTTTGACATCCCCACAAGTGTCACTTTCCAAGCATACAATGCAAACAGGTCGCTAGAAAATAATTTATCTTGCATAAAGCTGTAGCTGCGGGACATTGCTTTGATGGCCACCGTGGTGTTCTTTGTACACTTTTTTTTTATTTTCAGTTTAGGCATGTGATATGTTCGTGGGAGGTACGTTTGCGCATTAGAATTGGTATACAAAAGAAAAGAAAGTGGGTTAAATTTTTTAGGGCAACCCACAGAACAAACGCAAACAATTCATTTAAACAAAAATGATATACTTACAAATGACAGATAAAAAGGATCCAAATATCTAACCAGGAGAAAGATCACACAGAGTAAACAGAAACTATCCCCAAAAACACCAAAATAACATACATAAAAAGGTGGAAAAGAATAATGCCCCTTGAACTGTCCCTCCGTAGGCATAAATACAGGAGAGGGCAAAGCCTAGCTAGGTAAATGACCCTGAAAGTCGAGAGAAATGTTGAATAAAACTGCTGAGATGCTGATCATTCAATGTAGCGGCCACCACTCAATCCTGCAGCAAATTGAAGGCTCTAAACAATATTTGCCAAGGGTGTTAAAAATGATCTTAAAAATCCCTCTTGTTTCTAACTATCCAGATGCTCCATAATATGACCGGTAGAGAGCTTTCCCAGATCAGAAAGTTTGTCCCTTCTAGGATTTCCCTAGGCCAATTAACCAATAATTCCAATAAGGCACGTTCCCAACCTAAGGTTCTATGCAAAAGTCTCAAGTAAATTTGCCAAAGGAACTGACTCATTTAAAAAACAAGTGGATTTGATACTCTGTGCATGAATCAAAGAAGATGCAGTAGTGAAGTAGTGCTTTCAATCATTTCATAAGTAAGACCAATATATCATGTGTAGCCAATCTCTCTTTTGCAATTCAAGGAATTCTTGATCTTTAGCAGTACTTTCACTTTCCCCACAACTGTTTCCCAATTGAACCCATCTATCCCGAACTTCAAGGCTTTTACGAGAGATATAGTAATAAGGCAATCATTTGGACACCAATCTCAAATTCTTCCATTTGGCAAGACCCCAGAAACAGACAAGTAGTGGATGGTCTTAAGTAGATTGTGAAGAAAGCCCTTGTTGAATAAGCATAGCCATCCTTGTTGATTGGACTTAGGAACCCAACAATCAACAGTCAAACAATCATTTTTTCGTTGCAGTATAGAACCAACCAAGAAAAGTAACTTTTAAAGCCTCATTGTCAACCCATATATCCACTAAAACCTTCTTCTACTACTGCTGTTGATAGTAATGTGAGAGGTACTGCTGAATATGGACATATGATGAAATATATCCTTCCACATCTTTGATCCCCAATTTGATGGAACAAGATTCCCAACTTATCCACCTAAAGATGGACTGTGTTTACTCCAAAATACAGGTGCCCATGAAAATGACTGATCCACTTCTAGCTTTTAGAGCCATTTGCATAGAAGAGCTAAGTTCAAGACTTGCAGAGGAATAAAACCCAACCCCCTAAAGGGGGTTAGTTGCCTTTGGCACTACATTAACAAATGCAATTATTTTTCAGAAAACATTAGTTGGATGATGAACAAAAGAATCTTCAATTGAAAATAACAGCATTCAAAAAAATATCTAAAATCCTTTTAAATTTGAACTTAAAAAACTTAAGCTGACATTATACAAAATTTAGTGCCATAAGATCAACTTCTTGGATGACACATTATGCTACCTCATCAGTGTCGAAAATAGAAGAAAAACACTCTTTTGGGAGGATGATTGACTTGAAAATAGACCCTTAAGAGATCAATTCCCAGCCTTAATAAATGTTTCGGAATTGAACATTTCTACAGTAGTGGATTACTGGAAGAGACCCCTCCACAAAACAAAACCTCATTGAAACTAAGCATTTAGTAAGAACTTCATGATTTTTCAGAAAGAAAAGTTCTTGAGCCAAATAAGTTCATGTTCATCTGGACAAAGATGAATTGTGTATTAATAAAGAGGATTGTGAAGTACAGATATCAGATAATAGAGGTCGTTTTGCAAATAGATCACTTGCAAGATGCTAAAAGAGACCGACGTAAAAGTGAATTGGATGAGAAATTTGGAACCAAAACTTCCCATAAATGATTGTGTCCTCTTTTAGGTCACTTATACAAAATGATCCTGTCAAATATGGAACTTTTTGTGGAGTTGCTTAGAAAAAGTTACATGTAGATAAGAGAACAACTTGGATGAAGATTCACAAATAGAAACTATAAAAGCTTTGTAGGGCTTTTGAGAAAGAACAAGATCATCTCTTTAACAAATGTGCCTTATGTGGTACATGTAAGCTATTGGGTTGTCCTATCCCAGGTCCTTCACTTTCAGATGAGTGAAACACTTTTCCTGCATTATCGTCACATTGAGCATTTTCCGCTTGGACAGATCATAAAGTAGGTTCATACCAGACATTCTTTAGGCAATGTGAACAATACCCAACATCAAAACCTTCAAGGCTTTAATGGTTGCTTTTCCCCAGTGAACCTGGTCATCAGTAGGGCTTTAACCTCCATAAAGGACCAGACACTGGAAAGAGATGGGCGGAGGTGGTGTCTTACTTTCACTTATATTTTTGGGAAATGAGAAGAATACTTTAAGTAATGATCTCTTTTTTATCTATTATTGTTTTTAATATAACTCATTTATTGTACCTGTGTACCTGTTACATTTCCTTCTTTTACCTTCATGCTCTTATATATCCTGGACAGAACCTTCATTTTTACTTTCTTTTTTTTTGTTTTTAAGAATTAATCCCAATTATTGGGTTGCTTTAAAAAAAATGATCATGGTTAAACTGTTTAAAATACCATAACAAACTGAGCTTTCAAGGAACAGCTAATAAAATTCATCAAGTATCAAAATAATTCCATTATGAAAATTTAAGTTCAAATACAGATAAATGATCAAACATATGGTACCTTTCTCTTCTCCTCAATAAGTTTCTAAGCTTTATAATTTCTTTACTGTGCACCTCAAGTTCCTTTCTCGTGGTCTCTAATTGTAGCCTAATGGGGTGTTTGGTTGCATGATAATTAAGATTTTTGTTTTAATTTTTAAAAATTGTAAGAAAACTTGTTAAAAGAGGTGTTTGATAACCATGACAAATTTATGTTTTAAAAGTGATTTTCTTCTTAAACAAAAAAGGAGGGTCTCACCTCTTTCTTTTTTCTTGTGGTCCCCCACTTTGTTTGGTCATGTGTGGTAGTTACTCTTTTTTGTAATCACATCCCTCCAAACATGATAATTTTATGTCATGAGTTGGTTCACTTTTTATTTTAATACAATTTTTTATCAAGAAAGTGTACAAAAAAATATCATGCAACCAAACACCCCATAAGCTCTTGATTTTCATCAAGAAAATGATGGCATTGATCCCTAAAAATAATTTGCATCTTTCACATCTTTAATATACATAAAAAATATAAAAATTATATCAAGGGGCAAAATATTGAATAAAGAGCAACTGAAAATGAATAATATAGAGAGTATAAAATAATGTGTGGAGATTAAAGAACAAACTATTATGAATAATATAGAGAAACTGAAAATGAAAAATACATGCTTCAGCTGAGCATGGTTTTCTTTCATCATACCAATCATTCTCAAACGAATCTGTGACTGAGCTCTAGCAAGAATCTTCATAAAGCATGATGTCAATGCAGGTAGATGCTTGAGAAAGTTACCATCTGTAAGTGACTTCAACATGACCAATCCTCTTATTCCAGCAATGCTCTTGTGGTCTACATTGGAATGACACATGCTATAAGAATAAAATGATGGATAAACTCCGAGTAGAATCATGCCATAGTTTGATATGGAACCAAGTCCATGTTTTGTCAAGTACATATAATCATTTAGTCCATGTTTGGAAAGCACACCTTTACCAGTTCTATATGTATGCCATGGATATTTTGGTGCTGCATCTATGTTGGACTTTTGTTGTCATCAAATCCAGGTGTCTGAGGAGATCTAGTGAAGGTTCCAAGCATGTTATTCCAAGGTTATATACTCCTGGAACTTGTTAGCAGGGCAGTTATTGGTTACACGTACGTTTTATTTCCCAATTGTCCTTGGAACTCAAGTTACCATGTAGTAGACTTGTTTGTATAAGAGATTAACTATAAACTCAACTATATGTTCTAAATAATGATACTTGTCATGTGGTTCTAGTTATAACATTTTTAAGGTTTTTGTACTTTCTTCGGAGTTTTTTGATCTTGCCTGATTTCATTTTGTTCGTTTTCATATTTTATGACTCACATCAGTTATCATATTTCTACAACTTCAAAAAATTCTCAACTTTTTGGATTATTTGGCTCCATCAAATTTAATATTTGCTTTGGATTTGGATTCCAGTTTCATATTTAAGAAATTATTTCGATTTCAGATCTTCAGTTAAGCCTCAGAGCTGAGAAATTTTATTTTGACAATTTTCTTTGTAATTTAGCTTGGATTTTGCTTTATTTCATTCTAAGTTGTTGGATTTTAAGTTTACAATGTGAATTGACTTTTTCAATTTTCAGATATGGTTATCTTGTTCTTAATAAAGAAGAGCAAATCGATTAAATCAACTATGTACGGTAAGATACCGGACAAATGTTATCTTACTTATTATAAGTTTGATGAGAGTCACCGATAGAGATCCTAAGTAGGGTCACTATTGAAAACCACCAAGAAGATGAGATTGCTTAGGCAGGGATTTCACAAATTGTCAAGAGGTAGTGACTCAGTTCATTAATTTCCACAATTCAACTCATTGACAACATAAAAGAAGCTATAAAACAAAAGAAAAATAAGAAAGTGAATTAGAGGACCTCAAAGTGACCACACTGAAAGATAAGTCATAGTAGAGTAATGATAACGGGTAACAAGAAAAAGGATCTCTCCTGCCTTTAATTTTCACAAGAGAATAAGCATTCTCACCCTACATCCTAAGCTACTACCATAGCCTAATCCACAGAATAGCTAAAGCCGCATAAGTAATCAACTCCACCAGGAAAATAAGTTGTAACAAATTGTGTTAATATCAGCCATCTATATAGCCCAAAAAGTAGATGTGAAGCTGGCCTTCCACATGACATAACAAATAGAAAAAGGTCAACGGAACAACGACAAACCAACATGTCTTTCACCAAAGTCCAAAATTGAAAGATGTTCGAGAGATGTTGGGAAAGACGACTTTAGTACTCATAATGTAAAGCCAAAAGTGATGAACAGTCTTCATGAAAAAAGACCAAAAACTTCCATTTTTTCTGTTGCTTACCTTAGTCTACGTTAAACACATAATCATTATAAATTTTCCCAACCAACTTCACAAAAAATTATGGAGTAGGATTTCAGTTCCATATCTAAGAAATTATTTCCATTTCAAATTTTCAGTTAGGCTTTAAAGCTAAAAAATTTTAATTTGGGGAATTTTACTTGTAATTAAGCTCATATCTTACTTTATTTCATTTCTAGTTTTGAGATTTTTAAGTTTATAATAAGAATTAACAATTTTCAATTTTCAGATATGGTTATCTTATTCTTAATCAAGAAGGGGCAAGTCAGATTATATCAATTTGATTTAAACGTATTTTGAACCAATTTCAAATGTACTCGAGGCACTCCTTAAACTACAAAAATCATATTAATGCAGTTGTCTTTTCTTACATTCACAAAAAATAAAATACTCATTTATTTCAAAAAATTACTAATTATAGGAAATGGCTACATTATTTTGAGTGAAGCTTAAAATTAGATAGTTAGGTCATTCATGGTACATAAAGGTATTTAAATCATTGTTTATAAAATCATGGCATCTGGATTAACTTTTATAAAAAATAAAGTCATGTTCATTAGATATTTATTTCCATTTTTTGAACCTCTAATTCCATTACACATCTTAATGGGAAATTCCCACCCACCACTCTTTGAATTATTTCTAATAAACAATGGAGAATGCTAGCTAAAAATACGGAAACAGTGTAACGTGTGATGGAAAAGGGAACAAAGAACTGAAGATAAAAAATATGACAATGTATATAAAGATAAAAGCGCATGAGAAATACAAGATATGACTGAAGATCTTAAAATTGCCAAATGTAATCATAAAAGGAAAAGGGTCCCGGATAAAAATTGAAAGTAAAAAAGATCACAATATGCACAAAAAAGGAAAAGTACATAAGGAGAAAACATTCCAAATATTACCTTGTGAAGTCTTCTTGAAGACCCAAAAAGAAGTATTTGGCACTGTGAAGACACCTTTTTCAGGCATAGTGCGAAGGTTGACGACCCAGCCAATAAGAATAATACAGAAAGATAGTAAACAATTAATTAACAGATGATGATACTACACCGCAAGCACCAACTGTGTTGCAGAACGTCAACTCCATGCATGGTGGTGGGAAGCACACCCGCACATCAAGAATTAACGTATGAAAGTGAAGACTCGGAGAGGAAACAAAGCTAGTTGCCCCATTCGAACGGGTGAATCCAGAAGAAGCAAATAGGAGCTGGCGCCTTCCTATTCCTTCCCACATCAATCGCATAGCATCCCAGCTGGTTGAAACGTAAAAAATAAAAGAGAAAGGACTCATCGCGGGCCCTGTGCTCAGGGAATATGTACTCCGCTTCCTTGCAATGTTCCTAGCCTTCCTCCGGACTGAGACTTGGGCGGCAGGGGCGGCTGCTGGCAGCTCATATCTGTCGACTCCGAAAAGGGTTCCGGATCGGCACCTCAAGAGAAGGTGAAAGATGGAATGGGGGAAGGGGAGTGAATCGGTAAACACTCGGAAAGCGGTAAAGAGTCCTCACTTCGTCTCACACTCACGTTGATCACGAACATTCATCTCACGGCGTCGCTTGAGCACCAGAGATGGTTCGGGTCATGTGGGAGGAGAGTGAGGAGATGAAATTAAAACATAAAAGATGTGGTGGTCGCCAGGAGCCGCGGGCTCCGCTTTATGTAATGAAAATAGAAAGAAGTTGATTTGACCGTGTGTACCTTAGCGTGGGAGATTGGGATGTGAGTTCAACCTTCTTCTTCTTCGGCCGGCCGATGAAGAAGAGTCCAACCAATGCTAGCTTGATGTATTTGTGCAACTAGAAGACAATAAGACAAGAAAACAAGTGAAGAATGATTAGAACTAAGTGAAGTGTAGTAACTTGTAAAAGTAATAACATAAAACGACAATTGGAAACAAACTCACCGGATTCGGGGTTAGCCCTAACCCCTTTTTTTTGGTTTTTTTATGATGTATGAAATGATGTAAAACTGAATAAAATGATGCTTTAATATGAATTAAATGATATGAATGAAGAGTTAGCAAAGAGAATATGAACGCTTAAAGATAACACAACCCAGGCAAAGTGGCAACCGGGTTGGACAGATTTAATGTAAACTGCGCAGCTCTGATGCAGAGACCATAACAAGCAGCACCAATGTCAGAATAAAGTGATACTTGTTTCAAAATAAAGAGGACTCACCGAGGGTGGTTTTATATGAAGAAAAGTTTTCCTGAATCTTATGATAAGTAATCTGAATTTACCTGATAAGCCGGATCTTGGGCAGTGAAGTTCTGGAAACTCCCAGCACAATGTCGATGTAGGACATGATATGGGCACCACAGATATCCAAATTGAATGATTCTTGTTGTAGATAAAAGATAACTCACCGGGTAACAATTTCTATGAAGGATGCATAGGTTGAATCTACCATTAAATGTAATGAAATTGACTGATAAGATGATGACTTAGAAGAGAAGACTTCGGATCAGTCTGTGCAGCGCCGGTGTTGAAGCCATAACAAGCAGAGGAAATGTCAGAATTGATCTCTGTTTGTTGGAGATGAAAGATATCTTGATGAAGCACACTTCTTATGAAGGAAGTCAGGCCATAAAATGACTATAAAGATCTGTAGAAGCCGATGATCAGCAGTGCAGCACGTTGGAGCATAGACCGGCTTCTTCTTCACTTTGGGATGATCTCCGGGCACCGGGACGAAGATAGAACTATTTGGGGATATTGGAAAGAGCCTAGGGTGGCTGGAGAAAGAAGAGAGGAGTGCTTGAGGATGGGGATGCCCTTCTTAGGTCGTTCATATGAGTCTCCCTTTATAGGGGATGAAGAACAGGTCAAAAAATAGCAAGTTTTGATACATCCGACCTTAGGTTGGATTTCCTCCATTTAATGTTGCTGATTTTCATCCTGAGGTATCTAGAAACTTACCTAAATGATTGAGAGATATTGAAAACCGTGGATCACCTTCTCCATGCTCAAAATATGCCTCCACTTGAAGAGGAAACAAATCTAGTCTAAAAATGGCAAGTCTTGATATACAAGACAACAAGTTGGATTGCCATCATTAGATGATGCTAATTTCGACCATGAAGCTTCCAGATACTATAACAAGTGATATGGAGGAGGAAAAAGGAAGGTAAGGTCGTGAATTGGTCAGATATGTGCCTAATGGGCTGGGCTTGCATGCAATTGGGCTTGATTGGTGCTGCGTGCGGACAGAACTGCGCATCTGACTTCTAAAAGGCGCTGCGGACAAATGGTAGATCGGAATTGAATGCCGTTTGTTGCATTGAAAATATGGCTCAGAGAGAAAGATTATTGATGTTGAAGAGTTATTCATTGGACGTCCACATAATCCTGTGAAAAATTTTCAAGTAGATGATATGCTGGGAAAAGCATAATCTGGCACACCACCAAGAGTCTCTTGTTCGGAAAACACGGATTTGATTAGAAATTAGAAAATCATCCTCATATTTCCAATAAGCACCTCAGCTCATCCAAAAGGGTGGTTCATCATGATTTTGATGGTTTAAAAGAGATGTTGCCAATGGAATAATGGTTTAAGCTCTAAATAAGGCCAAATTGGCGTGTCTACAGCTTGCCTCGCCTTGATGTCGGCTTTGCAAGGGAATGGCATGTAGCGTAGCGGAGTGAAATGTAAAGGAATGTAGAGAAGTGAAATGAGTTGTAATGGAATGCAGCGGAGAGAAATAAAGTTGGACTGAAAAGGTGACATCAAGGTGTAGATATAGACACGCTCAACGACCAAATTCGGCAATGAGAATCTCTTCAAGTCTCTTGGTTAACCGCCATGTTTCATCAAGTCTTCCTATGTTCGATTGGTAAGAGATGTGCCATTGGCACGAGAGAAGGATAGCCAACCCCCAACGCGGTGGGGAGTCCCCGAAACATGGGTTCGTAGGTTCATCATCAGCCGGTAACCCGATCTTTGCGGTGTTCCTGTACTGTGACGGGCTAAAATTTAAAGAGATTTGTTTGAAAAAGTAAAAGAATACCAATCGAGCACATTCAGGCTCTTAGATTCATTTAAGTCTTTCAAGAGACAAGATTCAATTCGGAATGGAATGATCTCAGATTCCGAAAGGCAAATGTTTAAGCATAGACCGTGAAGATAATAACGGTGCTAGTTCTGATTGAATAGAAGGCCCTTGGCGGGATGAATCGGCTGCCATGGTGGGATGAATAGTAAAGAAGTTGCAATGGCCACAGTGGTGAATGAAAGATTTGAGGGCACAAAGTGATTACCCAACACGGTGAGATTAATAGACACGGTGGGATATTAGAGAGGTTGGTGGGACTAGAGATCATGATGGGATTAGAGAACACGGTGGGATTTAGAATGAATGAGAGAGTGAGAAGGAGAAGTTTAGGAAATGATGTATGCAATGAAAAAAAAAACAAAATGTAACGCAATTAATGCTACATGATGCATGTTGGGCTCAAGAAAACAAAACAAAACTTGTATAACAAATAGTTGAAGATATAGATTGTCTATGAGGTCAAGATACCCATTCGGGAACTATCGTCCCTCACTGCACAATTTTGGCTTATCCGTGAGCACAAAGAATGACCTGACCGTCGTGGATTTTGATGAAGGGGATCTCGGGCCTGGTCTTCTTTGCATTCACGGTCTTCAACATCAATGCATAAAATAAATAGTAATGCACCTAATATGTGCTAAGAAAGGAAATGATAACGGTGAGTTTGCGGTGTGATGACATGCATTCTCACAAAAGAGTTCATGTGTCCTAATGAGGACACAGAGCAAAAGCTTCTCGGCAAAGTTGAGGCCGAGGTTATGATGACACCTCCTCCTGAGAATCCTCGGCAAAGTTGGCAGCATCCACCTCCAGCATCCGATGACAGCGGGTGGCTCTATCTATGCGTTACCTCCTTCCACGCAGCATGCGTTACCTCCTTCTGCGCGCAGCCCTTCGATTAGGTATTCATGGATCTGCCGTTCTTCTTCATCAATGTCTAAGTGCGGATATACCGTCATTATCCTCGCCATTACTCCATCCTTCCTCCTTCAGTCACCCGTTTCCGCAGAACACGCCCCCTAGGCCCTAACTTCCAGGCCTATTGTAGGCAGCGGAGAATAGTATCTCACCCTCGGGGACTGCAGCGTCGCCGGGCGACGGCACCAGCCGCTCCCCCTGGCGGAACCGCAGGCCTCATGCTCGATCGTCACAGATCCATGGAACCAGAGCGGCGCGGCCTCAACACATGCCGCTGGAAATTTAGGTGGTGTAGGTTCGGAGAGCTGCGCACCAGCTGGAATGGCGCCGCACCGCCCCCTCGCCCTGGTGCCATGTGGACGCGCGAGGAATCACACCTTCCTAGGCCATCTCGTCCTCGGTGGAGATGCGCAGCAGCCCCAACCTGTGCATCACCCAGAAGAATGACCCCATGGTGGCGCTCACCCACCCGATGATTACCAAGATCTGTATGATATTGTAGACACGCCAATTTGGCCTTATTTAGAGCTTAAACCATTATTCCATTGGCAACATCTCTTTTAAACCATCAAAATCATGATGAACCACCCTTTTGGATGAGCTGAGGTGCTTATTGGAAATATGAGGATGATTTTCTAATTTCTAATCAAATCCGTGTTTTCCGAACAAGAGACTCTTGGTGGTGTGCCAGATTATGCTTTTCCCAGCATATCATCTACTTGAAAATTTTT
Source organism: Cryptocoryne crispatula var. balansae (assembly GCA_036172225.1). Taxonomy (NCBI): domain Eukaryota; kingdom Viridiplantae; phylum Streptophyta; class Magnoliopsida; order Alismatales; family Araceae; genus Cryptocoryne; species Cryptocoryne crispatula. The sequence continues at coordinate 14,953,524 of CM069933.1, read as the reverse complement.
CACAGGATTATGTGGACGTCCAATGAATAACTCTTCAACATCAATAATCTTTATCTCTGAGTCATATTTTCAATGCAACAAACGGCATTCAATTCCGATCTACCATTTGTCCGCAGCGCCTTTTAGAAGTCAGATGCGCAGTTCTGTCCGCACGCAGCACCAATCAAGCCCAATTGCATGCAAGCCCAGCCCATTAGGCACATATCTGACCAATTCACGACCTTACCTTCCTTTTTCCTCCTCCATATCACTTGTTATAGTATCTGGAAGCTTCATGGTCGAAATTAGCATCATCTAATGATGGCAATCCAACTTGTTGTCTTGTATATCAAGACTTGCCATTTTTAGACTAGATTTGTTTCCTCTTCAAGTGGAGGCATATTTTGAGCATGGAGAAGGTGATCCACGGTTTTCAATATCTCTCAATCATTTAGGTAAGTTTCTAGATACCTCAGGATGAAAATCAGCAACATTAAATGGAGGAAATCCAACCTAAGGTCGGATGTATCAAAACTTGCTATTTTTTGACCTGTTCTTCATCCCCTATAAAGGGAGACTCATATGAACGACCTAAGAAGGGCATACCCATCCTCAAGCACTCCTCTCTTCTTTCTCCAGCCACCCTAGGCTCTTTCCAATATCCCCAAATAGTTCTATCTTCGTCCCGGTGCCCGGAGATCATCCCAAAGTGAAGAAGAAGCCGGTCTATGCTCCAACGTGCTGCACTGCTGATCATAGGCTTCTACAGATCTTTATAGTCATTTTATGGCCTGACTTCCTTCATACGAAGTGTGGTTCATCAAGATATCTTTCATCTCCAACAAACAGAGATCAATTCTGACATTTCCTCTGCTTGTTATGGCTTCAACACCGGCGCTGCACAGACTGATCCGAAGTCTTCTCTTCTAAGTCATCATCTTATCAGTCAATTTCATTACATTTAATGGTAGATTCAACCTATGCATCCTTCATAGAAATTGTTACCCGGTGAGTTATCTTTTATCTACAACAAGAATCATTCAATTTGGATATCTGTGGTGCCCATATCATGTCCTACATCGACATTGTGCTGGGAGTTTCCAGAACTTCACTGCCCAAGATCCGGCTTATCAGGTAAATTCAGATTACTTATCATAAGATTCAGGAAAACTTTTCTTCATATAAAACAACCCTCGGTGAGTCCTCTTTATTTTGAAACAAGTATCACTTTATTCTGACATTGGTGCTGCTTGTTATGGTCTCTGCATCAGAGCTGCGCAGTTTACATTAAATCTGTCCAACCCGGTTGCCACTTTGCCTGGGTTGTGTTATCTTTAAGCGTTCATATTCTCTTTGCTAACTCTTCATTCATATCATTTAATTCATATTAAAGCATCATTTTATTCAGTTTTACATCATTTCATACATCATAAAAAAACCAAAAAAAGGGGTTAGGGCTAACCCCGAATCCGGTGAGTTTGTTTCCAATTGTCGTTTTATGTTATTACTTTTACAAGTTACTACACTTCACTTAGTTCTAATCATTCTTCACTTGTTTTCTTGTCTTATTGTCTTCTAGTTGCACAAATACATCAAGCTAGCATTGGTTGGACTCTTCTTCATCGGCCGGCCGAAGAAGAAGAAGGTTGAACTCACATCCCAATCTCCCACGCTAAGGTACACACGGTCAAATCAACTTCTTTCTATTTTCATTACATAAAGCGGAGCCCGTGGCTCTGGCGACCACCACATCTTTTATGTTTTAATTTCATCTCCTCACTCTCCTCCCACATGACCCGAACCATCTCTGGTGCTCAAGCGACGCCGTGAGATGAATGTTCAGGGATCAACGTGAGTGTGAGACAGAAGTGAGGACTCTTTACCGCTTTCCGAGTGTTTACCGATTCACTCCCCTTCCCCCATTCCATCTTTCACCTTCTCTTGAGGTGCCGATCCGGAACCCTTTTCGGAGTCGACAGCTTTTTGGCGACCACGGTGGGACAACCAATGTCTTTAACCATGCTAGCTTGATTTGTTTGTGCAACTAGTTTCATTCTAATTCAGTTTTAGTTACTAGACTATTTGTTTTGTTGCATGATTGCTTGTCTTGTTTGCATATCGCATGCTCTATTTACTTCATTTCATTTCATGTTTTTGCACATTGATTGCTTCTTCTCCTCTTACCCTCCATTTTTACTTTTGCATTAGCTTTTTGCATCGGGTACCGGACTTGCTCCGATCCGTAGGGCATTCGAGGCGGGGGCTCTCTCTCCCAACACACTCTCACCCTCCAAACACCTTCTTGGTGAATTCTTACCTCTCTTCTGGGATATTCCTTCCTAGTTGATTTGGTGGTTTCCATCAAGACCTCCGTAAGTCCCCATCCGTGGAGTATTCCTCTCCGCACGATTGGGCCGGTTGTACTACTTTCCCAAAACCCGAAGAACCCAAGTTCCTACTCGTGGTGATTGAGTGAGAACCTTAGGTCTTGAAGATTGAAGCAATAGGAACCATACCCATTTGAGTGAACAATTGCTAACAATCTATCTAATCTAAGGTTTCAACACAAAAATTGTCGAGTAGTCATTTTAAAAGCTTGTTTGCATAACTTGCTTGCTCACCAAAAATTGAAAACAACCAAAAATTTCTTCTTGCAAAACACCTAAAAAACAAAACAAAAACCTTTTTAATTTTGTGTTCAACTTGTTTTCCAAACAACCAAATTGAAACAAAACAAAATCAAACAAAACAAAAAATAAAAAAATATCTTCAATTGTGTGCTTTGATTGCTCTCTTTTCTAACCATCTTTCTAGAAAGATTGACATGATGCCCATGATGCTAAAGTCTGGAAGCCACGTTGGGAGGTCGGACTACTACAAGCAATATGAGTATGGGGAAGGTCTCTACAAGCTCCAACAACAACCCAAGAGCCATGTCAATGCTGCTATGGAACCTGAAGTGCAAGGGGTTGCCGATCGATGCGCTTCATTTAGTATAGAACAAGCTCTTAAGGATCTATCTTTTCATCTTGATCCCAATACCTTGTCATTCATACAATCTCTAGTGAAGGGCAAGATGCCTGCTAATCAAGGTCCAACCAAAGTCAACCGAGCTGCTTTGCCTCCCCAATCGACAGTTCGACCTCTTGTCATAACCCCACTTGGGTAGCCCTTCCATGTTACTTCACCTACTCACCCCATTGTGGGTCATTCTTCAGCTCGCACACCAACCCACCTCCCTCCCATCCAGGTGCCACATGCACACCCCCTGGTGAATTCCTCCCCACCTGTTGCCAAGGATAAAGAAACCATCGAATTCCCCCTCTATACTATCTACATCCCCCAATCACAAATGCCAACCTACCATCACTACAATGGCTCAGGTGATCCCTTCACCCATGTCAATGATTTCCTGAGCAAATCATCTCGATGGCATAATGATAGAAAGACTCTTTCCTTTCTCTTTAGAAGATCTTTAGAGGGTGCAGCCCTAGATTGGTTTTTTTTCATTGAACGAAGTAGAGATATGGGATTTCGAAATTGTCAAGGCCAAATTTTTGCAACGATATGGGCCGGGTTATTCAATAATTGGGGAAGCAAAAGAAGATGTGAAATTAATGCGATATTCTGATGAATTGAGGCCCAGACTTGAGAAGAGCATTGATGCTATGAACCAACCTAGGAGCCCTCTCCAACCTCATCTAGATCATCATCTTCGGTCAACTCCTCGACGTCAGTTGATTAGGCCACCCATGCCCCATTCTCAGCTGGGCATGCAACCCGTGTCAACGGCACAATCAATTGTGCACAATCAAGCTCCTCATGTCAATTGTGCCAACACCTCATTATCAAAATCGAATTCCCAGCCTATTTCACCAACAACCCCTCGGCCAATCATCCGGCCCTTGGCTTCTCAACCTATTCCACCAACAACCCCTCGGCCAATCATTCGGTCCTTGGCTTCTCAACCTATTCCACCAACAACCCCTCGACCAATCATCCGGCCCTTGGCTTCTCAGCCTATTCCACCAACAACTCCTCAGTCAACCATCCAAGCCATGACTCCTCAATTAATTACATCAATAGCTCTTCAACCTGAACTGACTTCTATGCCAGCACCACTTCAATCAATCCCTCAACATAGGGTTCCCCCTCAGTCAGTCAAACCACTTGTTTCGTCTGTTGCTCTTGCCATGGCAGAGGAACTAGTCACTCCTATCATTCATGCTCCTGCCTTGGCAGAGGAACTAATCATTCCTGCTCCTACTATGGTAGATGATTTAGTCACTTCAACCATTCATGCTCCTGCCTTGGTACAGGATCCAGTCAATCCGATCATCCATGCTACTACCATGGTAGACGATTTAGTCACTTTGACCCTTCATTCTCCTGCCCTGGCAGAGGGATCAATCACTCCAACCATTTGTGCTCCTGCCATGGCAGAAGAATCAGCTTCTCATCATGTCATTGCTATATCACAAGATCAAAGTCAGCCAGTAGGGGAGGTCGAACCAAACCCTTCTACCTTTTTGGAATCCCCTAGACTAGGCATGCCCTCTTCTATAGAACATCCTGAGGAGAAGCCTACTGAAGGGAGCTTAGATGAGGGGATCACAAATTCAGTTGATTGTCAAGGGCTAGGAAAGGATTCACCAGGTATAGATCAACCATTACAATCATCGAAATTAATCCCTGATGTTGGTCAGATTGAATTGACCCCTGAACTGAGAAGTAAGGAGACCAAATTGGTGAATGAAAGGGAGAAGGAATCAACAAGCCTCCAGAAGGGCATAGACCTTAGCAAGGGGATACTAGGACCTCCTCCAGCTAAGCAGACAAATCCTTTAGCATCAATCTTAGGGCCACGACCCTTACCCCATTCTTCTCTTAAGCAACAATTTAGCCTATGGGCCCACGATCAATCAATCTTAGGGCCACGACCCTTTCTTTATTCTCCTCCAAATCAACGATCAGGCCCATGGGCCCACAATTCCTCAATCTTAGGGCCACGACCTTTTCTTTATTCTCCTCCAAATCAACGATCAGGCCCATGGGCCCACAATTCCTCAATCTTAGGGCCACTGCCCTTTCTTTATCCTTCTTACAACCATCAATCAGGCCCATGGGCCCAAAATCTGTCAATCTTAGGGCCACGGCCCACACTTTATCCCTATGCCCCTTTCTCAGGCTCTTATGCCCCTTTTCATCAACTGGGCCCATGTGCCCCTTTCCATCATCCGGGCCCACGTGCCCCTTTTATCCAACTGGGCCCATGTGCCCCTTTTAATCAATCGGGCTCTTATGCCCCTTTTCTTCAACCGGGCCCATGTGCCCCTTTTAATCAATCGGGCTTGCATGCCCCTTTCCTTCATCTGGGCCCATATGTCCCTTTTCCCCAACTGGGCCTTCGTGCCCCTTTCCTTCCATCAGGCCCGCGTGCCCATTATTCTTCCCAATCAAGCTCATGTGCTCTTAATTTTTCTAAATCGGGCCCACGTGCCCACAATTCACCTCAATCGGGCCCACGTGCCCATAATTCACCTCAACCGGGCTCACATGCCCATGTTTTTCTGCAACCGGGCCCGTGTGCCCAACTTTCTTCTAAATCGGGCCCACGTGCCCACAATTCACCTCAATCGGGCCCACGTGCCCATAATTCACCTCAATCGGGCCCACGTGCCCATAATTCACCTCAACTGGGCTCACATGCCATGTTTTTCTGCAACTGGGCTCATGTGCCCAAATTTCTTCTAAATCGGGCCCACGTGCCCACCTTCCAACAAACTCGGTCACACATGCCCACACTACTTCAACTTCGGGTCTGTATGCCCCCATTTCTTCACCATTGGGCCCGCGTGCCCAAACTTCTTCGAAATCGGGTCCTCGTGCCCCCACTTCTTCAACTTTGGGATTACGCACCCATACTCTTCAATGGCGCCGGCGAGCCCATCACAAATCACAATCTTGCTCCCAACCATTTAAATCGGGTCCATGTGCCCACTCTTTTCATTGGGTCCCTCGGGCTCAACCTCTAATCAGGCCCTTATGCCCATCAACATCAACCGGGCCCTCTGGCCCGCATTCAACTCTTGGGCCCACGTGCCTCTTGATTCCAACTACTCCTGGGCCTTCAAGCCCACTTTCAACTTACGGGCCCAAAAGCCCATTTTAACTCACTTTTGTTTCCAAGCATGTTTTTGCCCTTTTTGAATTCTCTTTCTTTTTCCAAGTTTTACTTTCAACAAAAAATCAAGGTAGAGAAATTTCCTAGGTGATACCCCAATCTTTGCCTTCTACATCATCAATCCTAGTTTTGCCATGTTAAATCATATCCTTCACATATTTCACTTCATCATATGAATTTGAAACTTGAATCCAATGTGATATAAAGCATATCAAAAGTGGAAGCAGTTGGGCAAGGCAAGGCAAGGCATGGCAGGCAAGGCAAGGCAAGCACAAGCAAAGCCGTCATCAACAATGAACTTCTTCTTCTCTCAGGTATTACATGAAATTGCATTCATCATCATTATGTCATCCTCAAGGCAATGTTTTTCTTGAAATGATTTTGAATCTCACATGACAATCTTACTTGAGAGAAATTTATGATTGACGATAGGTACTTTTTATTTCATCCTAATGAATTCTTTACAATGCAAGGCATATTTTTAATTGATTCACCTGTGGAATGTAATCTACCTAAAAAAAATGGAGAGAACTACCAGTATGACTTAAGTCAACATGTTCTAGGTTGTTGTCTAGGAGTCGAGGGTAGATACTATTCTACACACACAACACGTCCTGATCTCAGAATCTGGATGACCCAACACCCGAGAGAAGCTAGTCAAGGCTTAGAGATGGAAGGAAAACCCTCACCATATTCTCTTCTGTTCGGTCCAAGATAGGCAAAGGGGACTACAGGGGGAGAGTATCGAAAGCATCCACCGCCTTAGTAGGAGGCCGTCTCGAAAGGTCCAACTTCTCAAAAGAAAAAGGGTGCCAAAAGATCCGCAATCAACCCCACAGCTTTAAACAAATATGGGCACAATCGAATGAGTACCCAAAAATGCAGAAAATGAAAAAAGGCACCAAAAGATGGGCAATGACCCCACAGGTCAAAGCACCTGTCCGAATGTGTGCCACAAAAATAGGTTTGTCAATAAAGAAGAAAAGACCTGAAGAGGCCGAACCCCAACGGGTAATTGGGTGTGAGTAGAGAAATCCCTCTCGACATCTCCAAAGCCTATCAAGGACTTTCCCTCAATTCTTCATTCTTACCCCCAAGGTGTGGGTGAACCAACCAAATCAAAGCTAAACTTTAGCCGATCAAAGGTTGAAGGTCGGAAAGATTCTGGGCAAGGAACCCCATTTTGCACATGCTGTCTACCAACGAACCTAGAAGAACAACCAAGTGATGAGAACTTGTGTCAATACTGATTTTTCTCTCCCCAAAAAAATATTTTCAAAAAAAAACTACAAAAAAAGTTGAATATCTTCAAAAACTCCAAAAAAATAATATTTTCAAAAACTCAAAAAAAAAATAGCATTTTCAAAAATCTCAAAAAAATGAATCTTTTCAACAAAAAAGAAAACTTCATTTTCAAATTCCAACAAAATTTTCAAAAAAAAATCACCATGCTCGTTTGAATTCTTGTCTTTACATTCATTGTATATTTGCTGCTTTATTTTTTTACACCCTTAAGAAGGCTATTACCCCTTGACAAAGGTCAAGGCATACTGCAACTTGCAAGGGGATAAGCCGCATTGTTGTTCTAATCTCTTCCTTCTAAGTGTTTCAGGCACAAGAAAAACTTTACACCCCTTGACAAAGGTCAAGGCATACTGCAACTTGCAAGGGGATAAGCCGCATTGTTGTTCTAATCTCTTCCTTCTAAGTGTTTCAAGCACAAGAAAAACTTTACACCCCTTGACAAAGGTCAAGGCATACTGCAACTTGCAAGGGGGATAAGCCATACTGGCATTCTAATCTCATTTTTCGAGTGTTTCAGGCACGAAGAACAAACAAGGAGAACTGCACAGTAAGGCGATGCTCGCCACTTCCCTCCCCTGAGGATTCTTAGGAGGAGGTGTCACCATAACCTCGGCTTTAATTTTGCCGAGAAATCTTTTGCAGGCGATGCTCGCCACTTCCCTCCCCTGAGGATTCTCAGGAGGAGGTGTCATCATAACCTCGGCCTCAACTTTGCCGAGAAGCTTTTGCTCTGTGTCCTCATTAGGACACATGAACTCTTTTGTGAGAATGCATGTCATCACACCGCAAACTCACCGTTATCATTTCCTTTCTTAGCACATATTAGGTGCATTACTATTTATTTTATGCATTGATGTTGAAGACCGTGAATGCAAAGAAGACCAGGCCCGAGATCCCCTTCATCAAAATCCACGACGGTCAGGTCATTCTTTGTGCTCACGGATAAGCCAAAATTGTGCAGTGAGGGACGATAGTTCCCGAATGGGTGTCTTGACCTCATAGACAATCTATATCTTCAACTATTTGTTATACAAGTTTTGTTTTGTTTTCTTGAGCCCAACATGCATCATGTAGCATTAATTGCGTTACATTTTGTTTTTTTTTTCATTGCATACATCATTTCCTAAACTTCTCCTTCTCACTCTCTCATTCATTCTAAATCCCACCGTGTTCTCTAATCCCATCATGATCTCTAGTCCCACCAACCTCTCTAATATCCCACCGTGTCTATTAATCTCACCGTGTTGGGTAATCACTTTGTGCCCTCAAATCTTTCATTCACCACTGTGGCCATTGCAACTTCTTTACTATTCATCCCACCATGGCAGCCGATTCATCCCGCCAAGGGCCTTCTATTCAATCAGAACTAGCACCGTTATTATCTTCACGGTCTATGCTTAAACATTTGCCTTTCGGAATCTGAGATCATTCCATTCCGAATTGAATCTTGTCTCTTGAAAGACTTAAATGAATCTAAGAGCCTGAATGTGCTCGATTGGTATTCTTTTACTTTTTCAAACAAATCTCTTTAAATTTTAGCCCGTCACAGTATAGGAACACCGCAAAGATCGGGTTACCGGCTGATGATGAACCTACGAACCCATGTTTCGGGGACTCCCCACCGCGTTGGGGGTTGGCTATCCTTCTCTCGTGCCAATGGCACATCTCTTACCAATCGAACATAGGAAGACTTGATGAAACATGGCGGTTAACCAAGAGACTTGAAGAGATTCTCTTTGCCGAATTTGGTCGTTGAGCGTGTCTATATCTACACCTTGATGTCACCTTTTCAGTCCAACTTTATTTCTCTCCGCTGCATTCCATTACAACTCATTTAACTTCTCTACATTCCTTTACATTTCACTCCGCTACGCTACATGCCATTCCCTTGCAAAGCCGACATCAAGGCGAGGCAAGCTGTAGACACGCCAATTTGGCCTTATTTAGAGCTTAAACCATTATTCCATTGGCAACATCTCTTTTAAACCATCAAAATCATGATGAACCACCCTTTTGGATGAGCTGAGGTGCTTATTGGAAATATGAGGATGATTTTCTAATTTCTAATCAAATCCGTGTTTTCCGAACAAGAGACTCTTGGTGGTGTGCCAGATTATGCTTTTCCCAGCATATCATCTACTTGAAAATTTTTCACAGGATTATGTGGACGTCCAATGAATAACTCTTCAACATCAATAATCTTTCTCTCTGAGCCATATTTTCAATGCAACAAACGGCATTCAATTCCGATCTACCATTTGTCCGCAGCGCCTTTTAGAAGTCAGATGCGCAGTTCTGTCCGCACGCAGCACCAATCAAGCCCAATTGCATGCAAGCCCAGCCCATTAGGCACATATCTGACCAATTCACGACCTTACCTTCCTTTTTCCTCCTCCATATCACTTGTTATAGTATCTGGAAGCTTCATGGTCGAAATTAGCATCATCTAATGATGGCAATCCAACTTGTTGTCTTGTATATCAAGACTTGCCATTTTTAGACTAGATTTGTTTCCTCTTCAAGTGGAGGCATATTTTGAGCATGGAGAAGGTGATCCACGGTTTTCAATATCTCTCAATCATTTAGGTAAGTTTCTAGATACCTCAGGATGAAAATCAGCAACATTAAATGGAGGAAATCCAACCTAAGGTCGGATGTATCAAAACTTGCTATTTTTTGACCTGTTCTTCATCCCCTATAAAGGGAGACTCATATGAACGACCTAAGAAGGGCATCCCCATCCTCAAGCACTCCTCTCTTCTTTCTCCAGCCACCCTAGGCTCTTTCCAATATCCCCAAATAGTTCTATCTTCGTCCCGGTGCCCGGAGATCATCCCAAAGTGAAGAAGAAGCCGGTCTATGCTCCAACGTGCTGCACTGCTGATCATCGGCTTCTACAGATCTTTATAGTCATTTTATGGCCTGACTTCCTTCATAAGAAGTGTGCTTCATCAAGATATCTTTCATCTCCAACAAACAGAGATCAATTCTGACATTTCCTCTGCTTGTTATGGCTTCAACACCGGCGCTGCACAGACTGATCCGAAGTCTTCTCTTCTAAGTCATCATCTTATCAGTCAATTTCATTACATTTAATGGTAGATTCAACCTATGCATCCTTCATAGAAATTGTTACCCGGTGAGTTATCTTTTATCTACAACAAGAATCATTCAATTTGGATATCTGTGGTGCCCATATCATGTCCTACATCGACATTGTGCTGGGAGTTTCCAGAACTTCACTGCCCAAGATCCGGCTTATCAGGTAAATTCAGATTACTTATCATAAGATTCAGGAAAACTTTTCTTCATATAAAACCACCCTCGGTGAGTCCTCTTTATTTTGAAACAAGTATCACTTTATTCTGACATTGGTGCTGCTTGTTATGGTCTCTGCATCAGAGCTGCGCAGTTTACATTAAATCTGTCCAACCCGGTTGCCACTTTGCCTGGGTTGTGTTATCTTTAAGCGTTCATATTCTCTTTGCTAACTCTTCATTCATATCATTTAATTCATATTAAAGCATCATTTTATTCAGTTTTACATCATTTCATACATCATAAAAAAACCAAAAAAAGGGGTTAGGGCTAACCCCGAATCCGGTGAGTTTGTTTCCAATTGTCGTTTTATGTTATTACTTTTACAAGTTACTACACTTCACTTAGTTCTAATCATTCTTCACTTGTTTTCTTGTCTTATTGTCTTCTAGTTGCACAAATACATCAAGCTAGCATTGGTTGGACTCTTCTTCATCGGCCGGCCGAAGAAGAAGAAGGTTGAACTCACATCCCAATCTCCCACGCTAAGGTACACACGGTCAAATCAACTTCTTTCTATTTTCATTACATAAAGCGGAGCCCGCGGCTCCTGGCGACCACCACATCTTTTATGTTTTAATTTCATCTCCTCACTCTCCTCCCACATGACCCGAACCATCTCTGGTGCTCAAGCGACGCCGTGAGATGAATGTTCAGGGATCAACGTGAGTGTGAGACAGAAGTGAGGACTCTTTACCGCTTTCCGAGTGTTTACCGATTCACTCCCCTTCCCCCATTCCATCTTTCACCTTCTCTTGAGGTGCCGATCCGGAACCCTTTTCGGAGTCGACAGATATGAGCTGCCAGCAGCCGCCCCTGCCGCCCAAGTCTCAGTCCGGAGGAAGGCTAGGAACATTGCAAGGAAGCGGAGTACATATTCCCTGAGCACAGGGCCCGCGATGAGTCCTTTCTCTTTTATTTTTTACGTTTCAACCAGCTGGGATGCTATGCGATTGATGTGGGAAGGAATAGGAAGGCGCCAGCTCCTATTTGCTTCTTCTGGATTCACCCGTTCGAATGGGGCAACTAGCTTTGTTTCCTCTCCGAGTCTTCACTTTCATACGTTAATTCTTGATGTGCGGGTGTGCTTCCCACCACCATGCATGGAGTTGACGTTCTGCAACACAGTTGGTGCTTGCGGTGTAGTATCATCATCTGTTAATTAATTGTTTACTATCTTTCTGTATTATTCTTATTGGCTGGGTCGTCAACCTTCGCACTATGCCTGAAAAAGGTGTCTTCACAGTGCCAAATACTTCTTTTTGGGTCTTCAAGAAGACTTCACAAGGTAATATTTGGAATGTTTTCTCCTTATGTACTTTTCCTTTTTTGTGCATATTGTGATCTTTTTTACTTTCAATTTTTATCCGGGACCCTTTTCCTTTTATGATTACATTTGGCAATTTTAAGATCTTCAGTCATATCTTGTATTTCTCATGCGCTTTTATCTTTATATACATTGTCATATTTTTTATCTTCAGTTCTTTGTTCCCTTTTCCATCACACGTTACACTGTTTCCGTATTTTTAGCTAGCATTCTCCATTGTTTATTAGAAATAATTCAAAGAGTGGTGGGTGGGAATTTCCCATTAAGATGTGTAATGGAATTAGAGGTTCAAAAAATGGAAATAAATATCTAATGAACATGACTTTATTTTTTATAAAAGTTAATCCAGATGCCATGATTTTATAAACAATGATTTAAATACCTTTATGTACCATGAATGACCTAACTATCTAATTTTAAGCTTCACTCAAAATAATGTAGCCATTTCCTATAATTAGTAATTTTTTGAAATAAATGAGTATTTTATTTTTTGTGAATGTAAGAAAAGACAACTGCATTAATATGATTTTTGTAGTTTAAGGAGTGCCTCGAGTACATTTGAAATTGGTTCAAAATACGTTTAAATCAAATTGATATAATCGACTTGCCCCTTCTTGATTAAGAATAAGATAACCATATCTGAAAATTGAAAATTGTTAATTCTTATTATAAACTTAAAAATCTCAAAACTAGAAATGAAATAAAGTAAGATATGAGCTTAATTACAAGTAAAATTCCCCAAATTAAAATTTTTTAGCTTTAAAGCCTAACTGAAAATTTGAAATGGAAATAATTTCTTAGATATGGAACTGAAATCCTACTCCATAATTTTTTGTGAAGTTGGTTGGGAAAATTTATAATGATTATGTGTTTAACGTAGACTAAGGTAAGCAACAGAAAAAATGGAAGTTTTTGGTCTTTTTTCATGAAGACTGTTCATCACTTTTGGCTTTACATTATGAGTACTAAAGTCGTCTTTCCCAACATCTCTGAACATCTTTCAATTTTGGACTTTGGTGAAAGACATGTTGGTTTGTCAGTGTTCCGTTGACCTTTTTCTATTTGTTATGTCATGTGGAAGGCCAGTTTAACATCTACTTTTTGGGCTATATAGATGGCTGATATTAACACAATTTGTTACAACTTATTTTCCTGGTGGAGTTGATTACTTATGCGGCTTTAGCTATTCTGTGGATTAGGCTATGGTAGTAGCTTAGGATGTAGGGTGAGAATGCTTATTCTCTTGTGAAAATTAAAGGCAGGAGAGATCCTTTTTCTTGTTACCCGTTATCATTACTCTACTATGACTTATCTTTCGGTGTGGTCACTTTGAGGTCCTCTAATTCACTTTCTTATTTTTCTTTTGTTTTATAGCTTCTTTTATGTTGTCAATGAGTTGAATTGTGGAAATTAATGAACTGAGTCACTACCTCTTGACAATTTGTGAAATCCCTGCCTAAGCAATCTCATCTTCTTGGTGGTTTTCAATAGTGACCCTACTTAGGATCTCTATCGGTGACTCTCATCAAACTTATAATAAGTAAGATAACATTTGTCTGGTATCTTACCAGACATAGTTGATTTAATCTGATTTGCTCTTCTTTATTAAGAACAAGATAACCATATCTGAAAATTGAAAAAGTCAATTCACATTGTAAACTTAAAATCCAACAACTTAGAATGAAATAAAGCAAAATCCAAGCTAAATTACAAAGAAAATTGTCAAAATAAAATTTCTCAGCTCTGAGGCTTAACTGAAGATATGAAATCGAAATAATTTCTTAAATATGAAACTGGAATCCAAATCCAAAGCAAATATTAAATTTGATGGAGCCAAATAATCCAAAAAGTTGAGAATTTTTTGAAGTTGTAGAAATATGATAACTGATGTGAGTCATAAAATATGAAAACGAACAAAATGAAATCAGGCAAGATCAGAAAACTCCGAAGAAAGTACAAAAACCTTAAAAATGTTATAACTAGAACCACATGACAAGTATCATTATTTAGAACATATAGTTGAGTTTATAGTTAATCTCTTATACAAACAAGTCTACTACATGGTAACTTGAGTTCCAAGGACAATTGGGAAATAAAACGTACGTGTAACCAATAACTGCCCTGCTAACAAGTTCCAGGAGTATATAACCTTGGAATAACATGCTTGGAACCTTCACTAGATCTCCTCAGACACCTGGATTTGATGACAACAAAAGTCCAACATAGATGCAGCACCAAAATATCCATGGCATACATATAGACCTGGTAAAGGTGTGCTTTCCAAACATGGACTAAATGATTATATGTACTTGACAAAACATGGACTTGGTTCCATATCAAACTATGGCATGATTCTACTCGGAGTTTATCCATCATTTTATTCTTATAGCATGTGCCATTCCAATGTAGACCACAAGAGCATTGCTGGAATAAGAGGACTGGTCAGGTTGAAGTCACTTACAGATGATAATTTGTCAAGCATCTACCTGCATTGACATTATGCTTTATGAAGATTCTTGCTAGAGTTCAGTCATAGATTCATTTGAGAATGATTGGTAGGATGAAAGAAAACCATGCTCAGCTGAAGCATGTATTTTTCATTTTCAGTTGCTCTATATTATTCATAATAGTTTGTTCTTTAATCTCCACACATTATTTTATACTCTCTATATTATTCATTTTCAGTTGCTCTTTATTCAATATTTTGCCCCTTGATATAATTTTTATATTTTTTATGTATATTAAAGATGTGAAAGATGCAAATTATTTTTAGGGATCAATGCCATCATTTTCTTGATGAAAATCAAGAGCTTATGGGGTGTTTGGTTGCATGATATTTTTTTGAACACTTTCTTGATAAAAAATTGTATTAAAATAAAAAGTGAACCAACTCATGACATAAAATTATCATGTTTGGAGGGATGTGATTACAAAAAAGAGTAACTACCACACATGACCAAACAAAGTGGGGGACCACAAGAAAAAAGAAAGAGGTGAGACCCTCCTTTTTTGTTTAAGAAGAAAATCACTTTTAAAACATAAATTTGTCATGGTTATCAAACACCTCTTTTAACAAGTTTTCTTACAATTTTTAAAAATTAAAACAAAAATCTTAATTATCATGCAACCAAACACCCCATTAGGCTACAATTAGAGACCACGAGAAAGGAACTTGAGGTGCACAGTAAAGAAATTATAAAGCTTAGAAACTTATTGAGGAGAAGAGAAAGATACCATATGTTTGATCATTTATCTGTATTTGAACTTAAATTTTCATAATGGAATTATTTTGATACTTGATGAATTTTATTAGTTGTTCCTTGAAAGCTCAGTTTGTTATGGTATTTTAAACAGTTTAACCATGATCATTTTTTTAAAGCAACCCAATAATTGGGATTAATTCTTAAAAACAAAAAAAAAGAAAGTAAAAATGAAGGTTCTGTCCAGGATATATAAGAGCATGAAGGTAAAAGAAGGAAATGTAACAGGTACACAGGTACAATAAATGAGTTATATTAAAAACAATAATAGATAAAAAGGAGATCATTACTTAAAGTATTCTTCTCATTTCCCAAAAATATAAGTGAAAGTAAGACACCACCTCCGCCCATCTCTTTCCAGTGTCTGGTCCTTTATGGAGGTTAAAGCCCTACTGATGACCAGGTTCACTGGGGAAAAGCAACCATTAAAGCCTTGAAGGTTTTGATGTTGGGTATTGTTCACATTGCCTAAAGAATGTCTGGTATGAACCTACTTTATGATCTGTCCAAGCGGAAAATGCTCAATGTGACGATAATGCAGCAAAAGTGTTTCACTCATCTGAAAGTGAAGGACCTGGGATAGGACAACCCAATAGCTTACATGTACCACATAAGGCACATTTGTTAAAGAGATGATCTTGTTCTTTCTCAAAAGCCCTACAAAGCTTTTATAGTTTCTATTTGTGAATCTTCATCCAAGTTGTTCTCTTATCTACATGTAACTTTTTCTAAGCAACTCCACAAAAAGTTCCATATTTGACAGGATCATTTTGTATAAGTGACCTAAAAGAGGACACAATCATTTATGGGAAGTTTTGGTTCCAAATTTCTCATCCAATTCACTTTTACGTCGGTCTCTTTTAGCATCTTGCAAGTGATCTATTTGCAAAACGACCTCTATTATCTGATATCTGTACTTCACAATCCTCTTTATTAATACACAATTCATCTTTGTCCAGATGAACATGAACTTATTTGGCTCAAGAACTTTTCTTTCTGAAAAATCATGAAGTTCTTACTAAATGCTTAGTTTCAATGAGGTTTTGTTTTGTGGAGGGGTCTCTTCCAGTAATCCACTACTGTAGAAATGTTCAATTCCGAAACATTTATTAAGGCTGGGAATTGATCTCTTAAGGGTCTATTTTCAAGTCAATCATCCTCCCAAAAGAGTGTTTTTCTTCTATTTTCGACACTGATGAGGTAGCATAATGTGTCATCCAAGAAGTTGATCTTATGGCACTAAATTTTGTATAATGTCAGCTTAAGTTTTTTTAAGTTCAAATTTAAAAGGATTTTAGATATTTTTTTGAATGCTGTTATTTTCAATTGAAGATTCTTTTGTTCATCATCCAACTAATGTTTTCTGAAAAATAATTGCATTTGTTAATGTAGTGCCAAAGGCAACTAACCCCCTTTAGGGGGTTGGGTTTTATTCCTCTGCAAGTCTTGAACTTAGCTCTTCTATGCAAATGGCTCTAAAAGCTAGAAGTGGATCAGTCATTTTCATGGGCACCTGTATTTTGGAGTAAACACAGTCCATCTTTAGGTGGATAAGTTGGGAATCTTGTTCCATCAAATTGGGAATCAAAGATGTGGAAGGATATATTTCATCATATGTCCATATTCAGCAGTACCTCTCACATTACTATCAACAGCAGTAGTAGAAGAAGGTTTTAGTGGATATATGGGTTGACAATGAGGCTTTAAAAGTTACTTTTCTTGGTTGGTTCTATACTGCAACCAAAAAATGATTGTTTGACTGTTGATTGTTGGGTTCCTAAGTCCAATCAACAAGGATGGCTATGCTTATTCAACAAGGACTTTCTTCACAATCTACTTAAGACCATCCACTACTTGTCTGTTTCTGGGGTCTTGCCAAATGGAAGAATTTGAGATTGGTGTCCAAATGATTGCCTTATTACTATATCTCTCGTAAAAGCCTTGAAGTTCGGGATAGATGGGTTCAATTGGGAAACTTGATTGTGGGGAAAGTGAAAATCTTGCTAAAGATCAAGAATTCCTTGAATTGCAAAAGAGAGATTGGCTACACATGATATATTGGTCTTACTTATGAAATGATTGAAAGCACTACTTCACTCTTGCATCTTCTTTGATTCATGCACAGAGTATCAAATCCACTTGTTTTTTAAATGAGTCAGTTCCTTTGGCAAATTTACTTGAGACTTTTGCATAGAACCTTAGGTTGGGAACGTGCCTTATTGGAATTATTGGTTAATTGGCCTAGGGAAATCCTAGAAGGGACAAACTTTCTGATCTGGGAAAGCTCTCTACCGGTCATATTATGGAGCATCTGGATAGTTAGAAACAAGAGGGATTTTTAAGATCATTTTTAACACCCTTGGCAAATATTGTTTAGAGCCTTCAATTTGCTGCAGGATTGAGTGGTGGCCGCTACATTGAATGATCAGCATCTCAGCAGTTTTATTCAACATTTCTCTCGACTTTCAGGGTCATTTACCTAGCTAGGCTTTGCCCTCTCCTGTATTTATGCCTACGGAGGGACGATTCAAGGGGCATTATTCTTTTCCACCTTTTTATGTATGTTATTTTGGTTTTTTTGGGGATAGTTTTTGTTTACTCTGTGTGATCTTTCTCCTGGTTAGATATTTGGATCCTTTTTATCTGTCATTTGTAAGTATATCATTTTTGTTTAAATGAATTGTTTGCGTTTGTTCTGTGGGTTGCCCTAAAAAATTTAACCCACTTTCTTTTCTTTTGTATACCAATTCTAATGCGCAAACGTACCTCCAACGAACATATCACATGCCTAAACTGAAAATAAAAAAAAGTGTTCAAAGAACACCACGGTGGCCATCAAAGCAATGTCCCGCAGCTACAGTTTTATGCAAGATAAATTATTTTCTAGCGACCTGTTTGCATTGTATGCTTGGAAAGTGACACTTGTGGGGATGTCAAACTCCATGTTTTTTAAGACTCAACGGCAAAAAAATTCTGTTGATTTAAATCTTAATTATATGCAACAAAATAAAAGTAATAATAGAGTTTTTAGAAAACTAGACATGATAACCCGTTACAATTTTGTTCATGACCAAATGGATTTGTAATATTTAAATTTATTCATGACCAATGCAATTGTTACAATTTTGTATATTTTTTCTATAAATGTTAAATAGTTGGTTGATGGTAAATAAATTGATAATTCGTGTTAATTAGAATAAAATAATACTTTTAATTTATTATTATTATTTTTATGAAGATTACATCTATTTTATTCTATCATATTTTGGTTTACGTGCGAAGCACGTTCTTTAACTAGTGCTTGTAATAGTGGAAGAATGATGAGACGGTTGCAAAGAAAGGAAAGCACCGTTATAGAGAATGTCGACAGAGAAGACGAAACATCGGGAGGAAGATTTGACGACACCGATGACAAACTTAGACGGATCGGACGGTTGTCAGGTGAAGGACGAAAAAAGAGGTACTCGCGCTTCTATTGTATAGGTATAGATAACATAGGGTTATTCAGCGTCCAATTAAACCACACAACTTCATATCTATTAAATTTTGAATTTTGTGCAAACCCAACTAATTATACAAAAAAAATTAAAGTACAATGGGCGCACAGAAGGCTATAGAAATACATGGGAATGCGTTGATGATACATAAAAATAGGACTGATTATCATAAGATAAATCAAATCATAAAAATACAAATGTGTTCATCAATAGACACAAAATAGAAGAGTTTTGATAAAATTATCAAATATCACTACCACTGTCAAATTTAAAACTGATTTTGATAGTAATCACTTAAAGATATTTGACTAATAGTATCAATTTTGAAATTTATAGTGTAAATAAAATATGTTATGTATTACAAATGTTAGCTTGCCTC
The DNA here is from genome assembly GCA_036172225.1 of Cryptocoryne crispatula var. balansae. Classification (NCBI taxonomy): domain Eukaryota; kingdom Viridiplantae; phylum Streptophyta; class Magnoliopsida; order Alismatales; family Araceae; genus Cryptocoryne; species Cryptocoryne crispatula. Next base: position 14,934,275 of record CM069933.1, on the reverse strand, counting down.
ACTTTTATATTTCTAATTTTTAAAAATATCAATATCAGTATTAATATAGAATCATTTTTGATGTTCTAACCAAATAAATCATACATATCAACATTTATAAAGATAAATTTGAATTCAGTCCTGAAACTTGAAATCGTGCTTGTTTAAACTTGAATTTAAACATAAATTTAATTAATTTTTAATCAATTTAATATATTTTATAGGACACTATATAACAATCAATTGCTCATAATTTAATATGTTTAATTAATTAATTAATTAAGTATTTAATCAAGTTGCCCAGAAACTTTATCAAGTCTAAAAGGGCCTGTTCAAACTGAGTCTTTTTGTTCGTTTAAATTTACTCACTTAATATAGTAATTAAGCCCAGTCTGTTTTTTCGTTTAAGTTGTACCCATAAAGATGATATATATATATAATTTTTTTTTATTTTTTGTTTTTACTAAAAGAGGATAATTTTGTCAATAATATTAAAAGATACTAAACTGATGATATATTTAGGTATTTTTAGCCAGAGACAAATTTTCAAAAACTAGAGTTAAATATTTTTTTAAAAAAATTAAAATATTTAAAGTATGAATAATTCTAATATAATATCTGAATTTTATTTATTTTTATAAAAATATTTAAAATTATGAAAACTTGTGTGGAGTCTGAGGATGGTATTTAAGACCTTCCGAGCAACACGTCCACTCGGAGCTGATCGGCGATCTGGGTTCGGATGGATAGGACGATGCGCATCCTCCATTGATGGCCGACTCTGAGAACATGCCCGCTGGTGGACACCATCACCAGGTCGAGAAAGCATGCTAATGGCCGCATGCTTCCCCGCCGGAAGGCTGGTCGTGTGGCCCCGCCGTTCACCCGTTTACGGTTCTCCCACGCTTCCTTCTCTATCTTCTCCTGCTTTTCCGGCCTTTCCCTGCCGCAGCCGCAGAAGCCAGTTGCCCGTCCTCTGCTCGAAAGGGCGCAACTTCGAGCCGAATACGAGGTTACCTAACTTCTATCTTCATCTCCTGCTTCCTCTTATCCTTGTGGCCTCCTTTGTTCTTCCTTTGCTTTGGCTTTGACACTAGCAGCTTACCTTTTGAGTGCGTAGTTTAAGCGGCTCCAACGAGGCTTCTGACACCATCAAGAGGAGGCAGACTATGTTCCAGTTGCTGTTTTCTGCGCTTACTCTGCCGGCTGTCGTTTCAAGTGCTTCAGCAGAGACCGGTACTTTTTCCTGTTTCCTTTCTACCCCTCTTTTATCTAGAGTCCCGTCCGCTTAATCAATGTGTTAAAGATTTTGTTCTTCCACTACGTGGCGTTGCTGATCGTCTTTTGGCATTCGATGTTTAGAAGCTTTTGATACACAGGAGGACTTCCGCATTTATGAGGACGCCACTAATAAGTTTCAGATATCGATTCCACAAGGTAAATTGACAGATTCTCATGCTTCTGAACCGTTGTTCGCATGCCTATGGTTGACTCTCCCATCTGATTGTGAATCAACAGTCTGTTTGCTCTGTAATTTCTCTGTGTTGAGATGAACGTGGAAAGCTTTTGTGAACTGAGTTACCTGATTCGTATTACCAGCTTTTACATTACTTTTGTGCATTGATTTCACTTTTATAATCATAAGCAGTAATCCGTAAGTCCCTTGAGAGAAGTTCTTTGTCTCTTGGGACAAATTTTTATGTGGCGTTGTTCTATAGAGTTTCACTAGGGCAGATCTCATCTGCCCTTTGGATCATTTCTCGATCACGTGGCATGACTTGTGCAAGAATATCTTCCTTCCCACTATATTCCTTTTTAAGAGAGTTAAGTTTGTTGACTCCTCTGGTAATATTATCAGATAACCAGTTGATTATGGCAACCTTAGGTGTTGCTTCATCATTATTTGTCTTGGCATTATTCCTTTCCAAATCTTACTACTGTATTCTTTTTAATTGTGTAGAGTATTTTCCCTCCTTTTCTTGCAAATCGACTGTTTTGACATAGCGTATTGATGGTGATGTATTTTGATTTCTGAAGCACACTGATTCTTGTTTAAACTTCAAAGACAACTAGTAACATTTTAACCCAACCTCTAAACAGATTATTGTTTCTTATGGGGTGTTTGGTTGCATGATAAATTGAGTTTTTATTACAATTTTATGTTTTTGTAACAAAACATGTTAAAAGAGGCGTTTGACAACCATTATAATTTTAGGTTTTGAAAGTGATTTCCTTCTTGGACAAAAAAGAGGGTCTTACCACTTTTTTATTTTGTGGTCTCCCACCTTTTTTGGTCATATACGATTTGTTTTGTTATTATATCTTTCTCAAACATGACAACTTTATGTCATTGGCTAGTTCACACTTTATTTTAATGCAACTTTTTATCATGAAAGTGTATAACAATTTGTTGTACATCCAAACACCCCATTAGGATGGTAAATTTGGATTTTAATTGCATATCTCTATTCTGCTGGTTCATCATTTTTCTCAATGAAGAAAGTCTACTGGTCAAGATCAGCATACCTTAGTGAGGTTTGGGAGAATGATAATTTTGCTACAAGTTAGGGTATAAAAGTTGGAGCCTTCTGTGATAGATGGAAAAAATATCACATGAAGCTGATCTTGGTTCATTCATTGTTTAAAAAGGTACTGCCTCAAGGTGTTGAGGCTTATGCATCAAGACGAGGTGCTTCATCTCCTTGGTGATGCTAATGCCTCATTGGGAAAACATGAGTCTTACACCTTTCTCTTGGTGATGCGTTGTGAGGCATTGAGGCGATGAGGCACTGACAAGGCATAAACCTCAAGGTCAAAGGCATTTTAATAAAAATTAAGAAAGTGAAAGAAAAAGTTATGAACTATCTACGCATGCAAAGAGCGAATTTTTCCCTTTTTTGTCAAGTGTATAAAAATTTAAAATATTTAATACATTATTTAGACTTAAATATTATTCAAACAAAATTTTACTTATTTTATGCTTTTAAAGTATTAATCTAACTTTGTTTTTTCATACAATATAGAAGTTTAAACACTTAATATTCGATTATATTTTGTTTTGATTTAAATATTTTGTGGATTGCATAATTATTTATTTAAAATGTTGCTAGATTTATTATTTTCTTAAATTGAGGCTTATGTCTCAATAAAATTCGATGCTAACACCTTGTGAAGCTTTGGCAAACTGCCTTTAAAGTTTTACAAATGTTGGGTCAATTTGATAAAGGCTGTTGTAGAAGGTTCAAGAATAATCATTCAATTGAGCATCCTCAAGACACAGAGGAAGTATGGTGCTCTTACCTATTGTTTAGTCTGGTCTTTCTTCCTTCAACTTGGCAATGCAGGCAAGCTTGTTGGCATAAGGTAATGAGTGATGCCAGCTCCAATCCCATGTAGGTGCTCTGTACCATGCCACTGTTTTACATTCTTGTTGCTTTCACCAGAAACCTCAATGTCATGGTGAGCACATTATTGCTAACTGATACAAAACTCAAGCATCTTTGCTCATACCAATTAATACAAACTGTTTGTTCAACAATCAGTACTATTTTTTTAGTAACAATGAAAAGTTGTAGCATTCGTGGTAACTTCCGAATACATGATCCTGGGATATTGCACAACTCAAGCATTCTCTGCACCTTGTCTTTCCCTTGGTTATATCTTACTCATCTTACTTTGTGTAGTGGAACTCCCTATCTTTTTGAGGCATGCTCAATCCTATTATTTTTTGATATAGTTGTGAAGCAGTTGTCCTATGATACAAATTTTCTTGTTTTGTTTTCAATTGACGAGAATTATTTAAGCTATTTGTTACCATAATATAAATCTAAAACATGGAAAAAAACTATGCTTCTGTTGAATTCTGAATTTAGAGTCTTAATTTTGTTGCTCAAATTTTTGGTTAACACCAGGATGCGTCACTTTTTCTAGGCATCATATATTTAGATGTCATTCATCCCTATCAGTCTTACTATTACGTAGCATATGCAGATTGGATGGTAGGCACAGGGGATTCTAATAGTTTCAAATTAGTTACTGCATTTTACCCAAATGAAGCTTCAGATGCAAATGGTAGAGTCACTACCTCACTCCGATATTTTCATTAGTGGTTATTTACACTGAACTTTTACAATTTCTGAAGTCAGCATTGTCATCACGGGGGTTGGTCCAGACTTTACAAGAATGGAATCTCTTGGCACTGTGGATGCTTTTGCAGAACGATTGGTATATCCAAATCCCTCATGATTGTCTATTTCAGTGCCATTGTTTGGTTGTTTCAAGTGCTTCTGTTGTACATACAGGTTAATGAGTTAGACAGGAGCTGGCAAAGGCCCGCTGGCATTGCTGCAAAGCTTATAGATTCTAAAGCTTCCAATGGTTATTTTATTCACGCTACTTGCACTTGAAATGCATTTCTCTCGAGAAAACTTCACCTGTATTTCTGTCCAGGATTATATTACATTGAGTACACCTTGCAAAATCCTGGCGAGAAACGAAGGCATATCATGTCAGCAATTGGAATGGCTTTCAATGGCTGGTACAACAGGCTGTACACAGTCACAGGACAGGTAGCGAACTAGCTGCCTTTCCAATTATTTATCACTCTAGTCTACCTTCTTGAAGCTGTTATGGGATCGTAATGATGACCTTGAAGGTCTATTAATCTCTTGCAGTTTATTGAAGACTACTCTGAGGAGAAGTACAGACCACAGATTAAAAAGGTGAAACTGACTTCTTGCCACTTATGTTCTGACTGCCTATCTCTACTCACGTTTACATGTTTTGTTTCCTTTTCTGAAAAGGTTGCACTCTACTGTATCTTCATCCGTTTTAGTTTTTACCATCTGTATATTTGTACTGGTTTTAAAAAGTCTGTAATGTTGGTTCTTGCAGTCTGTTTCATCGTTCAAGTTCATTTGAGCTTACTGGGGATCATCTTGCTGCAAATACTTTGGAGAAGAATAACATATTGCTGTCCACAATATGTTTCTGACATTTATATGTGAATTTTCTTAATTTTCTAACTGCATCTTCTGTAAAGGATGGGATTATTGGCATATGGTCTTTTCTTCTATTACATAGACTGCGTGTATTTTTGGGGGTTAGGCCCTGATGTTGATGGCAGAGCTTAAGTTGGAAGTGAAAAGAGCTTCTTGCTGTAGGATGCACCAACTGACTTGCATAGGGATCCTGCTTCATCGTTTTCACCTTCGGAATTTTGATAATGTAACTTTTTCGAAGAACCAAACCAGGAGATGTTATTTATGTAGCAAGTACGCCTCTTAATGTTGATCATCTTTTGTTCTAAATTTCTGTCCAGCACAAACAATTGTTCACATTACGGGTTTCAAATCAAAGATACAAATGGATTTCTGAAAAGAAATAGAACCTCATCGATTAAATAGATTTACTAGTAATTATGATATATTGAAATATCCAGCTACTTATCTATTTGATGACTAGAAAGCTGAGGAACCTCTTTTTTATTTTTTTTAAAGAATTTAGTATCTCATTTAGACTACTTAGGAAAATAAATGATAGTATATAAATATAGTAAATAGTCTGATGATATATTTAAAATTATTAAATCTGATATTTGGGTTCTTTGAAATTATGATTTTGACTCTCTTTATAATTGATGTTAACTTAAATCAAGCAACTACTCAAATATTTTTGATTAACCATCGTAGCAATCTATTTGATAGTGTACATCCACACAAAAATAATAAACATGAGACATGAACTAGTTACATTACGTTTAGATGATGTTGTCTTTATTTGATTATGATGTGATTTTTTCGAGTTTTTATTCTTCGATTTGAATTTGGTTTTTCAAGTTATTTATTTTAATTTGATTTTTTTAGTGTTTTGATTTAATGGGTTGAATTTAATTTATTTTATTTGTTGAATTTCAATTTGGTTAGGGTTTTGTTTTAGGTTTAAAGTTTAGTTAACTGAATTGGATATTATGATTTAAGAACACTTAAAAATCACTTTGATTAAGATTATTTAATTTTCTTATATTGATTGCATTGCGATATTTATTTAAGCATGTTCATTATGTTTTAATTAACTTAAGACTTTTGATTATATTGTCTAAGTATGTTTTAATTTGTTTGTTCTTTGAATTTTATTTAGTTTTATGATATGAATTTTAGTGTTTAATATCTTGGAAATTGTTCATTTAATTCCCCATGGGGTTATTTAATTATCATTTAATTAATTTTTTTTATATTTTAGAGTGATTTTCAAATTGTTTAAAATCTGATCTTACACTTTCAGATTTATGAAATATTTTTATTTTTTTATTTGATTTGTGTCCGCACTTCATTCGATCCATTGGGCTAATATTTGATATCTGGTTTGAACATCTATGTTGGCACTTGAATCATCTTCATTTCATTATATGACGGGTTACATCACGTCAGTGCCGAAGTCCAAAGTTTGAAATTTCGTTCCCCGACATGCATTCTCACCAGACCAGAGAAAAAGTCAACATTTCGATAGTATGTTGGCCGATTTTTGATCAAGTGAGATCGTCTCGAATGTGACTAAATATTTTGACTTGTTACATTAGAAGATGAAGGCCCTGTTTGATAGGACTTAAAAACCCTCTTATCTCTGATTCGGTCAGAGATAAGATCTGTGATTGTTTGATAAAATCAATGAATCAAGATCTGAAGCAACCACTTAAGTCTTAAAAACGTCTGATTCGATCAGATGCCAATATTAGCTTTTTTTAATTCAGAGGGAGGGAGACTGGCAGCATCTGCTACGCTCCCACTGGAGTAAGAGCCCAATGCTACAGGAAGGACACAACGTCTCTTATACATACAGAAATCGTGATAAGATTTTAATTAGATATTTTGTCAAACAAACTTATCACTTATATCTTAATCAAATTTAGTACATTTTACCACAAATCAAGATATTAGAGGTAAAATTAAAAAGTTAGATTTCCAGTTTAAGCCTAAACAAATGCCACCTAAGGTTTATTTTAATGTAAACTTTAACTTATTTTGTATGTTGATTTAGATGTTTTATCAAACAAACTTTTCACTTATATCTTAATTAAGTTAAGTGTTTTTTTACCACAAGTTATGAGATTAGAGGTGAAATTAAGATTTAATATTTTTCAGATTAAGCTTAATCAAACACCACCGAAATCATGTGCAATGGAAATATGCTCATATCTATATTCAAAAGTGCCTACTTAGGATGTAGTTAGAATTAGCCATCATAAGATGCTCAAATTTTGAACTTTCTCTTTATTTAATTTAGTATTTCACATTTTCATTTTTTATGTAAATTTGTTTTGTTTGTTAAATCTTTTTAGGCCTGTTATGCATCAAGTTGGCCGAGTCAAGATGTCTCGGTAGCCACTACTGGCCCGATGGGCATCCTTCTATTCTATATTTTTTATTGGCCCCTTTTGGGCCCCACTGCGGCAGATGAAGGTTGACCCATTTGGGCGCGGCCGCAGCTCGCGGCCGCGGCCGCGCACACGCCGACATGAGTGGTCGCGCTATAGGGAGAAGAAAATGAGCCATTTGTGAGGAGAGGAATGAGTTGCCTGCCTTCTCCTTTTATAGAGTCGGAGGAAGCTGCGAGGCTCCGCCTCGGAAACTTCTCACCTGTCTTTAAGGTGGAGCTAGTATCTATGCAGTAAAGGCTTCTTCAGTAGATTTATCATCGTCGGCTAGTCCTCTTGTGCAAACTCTGGAGGAATCTCCGGCTTGGTGAGAAAAGCAAGGTCTCACTCCGTCAGCTAGTCCACTTGTGCAAACTCTAGAGTAATATCTGGCTTGGTGAGAAAAGCAAGGTCTCACTGCGTCAAATCCCTCTTCATTGGTGGAGACTGTTCCTGACGTCTTCTATCAGTTCCCTGGAAGCTTCAAAATTCTGGTTTCTGAACAGGTTAGTGCTGTCAGTTCCTCCCTCTTTAGCTATCTTTTCTCCAGCTCTGCTCCTACCTCTCCACCCCCTGCATTTTCAAAATGAACGATAAGCATTCCCAGATAGTTCACGAAGATGAATCAATAGTTAGCAAGTTCCAGAAGTTGTTAGCTCCTCCGAAGCAGAAGGTTCCTATACCCTTGCAGAATCTCCCGAGAACAGAAGCTTTGAATTGGAAGAGATCTGAGGTGGTTTCTGTATTATCCCCAATTAGATCCAGACCCGCAGGCTTCAAAGATTGGGTTAGAAAAATGTGGAATCCAACAAACCCATGGCCCCTACTAGATTATCCTAATGGGGCCTTTCTGCTCGTTTTACAAAATGAAGACGAAGTCAACAAGATATGCAGGAGGACTCCTTGGTTCTACAGAAATGATCTGGTGCTTGTTGAAAGAGCAAGACCAAACACAGCACCCTCGGAATATACACTTAGTGCAGTTGATTTATGGATGAGGATTTATGATCTACCACAGGAATTACTTCATAAGGACACTGCTATGCAAATTGCATCCCAGGTGGGGAACCCCATTGTTCCGGCTCAAGAAATTGTGGATTCCTGGAGCACCTTTGCTAGAATCATAACATCACTAAATGTCAATGATCAACTACCGACTGAAGTTTTGTTATTCTCCCAGATGACAAAGTTAAATATTATGAGATAGCTTTTGAAAGAGTGGTGCGGTTCTGTCACTTTTGTGGCATTCTGGGTCATGAACACAGAAATTGCAATAAATTAGCAAAATTAAATGCTCTTATTACTCCTGATCTGCCAGTCCATGTGCAAGAGGAGTTGAAAGGCAAGTTGTTATTCCAATTCGGTGATTGGCTCACAGCTATAGGAAGGGCTGCATATGGAGGGAGAAGACCCATGAAGTTCCAACTGTCAGATCTGGGGTCAGAGGAGGAACAATTGTTAAATCCAGAAAAAGTCTCTGAGCACACATACGGTAACCCCACCGAACCCACACCCATTATGGATAACAATTGCCTGCTACCTCCCCATGTCACCCCACTACATCAATAAATGTTGCTAAGACCCTCATCAGCACTAGAGGATAGGACAAGGACACTAGTATTCTTCAAGTACAAAAAATTTCAACCTCCCCTGACTTTCTCCCTACGCAGACCACACCTACCACAAACCGGGCCCCACAGTCCCTTCAAACACCTCCTACATCTTGTAACTACCTACAACTTCACAGCCCACCGTCAGCATTGTTCGAATGGGGAAACCCACCTTACCAACATTGGGAAATTAAAAAAATCAATGACCAGAAACCTCTTTTTAACTGTCCATTCATGTCCAAAATACCGAACACCTTTATCTTCTCCAGTCCTGATCCAATAAGCAAACCGTCTGAACAAAGCCCACTTTCTATGCCAAAGAAAAGGTTAAGCCCAATTGACAAGTCAAAAAGGAAGCCAAAGAGGAGACTGCACATACAGGAATTGGATGGAGGAAATAGCTTGGCATCTTCTTCAACTTCCGCAGATCTGGTATCAATGGAAGAGTCACGGGAAGACGCAGCTGACCCTAACAAGCTGCTCAGTATCCAATGAAAATAATAGCTTGGAACTGTCGAGGTGGGAATGGACACCTGACAGTTCAGTATCTAGATAGACTGGCCCATTCAATTAAGCCAGATATCTTTTTCCTAGCTGAATCCAAATGTAATATTGCTCACAGTAATGAATTCTTTATGCGAAGGGACATCTCAACCTTTGCGCTGGTACCTGCTTCTGGCCGTGCAGGAGGCATGTGGTTATGGTGGTCTGACAAGATCAATGTCCAGATTTTGTTCAGCTGCAACACATGGATTGGGAGTGTGATAACTGAAATTGAGAACAAAAAAACCTTCCTTCTCATCACTACGTATGCATCTGTCAAGCACAAGGAAAGGATGATTATGTGGGATCATATGTCCAGTTTCATGAAGAACACCAAATTTCCGGTTTGCTTAGTAGGGGATTGGAATTGTATTAGATATCAAAAGGAAAAATGGGGAGGCGCTAGACCTGTTCACTCTCACCTTATGGGCTTTGAAACCTTTATCCAAAACAATGGGTTGGTTGATGTAAAAAATGAAGGACCAGCCTTCACTTGGACTAACAGAAGACAATTCAAATTTCACATTAGAGAAAATCTTGATAGGTGCTTAGCCTCTATGAATTGGATTGATATGTTCCAGAATGCTAAGGTTACATCTCTCCCGGCCTATTACAGTGACCATATTCCACTTCTCATCAACACAAATCCCTTTATGAATACTAGAAGGTGATGGTTTAAAGTGGAGTCTGCCTGGTTTAAGCATAGTTCATTCCCTCAAATTGCCAAACAAGCTTGGAACCAGGGACCCAATTTAACTACCAACTACAAGGAGAAAATGAACACAATCAGGAAAAATTTACTTGTGTGGAAAAGGAAGGTTTTTGGTAATGTGAAAAACCAGATGATAGACATCAAAGAGAGGTTGGAAAAATTTCAGGACAAACTTGAAAATCAAGAGCAGCTTGATCTTGAACTTGAACTTCAAAAGAAACTCAAGTGGCTAGAGGATATTGATGAAACATATTGGAAACAAAGGGCAAAAATGCATTGGCACAACTTTGGTGATAAACCTACCAAATTTTTTCATATGAAAGTTATCCATAGAAGGAGATGGAACAAAATTCCTAGAGTTTTCGTGGCTGAAGGTGTTTGGTCAAACAAGTGGGAAGACATTTCTAAGGTATTCATTTCCTATTTTAATGAGCTCTTTTCCTATCAGCCCCACCACCAGCAACAACTTATTTCTGCTATTCAAGTTTCTAAGTTGACCCCAGAACAGGGTCATAGCCTCACATTAACACCTACCCCTACTGAGATTAGAGAGGCTTTGTTCAACATGAATCCGGATAAGGCCCCCGGCCCTGATGGCCTGTCACCAGGTTTTTTTCAAAATCTATGGGATTCCTTCGAGGAAGATATTGTTCAATTTATAACCAATATGTTTGATACCCATAACATTCCATATAGTCTGAACCACACCATAATATCTCTGATTCCTAAAAAAGATGATCCTACTGGGCCTGATCAATTCCGTCCCATCAGCTTGTGCAATGTGCTTCTCAAAGTGTTCACTAAACTTCTTGCTAGAAGAATTAAAGTGCTGCTTCCAACTATTATTTCTGAAAACCAGGTGGCGTTTGTTCCTGGTAGGGTGGGTTTGGAAAATATTATTATTGCCCATGAGATCCTCAACTCTTTCAAGCATAAGACTGGCAAAGTAGGTCACTTTATGGTGAAACTGGATATCAGTAAAGCCTATGACAGGTTAAATTGGTCTTTCATTGAACAAATGCTTATCAAGTATGGTTTTCCTATCAAGCTGATAGATATTATCATGAGATGCATCACTACTGTTACCTATTCCCTGAACTTGAATGGGCAGAAGTCTGCAGTTATCAAACCGGCCAGGGGTATCCATCAAGGGTGTCCATTATCCCCATACTTATACATTCTTTGTGCTGAGGCATTATCTTCCTTATTCAACATTGCCACTAATCGGGGAACCTTCACAGGCATTAGAGTCAGTAGGGGAGGACCAAATATTACCCATATGATGTTTGCTGATGATATAATTATCTGTGGGATTGCCAATATGGATTCAATTACAAATATGATGTCTCTATTTGAGAGTTATCATATTATGTCGGGTCAAGATATTATTTTCTCAAAGTCCAGTATAACTTTCAGTAGGAATGTCACGACTGAAATCCAACAAAATATCTATAAATTTTCTGGACTTCAAATATCCTCCCAGTTTGAGAAATATTTGGGAATTTCTCTAGGTATTTTTGATAACAGAATAAATCACTACAGTTGGCTCATTGAGAATTGTCAGAAGAAACTTGCAGGATGGAAAACTAACTTTCTTTCTACAGCTGGTCGTACTACCCTTATCAAATCTACTTTAAACCAGGTGCCAATTCATATCATGTCTATCAACCGCTAGCTATAACCAGGAGACTAGATGGTTATCAAAACTCTTTTTGGTGGGGGCATCCTCACGAAGGAAAAAAGAAAATTCATTTCAGAAATTGGAACTCTATTAAGAGACACAAACTGAGTGGAGGCCTAGACAATCAAACTCTGAGGTTTGGAGAAACATTCTTAAGGTCAGGGAACATATTGACAAAGTTTGTATTTGGAAAATCAAAGAAGATTCTGCAATAAATATATGGAACAAGCAGTGGATACCCAACAGAAGAGGGCCACCTACCCTTAAGAGCTCTACTGACTTCCGGCCAAATGTTGTCAAAGAACTCATACACAATGGTACCTGGAACAGACATATTTTGGATAGCTGTTTTGATTCAAATTCTGTGGCCAGAATCTTGAAAACTCAAATTTTTAGAGCCCATGAGCCGGATGGTCTTATTTGGCCATTCACCCAGAATGGGATCCTAAATACCAAATTTGCCTACAGATACCTTCGGGACATGGAGATTCCCCAGGACCTTCGGATGACAGAATTTGGAGACAGCTATGGCACCCCAAAATTAGTAAATTCTGCCCCCAAAAACTTATCATGTTCATTTGGAAAGGAATTGTCAATTCTCTCCCAACTAACGTTGCAATCTCCAAGAGATGCAACAAAATTAAGGATATTTGTGCTATCTGTAACCTCAAGCTTGAACACCTTGAGCACATTATGTTTCAATGTCCCCGCAACAGAGCTGTATGGTTTGGCTCACAACTGGGTTTCAACGAACATTGGATTAGTCAGGGTTTTAATGAGGTTATTTTAACCTTCCTAGAGCGAATACATAGAAATGATCAGAATGATGTATATTCAGGGGTTCTCGGCTTATCTATCATGTGGCAAATATGGTCAGCTCGTTGTGCAACAGCTATGCGAAATATTAACAGGAAACCTACTTGGATTATCAAGGTTGCAACCAGAGAAGCGCACTTCTATATCTCTCAAGCCAACTTGTCCCCGGCTTCCTCATCTGCAGGTTGGAGACCTCCGCAAAAACCCTATATTAAGATAAACGTTGATGCAGCCAGTAACGGTCAATCGGGTGCTATTGGACTCTTGGCTAGAGATTCACAGGGCTCTGTTGTGGCATGGAAAACACACACCTCTCATTTTGCTGATCCCCAGACCCTTGAAGCCGAAGCTGTTGCTGAAGCGTGTTCTTGGGATCTTCTTCGTCAACATCCTTCGATTGTTGAGAGTGATGCTCTGCTTGTGGTTAACTCTATCAATGATTCGGGTCCCAAAATTTGGAGAGCACAAACCTTTGTTGACGTCTGCCAATTAAATCTATCGCCCCCGAGATCGTCTGTGTCCTTTTGCCCTAGGTCGTCGAACATGGCGGCTCACCTTCTGGCCAAATGGATCTTAAGCCAGCCGTCGTTTGAATCGACATCCTCACGTTTTGATCCTTTACCGGATACTGTGTTACAGCAGATTTGTATCGACTTGCCGGTCTACGGCAGAGAACTTTCTAGATTTTAAATATATTACAGTCCGTTTTTCAAAAAAAAAAAAGAGTGGTCGTGCTATATTTTTTGACACTGTGGTCACCTGTGGGCCCCCGTGCGGGCCCATCTCTGGGTCTTTGGGCGCCACGCCCTCCCGTCCGCATGCACTATGCGCACTGTAGAAAATTTTTGAATTAGCACACTTTAAAAGTATATTTTCGGAAGTAACACATTAAAATTTTTTTCCCCAAAACTAGCACGGTTTGACCGAAGTCGCTAAGTTACGTAGCGACTTTGGGGAGCGAGAGACAAAGTCGCTAAGAAAGACAGCGACTTCACGCGCAACGACTTAAAATTTTTTTTTTACGTAAAGGTGAAGTCTCCGGCGACTTCACCTTAATTATTATATATATAAAAATTATATATAAAGGTGAAGTCGCTGGATCACCCAGCGACTTCACCTTCACTAATATATATATATAAATTATATAAATTATATTTTATAAATATTATATATAAATAGTATATATAAATATGATAAATATAAATTAAGTATTATTTTAAAAAATATAATAACTAACTTTGTAAAAATATTTATTTTTATTTTTAATTTAACATATTTTATTAAATTTTAAAATTAATTTTTATTATATATAACAACATAAAATATTATGTTATTTAATAAAGATAATAATTTATGTATTTATTATATATTTAATAAATTTTAATTATATTTTATTTTAAAGTAACATAGTTGAAATAAGTTATTTTTATTTTATTTTATTTATTTAATCATGTTAAAATATATACTAATAATTTTATTTTTTACATTTTAAATTTTAAATATTTATTTATTTATTAATATAGTGACATTTAATAATGTTGAAAAACTGTACTATTTTAAAAATATAAAATGAAAAATAAATATTACATTTAATTTAACAACACAAATATTAATTAAATAAACATAACATTTTATGTTGTTATATATAATAAAAATAAATTTTAAAATTTAATATAATATGTTAAATTACAATTTAAAATAAAAGAAATATATTTTTATAAAATTAGTTATTGTATTTTAAAATAATATTTAATTTATATTTATTATATTTATATATAACACTTATATATAATATTTATAAAATATAAATTAGTTAAGGTGAAGTCACTGGATTGTCCAGCGACTTCACCTTTATATATAATTTTTATATATATAATAGTTAAGGTGAAGTCGCTGGATTGTCCAGCAACTTCATCTTTACGTAAAAAAAGTTAAAGAAAGTCGCTGTTTTTTTTAGCGACTTTGTCTGTCCGAAGTCGCTATGTAATTTAGCGACTTCCGTAAAACCGTGTTAATTTTGAAAAAAAAAATTACTGTGTTACTTTTGGAAATAAATTTTTAAAATGTGCTGATTCAAAAATTTTCTCATGCGCGCTGTCGCGTGCACGAGCACCCTTCTTTTTTGACGTCTGAGGCTCCCATGGGCCCCGCTGCGGCGCATGGTCCTTGGACCATACTTCTCTTGCTGACGAGGCGCTGGATCGTAGCAGCGGGCATACCCCGTCTCGCACACGGTCTTTCGCTGAAAGAGCTGTCGAGCTCGTTCGGGGCCGACCTGCCCATGAAGCCTCCTGTCGTCGGTACTGAGGGGAAACGGTGGACCACGGTGGCAACCCCCACGAGACCTCCTATCGCGATCGGAGGAGTGGCGAAGAGACGGGGCATCACCGGAGCCCCAGAAGAAATGGCCGATGGTGTTAGGTCTGTTGGGGACTGTCGCTGCCGCTGTTTTGGACCGAGAACCCCCATCGCTGGATGGAGGATTCTTTCTCTTTTGATGGCGCCGGGACCAGCAAGGCTAGCTGGTGGCAGCACCGCTGTTGCTTGCAACATTGCTGGGGGAATCCAACGGATGTAGCCGTTGGGGGGAATCGGAAGATGATGCCGCATGGGAACTTGAAGACATGGTCGTGAGTAATTCCCGGAGACCTCGGCAAAGGCAGCTGTTCTGTTCTTGGCACCACCCCAGGTACCCCTGTGGGACCTACCGCCGCCGGTGGAGTTCGGAGGCACCCTTACGAGACAGGGTTGTCGGCGGAGCCGCTAGAATCGCGTCTCCTTTACAGTACCCCTTGCCAGCTAGGGAACCCCCTGTTGGCTGCCGTCACTCGAGACGCCGCCGCCTCCGTGGGAAAGCTGTTGATGCTGTGAGCGTTGCCGCTGAAACGGGAATGTGGTCCGTCGATGGACTTCGCGATACGACGGCGCGCGAAGATGGGAGGTCCTGTCGCCATCGTGGGGGTGGGGGGGTCTCCTTCCTCTACTGTCGCCAAGATCAGCGAGGCCGGAAGATGGCAACGCCGTTGCTATATACGACGTCGTCGACACTGTGGGGTGTTATCGATGAAAGATAGAAAGGAGAAAGACGTCTCCAAAAACTTGATTGTCATCTTTCTTATTTCATGCTCTATTTATATGGAAATACAAGGAGAGAGAAGATAGAGATAAGATTAAGAGATGTCTATCTCTTTAACAACTCGATAGACTCAACAATAAGATAAACATCCTAACTAGATAAACCTAATCCTATCTTAACAACCTGATAAGGATTAACACAATTATTTTGAATCATTATCTAACATTCCCCCTTGATGCAAAATCATTTATACCAAGTAATTTCTTCAATTTATGGAATTTCTCAAAACTCAAAGCTTTTGTCATGAGATCTGCCAGTCGATCTTCAGTTCTGCAATGTGTCAATTTGATTGTTCCATCTGAAACAGTTTCTCGAATAAAGTGATGACGTATCTCAATGTGCTTTGTACGTCCATGAAAAACATGATTTTTTGTCAATGAAATTGTAGACTTATTATCACAAAAAACTTCAATTTCTTCACTTTGAGTTTGTTGTAAATCTTCAAGAATGTGTTTAAGCCACATAGCTTGACAAGTTGTTGATGTAGCTGCTATATATTCTGCTTTTGTTGATGACAATGCTGTTGTAGCTTGCTTCATTGATGCCCAATAAATAGCTCCTTCACCTAGTAGAAAAACATAACCAGTAGTGCTCTTTCTATCATCTAAAGAGCCTGCCCAATCACCATCTGTATAACCTGTCAACTTGAAATCAGTCTTCGGAGTATACCATACTCCTTGTGAAACAGTTCCACAAACATATCAAAGAATTCTTTTTGCAGAACCTAAATGTTGTTTTGAATGATCATGCATAAATTTGGATACAAGACTCACAGGAAACATCAAATCAGGTCGAGTATGAGTTAAATAAATCAAACCTCCAACTAATCTTCTGAAATAACAAGCATCAACCTTTCCTGTACCATCCATTAGCTTGAGTTTCTCATTCACAATCTTTGGAGTGTTGCTAGGCTTGCAATTTTCCATGTTAAACATTTTCAACAAGTCATTTGCATACCTCTCTTGGGATAAGAATATCCCATTTTCTGTCTGCTTAACTTCTAAACCCAGAAAATAATGCAACAGTCCCAAATCTGTCATTTCAAACTCATCCATCATTTTGTTCTTGAATTCAATAACCAACTCAAGTGAAGAACCTGTATAAATGATATCATCAACATATAGATTCACAATAAGAATGTTATTGCCATTTGATCTTGTGTAGAGTGTTGGTTCATTAGCACTTCTTTTGAAACCCAATTTCTGAAAATATGAGTCAATTCTGCTATACCAAGCTCTTGGGGCTTGTTTAAGGTCATAAAGAGCTTTCTTCAACCTATAAACTTTTTCTTCCATATCATGAACAACATATCCTTCAGGTTGCTCAACAAAGACTTCTTCATCCAAACTACCATTAAGAAATGCAGATTTAACATCAAGTTGATAAACATGCCATTTCATATGTGCAGCAAATGCCAAAACAGTTTTGATGGTTTGTATTCTAGCAACAGGAGAAAATGTTTCATAGAAGTCAATACCTTCTTGTTGTGAGTAACCCTTTGCCACAAGTCTTGCTTTGTGCTTTTGAACACTGACATTTGCATTGTATTTTGTCTTATAGATCCATGTCAAACCAATCAGATTTTTCTTTTTTGGTAGATTTACCAGCTCCCAAGTGTCATTCTTTTCAATTGCTGCAATTTCTTCATCCATTGCTTGCTTCCATTCTTCATGCTTGACTGCTTCATTAAATGTTGTTGGCTCTGCTGAAAACAAGGCAAAACTACAAGACTCAAAGATATCATGCAAAGATCTCATTTTTCTTGGAGATCCATCCAACTCATTTGGATTAATATCTTCTACAGAAGTCTAACCTTGTCTTGTCTCTGTCGACTCCAGAAACGGGTTCCGGATCGGCACCTCAAGATAAGAAGGTGAAAGATGGAATAGGAAAAAAAGGGGAGTGAATCGGAAAACACTCGGAAAGCAGTAAAGACTCCTCACCTCGGTCTCACACTCACATTGATCCCCGAACTTTCATCTCACGGCGTCGCTCGAGCACCGGAGATGGTTCGGGTCATGTGGGAGGAGAGTGAGGAGGATATGAATTTAGAACATGAATAAAAAGAAATTGTGGTCGCCAGGAGCCGCGGGCTCCGCTTTATGTAATGGAAATAGAAAGAAGTTGACCGTGTACCTTAGCGTGGGAGATCGGGATATGGGTTCAACCTTCTTCTTCTTCGGCCGGCTGATGAAGAAGAGTCTCCAATCAATGCTAGCTTGTTCAACCTGTGCAACTAGAAAAATAAACCAAGTGAAGAAAATAATTAGAATTATGGGAAGTGTAGTAACTGTAGAGAGAAGGTGAGAAAGAAGCAATTGGAAAAAACTCACCGGATTGGGGTGAGCTTAACCCCTTTTTTTGTATTTTTGATTATGTAAAAATGATGCAAATAAACTGAAATATGCTTTAAAACAGTAAATGAACTGAGTTAAATGAGTTGAGAAAGCTTATGGAATGGATCGGCTTGAGTTGAAGCCGAGTTGGTTGAGAAAAGGCCGGTTCGGGTAGCTTTGCACCCTTCTGGCGCGACTTCGGTGCAGAGGATGCTACGGACGACCTAGATGTCAGAATCGAGTTCCGTTTGTTGGAGTAGACGGAGGACTCAGAGAGGAAGAGTTCCTATGTTGATGATTTCTCCGAAATCCTCCTGTATAAGTCAGTAAAAATTCTGAAAGTGGACGGATATGGAAAACAGAACCTGGATGCGCGCCCTCAGTGTAGAAACCGTCACGAACAAACGGCAAGTCGGAATGGAGTGCCGTCAGTTGGAGATGAAAGAGGACGAAGAGAGGAACAATTTTTATGTTGAAGACTTTTGCAGCAGAAGCCTCGGATTTTCTCCAGAAGTCTATGAAGATGGTTGATGAAGAACACCCGGATCGAGCATTCTCCTTCACCTCGGGATCGATTTCTTGACTTCGGATCGCCTTTGGACGTCGGGACGGCTTTGGAGAAGAGCTTGGACGACCTCTGGACGAGCTAGGCATAGGGGATTAACCTTGGGTCGCTGAGAATGGCCCTCAATTTATAGGGGAAGGGAGACGGTGCAAAATTTAGAAACTGGACCTAACGCGCCCCCGCGTTTCAAAGGAGAGGAGGGCGCGTAGGGCGTGCCCTCAAACCAAGGGCGCGCAGGGCGCGCCCCCAGTTCGGGGGCGCGGTCTGCGTGCCCCCCTGTTTCAAAGGGACCGGGGGCGCGTTACGCGTCTCACTGCTAAAAATCGACGGAAACTTCCGGAAATTGCTAAAAATCGACTTGATATACGTAACGCGCCCCCGAACCGGGGGCGCGGTACAAATAATCGAAAATCCTCCGCCAAATCCTCCCAAAAATCCGGTTTAGAAGGTGCTAATCGGGGTAATTTCCGATTTTCGGAAACCGACCGCGCCCCCGCCTTTCAAAGGGACCGGGGGCGCGCCCTGCGCGCCCCCAGTTTGAGGGCGCGCAGAGCGCGCCCCCAGGTTGAGGGCGCGCAGGGCGCGCCCTCCACTTTCAAGCGGAGCGGGGGCGCAGTACACTCTCTCTCCTGCGCGCGTGTTCCGCGAGCCGTATTTTGCAAACGGGATGTCCGATTCGGCTCCCGTTTGTTGCGTTGGAAAGAGGGCCTCCAACCGCACCTACTCAAGTCGGTAAACCAGCCGGTATGACTCCCGATATGTTCGTACGGGGCTTTCTACCGGTTTACCCTCTCGCAGAAAGCCGAAACTCGGGGCGAAGATCCGAAAGAGCACGATTCCGGTCGAGAAATCTCGGGTCAACTCGGGATGACTTGAAATGATGACCGAACAAGTCCGGTACGATCGGACAATCCGAAGTCATCGAAAAATCTGAGGTTAACCCGGTAAACGTGAATCGAAAGCCGTAAAAGCCGCGAAACCCTAAGGTTGACCGTACTGGCCTTCTAGCCCCGGTTGATAAAATATACGGCTAGAATCGACCCGGATGACCTGAAAAGACCCGGTGATGACCGGAAAGGCTTAACATGTGGTCCGGGATAGCCGTGTCAGCACAGATCGAAAAAGTCGTAACGAAAGCCGTCATTGACCTACGCCTACCGAAATGACTTCTCGGAAACCCTGAATGTTACGGAACACATGCGGGACTCCCGAGACCTTCAATTATGGACCATTCAAGGTCGGTCATCGAGCAGGCTTCGTGTTTTTACAGTTCACATGCGGCTCTCGCTTGAAGGTTACGGCAATATTCCGGAAATCATTGGTCCATTCTCAACTTACAAGGGGCTCCACCAATGTCCTTAGCTCATGTCCACGAGATAATCCAGATCAGATAACGGTCAGATAAAAGATATCGCCTATGGAATAAGAGTCTAGGGCTCCGAATCAAGCCAATTTGGCGTGTCTACAGTCTCTAGAACTGGAGATAAAGAATCATGCATTTATTTATAACCAGTGCAAACTTGATCAGCATCAAAACTCCAAGAAGAATTCTCATTGAATATGACATCTCTGCTTATAAAACTGTTCTTGGTCAAAGGATTATTGGTGAGGACACTCGTGCACGCGTCCGGTTCGATCCAGCCTACGTTTACCGACGGCGTCGACATCCGGTCACATCTTTGTGGATAGATGATAAGTGAGCATATTATTCTTTATTTTATTTTATTGATTAGCTCATGACATATTTTGGGTATTTTTTGGGATTTATTTGAGGGAAGTCAGCACATTTCACACTTGCATACTTGTTGATATGACATATATACATATGGGGATTGGGTACATAGAGGTATAGACGAGACTTTTGGGTTTATTTGATATTTTGTCATAGGCCTACATAAGGCTCCCATTTTGTATGCGCTGGACATGATGAATGAAATGAGAAAGAAGTTCAATCTCGCTCTTAGTCCCTCCCGTCTCCCCTTTCTCTTAGGTCACGGGAGCCGCCGCCGCGCGGCTTCCCTTCCTCACCTCCCGCAGTAGGCGGGTGACTCCTCGGTTGCCAAGTCCACCTCCCGCAGTAGGCGGGCGACTCTTCCGGTTGCGAGGTTCACCTCCCGCAGCAAGGCGGCTTCCCCTCCTGTTCGCTGGTTCCTCTACGCCCCGCCCCCGTCGCCGATTGGCCTTCAGCCGCCTGTCGTATTAACCCGCATCGCCGCTGTCCGCGTCCGAACAGTATTCGAGCCACCATCGTCGACGTGCAGTCGCCAGCCGCGGGATGCCGGGCAGCCCACAGCGCCACGGCGTTAGCTGTTGCGTCCGGGCGGGTGATTTCCACTGGTGCTACAGTCCCAGCAGGATGGCACCGGCGCGGCGATCTCCGTTCTGCTTCGGCCGATGCGTCAGTCTGGATTTCTACTAGTGCTACAGTCCTCCTTCACTCGCATCGCCGCACCACGTGACGTTGGCGGTACATCCAGCGCCTCGGTCCCCTGCATCCTCGCGCAGCGGCAGCGCCGGGGGATTCCTACTACTGCTACAGTCCCGCACCCCTTGCTGGCGGTCCCGCGTAGCAGCAGCTCCGTCGATAGTCCGCGACCGCGACACTCGGACCACCGGTGGTTCTCCCTCTTCCCCCTCTCTCTCGCCGTCCGTCGCAACCCGGACACGGCAACCGGATCTCGGGCGCACCACGGCCCGCATACGCGCCGCCGGCTGTTCGCCCGCGCCGCCCCCTTCCGGCAATCGGTCGCCTTCATGCGCCGGCGTCAAGATGTCGGTCGGGCCAATGTTATGCGTTGGTATGGATAGTCGACCTCCCTAGCAACGGGAGCGCAGGTGCGTCCCTGCTTAGTTATCGTTGCTTGCTCATTTATTATGCACCTATCTGCCGTGTTGATTATGTGAGATATGTGTGGCGCCGAATTAATCCTTACGCTGCCAGGTTACTTGTGATTATGTGAGTTTTGCCTAACTCGGTTAAATTAGATCATTTTCATCGAGAGTCGAATGTCCTGACTCGGTGGCATCCCACACACTTGTAAGCCCCTCCCACTTTGAGGGATCGATCTTCGGGCGCGTTTCTACTTGTACGTAGTCGTTAATCTGGTTATATTACACTCGTTGAGTATATTGGTATACACGCATTGCTGTTTATTGCTAGTTTCAGTTTGGCGTCGGTCGGTCCCGCATCATTTTGGTATCAGAGCAGGTCGAGTTAGGACATCTTGCTTAGTTGGTGTAGGTATTTGAGTGTCTCATCTGCATGCGCACCCGTAGTGGCACACACTACCCCCCGACTTCTCTATGTCTGACCCTCTACCTGACCACCCTGATCTAGCTATGGACCCACACATTGCACAGCTGTCTCACCGGGTCGACACTTTAGAGGTCCTAGTTAGGGATGTCAACGACCGTATCACACACTTAGATGACCGATTTATCCAGTTTGAGCAGGTCCTTCGTGACATCACTGATCAGCTAGCAGCGCTTCAGAGGCACCCACCCCCTCCTGATCCCGGTCAGCCTGTTGATCATGTCTTCGTGGCAGCCGATCATAGGCCGCCTCTTTTTCAGGGCCGTCCAATGCCGCACATGCGCTTCGGCGAAGCAAAGAAAACAGAATACCGGTCTTTACACGCCTTTACCTGTTCCAGAGTCCCCGTGGCAGGATGTTAGCATGGACTTTGTCCTTGGTTTACCGCGCACCTTGCGCCGCCACGACTCTATCTTTGTGGTAGTGGACCGATTTTCGAAAATGGCCCATTTCATTCCTTGCTCCCGGACATCCGATGCTTCTGTGGTAGCCCGCATCTACTTTTCTGAGATTGTGCGCTTACATGGGCTGCCTAAGACGATTGTCTCTGATCGTGATGTTCGATTTACCAGTTATTTCTGGAAGACTCTCTGGCATCTCTTGGGGACCAAGCTCAAATTCTCCACAGCCTACCATCCCCAGACAGATGGCCAGACTGAGGTTGTCAACAGGAGTCTAGGTGATCTCTTGCGCTGCCTAGTTGGTGACCATGTTCGTGTTGGGAATCGGTCCAATCAGATTGGCGCAGCGGAAAATTTACGATTCCCCGTATATCATTGTCTTGGTCTCGATCGAAACCGAACGACGTCGCCAAAACCGGTATACGAAACGATTTCGAATACGTACCTTTGTGGGATTCAAATAATCCCTAAAGATCGGAGAAGATCGAGCGTTCTCACGCTCGTTCAGCCACTCAAGTGTGCGGCCTCTAGTCGTATCCACACGAGCCGCCTCCATAGTCGGGTTCTCCTTCGCGTCGGACCTTCCGACTCGCCCGGATGAAGTCCGATCGACTCTCGACGGCCTCAGGCATGGGAAAACGTGAAGGAGAGAGGTAAGGACGAATTTTGCAGCCTTGGCTTGTGGGGCTCATGCTCAATTCGCTATTATATAGAGAATTTGGAGTTTTTCACAAAAACCCCTGCTTTCTCTATATTTACACCCTTGCCCCCAAACTTATGGATTAGCCCTTATGTGTGTGACCCACTAGGCCCAATAGCTCATTTGGTTGAGGCCTAATTAAAAGAACAACTTCTTTTAAATTAAATCTATTATCTCATAATAGATTTAACGGCCTACCGATCATGAAGGGTACAAGCCACATCCTATGATCCCAAACGGCTTCGGGGATAAACTCCTCTCCAAAGAGCCTTTCCATCATCGGTTACCACACGGATATAAAACTTCGTCCATTCAATGTCCCGGTCGGATAGGAGTACGGCATTGACTGTCAACTCCTAAATATACCGACACTATGGAATCTTGTACTCGTAATTGGATCAATTGGAAAACTCTTTTCCAATTATCCTATCTACCTTGGCCAAGGATTTAGAGTACTATCCATAGGACATTCTCTCTCTCCTACCGAGAGTGGACGATCCCTTATTGTCCGCTCAATTGCCTCCACCGGGTTTCCCATATACCCAATCCATTAACTATACAGGACCACAATACTAAGTGATCCATAAGTCAATAGTCAAAGTACATGGTACGCCCGGCAAGACATCTTTGGTGACTCAGTTCAAAGATCCAACCGTGCAACCGTGATGATAGAATACCCTGATCGACAGTTCGGTAAGATACCATTCAGGGATTCTATCTTGGTCGATTCGGTGAACTCATTCCTCTAATGAGCACTCGTATATGTATCTCGGTGTCCCCACACCGATGACCAATGAGATCGGTCATTCTCATCATATGAGAAGATATCATATACAGTAGTCTTGCTGGATCCTTGATGTCCCATCTCGAGGATCCTACGACTAGGAACATTTAGGGTACATGCTTCTAGATGATTGATCTCATTATCATGATCTCATCATGATTCAATCATCATTGCATGCAACCTAGGACTTCATTACGATAGACGCATCTAAATAGTGCAAGTAATGAAGAATATGCCATTTATACTGAATAAGATATTACAAGAAATGTAAAATCATATCACATATGATTGGCTTGTAGGGCATACATTTCTATCAATCTCCCACTTGCACTAAAGCCAATCACCCACATGTCTGATCTCCATCAGCCCAAGGTGACCCTCAAACACACTTTGAGTCAAGGCCTTAGTTAGTGGATCTGCAATGTTTATAGTTTAAGATACTCTATCTTTAATTATATCTCATTGAGTTGCAGCCACTCTGATCAAGTAGTATTGCCACAGAAGTGTTTAAACTTCTGATGAGACAAAGGCTCCACTACAAAAGTAATGATCCACCATTATCACAAAATAATGGTACATTATCATAGATATTAGAGACAACTCTCTAATATAAGATGAACTCCTTCATCTAGACTACTTCATAAGCGATCGGCAACAATTATGATTTGTAAAATCTACGGTGTTTATAGCATGGAACTTTTCCACCACCGCACCACCATATGGGTAAACATGTACCCTAGCTACCAATCATATGTAACTAGAAGTTTAAGTCTAACTCAAACTTCCAATCCTATCCTCCATACTCGAAATGCATCCTTAGTACTTCACAAGTTCTTAAGGATATACTTCTCAACTATCCTGTGACTCTCACTTGGATTTGCGTGATGATTACTCATAACACTTAAAGTACTCATCACATTAGGCTATGTACATAGTATACATGATAGACCCTATGACTATGGCATAAGAGACTATATTCATGTATTATATATCTCTTTAAAAGAGATAAACTCCATATCTTATGGGCAAGGCACCTCTATAGGAGTTTTTCATGTCAAACCCTTTGACTATGGTATCTATGTACAACAAATGGGTCAAGCTAAGCACCCTTTTAGATCTATCTCCATAGACATAAATCCTTAGGAAGCTTTTCCCAGAATAATTATGGAGGATTCATTTTTTTATAGTTAGGCTTCATGGATAATAACATACCTACATCATTCATAATGAGTAGTATGCCATCAATGTAAAATGTCTAAAATACAATAGCACTCCCACTAGCATTTTTATGCACACAAGGTTCTTCTTCATTCCAAATGAAGTCATAAGATTCAATCTTATCAAATCTTATATTCCAAGGTTGAGAATGTTGTTGTAGTCCAGGAATGGACATTACCAACGTGTACACATTCTTTGGATGTTTTGGGACTCACATCCCTCAAGTTGTATCATATACAACAGAGGTTGTATCATATACACCTCCCCTTAAAATTCACCATTGGAGAAATTTTATCTTAACATCCTAATTGACATATCTCATAGTCATAATGTGTACTAATAAAATCTAAATGGATTGAATATGGCAATGGTTAAAAGATATCATCAAGGTCAACTCCTTAACTTAGATGATGCCTTTTCAATCATCCATGCCTTGAAGGTCTCACCTTCAAATTCACTCCTATCCATCTTATCATTTCATTTACACCTAATGGGTACTTTACCCTCAGGTGGATCTACCAAGTTACGAACTTGGCTAAAATAGATGGATATTATTATAGATTTTATTGTCTTCTCCTATTTTAGAATCAATATCTCATATTATTTTTCATAGGTCTTTGGATCAACATCCTTACTTTATTGTGCTTATCTTCTTCCATCAAAGATATGTCTCACATATCTATACGATTGAATTAGCACAATTTAAAGACCTATGATGCGTGCTATTATTAATCGGTACCATAGAAGTGTCTTTGGGTTGTGGGTCTAGAACACCTTCCGAAATTCCTTGCTCCCACTATTTTCCTCAAAGAGGAACTCTTCCTCTAGGAATATAGTAAATTGTGAAACACATACCCTTTATCTCATAAAGTGGTATATTTAAATATCCTTAAGTTTCCTTAGGATATTCCACAAGTCTACACTTCCTATCTTATATTCTAATTATTATGGGTTACACATCTTCATCTTGGCCGGACATTCCGAAATCTTAACTAACTTAAGATCAAGAGATAACCCCTTTATCCATATCATATATGAAATAATCAGAATAAATTAGAAGGTACCAACACAAAGTGGTTATATTGAGTGCTTAGCCCTAAATAGACAAGGAAGATATTGCAAAGGTTGTCATTATTTGTGTCATGTCACACATTACACAATCACCCTTGTTTCTACTACTCAAGTAAGCTAAGGGTTTTAGGGAGATGTTCATTAAGATAAAGTTGTATTATCCTTCAAATGATGTGTGAATCTAGTACTTAAGTATTTCACTCCTTGACTTAATCAAAAAGCTTTAATACTCTTTCCATTTATTCTTTACTTCATTTATTACCTTAGACAATTTCTCAAAGTCTCATATTTGTACTTCACAAGCACACATATCTATGCCTAGAGAAATTATCTATTAAGGATGAAGTAAGAATGTCCATCTTTAGCCTTAATAGACACAGACCAATACACATCCAAATGTATGAGTTCTATTAACTCCTTGGTCCACCCTCCATTTCTAGTAAATGGAGAGATAGTCATTTTTCAATGAGATAAGACTCATATTTGGTTAATGATTCAAAATCATTTGCCTTTATGTTTCCTTCTATATGGAACTCCTTAAGTCTTTTCTCATTGATATGACCATGTCTATATTAAGCTAAAGAAATAGATGGATCTATATCAACCCATTTCCTCCTAAGAGGAGCATTCACACATACCATGAGAGCTTCCATATCTCATATGAGTAAATTATTTACTAAGCTCCCACTAGCAAACATTTTGCCATTCATAATCTTAGAACAATTATCATTTCCATAACTCGGAATAAATCAATATTTATTCAAGTAGGAAATATCGATATTGTTCATATACAAGGATAAAACCAACAATCTTCATCATAAAACACCCTAAAAGGCTACTAAAGATTTGTACCTCCCACTATCAATGATACAACTCTTGCACCATTTGTATATGTAGGTTAATCTTTATACATCAAGCCTTCATTTACTTGTCATTATCTGCAACCTTTGTAGATATAAGATGCATATTTAGTATCTCATACCAATAAATGCATATATAACATCTTATAGAAGATATGTATATCTAATATCTCATACAAGATACACACATCTGGTATCTTATACCATAAGACATATGTTTAGTATCTTATACTATAATATACACAAATAGTATCTTATACTTAATGTGTATATGTGTATGACAAGTAAGTCAATGATCGAGATGCCGAAGCTTCTCAAGCTCCTTCTTTGCAATATATATATTCAATATACTTTCCACCAATCATCATCATGATAGTAGAAGAGCAATCCTATGTCCTTTTTGGCTTAATATCCTCGACCAACTTCTTGACTTTTATCTATGCCTTCATTTTCTCATCTAATGATCTTACTTCTTTTCATTGGTCTTACCAACAAGAAGTATTGAAGATGTATTGTTATTTTAATCTTGCCTTAAATTTTCTCATCACTATGAGTCATGATAGATCTCATATCCATCTATCTATGTTGCCTCTAAACTTCATATAGAGACTAACATTTAGTGTAAGGCAAACAATACATCTTTCTAATGAGATGAAGATCTCATCTTCTCTTACTACATTAGATGATTAGTAGGCACCCACTTCCCAAGTAGGTTAGTTACATAGTCAACCATGAGAACACTTCTCATGATTCTAAACCAGTCAAGGAAGTTAATATAAATGAGCATAATGACTTCAAGTATGCAAGATAACTGATGGTTACTATAACAGAGATATAATTCTATTTAGAAAATATTGCAGATATTCAATGTAAATTAAGATGTGGTCTTTTATTCTAATTTATGCTCCCACTAATTTCGACGAATTTGCATAACCCTCATTATGCAAAGACGGGATAACACGATGATATCCTAGTGGGGACTAAGACCCTATTAACCTTATGGTGACGACCTTGTGGAAAACACAACAAGTCATCCCATACTTAATAGGTAGGCAACTTTTGCCAGTTGCAACTCTTGCAACTCTTAGTCATTTAGCCTCTAGAGTCATGACCTTGTGGGAAACACAACAAGTCATATACTCTAGTTAGGTCAAATCCGCTTGTTACGTTATGGGTATGGATTCTCAACACAGCCCTTGTGGGAAACACAACAAGGCCATGCCAATGGTCCACCCCAAGGTTCGGCTTTAAGCCTTGGCCACGATCACCAATCCCTTGCTGAGTGAGCCTTGTGGAAAACACAACAAACTCACCCAATCTAAGATTGGCTCATCGAGACCATAACAACGGAAGGCTACGTGAGTCATTCTTAATGTCTCACGCATATCAACCTAATTTAAACGAGGAGGGGTTTTTATTTTAGTCTCATCATAGTATGTGCTACATATAAATATGAATACCTTTGAATACCATATATCTAAGGTATCTAGCACACACACATACATATCAAATATGCAAAATTTAAATAGATGATCATGGACTTTCATCACATTAATGCATAACCGGAGCCAGATCGGTATGCATTAAAGGATTCAACATCCTATGCCGGTGTTGACAAGCCATTATGCCTTGAAGAACCCTTCTCCTTGCATCTCGCTCTCTCCTCCACCTCGATCGGTCTTCTTGTCATTACAAGAGCATTTAGGGTACGCAGACCCATAAATGTACATTAATCAAATAAGAAACCTTGATCTTAATCAAGGGGAGTACATTTTAGAGGGAGGTAGTATATACAATCAGAATTGATAAGAGAGAAGATTAGGCACGCAGGCCCTTAATTACATGCCAACATTAAATAAGCATCATCACATGACACACATTCTAAGTCCATGATCATCCAAGCATTCACACATACATACCATCACATGAACATAGTGTGAATACGAGGTAATAATATGATATAACTATTATATCATAAAAATATACATCATATATTTTGAAATTCCCAATTTCATGCTTGTCGAATTATTCATGAAGTAAATAACATGAAATAACATATAAACAATTTATATGACATAAACAAGTATCTACAAACAATTTGGACAATATATGTATTTCCAAAACTATACAAAATGCCAAATCAATGTCCTAATCATAATTCTGAAAAATAATATTTTACAGAATTAATTTAGACATTAATTTCTCAAGTTAAGTCATTAAAACAATTTTAAAACTTAACAATGAATGAATCTATGACAATGGGGCTCAAAATCATATAAAATATCATCAAACACTTTGATAATATAATATATGATATTCCAGAATTTTTCACAAATTTTATGAAATTTTATTGGCATTTTTCGGATTTTCTTTTGATTTAAAACAATTTTAAATCAAATAAAATGGTCTTAGGCGCATTGCGCCACCCATCCTCCCCGCCGGATGCGCCGCCCGTGCGCCGCAGGCGCCGGCGCACGGCGCCGTCCCGCGCGCCGCGGGCGCGTGCGCCGGCGAGATGCCGCGCGCGTTGCGCGCGCGCGCGCCCGTTCAAATTCAAAATTTTTTTTTTTTAATTAAAGCGCGCGCCGCAGCCGCGGTCAAACCGCGTAAGGCGCGGTCAAACCGCGTAGACGTGCGCCGGATCCGACTATCGGGTCCGGACTATCCCGTCTTCTCCACCCGATAAAGGTGAATAGTAACCGCGGAAGAGGAGTTTTAGGACCTTCTTAAATCCGGACATTCCGATCTCGAAAAAATAGCCAAAAATAGTGGTTCGATTCCAAATCGAACAAGGAATCCAAATATACTATTTTATTTCCATGAAAAAATGCCAATCAACGGGAAAATAGGAAAGAAGCGCCGCCGGCCCTAAAGTTTCTCCCCTCGGAAAAACTCTGAATCGACCACCGATGGTGTCGTTAGAAGCAAAATAACGATGGGAAACTCTTTGTAATCGTATTACCTATCTTCTAAGCCATCTATTAGACATCAAATGTCTCTATGGAAGAAGATCTCAAGAAATCCCCAAATCGAACCGGTGAATTCCGTAAAACGAAATCACCATCTTTCAGATCCTCTACCGGACTCTCCGGTGGTCCAAAATTCGAACGGTTTGCGGCGTTGGAAAGTTCTTTGTCACGAGATTCATTCAGTAGCAACCAAACTCCAAAACGTATCACATACGATTTATGGTTACTCCGTCAAGATGGACGTGTGTACAGATTCGAGAAAACATAAAATATATTAAACGACTTCGAAACGACGTCGGAATCGAACGAGACTTCAACCTGGCTCTGATACCACTGTTGGGAATCGGTCCAATCAGATTGGCGCAGCGGAAAATTTACGATTCCCCGTATATCATTGTCTTGGTCTCGATCGAAACCGAACGACGTCGCCAAAACCGGTATACGAAACGATTTCGAATACGTACCTTTGTGGGATTCAAATAATCCCTAAAGATCGGAGAAGATCAAGCGTTCTCACGCTCGTTCAGCCACTCAAGTGTGCGGCCTCTAGTCGTATCCACACGAGCCGCCTCCATAGTCGGGTTCTCCTTCGCGTCGGACCTTCCGACTCGCCCCGGATGAAGTCCGATCGACTCTCGACGGCCTCCAGCATGGGAAAACGTGAAGGAGAGAGGTAAGGACGAATTTTGCAGCCTTGGCTTGTGGGGCTCATGCTCAATTCGCTATTATATAGAGAATTTGGAGTTTTTCACAAAAACCCTCTGCTTTCTCTATATTTACACCCTTGCCCCCAAACTTATGGATTAGCCCTTATGTGTGTGACCCACTAGGCCCAATAGCTCATTTGGTTGAGGCCTAATTAAAAGAACAACTTCTTTTAAATTAAATCTATTATCTCATAATAGATTTAACGGCCTACCGATCATGAAGGGTACAAGCCACATCCTATGATCCCAAACGGCTTCGGGGATAAACTCCTCTCCAAAGAGCCTTTTCATCATCGGTTACCACACGGATATAAAACTTCGTCCATTCAATGTCCCGGTCGGATAGGAGTACGGCATTGACTGTCAACTCCTAAATATACCGACACTATGGAATCTTGTACTCGTAATTGGATCAATTGGAAAACTCTTTTCCAATTATCCTATCTACCTTGGCCAAGGATTTAGAGTACTATCCATAGGACATTCTCTCTCTCCTACCGAGAGTGGACGATCCCTTATTGTCCGCTCAATTGCCTCCACCGGGTTTCCCGTATACCCAATCCATTAACTATACGGGACCACAATACTAAGTGATCCATAAGTCAATAGTCAAAGTACATGGTACGCCCGCAAGACATCTTTGGCGACTCGGGTCAAAGATCCAACCGTGCAACCGTGATGATAGAATACACGATCGACAGTTCGGTAAGATACCATTCGGGGATTCTATATCGGTCGATTCGGTGAACTCATTCCTCTAATGAGCACTGTATATGTATCTCAGTGTCCCCACACTGATGACCAATGAGATCGGTCATTCTCATCATATGAGAAGATATCATATACACTAGTCTTACCGGATCCTTGATGTCCCATCTCGAGGATCCTACGACTAGGAACATTTAGGGTACATGCTTCTAGATGATTGATCTCATTATCATGATCTCATCATGATTCAATCATCATTGCATGCAACCTAGGACTTCATTACGATAGACGCATCTAAATAGTGCAAGTAATGAAGAATATGCCATTTATACTGAATAAGATATTACAAGAAATGTAAAATCATATCACATATGATTGGCTTGTAGGGAATACATTTCTATCAGTTCGCACGTGGGACCTCATCTTGCCATTAGCAGAGTTTGCATATAATGATTCGGTCAATAGGTCCACGGGATTGAGCCCATTTGAGATAGTCACCGGTCAGAGGCCTAGACGACCCGTAGATCTCACCCCTCTGCCACTAGCTACCCGTGTGTCAGCCTCCGCCGAGTCCCTAGCTGAGCACATTCGGAGTCTGCATGGTCACATTAGGCGCCAGATAGAAGTTAGCAATGAGCAGTATAAGCGACATGCCGATTTGCACCGACGAGCTCAGGAGTTCCAGGTTGGCGACTACGTCATGGTCAGGGTTAGACCTGAGCGATTCCCATCTGGGGTCGTCAAGAAGCTCCAAGCCCGAGGAGCCGGTCCTTTCCGAGTGGTAGAGCGGATTGGGGCCAATGCTTATGTTGTGGATTTGCCTACCGAGTACGGGATTAGCTCGACTTTCAATGTTTCTGATCTAGTAGCTTACCGAGACCCGGCAGCGATCCCAGGTGAGATTACAGACCCCCACCCCATCCCTTCGAGTGACCCCAGCCACGAGCGTCCACCTCCGGCCCCTGCATCTTCACGACACGAGCAGATCGAGTGTATAATGGATGAGCAGGTTGTGACGACGCGAGCAGGGGCGTACCAGCGCTTCCTTGTGCGTTGGAGAGGCCGGCCGCCCTCGGAGGACACTTGGCTGACCCGGGCCGAGTTGCAGCAGTGGGACCCCGACTTGTTGGAGCGCTACCAGAGCGACATCGACCCTTACTCGACGGGGTCGAGTTCCTCCCCACCCGGGAGGATTGGTGAGGACACTCGTGCACGCGTCCGGTTCGATCCAGCCTACGTTTACCGACGGCGTCGACATCCGGTCACATCTTTGTGGATAGATGATAAGTGAGCATATTATTCTTTATTTTATTTTATTTATTAGCTCATGACATATTTTGGGTATTTTTTGGGATTTATTTGAGGGAAGTCAGCACATTTCACACTTGCATATTTGTTGATATGACATATATACATATGGGGATTGGGTACATAGAGGTATAGACGAGACTTTTGGGTTTATTTGATATTTTGTCATAGGCCTACATAAGGCTCCCATTTTGTATGCGCTGGACATGATGAATGAAATGAGAAAGAAGTTCAATCTCGCTCTTAGTCCCTCCCGTCTCCCCTTTCTCTTAGGTCACGGGAGCCGGCGCCGCGCGGCTTCCCTTCCTCACCTCCCGCAGTAGGCGGGTGACTCCTCGGTTGCCAGGTCCACCTCCCGCAGTAGGCGGGCGACTCTTCCGGTTGCGAGGTTCACCTCCCGCAGCAAGGCGGCTTCCCCTCCTGTTCGCTGGTTCCTCTACGCCCCGCCCCCGTCGCCGATTGGCCTTCAGCCGCCTGCCGTATTAACCCGCATCGCCGCTGTCCGCGTCCGAACAGTATTCGAGCCACCATCGTCGACGTGCAGTCGCCAGCCGCGGGATGCCGGGCAGCCCACAGCGCCACGGCGTTAGCTGTTGCGTCCGGGCGGGTGATTTCCACTGGTGCTACAGTCCCAGCAGGATGGCATCGGCGCGGCGATCTCCGTTCTGCTTCGGCCGATGCGTCAGTCCGGATTTCTACTAGTGCTACAGTCCTCCTTCGCTCGCATCGCCGCACCACGTGACGTTGGCGGTACATCCAGCGCCTCGGTCCCCTGCATCCTCGCGCAGCGGCAGCGCCGGGGGATTCCTACTACTGCGCGGTCCCGCACCCCTTGTCGGCGGTCCCGCGCAGCCAGCGCTCCGTCGATAGTCCGCGGCCGCGACACCGGACCACCGGTGGTTCTCCCTCTTCCCCCCTCTCTCGCCGTCTGCTGCAACCCGGACACGGCAACCGGATCTCCGGGCGCACCACGGCCCGCATACGGCGCCGGCCGTTCGCCCGCGCCGCCCCCTTCCGGCAATCGGTCGCCTTCATCCGCCGGCGTCAAGATGTCGGTCGGGCCAATGTTATGCGTTGGTATGGATAGTCGACCTCCCTAGCAACGGGAGCGCGGTGCGTCCTCGCTTAGTTATCGTTGCTTGCTCATTTATTATGCACCTATCTCGCCGTGTTGATTATGTGAGATATGTGTGGCGCCGAATTAATCCTTACGCTGCCAGGTTACTTGTGATTATGTGAGTTTTGCCTAACTCGGTTAAATTAGATCATTTTCATCGAGAGTCGAATGTCCTGACTCGGTGGCATCCCACACACTTGTAAGCCCCTCCCACTTTGAGGGATCGATCTTCGGGCACGTTTCTACTTGTACGTAGTCGTTAATC
Source organism: Cryptocoryne crispatula var. balansae (assembly GCA_036172225.1). Taxonomy (NCBI): domain Eukaryota; kingdom Viridiplantae; phylum Streptophyta; class Magnoliopsida; order Alismatales; family Araceae; genus Cryptocoryne; species Cryptocoryne crispatula. The sequence goes on along the minus strand of CM069933.1, from coordinate 14,900,065 downwards.
TGGTTATATTACACTCGTTGAGTATATTGGTATACACGCATTGCTGTTTATTGCTAGTTTCAGTTTGGCGCCGGTCGGTCCCGCATCAATTATACAACCGATAACCCTTTGTTTCGGTGCTATAACCAATGAAGATACATTTCTCACTCTTTTGATCAAGCTTATCTCTTATTTTAGCATTAACATGAGCATATGCAACTGAGCCAAAAATTTTCAAATGAGCTATGTTTGGTTTCTTACCATGCCAAGTTTCAAAAGGAGTTAGATTCTGTACTGCTTTTGTGGGAGATCTGTTGAGAAGATAACAAGTAGTTCCTACTGCCTCAGCCCAAAATTCATTCGGAAGTTGCTTTGCCTTCAACATGCTACGGGCCATCTCCATGATAGTCCGATTCTTGCGTTCTGCAATTCCGTTCTGCTGAGGTGTGTAGCTTGCTGTGAGCTGTCTATGAACACCATTTGCTTTACAGAATGAGGTGAAATTGTTAGATAACAACTCTTCTCCTCTGTCAGTCCTCAAAGTATGCTATATCCACTCTGCTTCTCAACATATGCTTTAAACAAAAAAAACTTTGAATTTGCTTCAGATTTGTAAGTCAAGAAATACATCCAACTGTTCCTGCTAAAATCATCAGTAAACAACAGAAAGTACTTACTCCCACTAAGTGATGTGGTTCTCATTGGCCCACAAACATCTGCATGAACAAGTTGAAGAGGTGTATGTGCTCTCCATGAGCTTTTTACTGGAAATGAGTTTCTATGTTGCTTTCCATAAATACAACCTTCACAAATATCATCAGTATATACAAGATGTGGTAAACCAATTACCATATGCTTTTGATTCAACAATTTCAAACCATTGTAATTTAAATGTCCATATCGATTATGCCATAATTGTGATAACATTTTGCCTGAAGCATGCAATGCATAATCACCAATGCTTAAGAAACTGAAAGGGAACATCTTGTTTTCTGTCATCTTTATATTTATAACTAGTCCACCATTCTTGTCTCGAATCTCACAAGAATTTTCCAAAAATTTAACAGAGTAACCATTTTGGACTAATTGACCAATGCTTAAAAGATTATGGGCTAAACTAGGAATGAAAAGAACATCATGTATTTGTCTTTCAATACCAGATTTAAGCTTAACTGAGATGATACCTTTCCCTTCGGCTTTGACTTGCTTTCCATCACCTAAGTGAATCATAGTCTTCACAGAATAATCAATTGTTTTAAACATCTCTCTTAATCCTGTCATATGATTGCTACATCCACTATCTAACAACCATATGTCATGTGAACAGGATTTAGTGTGAAGACAAGCAAGAAAGAATTAGCATTGGTTTCTTCTTTCTTTTCCTCAGTCACATTTGCTTGTTCCTTTGCTTTTGTCCAACAAAACTTCTCAATATGACCTGGTTTTTTTGGCAATATCGACATTTAAATTTGGTAAAGTGCTGATTACCTCGTTCATTGTTATATGATCTCTGATCACTAGAGTTGGAACTTCCTCTTCCTCTGCCTCTGCCTCGACCTCGGCCTCGATATCCTCTGTTATCTCTTGATTCATCTTTGTTCTCTTTCTTGCCATCTTTTGAGATGTCAAGCTTTGAGGTGAGTGTATGCTCTAAAGTGTTCTCTGTCAATCTGTTCAATCTTTGTTCATGAGCTTGCAAAGAACCCATTAGTTCATTAAGAGAATATTGAGAAAGATCTTTAGACTCTTCAATGGCAGCTACAACATGATCAAATTTAGAAGAAAAACTTCTAAGTACTTTTTCCACAACTTTCTGATCAGGAAGAGATTCACCAAGTGACCTGATTTCATTAACTACTGTGGTAGTTCTAACAAAAAAATTTTGAACAGATTCTGGATTTTTCATAGCTAATGTCTCAAATCCTCTTCTAAGAGTCTGAAGTTTGACAGCAATAACTTTTTGAGAACCTTGGTATTCTTCTTTCAAAATATCCCATGCCTCTTTTGATTTTGATGCAGCAAAAATTCTACGAAAAACTGCATCACTAACAGCTTGTTGAATAAACAACAATGCCTTGGCATCCTTTTTTCTATTTTCTTTCAACTCATTTCTTTGAGCTATCGTCATACGTAAAACTTCATCATTGCATGGGTCTACAAAATCACTATCAACAAGATCCCAAAGATCTTGAGAAATAAACAAGGTTCTCATCTTAATGCACCAAAAAACATAGTTCTCCCCATTAAATAATGGGGTCAAAGATTAATTTGTAGAAGAGTTGTTGAGATGTGCCACGTTGTATCTCACTAAATTTCAAAATTTTTAAAAAATACATGTTTGACCAAATCTTGACTTGGTGGACGTTGATCTCAAAATTGTCAAAAAAATCAATTTTGACGTCAAAAATAATGTTCTTCCGTGAAAAAGTGGAAGTGCACCTTGACCAAAAAATTAATTTTAACTTGCTGCCTACGTTGGATCACCTTTGATTTTGACCCAAGTTGATTTTGACTTCAATAAATGCTTGTTGCCTTCTTGTGATGCTGCGGCAGGCATCAGATGGGCACCTTCCAGCGGGCAGCACTTTTTTCCTTGCGATTGGATGGTGCAGCAGATGGTACAGCAGATGGTGCAGACTAAAAAACCCTCTGTTAAGCTCTCCTGACGCTACAACGTCGATGAAAAAAAGCTTTCTCCAGAAGAAGAAAGAGGCGTTGCGGTGCGCTGCGGCAGAAACCCATATGACGAATGACCTTCACCAAACGCTCTGATACCAATATGAAAGATAGAAAGGAGGAAGACGTCTCCAAAAACTTGATTGTCACCTTTCTTATTTCATGTTCTATTTATAGACAAATACAATGAGAGAGAAGATAGAGATAAGACTAAGAGATGTCTATCTCTTTAACAACTCAATAGACTCAACAATAAGATAAACATCCTAACTAGATAAATTTAATCCTATCTTAACAACCTGATAAGGATAAACACAATTATTTTGAATCATTATCTAACAATCGACACCGAACATAGGGGCCACCGGACTCGTAGTTAACACCCGAGGAGCAAATCGACGTTGTTTGCCATTGATACCGTCACTGCGACTGTGACCATGCAAAGAGAAGATCCGGGGGGAACTACGCATTCGCCATCCTCTTTACCTTGTTGTCGCCATCCTTCCTTCTTCCTGGGCGTTAGTACTTCCCTCACTTGGTTCTACTATCTCTAGAGGAATCCTCTCATAGCCTTACCCTTCACGCCGTTAGAGAGACTACAGAAATTGGATAATGGTTAGGCAATTTGCATAATTAAATCAATTATATTCATACGTGCCAATTGTATTCTTACGTGGCCATGCCACTTCATGTGTACACCTGTAATCCTTCATTATATAAATACAAAAGAGCTGTGGATGTTACGTGTTACCAATTGAATAATGAGAGTTTGTGAGCTTTTTTATTTTAATAGGATGTTATCTTTGGGAAAGTGTTACGTAGGAAATACTGGAAGAGTTTTTCATAAGAGGTGAGATGTAACGTGGATGAGTTTCAAAAAGTCTTAAAAAAGGAGTTTCTAGGGGAGTGTTACCTAGCCATTAATCCATTGGGGTTACCATGTGGAGAGGCCTATATAAAGAGGACCATTCCCATTTTATTGTACACACTTCTCACGTATTTGAGCATTTTCAAGCATCTTCTTAATAGAGAGTATTTATTTTGAGTATTTCTTCATTTTCTTTATGTGATTTGGGTGAAAGGGTAGTCTCTTTTATTCTCTTTATTTTTATCCTTAGTCTTTGATATAACATAGCCTAGAGCCAAATTTTCGACTGCCCTTATTCTCAACAAAGTGGTATCAGAGCTCAAAATCTTTCTAAGCTATCTTATCATTTTCTCTAGTTGTGATGGCATCAAACTTGGTACAACCTTTGATTCCCAAGTTGACTTAGAACAACTATGAGAATTGGTGTATCTAGATCAAGGTGTCATTTGGATCGCTAGATCTATTAGAGATTGTTTGCGATGGGTATGTTGAACCCACTACCGAAGTAGGGGCTGGTTATACTCCAAAGCAATGGAGTGCTCTAAGAGATCAGCGCAAGAAGGATAAAAAAGTCTTATCCCTTCTCTATCAAGGGTTGGACGAGGCAATGTTCGAGAAGATTGTTGATGCGACATCGAGCAAACAAGCCTGGGATAGCATAGACACGATCTACAAAGGCGTAAATCGAGTGAAGCAAATTTGCCTTCAAACTTTGAGAGCTGAATTCAAAGCTACTCGTATGAAGGAGGAGAGTATCTCTAATTACTATTCATGATTACTTGTTATTGTGAATCAGATGAAGCAGAATGGTGAAAATTTTGAAGAGATCCGCATCATCAAGAAAGTGCTTCGATCACTTACACCGAAGTTTGAGCATGCCGCCGTTGCCGTCAAGCAGTTAAAATACTTGGAGATGCTTTCTCTTGAGGAGCTTGTTGGTTTATTGCAAGTCCACGAGCAACGAATCAACAAATTGTCTCAACCCACTACAATCGACCATGCACTATATTCTAAGTTGACTCTTAACGACCAAAAAAAAGAGCTAAGGAGGAGCCAACTATAGACACGCAAATTTGACGTAGTTGTAGAGCTCAAAAACCTTATTTCTGTGAAGTACATTTAAGTACCGCATCAAAGAAACTGAGTTTTTCCAAAAAAAAGGCTCTTTTGACGCATTTTCGGGCATCTGGGACTTGATTCAATTTTTTATTCGTTAATGCGTGTATGACCATCAGTTAGAACAATAACCCTAATGCCACCTTCATTGGGACATTTTGTGACTAGACATCTGATCTAACTGCATGAATGGCACCATGTCAAGCACACACATGGTGCATTTATGATGTTGACTAATCAATGGGGTGTCATCGGCAATACACACACGTCATTAATACCGGTTTGGGCACCCAGTCTATTAGGACATTTTGCACATGTACATATGTTTCAATATTCCAAATTTGCCCTCTGAGTGGCTATAAGACATCTTGAAGTTTTCCACCTTATCACCTTTACTTCTTTTATAAATTTAACTTTTTGACTTGTCACATTTTCCACCTCATCACCATTACTTCTTTTATGAATTTCACCTTTTCAACTTTTCACATTTTTCACCTTGTCACCTTTACTTCCTCCATAAGTTTCACCTTTTTTGACTTCTCACCTTTATCACTTTTGACCTTGTCACCTTACTTGTCACCTTTTTCACCTTACCATCATACTTTTAATCTTGTCACCTTTTTCACCTTTCCACCCTACCACCTTACTTTTGACCTTGTCACCTTTTTCACCTTGCCAAGTTACCACCTTTACTTCTTCCACAAGCGTCTTCTATTTCTTCTCGAAGTAAGATGCATCCCCTTGAAAAGATACTCACACCTACATGAAAAAAGGTTGGTTCCAAGCTCTCAAGAGGCTCTAAGCCCTTCTACCTCTTTCTTTCCTCTCAGCCCTTGAAGGTTCTCCATATCTTCTCTTAGCCAACACATCCTCCTTCACCTCTCTTTTTCATCCTTATCACGTCCCAAAGCTTCTCCAAATGTCCACCTCTTGACCTAGTGCCAAGAAGTTTGTCCAAAGAGAAGAAGAAGGCTGATCTGTGCTTTATAGTGCTATCTGCTGTTATTCGATTTCCATAGGCTTCTATAGGAGGATTTGGACAAGATTGTCTTCAGAGAAGTTATTCATAGGGATGTCCTCTCTCTTCTCCAACAAACGGAGCTCGATACCAACATCTCATTGGCTTGCGGTGGTTTCTACATCGACATTGTGCCGGTAGATCCGTGATTCCACCATCTACTGTTTTGTGTTCTCAGAAAATATCCTACCTCTTCCTAGTAGATTCTGATAGAAATGTATGCCCTACAAGCCAATCATATATGATATGATTCAACATTTCTAAGAATATCTCATTCAATTAAATAGGTAAAACTTCGTTACTAGTTTTTATTAGAAGTGTATATCGTAATGAAGTCCTTAAATATATGCAATGATGATTGAATCATGATGAGATCATGATAATGAGATCGATCATTTAGAGGTATGTGATCTAAATATTCCTAGTCATAGGATCCTTGAGACAGGACATCAAGAATCCGGATATACTATGTGTGTGATGTCTTCTCATGTGATGAGAATGACCAATCTCATTGGTCATCGGTGTGGAGACACTGAGATACACACACAAATGCTCATTAGTGGAATGAGTTCACTGAACTGACCAATTTAGGAAAACCTGATCGGTATCTTATCGAACTGTCTATCAGGTTATTCTTACATCTCAATAGAACGGTTGGATCTTTGACCTGAGTCACCAAAGATGTCTTATCGGATATATCTTGTACTTTGATTATTGACTTATGGATCACCATCTTGATGGTCCAGTATAGTTGATGTATTGGGAGCAAGAGAAACTCCACGGAGACAATTGTGTGGACAACAAGGGATTGTTCACTCTCGGTAGGAAAAAGAGAATGTCCTATGGGATAGTACTCTAAATCCTTGGCCAAGGTACTTAGGATAATTGGAAAAGGAGTTTTACAATTGATCCGAACCTGAGTACAAGATCCCATAGAGTTGGAATATTTAGGGGTTGATAGTCAATGCCGAACCCCTGACTGACCAGGACATTGTATGACTGAGAATTTAAATCCATGTGATAATTGATGATGGAAAGGCTCAATGGATGTTATTAAACTCCCCAAAGTCATTTGGGATCATAGGATGTGGCTTGTACCCTTTATGATCAGAAAGCTATAAAAATTGTTATTAGGTAACGGTTTTGATTTAATTTAAAGGAATTGTTCTTTTAAATTAATTAAGGCTTCAACCAAATTGACTATTGGGCCTAGTGGGTCACACACAATAGATCTGGTCAATAAGATGAGAGCATGGACGAAATTTTATAGAAGTTTTAGATTTTTGTGAAAAATTCCATCTTCTATATATAAATGGCTTATGAAGCCAAACCCTAACAAGCCATAGGGCTGGAGCACGTCCCAAGCATGGAACTGCTTTTCGTAAATGACCAAAGTACCCTCTTTTGGGCTATAAAGAGACCCCCCATTTGGAGCCAGAAAAAAGGTTCCAACTCCGTACCACCCTAGAGCTCATCCAATACCACATTCCTAAGCCATTTTCATTTCCCATAAGCCTTCAAACCGATACAAAATCACCCCTCCGAAAATCCCAGAAACCTGCTGTTTCTACCATCCAGAAACAGGGTTTTTCCTCCACTTTGGAAGCCTCTATCCATCTCCTCTTTCATCCAGCACCCAAATCACTCACCACTAGCTTCATTTGCATATTGGCTACAAGGAGGATACCTACTTTGTCCCGGAAGCCACCCAGCACTCCGGAGCAGCGTCGCGAAGAGGGGAAGAAAATCTGCCCGAGCCAGATTTAGTGCCCCGTATACAAGGCGCTTTGACCTTGGTCAACGTGCCCTATAAGTGGGGCACCTGCAGCTAGCGCCCTATATATAGGGCACCAGTAGGGGCAATAGCCAGTTTTGCACTTTTCGGAGTTCGATCGGTTGTCCAATTGGATCTTTGTTCTCTATTTTCATCTTAGAACATATTTTCACTTCATTTAGCATGCATTAAGTCATTTTGCATCTTCCATATACTTAAAAACATACCAAAAATAGGGGTTGGGATTTCTTCCCAATCCGGTTAGTTCGTTTCCTTTTATATGTTTAAGATTCATGCCAAACATGATACTACACTCACGCCAAAGGTAATGATCTTCACTTGTTTTCGTGTTTCTCCGCAGGATATTCTTGGGTGAACCCGATCGCGGTGAAGCTTAAGCCCGATCAGAAGTGGAAGAGCTCACTAAAGCTCTCCTCCTTCGGCCGGCCGAGAGAGGAGAAGCCAGAACCTAGCAATCTCTCCATTTCAAGAGGTATGACGGTCAAACTTACTTTTTCATTTCGTTTACTTTACACTTAATCACATTTTGGAGCCTTTGGCTCCTGGTGACCACACACACACTTCCACCACCTCTTCTGTAAGGAATCGTCCAATAAAATTTGGTGCAGCGGAAGCGACGATTCCTATGGGTTCCTTTAGAATCCGTCTCAATCAGAACCGAACGACGAAAACCGAAAACCGATCAAATCGGGTTCGAATATACCTGATAGGGATTCATATAATCCCATGGAGAGGAAGGATATGAGCTTATAAAGCTCTTCAAACCGTTCAAGTGTCCGGTCTCCAGCAGTATCCACACGAACTTCATCCACAGCAGGTTCTCCCTTCGCGCCGGCCTCGAGAACTCTTCCCGAACGGAGCTCCATCGACCATGGACACCTTCTAGAGAGAGGAGGAGGTTGGGAGGAGGCTTGGGACGTGGTTTTCACCCTTGGCTTGATCGGGTTTGGCTGAAACCATTAGTATTTATAGAGAATTATGGAATTTTTCATAAAAACCCAAAATCTCTATAAATTACGTCCTTGCCCCTGTAGTTGTGGATAAGTCCTTTTGTGTGTGACCCACTAGGCCCAATAACCTATTTGGTTGAGGTTTAAATAAAATAGAACAATTCTATTTAAATTAATTAAATCTGTTATTCGATAACAAATTAATCAGCCTACCGATCATGCAGGGTACAAGCCACATCCCATGATTCCAAATGGCTATGGGGATAATCTCATCTTCATTGAGTTTTTCCATCATCATTTATCGCATGGATATAAACCCTCATCCATCCAATGTCCCAGTCGGAAAGGAATACGGCATCGACTGTCAACTCCTTAGTGTACCGACTCTATAGGATCCAGTACTCGGAATTGGATCAATTGGAAAACTCCTTTTCCAATTATCCTATCTACCCTGGCCAGGGATTTAGAGTACTATCCCATAGGACATTCACTCTCACTTACCGAGAGTGGATGATCCCTTGTTGTCCGCTCAATTGCCTCCATCGGATTTTCCTTGTACCCGATCCATCGCTATATAGGACCATCTAAATTGTGATCCATAAGTCAATGGTCAAAGCACAAGTTCCACCCAACAAGGCATCTTTGGCGACTCAAGTCAAAGGTCCAACCATGCAACCGTGATGATAGAAAACCCTGATAGACAGTTCGGTAAGATACCATTCAGGGTTTCTAATTCGGTCAGTTCAGTGAACTCATTCAACTAATGAGCACCTGTATGTGTATCTCAGTGTCTCCACACTAATGACCAATGAGATCGGTCATCCTCATCACATGAGAAGACATCACATACACTAGTCTATCCGGATCCTTGATGTCCCGTCTCAAGTATCCTATGACTAGGAACATTTAGATCAAATACCTCTAGATGATCAATCTCATTATCATGATCTCATCATGATTTAATCATCATTGTATTTGATCAAGGACTTCATTATGATATTCGCTTCTAATAAGAGCTTATAATGAAGATTTGCCTAATTAATTGAATGAGATATTTCTAGAAATGTCGAATCATATCATATATGATTGGCTTGTAGGGCATACATTTCTATCATCTTCTTCTCCCAAGAGAAGAAGGAGAGGAGGAAGGAAGAGGGCGTAACCGCCGCGCGGGCCGCTTCCGGGTGCCTACACCTTTTGGTGACCACGGTGGGACCACTCTTGCTTTAGTGAGCTCTTCTCATCCCTTCAAAAAATGTCCAACATGCTCATCTTTACTTTGGCTCTTGCTTGAGTTATTACATCTTCTTAGTGTTTATACTTACTTGCTTGCTTGTTTACTTGCTTCCTTTGAATATCATTTAGTTTCTTCCGGTTTACTTGCTTTCCATTGGTCCTTCTCTTTTAAAAAGCAAAGCACAATCCTTTTTTAGACTTGTTTTATCAACTTGCTCTAACTTTGCACCTTAGGGATTATCTTGCTAAGCATCTTTGCCTATTTTCCTTAAGAGTCTAATTTCTTTCTTAAGCATCTTTAGTTGAATTAATACTTACTTTCATCCTTGTTTGACTTCATATCATTGTCTTGTTTACTTGTTTTCCAACACTCCATTGTTCGTTGCATGCTTTTACTTTCTTCTTGTTTGCTTCTCATTACTTGATATCTCACTTGCATTTAGTTTGCAATGGGGTTTCTTTGACTCCTTTAGGTCATCCGAGAAGGGAGGCACTCTCTTCCCAAAGCCCTACACACCCAAACACCCCTCTTGGTGGTTGCCAACTCCTCCTCCGGGCATTCCCTCTCGGAAGGACCGGGTAGCTTCCATTAAGACCTCCGTAAGTCCTCAGACGTGAAGGATTCCCACTTCACTGATCGGGCTGGTTGTACCCTTTAATCCCAAAACCCGGAGTACCTATCACCTACCGTTGTGAAAAGAGTGACAACATTAGATTGCTCAGCGTTGTGAGAGCATAGGATCCTATCCATTTATTTGAGTGGACATTACTTTTCTTAACAAGCCACTAACTTAAGGTTGAAACAAAAAATTGCGGTAATCATTTTAAGTCTATGCCATTACTTGTTTGCAAATCAAAATTGAAAACCAAAACAAAATCTTAAAACGCTTAACAAAAGCCAAAAGAAATCTTTGCTTGAGGTTAATTTGCTTGATAACTTGTTTGTTCAAACAAAAATCAAAACCACTACAAAAGGGAGAAAAGACTAAAAACTCGTTCGCTTGGACATACGAAGACATGCCGGGGTTAGACAAGTCATTGGTGGAGCATCGATTAACTTTAAAACCCGAAGCTATCCCGGTCAAGCAAAAGTTAAAGAGATTCCACCCAGACATAGCATTGAAAATGAAGGAAGAGGTCGATAAGTTACACCAAGTAAAATTCATTAGAGTTGTCCTCTATCCGCAATGGGTGGCAAATATAGTCCTGGTCATGAAGAAGGATGGAAAGGTTCGAATTTGCATTGACTTTGTCGACTCTGAAAATTCGACGGGGTACTCTCCTTTTTAGGAAAGTCCGTGAACCCAGATCGTTACCTCAAAAGGGGATGAGAAAAGAAAGGAAGAAAACTCGGAAAGCAACTCTCACCTCAGTCCCACACTCACATTGATCCCCGAACTTTCATCCCTTGGCGTCGCTCGATCACCAAAGAGACGGTTTGGGTCATGTGGGAGGAGGGTGAGAAGAAATAAACGTGGTTGCCAGGAACCGTGGGCTCCGATTTATAGAATTAAAATGACCGTGTGTACCTTAGCGTGAAGAATGTGAGTTAAAGCTTCTCCTTCTTCGGCCGGCCGATGAAGAAGAGTCCTCAACGTGTGGGTGCTTGATATTGTGTGCAACTAGACAAATAAACAAGTGAAATAGACAATTATAACTAGACAAAGTGGAGTATATGTAAAGAGAATGACATGAAACACACAACTGACTAGAAACTGACCGGATTCGGGTTATCTCTAACCCCTTTTTTTATTTTCGTAATATTAGAGTAAAAGTAATGCAAAAATAATGTAAAAAAATTATAGGAGGATGGATAATCACTAAACAAAGAGATAGGAAAAAGAACAGCAAGATTCTGAGTTAAATAGAGAAAGATATAGCCAAATTTGTGTTGTCGAAAAAGCCGAGCAGCAGTCCAGGATCTGCCAGGCGCGACTTTTCTTCTGCGCTCGTCACGACCAGCCCCGACCTCAGAATCAAGTGCCATCGAATGAAAACTGAAGAAAACTTGTAGAGGAAGAACTTTGATGAAGAGAGCTCAGGCAGCAGACGCCTACACACTTCTGAAGAGGCCGAGGAAGAGAGACTGGGCAGATCCCCTGCAGAACAGCCTTCCTCTCTCTTGAACCGACTTTTCTCTCTCTAAATACTCGAAATTCTCTCTCTAAAAATCACAAAATCAATGCAGGAGGGATATTGGACGTCTTGAGATGCCTGGGGGGTCGTGCCCATGCCTTTGGAACGACCGGAATCGGAGTTAATTTAAAGGAGAACGAATGGCGTTATCCGGGCTAAAAAATAGGGGCCTTGCGCCCCACCCCTGGGCGCATGCACCCTGGTGCTGGGCGCATGCGCCCCACTGAGGGGCGCATGTGCCCCCCAATGAGGGCGCATGGGCACAAATCCCGAAAAATTTGGTCTCATCCGATCGGCGGTTCAGTGGTAGAGTCCGGGTGAAAAACTGGGTCCCTCGTGCCTCAAAGGTGGGGCGCATGTGCCCTCAAGTGAGGGCAGAAGGTCACGTGCCTCACTGATAGGGCGCATGGCCACGTACCCTGGGTCCCGGGCGCATGTGACCAGGAACCCGGGTGCATGGGACTGGTTTCGCGCGTCCTTCTTCCGGAAGCCATTGCGAACACTCCCGAACTCGGAATTCGACGCCGTTTGTTGCGTTGGAAAGATAACAGGCCGAAGAAGCTTTATATAGCATTAGATCAGCCATCACACCCTCCAAAAATTCAGAATTTTATCCGGAAGTTAGGGCAGTGAACAGAAAATCCGATACAGGTCAAAATGACTCCGACGGCAAACCGGAAAGGCACGGTATGCAACAAAACTTGTTTGGGGTGTGAATATGACCATAACCTTCAATGCATGATCATTAGGCATTGGTCATTTAGCCAATTTCCGTGTTTACACAATTTACGTGTGGCTTTCGCTCGGAAATTACGGCTTTTTGCGGAAAACTTCGGAAAACATCCAATTTCGTTCGTCGAAGCTCCAAATCAACTTTAAAAGACCCGGCATCATTATAAGGTCAATCATACATGTTACCCTCTAAAACATGAGTTTTATGCTCTGAATTAGGCGAATTTAGCGTGTCTACAGCTTGCCTCGCCTTGATGTCGGCTTTGTAAGGGAGTGGCGTGTAATGAAGCGGAGTGATTCGTAGTGAACTATAATGGAATGCAAGTGAGTGTAGATGAATGTAGCGAAATGGAATGGTGATGAACTGAAAAGGTGGCATCAAGGTGTAGATATAGACACGCTTATCTACCTGATCCAGCAATATGAATCTCGCTGAGTATTCTAGATCGCTTTCATGTTCTATCAAAACCTCATATAATTGACTGGTAAAATACATGCCCTTGGCACGAGAGATGAAAAAGTAAATGATAAAGGATAAAAGGATGTAGCCAACCCTCAGCGCGGTGTGGAGTCCTCGAATTCGTAGGTTCATCATCAGCCAGCAACCCGAACTTTGCGGTGTTCTTGTACTGTGATGGGCTAAAGTTTTTAAAAGAGAAGTTGATCTTAAAATGAAAAGAATACCAATCCATCATATTTGGAATCTCAAGTTCATTCAAGTTTCACCAAAATACTCAGTTTAATTCTGAGTGGAAGAACCTCAAGTTCTTAAAGGGTTCGTTTAAGCATAACAAAATTGCTCGGGTATCGTGAAAACCATGAATCACGCTCTGGCAGAAAACCCGGTATTCGGAAAACAACAAGACAGACTTAAGCCATAGGGAGATTGAAAGATAATGGTGGGACTAACATAGTATGATGGTAAAGAAGAATAGCAATGGGATGACAATTGCCACGGTGGGGTGGGATAAAAGACACGGTGGGATAAAAGAAAGGACATAATAAAACATGGTGGAATAAAAAGAAAGGAATAAAACCTGAAGGGATAAAAGAAAGAATAAAACATGATGAAATAAAAGAAAGAGAAAACATGATGAAATAAAATTGGTAATGATGAAGAAAGAAAAGGAGATGGATGTGAACACATAGATAATCATGTAGAAAATAGTTGCAGATATAGATTGTCTATTGGAGGTCAAGACACCCGATTAGGAACCATCGTCCCTCCAATGTTCAATTTTGGCTTATCCGTGAGTGTGAAGAAATGACTAAGCCGTCGTGGATTTTGTTGAAGGGGATCTCGGGCCCAGTCATCTTCACTCTCAAGGCCTTCAACAATAATGCTTATAATATGTATCAAATGGACCTAACATAACTAGGTGACAGATAGTAAGAGTGATGTGAAGTGAAAAAAATGCAATGATGGTGATGATGTAAGATTGATGAGAATGTGGATTTGAGTGAAGTCTTCAGGCGTGGTCTATCGACTTGCATCGACTGCCTAATTCATCAGCATCTCTGGTCCATCCTCGTCTTTCCTTCTGACGGAATACAACACCATGAGAATGTTCAGCTGGGTGGTGCTTCCTCTCTTTTTGCCACAAGGTTGGCATGACATTTTCTTGGGGAACACTGATCTCGCGAATTCACCTGTTAGGACTTAAAGGATTGCCTGCACATTTCTGGTTAGTACCCAACAGATAGAATTGTCATATGAAGCAAATTATTACTGAAATGATCAACTAAAGATTTTACTATTAGAATCATCATTTGGATGTCAAAACAATGTTTTTAATGATGGTTCCTTTAGAAAAAAATGTCACTTTTAACATTATAGACAATTTATGATTTTTTTAGATTTTTCTGAATTTTTTTGAATTTTTTTGTCTATGTGCCCCCGATCGGGGGCACCTGGCCATGCGCCCTAGGGTGGGGCACCTGGCCATGTGCCCCCAGATGAGGGCACATGCGCCCTGAGACAAGTTTATTTTTTTTTGAAGAAAATGTACCTGATTGCCCTTCTCTTTTTGCTTCTTCAGCTCCTGAAAACACTTAATGAAAATGATTAAATCTTCATTATGACTCATCCCTTTGCCTGTATATCGTTTGCCTTGATTTTGAGTCAGAGGGAGGAGCCTTCTTAACAAGGTGGAATAAAACAAATGACTAAAATGAAATATAAGGGTTGAGAGAACTTACCTGTCATGGTGTGAATCTTCTCCTCTTCTACATTGAAATGCCTGAAACACTTGATAAAAGGGGATTAGATCTTCACCGTGACTCATCCCTTTGCCCATTATGGTCAACTTTGACTTAGGTCAAGGGGAAGAGCCTTCTTAACAAGTTAATTAAAGTAAAAATGGATATGCAATGCAGAAATGAAAAAATATGCATGACAATCAAATAAGCATGGATGCAACTAAGGCAATGATCATGACTAAGCAAATTTTTTTTTTGGATTTTCTTGAAAACAATCATTTGGATTTTTAAAAATATTCAATTTTTTTTGGATTTTCGAAATATGTGTTTTTTTTAAATTTTTGAAATATTCAATTTTTTTTTGGCTTTTCGAAATATTCATTTTTTTGGGTTTTTGAAATATGCATTTTTTGTTGGTTTTTTTGAAATATGCATTTTTTGGGTTTTTGAAATATGCATTTTTTTGTTGGTTTTTGAAATATGTATTTTTTTTAAAATTTTTGAAAAATGCAACTTTTTTGTGGAGAAAATGTTGGTATTTGAGATAATTCATCGGTCTTTAGGGTTTGTCAAGCCTCAAGTGGTAGATGCCACGTGCAAAAATAAAGTTCCTTACCTAGAATCCTTCTAACCTTCTTCCTTTGATCGACTTGGGTTCCACCTGGATTTGGTCGGTTTACCCTACCCAAGGGGTTTTAAGGAGGAAGAGTACAGAGGAAGTCCTTGATAGGGTTTGAAGATGTTGAGAGGGATTTCTCTACTCTCACTCAAATTACCCATTGGGGTTCGGCCTCTTTGGGTTTTTCTTTCTTTTTTTGCTCTTTTCTATGTGGCACATATTTGGACAGGTTTTTGACCCGTGGGGACATTGCCCATCTTTTAGTGCCTTTTGCCTTGACTATCATTTTGGGTACTCATTCAGACAGGTTGATCATTTTTCTTTTTCTAACCTGAGGGGTTCATTGCCCATCTTTTGGCACCCTTTTGTACCATCTGAGACGGCCTCCTACTAGGGTGGAAGTGTTTTCGATACTACCCCTCTCTAATCTTCTCTCCCTATCTTGGACCGAGTAGAAGAGAATAGGGTAAGGGTACTCCTTCCATTTCTAGATTTCTGCCTTGCCTTTCGCAAATGTCGGGTTGTCTGGATTCTAGGATTGGGAAGTGTTGTGTGTGTAGGATGGTACCTACCCTTGACTTCTCACGAACAACCTAGGATCGATGACTTGAGATTATACCAGTGGTTTCTCCATTTTTATGGAAAGTACTTTTTGAGGTAAAATCCATTCCAAGGATGATTCAATTTTTCTCCATCTGCATTAGTCAATTCATATGCATTACCTGGATACTTTTCAGTGATTACAAAAGGCCCTTCCCAGTTAGGTTGCAACTTGGAGCGGGGACCCCATGGCTTAACGAATATGCGTTTGACTACCATCTCACCGATCTCGAATTTTCTCTCGACCACCCTTTTTTGATAAAACCGTTTGAGTCTATTCTGATAAGTCCGGGCATGCTCGGCGGCGGCTAGCCTTCTTTCATCCAAGAGTTCAAGTTGTGCAAGGAGAGATTCTCTTCTCTCATCAACAGGAATACCCCTGTCGAGCTGAACTCGGAGAGATGGAAGTAATACTTCGTAAGGGACCACTGCTTCCATCCCATATGCCAAAGCATACGGGGTTTGTCCAGTGGGAGTCCTTACAGAAGTACGATAAGCCCATAGAGCATCTACAAGCTTATCAGGCCAGTCGGCAAATTTGCTAGACTTACAAGATTTCTTGATGATTTTGATTAAGGTTTTGTTGGTGGCTTCTGCTTGACCATTGCCTTGAGGATAGTATGGTGATGAATGATGCAATAAAATGTAATACCTGTTGCAAAGATCACGCAGATTTTGAGAAAGAAATTGTGGCCCATTATCAGTGACGATGTCGCTGGGGATCCCGAACCTTGCCAGGATGTTGCGCTTGATGAAGGAGCAGACTGTTGATGCTTTAATCTCCACGAATGCTTCTGCTTCAGCCCACTTTGTGAAGTACTCCGTTGCCATCAGAATGAATGATTTTGAGCGCATTTCGGAGTTGAGGTCACTAAAGGGGCCAATGATATCAAAAGCCCACATGGCGAAAGGCCATGGGGCATGAATTGGATGAAGGGAAGACGCGGGAGAGTGAATCCTGTCGGCATGGAGTTGACATGAGTGACAATGCCGGACAAAGATGTAGCAGTCTTCTTCTAGAGTTGGTGAATAATACCCTTGTCGGATGATTTTCTTAGCAAGGGCTTGGGCATTCACATGACCACCACATACTCCAGAATGTGCCTCCTTCAGCACCAACTCAGCTTCTTCTTCATCAAGACATCTGAGTAAGATTTCACTTAGGCATCTCTTGTAGAGCACTCCTCCTAGGATTGTATACCTCTGGGATACTCTTCTGATTGCCTTCTTTTCTTTGGTAGTTGATCTAGGTGGATATGACTGATCTTGACAATACCTCGCAATCTCGTCATACCAAGGTCTCTCACCTTCTTCTAATTCTTCCAACTCAATCAAGGAGATTTCTTCTTTATGTTCTAAGTATTCATTTCTGTTGAATCTTTCCTTAACCTTCAGGAAACGTCCATCCTCAATTGCTGGAATTGTTCTCTTACAGATGTGGATAGTGCGCACTTGCCTGCCTAGCGGGACAGATAGAGATGAAGCTAGTGAAGCTAAGGCATCGGCGAGGATATTCTGAGAGCGGGGGACATGAACAAAGGTGAGTTTGAAGAATAGCTTGATGTAGCAGGTGGTGAGCTCCTGGTAGGGTTTGAGGTTTGGATGAGAAGTTCTGTATTTGGATAGGACTTGGCGTAGGATCAATTGACTATCACCTATCACCCTCAGTTCGGTGGCACTATGGAAATGAGCGGCCTCCAGCCCGGCCAGCAAGGCTTCATACTCAGCTATGTTGTTGGTTACTGGAAAGTTAAGCTAAAAAGCCTGTGGAATGGTGACACCTTCAGGTGATAGAAGGACAATACCTATCCCTCTACCGTGAGAGTTCAGAGCCCCGTCAAAATATAATGTCCAAATATTGGAAGATCGGACAGACATTAGTTCGTCATCCGGGAACTTCGACCGGACTGGGTCAAAGACGGGTATGGGATGATGGGCAAGGTGTTCAGCAATAGCATAGCCCTTAATTGCCTTCTGTGGGACATAAGTGATATCAAATTGTGATAAGAAACTCTGCCATCGCCCTAACCGATCAGTCAAGATTGTCTTCTCTAACGTAAACTTAATGGGATTGATACGAGCAATGAGCTTGACTTGGTGAGCAAGGAAATAATGTTTGAGTTTCGAACCACCCAAACAAGAGCGGACACAGTTTTTTCTACCACAGTGTACTTCAGCTCACAAGCATCAAACATCTTAGACAAGTAGTAAGTAGCTCATTCTTTCCCTTCTTCATCAACTTGTGCAAGGACTGCCCCAAGAGAGTTCTCAAGAACCGAAATGTAGAGGACCAAGGGATTATCGGGAATTGGTGGTCTAAGTATAGGGGGACTTGCCAGGTATGTTTTCAACCCATCAAACGCCTCCTGGCACTTCGAATCCCATTTAAACTCGCCCCCCGCATTGGTTAACTCATAGAAAGGTTTACACATTTGGGAATGTTGTGAGATAAACCGGTGGACAAATTGTAACCTCCCAATCAATCCTCGAAGTTCTTTCATATTCTTCGGGGGAGTCATACCAATAATTGCTTTGGCCTTGTTTGGGTCGATCTCTATGCCCCTTTTGCTTACTATGAACCCAAGTAGCTTTCCTGATGAAACTCCAAATGTGCACTTCTTAGGGTTCATTTTTAGCTTGTATTCTGTAGCTCTTTGCAAAACTTTCCTTAACACTTCAGAATGATCTTCCCGATTCTTGGACTTGATAACCAAATCATCCACATACACCTCTACAAGGGTGTGCATCATGTCGTGAAAGATAGCCATCATAGCCCTCTGATATGTAGCACCGGCATTCTTTAACCCAAAGGGCATGACAACATAGCAATATGTTCCCCAAGGTGTAGTGAATGAGGTCTTCTCTTGGTCCTCGTCAGCTAACCGGATCTAATTGTATCCAGAATAGCCATCCATGAATGAAAGCATTTCAAATCCAGCTGTGTTATCAACCAAAACATCGATATGAGGTAAAGAAAAATCATCCTTAGGACACGCTCGGTTCAAGTCCCTGAAGTCTATACAAATCCGAATTCGTCCATCCTTCTTCATAACAGGGACTATGTTAGCCACCCATTGCGGATATAGGACAACCTTAATAAATTTTGCTTGATGTAGTTTGTCCACCTCTTCTTTCATTTTGAGTGCAATATCAGGGTGGAACCTCTTGAGTTTTTGTTTAACCGGGGTAGTTCCAGGTTTCAAGGTTAATCTATGTTCAACCAGTGAATTATCTAATCCCGGCATATCTTCATATGTCCATGCGAACGTGTCCTTATATTCTTCCAAAACTCTGATCAAACTTTGTTCTTCTGAGGGAGTGAGGTTTGCACTGATGAGGATAGTCTTAGGATCTTCTAGGGTTCCTAAATTCAGTTCCTTGGTCGGTTCATTCCCTGTGGCTGATGGTTCTTCAAATCTTCTATGTCCAGATGCATATGCATCAGCCAAGTCCTCGATTTCATCCTCGGATTCGGGATCCTTCTCTGATTCCACCTCATATACTCCCAAAGTATGATCTATGTTATGCTCATCCTCATATCGGATTTCATCTAGCTGGATGGTATTATCTAAAAAGTTTGGCAGCCTTGCACACTCTATGCATTTCTGTGCCATTTGTTGCAGATACCTATTTGGAACTCGCTTACCTCTGACTTTCCTATTTCCTAACCTAACTTGACCTACTGAAGATAAAACTGGAAAGGTGGTATTTACAGTGGAGGGGGGATCGAGTAAATCGATCAATGATTCAGAAAAGAGGGATCCCTGATTGGGAGAACCCTCTGGGATGAGTAGAGACGTCTCCTCGATGGAAATGTGAGTTTCAGAGAAGACATTTTTTTTTTGAAAATTTCAAGTAAAAAGATAGAATGAGCCTGAGTGACTCGAGGCTTGTTGGAAACTGACTGAATTAATAGAGAGAAAAACTTAAGAATAAAGGGGAAAAAGGGGCTCGTGGGCCCAATGGTAACAGAAAGTGGACACATGGGTCCAAAACTGATGAAAAAAGTAAACGGGTACGTGGACCCGATCTTAGAAGTAAATGGGCATGTGAGCCCATGTTGGGAAAAGCCCTCAGTTCTGAAGTTGATGAGGGAAGCAAATGGGCAAGCTGGCCCAGTAAGAGTGGAAGGTTGAAGAGGGCACATGGACCCAAAGTGGGTAAGTGGGCCCTGAAGCCCATCCAAAAGATCTAGTTACAATGGTACGAGGTTCAAGCATGGCATTGTTGTATTTGGGCCTCGTGGAATGGTTTTGACTTGGGTGGTATGCTTAACTAGATGATCCAAGATTGGTATGCCCTTGGGTGGTTCTTGATACTCTTCCCCACTTGAGAACAAACGAGTTAAAGATAAGCACAGGTCTTCCAAGTCCTCTTCTTCTTCATCTGGAGCCTTTCTTCTCTTGACAGCTATCACGAAACTTTTGCCATCTTCAGCCATCATCATGGTCTCCCCTTTGATAAAGAATGTATGGAGCCCCATGGCATATCCTGGCTGGAAGATCCTCCTTGGGATGGAACCCTCTTCATATCCCAACCCCTGCCTGCGTGGCCTTTTCACAGTTTCAATTGGCTGAGTGATCCCTTGAAGATCCTTGCCTAAACCTCTTCCAGGCTGATAGCCCAATTTCATCATCATCCGCCATCCCAGTGTGTCTGGTAGAGAGGCGGTCATACATCTGACTTCTGGCAATTTTCCTACTAAGATCTAGGGTTGTATTGACAGACCTAGGGGTAAAGAAGCATCGTTCAGCTCGTCCCTTATAGGCATGCTAGTCACCTTGACCACCTGTCCTTTAAAGGGAAACTTTATGCACTGGTGGTTTGTTGAAGCCACAGCTCCTATTGCCTCCAAGTATGGCCTCCCAAGTATAGCCCGAAAAGTTGGATCCAATTCTAGAATATGAAAATCTATTGTGACCGTACATGGTCCAAGTTTGACTTCTAGTGTGACCACCCCACGTGCAGACTTCTTGGAGTTGTCGTAGACTGTCACCATGGCACAGGATGGCTTGATTTCTTGCTCAGAAATGCCACACAATTGCAAAGTTTATGGCGGCATAACGTTGATAGAAGCTCCAGTGTCAACCAGACATGATTTCACTTCAATATTACAGATGATAACAGCCACATGCAAAGCATATCTCCTAAAGTCTGGATCTGCTAATTCTTCCTGAGAGAAAGTGAGTGTTGGGTGCTCACTTCTAGGGGCTAACACTGTAGTGATCTTCTCAGGTGGGAGATCTTCATTCACCATGACCCTTTGCAAGTACTGCTGTAGAATCTCCTGATGCACCTTTGATCTTTTGATCAACTCAAGTATGGAAATACGGGCCGGTGTTTTATCTAAATGCTTTAACAGATCATAGGCCGTGCCAGGCAATGGTTCTTCCACTTGTTCCTCCTCCACTGGCTCCTGCGGTTGAGTTCCGGCTTGGGGAAAGAGCCGCTGGAACATCCTCCCACTCCGAAGCACCGGGGCTATTTGGCGGTCGGGTAGAGGTGACGGGTTAATTGGGGTGGGTTGTGGTGGAACAGGTGGTGTAGGTGCATGTATGATAGGTAATGGGATCGATGGTTCTGGGATGATGGGGTTAGTTGGTAGAGGGGTAGGATTTGGAGGTGGTAATGATGGTGATACCGGTGGCCTAATAAGAAGAGGCCGGAGTGCGAAGTGGTTGGTGAGTTTAATGAAGGTGTAGGTTGTGGGATTGGTTGTGGTGTTGGTGGTATGATAGGTTGGGGTTTTGGAGTGGTAGAGCTCGTAGGCTGGGGGTTCAAGTTTGGCGGTGATTGTGGTGGTCGGATGAGCAAGGGCTGGTGTGTAGCAATGGTTGAAGGAGGTGTAGTTAGAGAGAGGGCTGGCCTAATGATGGGCCGGCGAGAAGAAGTGGCGGCCAGTGGTTGGGTTATTGATCTTGGTAGTGGTAGTTTTGGAGTAGCAGGTGCATGGATTATCTGTCTAGGAGGGTTCCTAGCAGGAGGCCTAGTTGGGTTGGCAGGCATGGTTGTATTGTGGCTTTCTAGTTGCCAACCTTGAGCACGATCGGCATCTCCCTGGGCAATGGAGTGTACTAGACCAATTCCTGGGTTTGAATGTGCTGGTGCCGGCGCGGGAGCGGGAGCATGTAATGGGAGCGAATTCTAAACAGTCCCCAAGCCAAGTTGTTGTTGAGGTTGAGCCTGTGGACGCTGCCGCTGCTGCTGCCTAGCCTTCATAGCTTGTATGCATTCCACCATTTGGGCCCAATCAATGCTGCCTTGATCATTCAGATCGTGGATGTAATCCTTGAATTGAAAGCACACTTCAACAGTGTGACCTAGGCACCGGTGGTAAGCACAATATCGGGACATATCTACATTTGTTGGCCAAACCTCTCTTTCCTTGGGCAATTCCAACTGTTTTTCTGCCATGAGTACATTGAAGATGTCGGTCAAGGAGTAAGGGAGTTGCTGGTAGTTCTCTCTCCTAGGACCTCCCCTTCGTGGTGCCTGATTGGGTGGTGGCGGTGCCCTATTGTAGGTAGGTTGACGAGGTTGCTGGGGTTGTGCTACTTGTTGCGGGGGTTGTTGTGGTTGTCGTGGTTGTGGTGGCCTAACTTGTTGCTGAGGGGGGTAATAGGAAGGGTTCTGTGGTGGGGTTCTGAACTGGTTGTGACGGTTCCCTCCCCGGTTCCCTACAATATTTACTGACTTCGTTGTTGACCACTCCTTCGATTGTAGGCCCAACTGGTGCAGAGAGGGTCTTCCTGAAGTTTCTAGGTTTGGGATCAAATGGATTTATCATTGTGGCATCCTTGAAGTGGGCTTGCAAGTATCGGGCACTGTCATAGAGTTCATTCATTGTGGTAGGACGGTGCATGATCAAGACATTCCTCAAGACAGGTGTAGTGTTGCCAATAAGCATCTTCACTTGTTCCCCTTCAGAAATCACATCTGTTAGTTTCTCTATCATTCCTCTCCAGCGATCAGCAAACTTTATGAAGTCCTCTTCGAGCTTCATCTTCTCAGCAATCAAGTCTGTAATGGAGCATGCTGGTGCCACCCGGTCTTTATATCTTTGCAAGAATTTGGTTTTCACAATATCGAAGTCTCCTGTCTCAAAGGAGTCGAGTGAGTAGAATCATTCCAATGCAGACCCTTCTAGTGATCGGCGGAATAAGAAGGCAAGAACCTTACGATCATCTTTCCAGAACGAGGACTCGTAAATAAAATCTTTTAAGTGGAGAAAAGGGTTGCCAGTACCATTGTAGCGGCGATAAACTGGTAGCTCAGAAGGTGGCAGGTGTAGGACTGCCAGAGAAGGAATTGAAATCTCAGGAACTGACTTGGAGTCCAGGCGACATCTCAACTCTTCATAACATTCATTCATCTGGGTGAGCTGATCCATGATTGCCCTGGTGAGAGCAGGTTCTTGGTTTACTGGTGGGGGTATGTGGTTAGAGACATGGTTCTGAAATTGAGGAGCATGACTTGAAGATTGTCCTATGACTTGATGGGCCAAGGGAGCAACATGGTTGAAATAAGATGGCTGTACAAATGAGGGTTGAACCACAGATGGTGGAACTATAGAGGGTTGAACTGCAGATGGTTGTGCTAGCGATGGTTGATTCATATATTGTTGAACAACAGGTGTTTGAACAAAGGGTGGTTGAATGAGTGGTGGTCGAACCAGAGGACGAGGAGATAAGGCAACTTGATTGGTTTCGGCTTTGATACGAAGCAATTTTTCCCTTCACCATGGATTGTATACGGGCATAGGTTTCTGGGTCGGTATAGAGAGACAACTCCCTAAAGAGTTGTTCAACATCACGAGGAGCAGATGGTTGAGGGACCTCTTGTGCTTCTGACTCAAACAATGGATTAACACGACTATCTGACGGATTTGGTTGATGACCCATCTCGTGCTCTCGATGTTCAGCTTGCTCCGCCATTCCAACGTGCCTTTCAGACCTTAGTTGCATTGAACTTCAAGGAACAAACAAGTTGCCAAAGTAAGCAAAGAACTTTTTTTGGTTTTTTTTAGTATTTTGCAAAAAGTTAGAGGTTTGAATTTTTGTTTGACAAGCAAGTTATGCAAACACTTGAAAGCAAAATTACGCAATGATTTTGATTAAACCTTAGTTTTATGAATTTTGTTAAGAATTGTTCTCTCAACAAATGGGTTAGGATCCTAACTCCAATCTCCAATGACCTAGGTTTCACACAATCTCACCACGTGTAGGTAACGTAGGATGTTTCGGGTTTTGGGGAGTGGTACAACCAACCCGATCGTGAAGAGGAATACTCCACGTATGAGGATTTACGGAGGCCTTGATGAAAGCCAACCAAGTCAACTAGGAAGGAATATCCCAGAAGAGATGTCAGAATCCACCAAGAGGGTGTTTTGGATGGGAGGGGTAAATGGGAGAGTGAGCTCCCGCCTCAAAAAAGTGTAAAAGAATGAGGTAGAGAGAAGGAGCAGAGAATGCAATCAAGTAATAAAGCAAGTAATGAGCAAAACATGAACTTAAATAAACAGGCAATCAACACCAGACAAGCAATTAGAAACTAGACAAGCAACTAGAAACTAGAATCTAGACTTGTTTCTTATGTGAGCCAAATGAAGATAGTGAAAAGGTGATGGAAAGAAGAGGGCTCAGATCTGATTGCCAAGCAAAAGGGTGGTCCACGTGGGGACCGATGTGTGGGAACTGGGGTAAAAGGTAAAGGTGGTTCACGCGGGAACCGGTTTTGGGTAAAAGGGGGTGGTTCACGTGGGAACCGGTTTGAATGGTCAAAAGGGGGCCACATGGGGCCAATTAAAGGTGAATAAAGATCTGATCCAAGTTGGGATAGATCTGTAAAAAAGAGTTTTGGTTCACGTGGGAACCGAAGTAAAGAAAGAGATTGGTTCACGTGGGAACCGGTTTAAAAGGAAAAGGGTGGTTCACGTAGGAACCGGCTTAAATAAAATGTATAAATTTAATGGCATACTTGGCACTTCAGATATGATGAAAGATGGGTGAAATCAGAAATTTTGAGATGGCATGAAGTTTAAGAGAGGTGGAAAGAAGGAAAGGCTCACGTGGGAACTGGTCTAGAACTAGAACTAGTTGCAAACAAAACACTTAGCACCCACGGTTGAAGACATTGTTTGTCCCACCGTGGTCGCCACAAAGCTGTCGACTCTAAAAATTCGACGGGGTACTCTCCTTTTCAGGGAAGTCCGTGAACCCAGATCGTCACCTCAAGAGGGGATGAGAAAAGAAAGGAAGAAAACTCGGAAAGCAACTCTCACCTCAGTCCCACACTCACATTGATCCATGAACTTTCATCCCTTGGCGTCGCTCGATCACCAAAGAGACGGTTTGGGTCATGTGGGAGGAGGGTGAGAAGAAATAAACGTGGTCGCTAGGAACCGTGGGCTCCGATTTATAGAATTAAAATGACCGTGTGTACCTTAGCGTGAAGAATGTGCGTTAAAGATTCTCCTTCTTCGGCCGGCCGATGAAGAAGAGTCCTAAACGTGTGGGTGCTTGATATTCTGTGCAACTAGACAAATAAACAAATGAAATAGACAATTAGAACTAGACAAAGTGGAGTATATGTAAAGAGAATGACATGAAACACACAACTGACTAGAAACTGACCGGATTCGGGTTATCTCTAACCCCTTTTTTATTTTCGTAATAATAGAGTAAAATTAATGCAAAAAAAATGTAAAAAAATGATAGGAGTATGGATAATCACTAAACAAAGAGATAGGAAAAATAACAGCAAGATTCTGAGTTGAATAGAGAAAGATATAGCCAAATCTGTGTTGTCGAAAAAGCCGAGCAGCAGTCTAGGATCTGCCAGGCGCGACTTTGCTTCTGCGCTTGTCACGACCAGCCCCGACCTCGGAATCAAGTGCCGTTGATTGCAAACTGAATAAAACTTGGAGAGGAATAACCTTTATGAAGAGAGCTCAGGCAGCAGACGTCCACACACTGCTGTAGAGGCCGAGGAAGAGAGACTGGGCAGATCTCCTGCAGAACAGCCTTCTTCTCTCTTGAACCGACTTTTCTCTCTCTAAATACTCGAAATTCTCTCTCTAAAAATCACAAAATCAATGCAGGAGGGATATTGGACATCTTGAGATGCCTGGGGGGTCATGCTCATGCCTTAGGAACGACCGGAATCGGAGTTAATTTAAAGGAGAACGAATGGCGTTATCCGGGCTAAAAAATAGGGGCCTTGGGCCCCACCCCTGGGCGCATGCGCCCTGGTGCTGGGCGCATGCGTCCCACTGAGGGGCGCATGTGCCCCCCAATGAGGGCGCATGGGCACAAATCCCGAAAAATTTGGTCTCATTCGATCGGCGGTTCAGTGGTAGAGTCTGGGTGAAAAACTGGGTCCCTCGTGCCTCAAAGGTGGGGCACATGTGCCCTCAAGTGAGGGCACAAGGTCACGTGCCTCACTGATAGGGCGCATGGCCACGTGCCCTGGGTCCCGGGCACATGTGACCAGGAACCCGGGCGCATGGGACTGGTTTCGCGCGTCCTTCTTCCGGAAGCCATTGCGAACACTCCCGAACTCGGAATTCGACGCCGTTTGTTGCGTTGGAAAGATAACAGGCCGAAGAAGCTTTATATAGCATTAGATAAGCCATCACACCCTCCAAAATTTCAGAATTTTATCCGGAAGTTAGGGCAGTGAACATAAAATCCGATACAGGTCAAAATGACTCCGATGGCAAACCGGAAAGGCACGGTATGCAACAAAACTTGTTCGGGGTGTGAATATGACCATAACCTTCAATGCATGATCATTAGGCATTGGTCATTCAGCCAATTTCCGTGTTTACACGATTTACGTGTGGCTTTCGCTCGGAAATTACGGCTTTTTGCGGAAAACTTCGGAAAACATCCAATTTCATTCGGCGAAGCTCCAAATCAACTTTAAAAGACCCGGCATCATTATAAGGTCAATCATACATGTTAGGCGAATTTAGCGTGTCTACAGACTTCAGGGACTTAAACCGAGCGTGTCCGAAAGTTGATTTTCCCCTGCCTCATATCGATGTTCTTGTTGATAACACAGCTGGATATGAAACCCTATCATTAATGGATGGATATTCAGGGTATAATCAAATCCGGTTAGCAGAAGAGGAACAAGAGAAGACCTCATTCACTACACCTTTGAGAACCTATTGCTACGTCGTCATGCCCATTGGATTAAATAATGCCGGAGCAACTTATCAAAGGGCCATGGTGGCGATATTTCATGATATGATGCATAAATTTGTAGAGGTGTATGTGGATGATCTATTAGTTAAATCCCAGACCCGAGATGAGCATACTGAGGTGTTAAAAAGGGTTTTGCAACGAGCCAGGGAATATAAGCTCAAAATGAACCCCAAGAAATGTGTGTTTGGAGTGTCATCCGGAAAGCTACTTGGGTTCATCGTCAGTAAAAGAGGCATCGAGATCGATCCCAACAAGGCCAAGGTCATCATTGATATACCTCCACCAAATAACTTAAAAGAGCTGAGAGGGTTGATTGGTAGGCTACAATTTGTTCGTCGGTTTATATCACAACACTCCCAAAGGTGTAAACCTTTCTATGAGTTAACCAAGGCAAAGGCCGAATTTAGATGGGATTCAAGATGCCAGGAGGCATTTGATGGTTTAAAGAAATATTTGTCAAGCCCACCTGTGCTCAAACCTCTGGTTCCCGGCAAACCCTTAATCTTATACATCTCGATTTTGGAAGGATCTCTTGGAGCAGTATTGGCACAATTAGATGATGAAGGGAAAGAGCGAGCAGCATACTATATGTTAAAAATCTTCGATCTTTGTGAGCAGAAGTATACAACCATGGAAAAATCTTGTGCCACCTTGGTTTGGGTGGTCCAGAAGCTTAAACACTACTTTCTGGCTCACGAGGTTAATCTCATTGCTCGTATGAATCCCATCAAGTTTCTCCTAGAAAAATCTGTCTTGACTAACCGGTTGGCACGTTGGCAGAGCTTTCTCTCTCAAATTGACATCACCTATATCCAACAGAAGGAGATCAAGGGCTATGCAATTGCTGAACACCTTGCCCATCATCCTATCCCAATCTTTGACCCTATCCAATCAGAATTCCCCAATGAAGAATTGATATTCATTCGATCTTCCAATCTATGGACTTTATATTTTGATGGGGCATTAAACTCCCATGGTAGAGAGATAGGGATTGTTCTTTTGTCACCCGAAGGTGTCACCATTCCGCAGGCTTTTCAGCTCCATTTTCCAGCAATAAACAATATAGCTGAGTATGAGGCCTTATTGGCTGGACTGGAGGCCACTCACTTCTATGGTGTCACTAAACTAAGGGTGATCGGTGATAGTCAGTTGATTCTCCGCCAAGTGCTTGCCAAATACCGCACATCTCATCCCAGGCTCAGGCCATACCAGGAACTCATCACCTGTTACATCAAGCTATTCTCCAAGATTGAATTCATTCATGTTCCTCGTGCTCAAAATATTCTTGCCGATGCTCTCGCTTCTCTGGCATCTTCACTATCTGTCCTACTAGGCAGACAGGTTAGGACGATCTATGTCCTCCGACGAACCATTCCAACAATAGAAGATGCACGATTCTTGAGGGTTAAAGAAGAGTTTGAAAGGAAGGAATACATTGAGAAAAGGAGGAAGTATCTTTGGTCAAGTTGGAGGAACTAGAAGAGGGTGAGAAACCATGGTATCATGAGATTGTGAATTACTGTCAGGATCAAACATACCCACCAGGATCAACTACCGAAGAAAATAAAACCATAAAAAGAGTCTCCCAGAGATACACTATCTTAGGTGGAGTACATTATAAAAGGAGTCTGGCCGGCATTCTATTAAGGTGTGTAGATGAAGAAGAGGCTGAATTGGTGCTTAAAGAAACACATTCCGGAGTATGTGAAGGCCATGTAAATGCCCAAGCCCTCGTCAAGAAGATCATCAGGCAAGGGTATTATTGGCCTACTCTAGAAGAAGATTGCTCAATCTTTTCCCGACACTGTCATCAATGTCAACTTCACGCCGACAAAATTCACTCTCCCGCATCTTCCCTTCACCCGATTCATGCCCCATGGCCTTTCACTATGTGGGCTTTCGATGTTATCGGACACCTTGGTGACCCAAACTCCATAAACAAAACCAAATCCTTCATCCTAACGGCAACGGAGTACTTCACCAAGTGGGCAGAAGTGGAAGCATACGTGGAAATCAAGGCATCAACAGTCTGCACCTTCATCAAACGCAACATCATTGCCAGGTTCGGGATCCCAGGCAACATCATCACCAACAATGGACCACAATTCATCTCCCAAGAGCTGCGTGACCTTTGTAATAGGTATTGCATTAGATTGCATCATTCATCTCCATATTATACTCAAGGCAACGATCAAGCAGAAGCCACCAATAAAACTCTGATAAAAATCATTAAGAAGACTTGTAAGTCTAGCAAGTTCGCGGACTGGCCAGATAAGCTAGTTGATGCTCTATGGGCCTACCGCACTTTTATTCGAACCCCAACGGGTCAAACCCCCTATGCCTTGGCATTTGGGATGGAGGTGGTAGTACCATACGAAGTACTCATCCCTTCCCTCCGAGTCCAGATCGATCGATACATCCCGATAGATGAACGCCGAGATTCCCTTCTCGCGCAACTCGAACTCTTGGACGAAAGGAGGCTGGCTACTGCCGAACATGCTAGATCTTATCAGAATAGACTTAAAAGATTTTATCAGAAGAGGGTGGTGGAGAGAAAATTTGAAATCAATGAGGTTGTGCTTAAAAGAATATTTATTAAGCCGGGCGATCTCCGCTCCAAACTTCAACCTAATTGGGAGGGTCCATATGTAATCTCAGCAGTTTATCCTGGTAATTCATATAAGCTAATTAATGCAGAAGGAGAAAAACTAGCTCATCCCTGAAGGGTGTATACCTAAAAAAATATTTTCCTTAAAACAAAAATCACAAAAAAACAAGAAAAAATCTATAAAATCAAAAGTGTAAAGAATGACAGTAAAACATCTAACACTTGCTTGTTCGGTGCACCAACTTGGCGTAGATAGTCGCTGCTGTCACGAGCACTGGAGGTCACTAGCGTTCCACCCCTCATCCAGATCCAGACGACGAACTGGCCCTCCTTCTAGTCAATCTCCTGGATTAGGCCGCGGGTAGAACGACCCAGGCGCGGGTAGGGAGGAAGGTCCAACCACTCCTGGTGAAGCACGAGTGAGCGCATCGTGAGACGCACCCACAGAGGCTCCATCTCATTCAGACAGTTTAGAAAGGTGTTGCGACCAAAGACCGGACGACCCTCCGACACCCACGGTTGCTGATCCAGGTGAATGTCGGAATACAGGTGCCACACCACCTGAAAAAGCAAGGCAGTGGATAAGAAGAACCAAAAAAGCTAAAAGGAAAAGGGACAGGATACCTCGTGGTAGGAGAAGTAGAGCAGTTGCCTCCTCAGGTTCTCCACCTGGTAAGTGTGAGAGGAGGTAGATCGGTTGGCAACCCAGCTGCCGATAAGTGGATACTCGGGGTCCTCCTTCAGCAAGGCATGACTAGGGGGATATGATAATAACTCCAGACCTGCCAATAAGCTTAATTAGTCAACATAAACAAGGTAGAATTGATAATGAACAAAAGACGCAAGGCATACCTGAAGGAATGGAGTAAAATAGGCTACAGAAACTGGGCTGCTCTCCATCGCCAGTGAGAAGAATAGGTGTGCCAGCATAGCAGCACCCTAGGCGTACTCGCCAACCTTCGACAGGTCAGCAAGGAACGAGAGAAACCGCAGATGCACCCTGTCCATCTTCGAGGCTAGCAGAAGACGGGTCAAGAAGAAGAGGAGGAATTGGCGGAGATCAAAATCGGCTTGGACGGTACCCTCCTCACCAACCAGGTGGCCCTTCATGCATTCCGTCAACGCGTGAAGAACATCCGCCACTAGGTCATCATTTCCCACACTGGCCTTGCCCAATCCGAGCAAGTCCCCAACGTCTGTGCGCTTCATAACGCGCAGTCTGCCGAGGCAATGTGGGATCGGATAACCAAGAAAATCTCAGACCATGGCCGAGTAATCGCAGTAGGTCTTGTCGGTAATGGCGCGACTGTGAACGCGGAGTCCCGTGATCCGGGAGACATCCTCCAAAGTAGGCACCATGTGCCCCCAGGGGAAGAGGAAGGAATGGGTAGTGAAATCTCTTCTCTTCCTCAGAGCCTGGATCAAGGGGAGATCCTCCCAGAAGGTGGAGCAACGAAGCAACGGGCCGAAGCCCATCGCATCCAATCGCGCCTTCTGGAAGGCCTGCAACCCCTGATAAGCATGGAAGACCATCTCCCAAGATATCTGGGATTTGATCTTCCCCTGCACAAACAAACAATCATGTTAGAAATGCCAATTGATAAATACTTCAAAAGGGGAAGTCAAAGATCAATTACCATGATGGCCGAAGGTGGATGAAGGGAAGGCGGCCCCGACAGGCCAGGTTCGGCCGAACTAGAGGCTCCGGCGGAACTAGAGGCTCCGGCGGAACTAGAGGCTCCGACGGAACTGGAGTCTCCGCCACGCTCAACACGGGACCTCTTCGTCATCTGCATCATTTCCAAGTGTCAAAACCAGGTCAAAAACGAAGGAACGAAGAAAACGGGGGCCTGGTGACCAGGTGCCCCATTTATGGGGCGCCTGGACTAGGCGTCCCATTGATAGGGCACCTAGCATCCCCTTGATGGGGTGCCAGGCAGAGCCTAGCGCCCCTTCAAGGGGGCGCTAGGGGGCTTGGCCCTCTTCTCTCTCCCTGTTCCGATCCGGAACGACTCCGGATCGATTCAGTCCCTTCTACAAAAACGAACGTAACAGAATAAACTACAAGTTTGAAATTAGGAGAAACTTACTATGGAGTCTGCATGGCATACTGCACGCTCTTTAAGGGCCCCGCTCAATAGAAAAAGCTTGAAAAGTTGATGGTAAAATGAGAGAAAGGTGCAGGGGTGGAAATATAAACCGACACGGCCAAAATTTTCAAAATTTTTAAAATTGCATAAAACATGATTTCAAACTATATTCTTCATAGGAAGTCACAAATTTGTCAGCAAGCATTGATGATTAATTCTTTTTTCGCATATTTTTCTGGTTACTAACATTAACAGGACTCGGACACAACTGGAACGAAAAGAGCTACATTAAGCAAGTTCTAGACCTACATTGATCAAGTCCTAGACACAACAAAAGCAGACAACATACAACTGGATGCAACTAAAAGCAAATACAAGTCATCAGCCACGGAGCTTCCTCAGTCTCTCCACGTACGACTCTTCCAGACCTCGTCTTCTTCCATATAGGCGCTTGGAGAAAAACTCTTGCAAATTCCCCAGACAGCAAGAATGCTTTGGCATTCTTCATCATCAGCTATCGTGCCTGTTTGGCGATCCTTGACAAATGGAATGTGGGAGAGGCGAGGAACCTTGAGTCGTGATTGACCCAATTGCAAAAAGCACCGATGTGGGTTGTAGATAATGAAAGAAGAGTCAGTGATCAATCGGAGATCCACCCCAGGATTGGTAGAAGCACGAACATTCTGGCGCATAACAGCCTTAGTAGGGCGGACAAATCCGGCGCAGCTCATGGCTGAAAAGTACGCACGCCAGTCAGCGCGGGTCTTCACCGAAGGACACTTGTTGATCACTTTGTATTCCATGCAAAGACGGCTAGTGAGAGACTGGAGGGGGCTTCGAGCAAAAAGCTGGGAAGCCGTGGCCCATCCGAAGCACACGTCGAACTTGAAGTGCCAGTCAGCCCAGGACATGAACAGAAGGATACTGCCAAACATGGGCCTGCCAACAATAGCAGAGGTCTTGCCATCATAGACATAGCCCAACACCGAGTGGGCTATGCACTCATTAGACCAGATGCCTTGAATGCAAGGAAGGCAAGTGGGATCAAGCCACCCATCCTCACACGGGTAGAGGAGTACTGAGGCAAGGCAAGCGGCAACACCTTTGGCACCGGGCAACAGTAGAGCTTCATTGTCACCAGCACCCTGAATCACGCCAATGGACCAATCTGCCAGTGCCTCGGTGTAAATACGCCCACCAACCATAATAGACCGAGCCTCCCCGGTGGTCATAAAGCCGTGAAGGAAGTCTAAACCGGTAACCAGTCTAGCAGGAATGAACATGGCCTGGCCATAACGAGGCATAGCACGTAGCCCCAGGAACAGTTCCACCTCTTCCAAGAGGATGGTACACTCAAAGGTGTCAAAAACGAAGGTATGTGTGTCAGGATGCCACATCTCGAGAAGTGCACCCGCCAGAGAGAAGTCCCAGAAATATTTAAGAAGATGGTTGGCGTGGTCCAGAATGCCAGAAAAGGCCCACCCGCTCAGAATAGACCGCACATGGATGTTGATGGCGACCATCAGTCTAGCAATCCACAGCACCTGTCCATAACGATGAGCACTGAGGAAGATTGGAAGATCCTACAGAATAACCACACAATCAGAAAAGAAAACTCCGGAGCAAAACAAGAAGGGATGTCTAAAAAGGTCACTACCACTCCCATGGATACTCGGTTCCGGATATGGCAAGGAACCTCGGAAAAACTCTTCATCTCTATTGGACAAGACGGACGGGAGGAGGAAGAAGCCATCAGAACAACGAAGGAAGGAGAGAACACTGTAGCTGGTGTGGGAGAGAAGAAGGGGGGGTCCCTCCCTCTTATAGACCCCAAAAAGCTACCTCGGAAAGGAGCAGGAACAAATTCCGCGCAGGTGCCCCACTTATAAGGCGCCAGGTGCCCTATAAACAGGGCACCTGGCGCCCTGTAATCAAGGCACTGTAGACACGCCAAATTCGACTAATTCAGAGCATAAAACTCATGTTTTATAGGGTAACATGTATGATTGACCTTAGATTGATGCCGTGTCTTTTAAAGTTGATTAGGAGCTTCGCCAAACGAAATCGGATGCTTTCCGAGGTTTTCCGCAAAAAGCCATAATTTCCGAGCGAAAGCCACACGTAAATCATGTAAATACGGAAGTTGGCTGAATGACCAATGCCTAATGATCATGCATTGAATGTTATGGTCATACTCACACCCCGGACAAGTTTTGTTGCATACCATGCCTTTCCGGTTTGTCATCGGAGTCATTTTGACCTATATCGGATCTTTTGTTCACTTCCCTAACTTCCAGAAAAAATTCTGAAATTTTGGAGAGTGTGATAGCTGATCCAATGCTATAGAAAGATTCTTCGGCCTGTTATCTTTCCAACGCAACAAACGGCGTCGAATTCCGAGTTCGGGAGTGTTCGCAATGGCTTCCAGAAGAAGGACGCGCAAAAACAGTCCCATGCGCCCGGGTCCCTGGTCACATGTGCCCAGGACCTAGGGCATGTGCCCATGCACCCTACCAGTGAGGCACGTGACATCGTGCCCTCACTTGAGGGCACATGCGCCCTACCCTTGAGGCACGAGGGAACCAGTTTTTCACCGGGACTCTACCACTGAACCGATCGACCGGATAAAGTCGAATTTTTCAGGAATAGTGCCATGTTCCCCCACTAGGAGGCACATGCGCCCCTCAATGGGGCGCATGCGCCCTGGGGTAGGGCGCAAGGAGCCCTATTTTTTAGTCTTGATCGCGCCGTTCGTTCTCCTATAAATTGACTCTGATTCTGGTCCTTCCAAAGGCATGAGCACGACCCCCCAAGTATCTCAAGACGTCCAACCTCCCTCCTGCATTGATTTTGTGATTTTTAGAGAGAGAATTTCAAGTTTTTAGAGAGAGAAAAGTCAGTTCAAGAGAGAGGAAGGTTGTTCTGCAGGTGATCAGCCAGGTCTCTTTCTTCTCCCTCTACAGCAGTGTGTGGACGTCTGATACCCAAGATCTCTTCATAAAAGTTCTTCCTCTCCAAGTCTTATTGAGTTTAAAATCAACGGCACTTGATTCTGAGGTCGGGACTGGTCATGACGAGCGCAGAAGCAAAGTCGCGCCTGGCAGATCTTGGACTGCTGCTCGGCTTTTTCGACAACCCAGATTTGGCTATATCTTTCTCTATTCAACTCAGAATCTTTCTATTCTTGTTCCTATCTCTTTATTTCATGATTCTAAATCATACCATTATTTTTTTATATTTTTTTGCATTATTTTTAGTCTGTTTATTTGAAAATAGAAAAAGAGGGGTTAGAGATAACCCGAATCCGGTCAGTTTCTAGTCAATTGTGTGTTTCATGTTGTTTTCTTTACATATTCTCCACTTTGTCTAGTTCTAATAGTCTTTTCACTTGTTTATTTGTCTAGTTTCACAGAAAATCAAGCACCCCCACATTGAGGACTCTTCTTCATCTGCCGGCCGAAGAAGGAGAAGCTTTAACCCAGGCTCTTCACGCTAAGGTACACACGGTCATCTTTCATATTTAATTTCATAAATCGGAACCCGTGGTTCCTGGAGACCACATGTATTAATTTTATACTTCTCACCCTCCTCCCACATGATCCGAACCATCTCTTTGGTGATCGAGCGACGCCAAGGGATGAAAGTTCGGGGATCAATGTGAGTGTGGGACCGAGGTGAGAGTTGCTTTCCGTGCTTTATTCCTTTCTTTTCTCATCCCCTCTTGAGGTGACGATCTAGATTCACGGACTTCCCTGAAAAGGAGAGGACCCCATCAAATTTTCAGAGTTGACAGCTTTGTGGCGACCACGGTGGAACAAGCAATGTCTTTAACTGTGGGTGCTAAGTGTTTTGTTTGCAACTAGTTCTAGTTCTAGACTGGTTCCCACGTGATCCTTTCCTTCTTTCCACCTCTCTTAACTTCATGCCATCTCAAAATTTATGATTTCACCCATATTTCATCAGATCTGAAGTGCCAAGTATGCTATTTAATTTTTATCATTTTATTTAAACTGGTTCCCACGTGAACCACCCTTTTCCTTTTAAACCGGTTTCCACGTGAACCGATCTCTTTCTTTACTTCGCTTCCCACGTGAACCTAACCACTTTGTTTTAGATATATCCCCACTTGGATCAGATCCTTATTCACCTTTAATTGGCCCCACGTGGCCTTCTTTCAATCATTCAAACCGGTTCCCACGTGAACCACCTTTTTTACCCAAAACCAGTTCCCGCGTGAACCACCTTTACTTTTTACCCCGGTTCCCACGTGAACCAGCTTATTCTTACATCGGTCCCCGTGTGGACCACCCTTTTACTTGGCTATCAGATCTGAACCCTGTTCTTTCCATCACCTTTTCACTATCTCTATTTGGCTCACATAAGAAACAAGTCTAAATTATAGTTTCTAGTTGCTTGTCTAGTTTCTAATTGCTTGTTTGGTGTTGATTGCTTGTTTATTTAAGTTTATGTTTTGCTCATTACTTGTTTTATTACTTGATTGCATTCTCTGCTCCTTCTCTCTACCTCCTTCTTTTACACTTTTTTGAGGCGGGAGCTCACTCTCCCATTTATCCCTCCCATCCAAAACACCCTCTTGGTGGATTCTGACCTCTCTTCTGGGATATTCCTTCCTAGTTGACTTGGTTGGCTTTCATCAAGGCCTCCGTAATTCCTCATACATGGAGTATTCCTTTTCACGTTCGGGTTGGTTGTACCATTCCCCAAAACACGAAGCATCCTACGTTACCTACACGTGGTGAGATTGTGTGAAACCTAGGTCATTGGAGATTGGAGCTAGAATCCTAACCCATTTGTTGAGATAACAATTCTTAACAAATCCATAAACCTAAGGTTTAATCAAAATCATTGCGTAATCTTGCTTTCAAGTCCTTGCATCACTTGCTTGTCAAACAAAAATTCAAACCTCTAACTTTTTGCAAAATACTAAAAACCATAAAAAGTTCTTTGTTTGCTTTGTCAACTTGTTTGTTTTACTTTTTCCTTAAAGTTCAATGCAACTAAAGTCTGGAAGGCACGTTGGAATGGTGGAACAAGCTGAACATCGAGAGCATGAGATGGGTCACCAACCAATTCCGTCAGATGGTCTTGTTAATCCATTGTTTGAGTCAGAAGCGCAAGAGGTCCCTCAACCATCTGCTCCTCGTGATGTTGAACAACTCTTTAGGGAGTTGTCTCTCTATACTGACCCATAAACCTATGCCCGCATACAATCCATGGTGAAGGGCAAGATTGCCTCTGATCAGGCTGAAGCCAATCAAATTGCCTCATCTCCTTGTCCTCTGGTTCGACCACCACTCATTCAATCACCTTTTGTTCAACCACCTATTGTTCAACAATCTGTGATTCAACCATCATTGGCACTAGCACAACCATCTGTAGCACAACCATCTATAGTTCAACCATCTGTGGTTCAACCCTCATTTGTTCAGCCATCTTATTTTAACCATGTTGCTCCGTTGGCCCATCAAGTCATGGGACAATCTTCAGTAAATTTGCCAAGTCATGCTCCTTAATTCCAAAATCATGTCTCTAACCACATACCCTCGCCAGTAAACCAAGAACCTGCTCTCACCCAGGCAATCATGGATCAGCTCACCCAGATGAATGAACGTTATGAAGAGCTGAGATGTCGCCTGGACTCCAAGTTAGTTCCTGAGATCTCTATTCCTTCTTTGCCAGTTCTCCACCTGCCACCTTCTGAACTACCAGTTTATCGACGCTACGATGGTACTGGCAATCCTTTTCTTAACCTTAAAGATTTTCTCTATGAATCCTCATTCTGGAAAGATGATCGTAGGGTTCTTGCCTTCTTGTTCCGCCGATCGTTGGAAGGGTCTGCAATGGAATGGTTCTACTCACTCGACTCCTTTGAGGTAGGAGACTTTGATATTGTCAAGACCAAATTTTTGCAAAGATACAGAGACCGGGTGGCACCATCATGCTCCATTACAGATTTGATTTCTGAGAAGATGAAACTCAAAGAGGACTTCATAAAGTTTGCTGATCGTTGGAGGGGAATGGCAGAGAAACTGACAGATGTGATTTCTGAAGGGGAACAAGTAAAGATGCTTATCGGCAACACTACACCTGCCTTGAAGAATGTATTGATCATGCACCATCCTACCACCATGAATGAACTTTATGACAGTGCCCGATACTTGCAAGCCCACTACAAAGATGCCACCATGATAAATCCTTTTGATCCTAAACCTAAAAACTTCAGGAAAACTCCCTCTGCACTAGTTGGGCCTACAACCGAAGGAGTGGTCAACAACGAAGCTATAAACATTGTGGGGAACCAGGGAGGGAACCGTCAAAACCAGTTCAGAAACCGACCACAAAACTTTTCCTATTACACCCCTCAACAACAGGTTAGGCCACCACAACCACGACAACCACAACAACCCCCTCAACCAGTAGCACAACCCCAGCAACCTCGTCAACCTACCTACAATAGGGCACCGCCACCACCCAATCAGGCACCACGAAGGGGAGGTCCTAGGAGAGAGAACTACCAACAACTCCCTTACTCCTTGACCGACATCTTCAATATACTCATGGCGGAGAAATAGTTGGAATTGCCCAAGGAGAGAGAGGTTTGGCCAACAAATGTAGATATGTCCCGATACGAGGGAATGCATACAGGCGATGAAGGCTAGGCAGCAGCAGCGGCAGCGTCCACCGGCTCAACCTCAACAACAACCTGGCTTGGGGATTGTTCAGAATCCACTCCCATTACATGCTCCCGCTCCAGCACCAGCACCAGCACATCCAAACCCAAGAATTGGTCTAGTACACTCCAATGTCCAAGGAGATGCCAGCCGTGCTCAAGGTTGGCAACTAGAAAACCAAAATGCAACCATGCCTATCAACTCTGCTAGGTCTCCTGATAGGAATCCTCCTAGACAAATAATCCGTGCACCTGCTACTCCACAACTACCACAAAGCTCAATAACCCAACCATTGGCTGCCACTTCTTCTCGCCAACCCATCATTAGGCCAGCCCCCTCCTTAACTACACCTCCTTCAACCATTGCTACACACCGGCCCTTGATCATTCGACCACCACAATCACCACAAAACCTGAACCACCAGCCTATGAGCTCTACCACTCCAAAACTCCAATCTATCATACAACCAACCCCACAACCTACACCTTCATTAAACTCATCAACCACTTCTGCACCCCGGCCTCTTCTTATCAGGCCACCGGTATCACCATCACTACCACCTCCAAATCCTACCCCTCTACCCATAAACCCAATCATCTTAGAACCATCAATCCCATTGCCTATCATACCTGCACCTACACCACCTATTCTACCAAGACCCACCCCAGTTAACCCGTCACCTCTACCCGACCGCCAAATAGCCCCAGTGCTTCAGAGTGGGAGGATGTTCCAGCGGCTCTTTCCCCAAGCTAGTACTCAACCGCAGGATCCAGTGGAGGAGGAACAAGTGGAAGAACCCTTGCCAGGCACGACCTATGATTTGGTGAAGCATTTAGATAAAACACCAGCCCGTATTTCCATACTTGAGTTGATCAAAAGATCAAAGGTGCACCAGGAGATTCTACAGCAGTACTTGCAAAGGGTCATGGTGAGTGAAGATCTCCCACCTGAAAAGATAACTACAGTGTTAGCCCCTAGAAGTGAGCACCCAACACTCACTTTCTCTCAGGAGGAATTAGCAGATCCAGAGGTTAGGAGATATGCTTTGCATGTGGCTGTTATCATCTGCAATGTCAAAATAAAATCATGTTTGGTTGACACTGGAGCTTCTATCAACGTTATGCCGCCAGAAACTTTGCAGTTGTGCGGTATTCCTGACCAAGAAATTAAGCCATCTTGTGCCATGGTGACAGCCTATGACAACTCCAAGAAGTCTGCACATGGGGTGGTCACTCTAGAAGTCAAACTCGGACCATGTACGGTCATAACAAATTTTCATATTCTAGAATTGGATCCAACTTTCCGGGCTATACTTGGGAGGCCATACTTGGAGGCAATAGGAGCTGTAGATTCAATAAACCACCAGTGCATAAAGTTTCCTTTTAACGGATAAGTGGTCAAGGTTACTAGCATGCCTATAAGGGATGAGATGAATGATGCTTTTACATCACCCCTAGGTCTGTCAATACAGCCCCAGATCTCAATGGGAGATTTACCAGAAGTCAGATGTATGACCGCCTCTCTACCCGACACAGTGGGATGGCGGATGATGATGAAACTAGGCTATCAGCCTGGAAGAGGTTTAGGCAAGGATCTTCAAGGAATCACTCAGCCGATTCAAACTGTGAAAAGGCTACACAGGCAGGGGTTGGGATACGAAGAGGATTTCATCCGAAGGAGGATCTTCCAGCCAGGATATGCCATGGGACTCCATACATTCTTTATCAAAGGGGAGACCATGATGATGGCTGAAGATGACAAGAGTTTCATTATAGTTGTCAAGAGAAGGAAGGCTTCAGATGAAGAAG
The DNA here is from genome assembly GCA_036172225.1 of Cryptocoryne crispatula var. balansae. NCBI lineage: Eukaryota > Viridiplantae > Streptophyta > Magnoliopsida > Alismatales > Araceae > Cryptocoryne > Cryptocoryne crispatula. The sequence continues at coordinate 14,859,733 of CM069933.1, read as the reverse complement.
AAGACTTGGAAGACCTATGCTTATCTTTGACTCGTCTGTTCTCAAGTGGGGGAGAGCACCAGGAATCACTCAAGGGCAGACCAATCTTGGATCATCTAGTTAAACATGTTACCCAAGTCAAAACCATTCCATGAGGCCCAAATATGACAATCCCATGTTTGAACCTCGTATTATTGTTTCTAGATCTTTTGGATGGGCTTCAGAGCCCACTTACCCACTTTGGGCCCATGTGCCCTCTTCAACCTTCCACTCTTACTGGGCCAGCTTGCCCATTTTCTTCCCTCATCAACTTCAGAACTGAGGGCTTTTCCCAACATGGGCTCACATACCCATTTATTTTTAAGATCGGGTCCACGTACCCATTTATTTTTTCATCAGTTTTGGACCCATGTGTCCACTTTCTGTTACCATTGGGCCCACGAGTCCCTTTTTCCCTTTTATCCTTAAGTTTTTCTCTCTGGTAATTCAGTCAGTTTCCAGCAAACCTCGAGTCATGCTGACTCATTTTATCTTTTTACTTGAAATTTTCAAAAAAAAATGTTTTCTCTAAAACTCACATTTCTATCGAGGAGACGTCTCTACTCATCCCAGAGGGTGCTCCCAATCAGGGATTCCTCTCTTCTGAATCATTGATCAATTTACTCGATCCTCCCTCCACTGTAAATACCACATTTGCAGCTTTATCTTCAGTAAGTCAAGTTAGGTTAGGAAATAGGAAAGTTAGGGGTAAACGAGTTCCAAATAGGTATCTGCAACAATTGGCACAAAAATGCGTAGAGTGTGCAAGGCTGCCAAACTTTTTAGAGAATACCATCCAGCTAGATGAAATCCTATATGAGGATGAGAATAACATAGATCATACTTTGGGAGTATATAAGGTGGTATCAGAGAAGGATCCCGAATCCAAGGATGAAATCAAGGACTTGGCTGATGCATATGCATCTAGAGTTAGAAGATTTGAAGAACCATCAGCCACAGGGAATGAACCGACCAAGGAACAGAATTTAGGAACCCTGGAAGATCCTAAGACTATCATCATCAGTGCAAACCTCACTACCTCAGAAGAACAATGTTTGATCAAAGTTTTGGAAGAATATAAGGACATGTTCGCATGGACGTATGAAGACATGTCGGGATTAGATAATGCATTGGTTGAACATTGATTAACCTTGAAACCTAGAACTACCCCGGTCAAACAAAAGCTCAGGAGGTTCCACCCTGATATTGCACTCAAAATGAAAGAAGAGGTCGACAAACTACATCAAGCAAAATTCATTAAAGTTGTCCTATATCCGCAATGGGTGGCTAACATAGTCCCTGTTACGAAGAAGGATGGACGGATTCGGATTTATATAGACTTCAGGGACTTGAACCGAGTGTGTCCTAAGGATGATTTTCCTTTACCTCATATCGATGTTTTGGTTGATAACACAACTGGATTTGAAATGCTTTCATTCATGGATGGCTATTTTGGATACAATCAGATCCGGTTAGCTGAGGAGGACCAAGAGAAGACCTCGTTCACTACACCTTGGGGAACATATTGCTATGTTGTCATGCCCTTTGGGTTAAATAATGCTGGTGCTACATATCAGAGGGCTATGATGGCTATCTTTCATGACATGATGCACACCCTTGTAGAGGTGTATGTGGATGATTTGGTTATCAAGTCCAAGAGTCGGGAAGATCATTCTGAAGTGCTAGGGAAAGTTTTGCAACGAGCTAGAGAATACAAGCTAAAAATGAACCCTAAGAAATGTACATTTGGAGTTTCATCAAGAAAACTACTTGGGTTCATAGTAAGCAAAAGGGGCATAGAGATCTACCCAAACAAGGCCAAAGCAATTATTGGTTTGCCTCCCCCAAAGAATATGAAAGCGCTTCGAGGATTGATTGGGAGGTTACAATTTGTCCGCCGGTTTATCTCACAACATTCCCAAAGGTGTAAACCTTTCTATGAGTTAACCAAGGCGGGGGTTGAGTTTAAATGGGATTCGAAGTGCCAGGAGACGTTTGATGGGTTGAAAACATACCTGGCAAGTCCCCCTGTACTTAGACCACCAAGTCGCATAATTCACAGCATAAAACACATGTTTTATAGGGTAATATGTATGATTGACCTTAGAATGATGCCAGGTCTTTTAAAGTTGATTTGAAGCTTCGCCGAACGAAATCGGATGCTTTCCGAGGTTTTACGCAAAAAGCCGTAATTTCCGAGCGAAAGCCACATGTAAATCATGTAAACACGGAAGTTGGCTGAATGACCAATTCCTAATGATCATTCATTAAAGGTTATGGTCATATTCACACCCCGGACAAGTTTTGTTGCATACCGTGCCTTTTCGGTTTGCCGTCGGAGTCATTTTGACCTATATCGGATCTTATGTTCACTGCCCTAACTTCCGGAAAAAATTCTGAAATTTTGGAGGGTGTGATGGCTGATCCAATGCTATAGAAAGCTTCTTCGGCCTGTTATCTTTCCAACGCAACAAACGGCGTCGAATTCCGAGTTCGGGAGTGTTCGCAATGGCTTCCAGAAGAAGGACGCGCAAAAACAGTCCCATGCGCCCGGGTCCCTGGTCACATGTGCCCAGGACCCAGGGCATGTGCCCATGCACCCTACCAGTGAGGCACGTGACATCGTGCCCTCACTTGAGGGCACATGCGCCCTACCCTTGAGGCACGAGGGAACCAGTTTTTCACCGGGACTCTACCACTGAACCGATCGACCGGATAAGGTCGAATTTTTCAAGAATAGTGCCATGTGCCCCCACTGGGAGGCACATGCGCCCCTCAGTGGGGCGCATGCGCCCTGCACCAGGGTGCATGCGCCCTGGGGTAGGGCGCAAGGAGCCCTATTTTTTAGTCTTGATCGCGCCGTTCGTTCTCCTATAAATTGACTCTGATTCTGGTCCTTCCAAAGGCATGAGCACGACCCCCCAAGTATCTCAAGACGTCCAACCTCCCTCCTTTATTGATTTTGTGATTTTTTGAGAGAGAATTTCAAGTTTTTAGAGAGAAAAAAGTCAGTTCAAGAGAGAGGAAGGTTGTTCTGCAGGTGATCAGCCAGGTCTCTTTCTTCTCCTTCTACAGCAGTGTGTGGACGTCTGATACCCAAGATCTCTTCATAAAAGTTCTTCCTCTCCAAGTCTTATTGAGTTTAAAATCAACGGTACTTGATTCTGAGGTCAGGGCTGGTCGTGACAAGCGCAGAAGCAAAGTCGCGCCTGACAGATCCTAGACTGCTGATCGGCTTTTTTGACATCCCAGATTTAGCTATATCTTTCTCTATTCATCTCAGAATCTTTCTGTTCTTGTTCCTATCTCTTTATTTCGTGATTATCCATCATCCCATTATTTTTTTATATTTTTTGAATTATTTTTAGTCTGTTTTTCCGAAAATAGAAAAAGAGGGGTTAGAGATAACCCGAACTGGTCAGTTTCTAGTCAATTGTGTGTTTCATGTTGTTTTCTTTACATATACTCTACTTTGTCAAGTTCTAATACTCTTTTCGCTTGTTTATTTGTCTAGTTGCACAGAAAATCAAGCACCCACATGTTGAGGACTCTTCTTCATCGGCCGGCCGAAGAAGGAGAAGCTTTAACCCACTCTTCACGCTAAGGTACACACGGTCATCTTTCATCTTTAATTTCATAAATTGGAACCCGCGGTTCCTGGCGACCACATGTATTAATTTTATACTTCTCACTCCTCCCACATGATCCGAACCGTCTCTTTGGTGATCGAGCGATGCCAAGGGATGAAAGTTCAGGGATCAATGTGAGTGTGAGACCGAGGTGAGAGTTGCTTTCCGTGCTTTATTCCTTTCTTTTCTCATCCCCTCTTTAGGTGACGATCTGGATTCACAGACTTCCCTGAAAAGGAGAGGACCCCATCGAATTTTCAGAGTCGACAAGCACCTGGCGCCCTATAAATAGGGCACAGGCGCCTTACAATTAGGACACCAGGCACCCTATAAACAGGGTGCTTGGAGCCTTACATAGGCCATTTATCTAGCATAGTCTCGCATATATATATCATTGAAGACCTCGGGTCTAAGAGGGCTGAGTCTGAGAACCCCTTCAACAAAATCGATGAAGGATTTAACCACTTTTTAGGCCCGCGGATAAGCCAAAGTCAAATAAATGGGGACGACAGTGTCTTCACGGATGTCCTGACCCGTTGCATTTGACCTATATCTTCAACTATTTTCTTACACTTACTTGCATTTCTTTAAACCCAGCATGCATCATGCATCGTTACACATCATCTCATGCATCATCATACTCATCTTTCATGCCAACCCTACCATTACAGTCTTTCTATAGCTCTTGTAAGGGCCTTTGGTCTGCCCAGAAGATCCGTTTTAATCTTGTTTCAACGATGATTTCATTAAAACAAGAAGTTATTCCATTTCGAACTGCACCGGTATTTCTGAGTAAACCCGATGAATTTGAAGAACCCAACCTTGGTTGATTGCCGGTTTCATCTTTACTTTTCGCAATTTACTTTCTAACGAGTCCAGCACACCATGTAGTACGGGTCCTGGCCGGCAACAATTCTCCCCCACATGAGATTTTAGTTACTTTCAGTACAATTATTCTACCTAATCAATCAACCAAAGTGAAGGTTCCGATAAGACAAAAGGAAATCTTGGAATCAGGTAAAGTTTCATTCCACTCAACTAGGCCAATGAGGGCGTGTCTAAATCTACACCTTGACGTCACCTTTTCAGTTCATTACCACTTCATTCCGCTACACCTTACTACGTTTCACTACATTCGCCTGTGCTACATTCGTGTCATTCCCCTACAAAGCCGACGCCAAGGCGAGGCAAGCTGTAGACACACAATTTTGGCCTAGTTGGAGAGCTTAAATTCTTGTTTTCATGAAGAATATTTGAAGGGAATCGTGTTTTCCAGAAGAATCAGGCTTTTTGGCACGTTCCGAAGAAGATCGATAGGACGTTGGCCGGGGTCAAAGCGCCCTGTATATAGGGCACCTGGCGCCCTGTATATAGGACACCTGGTGCCCTGTATATAGGGCACCTGGTGCCCTATTTATAGGGCACCAAGCCCCCTACTTATAGGGCACCTGGCGCCCTATATATAGGGCACTTTGCCGCGTGGAACTGCTTTTCGGAAATGACCAAAGTACTCTTTTTTGGGCTATAAATAGACCCCCATTTGGAGCTAGAAAAGGGTTCCAACTCCGTACCACCCTAGACCTCATTCAATACCACGTTCCTAAGCCATTTTCACCTCCCATAAGCCTCCAAACTGATCTAAAATCACCCTCCGAAAATCCCAAAAACTTGTTTGTTTCTGCTGTCCAGAAATAGGGTTTTTCCTCCACTTTGGAAACCTCTATCCATCTCTTCTCTTTCATACAGCACCCAAATCACCCACCACTAGCTTCATTTGCATATTGGCTACAAGGAGGAGCCCTACTTCGTTCCGGAAGCCACCCAGCACTCCGGAGTAGCATCACGAAGAGGGGAAGAAAATATGCCTGAGCCAGATTTAGTGCCCCGTATACAGGGCGCTTTGACCTTGGTCAATGTGCCCTATAAGTGGGACACCTGCAGCTAGCACCCTATATATAGGGCACCAGCAGGGGCAGTAGCCAGTTTGCACTTTTCAGAGTCCAATCGGTTGTTCGATCGGATCTTTGTTCTCTATTTTCATCTTAGAACATATTATCACTTCATTTAGCATGCATTAAGTCATTTTGCATCTTCCATATACTTAAAAACATACCAAAAATAGGGGTTGGGATTTCTTCCCAATCCAGTCAGTTCGTTTTCTTTTATATGTTTAAGATTCATGCCAAACATGATACTACACTCATGCCAGAGCTAATGATCTTCACTTGTTTTCGTGTTTCTCCTCAGGACATTCTTGGGTGAACCCGATCGAGATGAAGCTTAAGCCCGATCGGAAGTGTAAGAGCTCACTAAAGCTCTCCTCCTTCGGCTGGCCGAGAAAGGAGAAGTCAGAACCTAGCAATCTCCCCATTTCAAGAGGTATGACGGTCAAACTTACTTTTCATTTTGTTTACTTTACACTTAATCACATTTTGGAGCCTTTGGTTCCTGGCGACCACACATACACATCCACCACCTCTTCTTCTCCCAAGAGAAGAAGGAGAGGAGGATGGAAGAGGGCATAACCGCCGCGCAGGCCGCTTCCGGGTGCCTACAATGTATTGATTCCTTACAAATTCAACCAACCTTATCTTAACATAAAATTACCCTTGGTGAGTCTATTTTCATTTGAAACAAACAAGGGTCTATTTTGACCTCTCCTTCATCCGCAATGGCTTCTACAACAAGACTGCATCGATAAAATCCACTTTCTGCAAATTTCAACCACTGTGTTGTCAGAAAATTTACAACATCTTAGAGATAGATTCAGGCCAACATATCTTTTAAAAAACCTTCCTCTATGAGTGATCTTTCATTTTCAACAAACAGAGGTCAATTCTAACTTCTGTAGCATCTGTGGCAAGCTCCAGAGTGAAGTTGCGCTTTAGGCTTCTAGTTTCGGATCGGACACCTACATTAGCATTGAGCTTCATCAATCTTTCACCAAATTAGCCAATATTTGCTTCCTTTTTTCTATAAATTCATAATTTAACAATCATCATGTTTTCATCATATTACATGTATTTAAGCATATATTTTACATTTTAAGCATCTTAAACACGCCTAGAAGGGGTTGAGATCTAGTCCCAATCTGGTTAGTATTCTTCCTTTTGTCATTTTAAGCATATTTCTCTTATGAATACTACACTTATTTAGTTTCTAATACTATTTCAACTTGTTTGTTTTATTGTGTAGTGACAAAGCACATCATCCGGCATAAAAAGTAAGCTTAGGCTCTTTCTTCTCAGCTAGCAGAAGAGAAGAAAGTTGGAACGCACAATCTCTCAAGCACAATCTCTCCGCTAAGGTACACTTGGTCAACTTTTAAATATTTTACACTTCCTCTTGTTCACTTTCGAAGCCCGTGGCTCCTAGCGATCACATAAATCACTCACAAAATTTTGGCGACCATAAACCCACAACACTGACGAAACCAGAAGAGGAGTGACATTCTAACCGGGAGAACCGACGAGGGCATCCACACCAACAACCGTGGAAGAGGCCATGGTCATGGACAACAACAAAGGAGAGAAGGTGATGATCTCTCCAAGAGGATTTTTTATGCAAGTCATAGGAGAAGCAAGCCTAAACGTTATCTCAAGAACGTAAAGTGCTACAATTGCCAACAATATGAGTACTATGCATTAGAATGTCGTAACAAAAAGGTGGATTGAGGTGAGCAATCTAATTATGTTGTTGTACAGGTGTTGAGGAGAACCCGACACTTCTCCTTTCTTGGGAGGAGATATCAAATCAACAAAATGTCTAGTTCCTTGATTCAGGAGTAAGTAATCACATGTGTAGAAAAAAGGAGCTCTTTGTGGAGCTTTCTAACCAAGTTCATGGTATTGTCAGTTTTGGAGATTCATCAAAGCTCCAAGTAGAAGGAAAAGGAAGAGTTCAAATTTTGCAAAAGAACGGTATGCCTCAATACATCTCTAATGTTTATTATGTGTAAGGAATCATCTATAAAAATTCAGTGTAGCGAAAGCGACGATTCCTATGGGTTTCTTTAAAATCTATCTCAATCGAAACCGAACAACGAAAATTGAAAAATGATCAAATTGGGTTCGAATATACCTAATAAGGATTCATATAATCTCATGGAGAGAAAGAATATGAGCTTCTCAAGCTCTTCAAACCATTTAAGTGTCCGGTCTCCAGTAGTATCCACACGAACTTCATCCAAAGCAAGTTCTTCCTTTGCGCCGGCCTTGAGAACTCTTCACGAACGGAGCTCCATCAACCATGGACACCTTCTAGAGAGAGGAGGAGGTAGGGAGGAGGCTAGGGACGTGATTTTCACCCTTGTCTTGATAGGGTTTGGCTGAAACCATTAATATTTATAGAGAATTTTGAAATTTTTTATAAAAACTCAAAATCTCTCTAAATTATGCCTTTTCCCCTGTACTTGTGGATAAGTCCTTTTATGTGTGACCCACTAGACCCAATAGCCTATTTTGAGGCCTAAATGAAATAGAATAATTCTATTTGATTTAATTAAATCTATTATCCAATAATGGATTAATCGACCTACCGATTATAAAGGGTACAAGTCACATCCCATGATCCCAAATGGCTATGGGGATAATCTCATCTCCATTGAGCCTTTCCATCATCAGTTATCGCATGGATATAAACCCTTATCCATATAATGTCCTGGTCAGAAAGGAGTACGTTATCGACTGTCAACTCCTTAGTGTACCAACTCTATAGGATCTTGTAATCAGAATTGGATCAATTGGAAAACTCCTTTTCCAATTATCCTAACTACCCCGGCCAAGGATTTAGAGTACTATCTCATAGGACATTCACTCTCACTTACCGAGAGTGGATATTCCCTTGTTGTTCACTCAATTGCCTCCATCGGTTTTTCCTTGTACCCGATCCTTCGCTGTACTAGACCATCTAAATAGTAATCCATAAGTCAATGGTCAAAGCACAACTTCCACCCAACAAGGTATCTTTGGCGACTTAGGTCAAAGGTCTAACTATGCAACTATGATAATAGAAAACCCTAATTGATAGTTTGATAAAATACCATTCAGGATTTATAATTTGGTCAGTTCGGTTAACTCATTCAGCTAATGAGCACCTTTATGTGTATCTCAATGTGTCCACACTAATGGCCAATGAGATCCATCATCCTCATCACATGAGAAGACATCATATACACTAGTCTATCCCGATCCTTGATGTCCTGTCTCAAGTATCCTATGACTAGGAACATTTGGATCAATTGCCTCTAAATGATCAATCTCATTATCATGATCTCATCATGATTGAATCATCATTGTATTTGATTAAGAACTTCATTATGATATTCATATCTAATAAGAGCATATAATGAAGATTTGTCTTATTAATTGAATGAGATATATTTAGAAATGTCGAATCATATCATATATGATTGGCTTATAGGGCATACATTTCTATTAATCTCCCACTTTCACTAAAGCTAATCACCTATCTGGTTGATTTGTATCAGCTCGAGGTGAAGCTCAGACACTCTTTGAGTAACTGCTTCAGTTAGTTGATCTGCAATGTTATTAGCAGTAGGTACTCTATCTAATTATATCTCTATAAGCTATAATATCTCTGATTGTACGGTATTGCCAAAGAAGTTCTAAACTTCTGATGAGACATTGGCTCTATCCTATTATTTTCTCAAAACAATAGTATGCATTTAAAGAAAATTGGGAGAATCCCATATCATAGATGTAGTAGATGAAAATCTTCATCTAGACTACTTCTTAAGAAGTGTGCAACCACTGTGTAAACGTGTTTACATTTGATGTAAAATTTATAGTGTTCTATTGCATAGAACTCTTCCAGCTCACTGCACCACCATTATTTTGACTTAATATCAAACTTATTTGATTAGAAGTTTGTGTTTGTAAAACTACAAGACTTCAAGTCTTATCCTCCAGTATATAGAGATAAATTCTTAGTGCTTCTCAATAGTACCAAATGATATATCTCTAAACTATCCAATGTATCTCACCTGGATCTTCTTGATGAATGCTCATAACACTTAGAGCATTTATCATATCATGTATGTAGCATCACATTAATGGTAGGCCCTATGACAAAGGCATAAGGGTTCTATTAATGTGATCTCCTTATCTCTCAAGAAGTCTTCAAAGACATCATTTTAGAGAGATATACTCCACACCACATAGGTAAAAAACCTATCTTGGAGTTTATCATGTCAAACCCTTTGACTATGGTGATTACGTACATTAAATGGGTATTACTTTTAGATCTATCTCCATAGATCTTAAAACTCAAATTATGTTTGGAGGATTAATTTGATAGCTAGGCTCACTTATAATAACATACCTACTTCATTCTTAATGAGTAGTATGTCATCAACGTAAAATGTCAAGAAAGTAATAGCACTTCCACTTATCTTTTTGAATACACAAGGCTTCTCTTCGTTCTTAACGAAGTCATAAGATTTAATCTCATTAAACCTTATATATGATCTATGAGAAGTTTTACTTCAGTCCATAAATGAACTTAATACACACTCTTCTTGGATGTTATTGGGACTTGATTCTCTATAGTTATATCATATACGCCTGTTCCTCAAAATACCTTAGAGGAACACTATCTTAACATCCAGTTAGCTTATCTTATAATCATAGTGTGTAACAATTAAAATCCTAATAGATTAATCAATGGAATAGGTAAAAAATCTCATCATAGTCAACCATTTAACTTAGATGATATCCTTTTTAATTATTCTCATCTTTGAAGGTCTCTACCTTCTAATCCACTCCAATCTATTCTTTATTGATCCATTTATTTCTTATGTATACTATACCCTTAGGTAGATCTATTAAGTTCTAAACTTGATTAGAATAGATAAAGTTTATATCAGATTTTATTGTCTCTTCCCATTTATGAATCAATATCTCATATTGGTTCTATATAGATCTTAAGATCAATATCCTTATTATCTTATGCCTTTTTTCATCCATTAGAGTTATGTTCCACATATCTCTTAGGTTGAATGGACACAAGAATAGATCTATAAATTGCCAATGTGTAACTATTAATTAGCACCTTAATAGAAGTGTCATTGGGTTGTGGGATTAGAACATATTTTATATATACCTTGCTCCCATTATCTTTCTTATGGAGGAACTTTTTTTCTAGAAATGTAATAAGCTAAGCAACACATACCCTTATTCATAAGGGTCATATATTTAATATCCATAAGTTTTCTTTACTCCCACAAGCCAACACTTCATAGTCTTATATTCCAACTTGTTAGAGTTATATTTCTTCACCAGGTCGAGCATTCCGAAACCTTAACTTGCTTAAGGTAAAGTTTCCTTTTCCATATCCTATATGGAATAATCAGAATAGACTTAGAAGGTACCTATTAAGAACAAGTGGTTATAATGAGTACATAGCCAAAAATAGACAAAGAGGAATTTTGCAAAGCTTGTCATTGCCCTCATTGTGTCCTACATAATATGGCATCTTATTTTAGTTACTCAATTAAACTAAAAGGTGTAAAGAGGTGTCCTTTTAAAATTAGATTCTATTATTATTCAATTATGTGTGAATTATGTACTAAAATATTTTCCTTGATCTTATCAAAGAGTTATAATACACTTTCCATTAGTATCTCTACTTCATTCTTAATCTCAAATAATTTCTCAAAGATCTAGGATTTGTACTTCATAAAGTACATATATCCATACTTAGAGACATCATTTTCGAAAAATAATGAAGTAGAATTATTCTTCTTTAGCCTTAATAGATATGGGTCAACATACACCTATATGTATGAGTTCTAACAACTCATTAACCCATTCTTCATATCTATTTTAAGCTAAAGTGTAAATTGATTTAAATCAACTCATTTTCTCTTAAAAGAAGTATTCACACATAGCATGAGAGCCAACATATAAAATATGATTAAACAATTTATTGAGCTCCCACTGGCAAACACTGCCATTCATTCTTTTAAAACATCTATCAATTCCATAGCTTAGAATAAATCAACATTTATTCAAGCTGGAAATAATATAATGTTCTTGTAAAAGGATATAATAGCAATCTTAATTATTAAGACATCTCCATAAGGCTATTAAAGAATTGTACCTCCCACTAGTAGTGATGCAACTTTTGTACCATTTCATATGTAGGTCAACATCTTCTTTATTAAGCCTTCATTTACTTGTCAGTATCTACAACTCCTTATAGATATAAAATGCATATCCGGTATCTCATATCATTAGATGCATCTATAGTATCTAATATTATGATATACACATATAGTATCTAATACTATTAAGTGTATATTTAAAACAAGTAAATGTCAATGACTTGGATGTATGAAGCTTCTCAAACTCCACCTTTGTATTATATATAATACACTTTGTATTTCCTCTTTCACTTACCATCATCATGATAGTGTAAGAATTTTATCTTATTCTAGCTTTATTATCTTGACCACCTTCTTTTACTATTAATTATCTCTTATTTCTATCTAATGATTTTACTTCTTTTTATTGGTCTCATCAACTAGAATTAATTAAGATATATTTTTATTCTAACTTCTCTTTAGTTAGCTCATCACTATGAGCCATGATGGATCTCATATCCATCTATCCATGTTGTCTCTACAATTTATATCTCATAGAGACTAACATTTAGTTTAAGGCAAACAATGCATCTTGTCTATCTTATCTTTCTTTAACATCATTGGATAATCTAGGAGATACCTACTTCTCAAGTAGGATAGTTAATTGATCAACTATGAGAACAATTCTCTTAGTTCTAAACCGGTCTAAGAAGTGTGAGCCATTAAGTTATTTGGCATCTATTATGCCATACTAATGGTGATTTATCATCGTATTCTACAACTGAGATATAATTTTATTAATTTAACATTACAGACATTCATTAAAATTATGATATAATCTTTCATCCTAATTTATGCTTCCACTAATTTTATATGAATTTGCATAACCCTCATTATGCAAAAACGGGATATCACGATGAAATCTTAGTGGGGACTAAGACCCTATTAACTTTATGGTGATAACCTTGTGGGAAACACAACAAGTCATCTCATACTTAATAGGTAGGTAACTTTTACCAATTGCAACCCTTGCAATTCTTAGTCATTCAGTCTCTAGAGTTATAACCTTGTGGGAAACACAACAAGTTATGTACTCTAGTTAGGTCAAATATGCTTGTTACATTATGAGGATGAATTCTTAACATAGCCTTTGTGAGAAACACAACAAGGCCATGCAATGATTCACCCCAAAGTTCAGCAAATGCCTTGGCCATGATCACCAATCCCTTGTTGAATGAGTCTTGTGAGAAACACAACAAACCCATCCAATCTAAGATTGACCATCAAGACCATAACAACGGAAAGCTACGTGGGTAATTCTTAATGTCTCACGTTTATCGACCTAATCAAAACATGGAGAGCTTTATTTTAATCTTATCAATAATATGTTCTAAGTATATATAATACCTTTGAAATATTATATATCTTGGATATAACATGTAGCACACATCCACATATCAAATATGCATAAAAATAGGTGATCATGGACTTAACCCTAATCATGCACATAAGGCACCCCTATAGGTGCAAATCCTTGCTTCAGGTGCTTGAGTTGCCCACTTCAGAAGGGTGCTTCTTCAAGTGGTCCCGCTCACCAACCTTCCACGAACCGGCTTCTAACTCTTACAAGCAACTTAAGGGTATGCAGACCCACAAATGTACATAACTTAATAAGAAACATTGGTTTTAACCAAAGAGAGTACATTAATGGAGGGAGGTAGAATATACAATCAGATTGTATAGGGAGAGAGGATGCACACACAGACCCCATTTAATAACATAACCATAAAAAGCAATCACAAGCCAAGCATAATCAAGTCCATGATCACCTCCATACACACTAACATTCATCACATGAACATAGAGCGCATATGTGATAATTATATGAGATATATCATATATGTAAGAATAAAATTATATTTTTTTTTGAAATTCTCAATTTTATGCGTGTTGAATTTTTATGAAATAAATAGTATGAAAATAGCATGACAACAACATATAAATAATTTACATGAAATAAAACATACACATCTGAATTATTTAGAACATTCATGCATTCCCAATACTGTGCAAAGTCAGAAATTAATGTCCCAATTTATATTCTATAAAATCTAATTTTATAAAATTAATTAAGACACTAATTATTTAAGTTGAATATTTAAAACAAAATTAAAGTTCAACTATGAGTGAATCTATGTAAATAGAGCTTAACATCATCTAATATATCATTAAACACTTTAAAACATATTAAATAATATTATAGAATTTTTTAAATTTTTTTTAGAATTTTTTTGGCAATTGTATAGATTTTTCTATGATTTTAAACAATTTAAAATCATGAAATAAAGCATCTGGCGCATTGTGCCGCGTCCTCTGGCACATTCCGCCATGCTCGCATGCACCCACGTGCGCCGCCAGGTGCGCCGGCATCTTTTGGCGTGTGAGCCGAACACCGTGCGCCCCCTGATGTCCGCCCCTCCACAACTCCGCCCAATGACACTATTCATCAAGGAAATATGTCCCCCCCTTATGGTTCGTTTGGATGCTTGTAAAATGTGCTACATGGGCTAGTTTTCGGGAAATGTCTATCTATTTGGTTACAAGTAAAATGACAGTCCAAGTAAAATGTGCTCCGTTGACTTGCCTAGCACCTGGATTTTGGCATCCAAGAAATTTCTTCTGACGCCATTTTCGGTGAACAACTTACAAGAGAAAAAATGTAAATCTATATGAGATAAGGCTGTCATTCCAACTTAATTATTCAAAAATATATTTAATTTTAATTTGTTTTTGTATCCATTAAAATAACAATATATGAATGATATACATTTACGTGATAGGTACAAATTAGATTTTAATATGTAAATATTTTTAAAAAGTTAAAATAATTTTAAAATATTTTACAAGTAACCAAATAATTTTAAATATTTTAAAAATTGATTTAACGTGTAAACATTATAATTATTTTTTATTAAAAATTTATTTTCTAAAATTTACTTTCATTATTTTTTATTTTTCTATCAACTAAATACAACATTGCCTTAATCGTATAATATATCTTACTTTACATTTTCATGTCTAAATAGTTTTGTCAAATCTAATTATAAATTAAATCAATATTTATATTTTATATTTTAAATCATAATCTTCAAATTAAATCTCTTTCTAAAAATGTAACTCAAATATAATATTTCATCACATAATAAATTTTGAATAATAATTATGGTTAAAATTTAAAAGAATAAAAAATATATTACATTTTTCATAGAGGTAAAAGTGCTGCGTGAGATGATTTTACAGGTTACCAAATAAGGTATCCGGTATTTAGTTTTCATGGAAAAGTGGTTACATGTAAATTAATATCTTGAAATTTTACATTTACCTGAAACTAAACGGATCCTTAACTCGGACATATCTCCATATCCCGTGCTCAGAAAAATCTACAAAAATGTGTTGGAATCCTCATCTAATAAAGATTCCAAAATAGTGAGCCCCATATCTAGAAAAAATCTCAACCAATCGTAAAATAAGGAAGAAGAGGCGGCAGTCAACGAGATTCCGTAGTAAATATCACCATTTTGCAACAAAGATAACTCTTTATCCTGGAAGCTAAATATTCTCCAAAAATACAATTTAGAATGCTCATCAAATAAAGTTTCTAAATATGTATATAACAATGGGAAAACAGGGATCCGCAGAACCCTAGTTCGTCGAAAAAAATCTAAAATTCTCTCCCACCACCGCCGTTCAAAGCAGGAGATCAAGAGAAAAGGTTAGGTAATCACATTACCCATTTCCTAAAGCTTTTTCCATGCCTCAATTTCATCTATGGACGGAGATTTCATGAAATCCCTAAATCCGGGTGACGATTTGGGCATGACAGAAACACAAATTTTGGAGCTTCTCCCAAACTCTACAGAGATCTAAACTTTGAATGGTTTTTGGCATTGGAAAGCCCTATATCACGATATTCCACCGAAGCCAACCAATCTTTTATTTGAGTCATACACAGATCATGGTGGCCTTGTCAAAATAGATGTTTACACAGATTCAAGAACACATAAATAACATGAAATAATGTCGATTCGATGTTAGTTTCGACCGAGACTTGAATCGGGCTCTGATACCACTGTAGGGAATCGTCCATAAAAATTTAGTGCATCGAAAGCGATGATTCCTATGGGTTCTTTTAAAATTTGTCTCGATCAGAATCGAACGACGAAAATCGAAAATAAAAAATCAATTAAATCGAGTTTGAATATACCTGATAGAGATTGATATAATACCATGGAGAGGAAGAATATGAGCTTCTCAAGCTCTTCAAACCATTCAAGTGTCCGGTCTCCAGCAGTATCCACACAAACTTCATCCAAAGTAAGTTCTCCCTTTGCACCGGCCTTGAGAACTCTTCTCGAATGGAGCTCCATCGACCATGGACACCTTATAAAGAGAGGAGGAGGTAGAGAGGAGGCTAGGGGATTGGTTTTCACTGTTGGCTTGATAGGGTTTGGCTGAAATTATTAATATTTATAAAGAATTTTGAAATTTTTCATAAAAACTCAAAATCTCCATAAATTACACCCTTGCCCCTGTACTTGTGGATAAGTCCTTTGTGTGTGACCCACTAGGCCCAATACCCTATTTGATTGAGGCCTAAAGAAAATAGAATAATTCTATTTAATTTAATTAAATCTATTATTCGATAATAGATTAATGGGCCTATCGATCATGAAGGGTACAAACCACATCTCATGATCCTAAATGGCTATGGGGATAATCTCATTTCCATTGAACTTTTCCATCATTAATTACCGCATAGATATAAACTCTCATCTATTCAATGTCCCAGTCAGAAAGGAGTACGGCATCGACTGTCAACTCTTTAATGTACTGACTCTATAGGATCTTGTACTCAGAATTGGATCAATTGAAAAACTTCTTTTCCAATTATCCTATCTACCTTGGCCAGGGATTTAGAGTACTATCCCATAGGACATTCACTCTCACTTACCAAGAGTGGATGATTCCTTGTTGTTCGCTCAATTGCCTCCATTGGGTTTTCCTTGTACCTGATCCATCACTATACTAGACCATCTAAATGGTGATCCATAAGTCAATGGTCAAAGCACAAGTTCCACCCAACAAGGTATCTTTGGCGACTTAGGTCAAAGGTCCAACAATGCAACCGTGATGATAGAAAATCCTGATTGACAGTTCGATAAGATACTATTTAGGGTTTCTAATTTAGTCAATTCAGTGAATTCATTCAGCTAATGAGTACCTGTATATATATCTCAGTGTGTTCACACTAATGACCAATGAGATCCATCATCCTCATCACATGAGAAGACATCACATACACTAGTCTATTCGGATCTTTGATGTCCCATCTCAAGTATTCTATGACTAGGAACATTTAGATCAATTGCCTCTAAATGACCAATCTCATTATCATGATCTTATCATGATTAAATCATCATTGCATTTGATCAAGGACTTCATTATGATATTCGCATCTAATAAGAGCTTATAATGAAGATTTGCCTAATTAACTGAATGAGATATATCTAGAAATATTGAATCATATCATATATGATTGGCTTATAGGGCATACACTTTTATCATTATGTTCCTAACATGAAAAGCAATATTCTTAGCATCAGGAAGCTCTTAGAAAAGGGCTACATAGTACACATGGAAGAGTCGATGCTTATCCTAAAAGATTAAAAGGGTCTTGCAAGAGTGCAAATGTCGAATAATAGAATGTTCTTTCTCCATTTGAAGACTATACTAGAGAAGTGTCTCTATGAACTCATTGAGAATGAGTCATGGAGATGGCATTTATGGTATGGGCATCTCCACTTCATCAACTTGAAGCAGCTAGCATCAAGATGTATGATGCAAAGTCTACCTGAAATTGAAGATCCAACTCACATTTGTGAGTCATACATTGGGAAAGTAGCACCGCCATCCTTTTCCAAAGGGAATCTTGAGAAGAGCATCTGCACCATTGGAGTTGGTGCACACCGACATATGCGGTCCTCTTGAAGCTGTCACTTGGAGGTAATTAATATTTTATTACCTTCATTGATGATTATAGTAAGAAATTTTGGATTTATTTCTTGAAACAAAAGTTTGCAACTTTTGATGTATTTAAACATTTTAAAGCTCGTGTTGAGCTAGAGAGTGGTCATAGGCTAAAAGTCCTTAGGTCTGACCGAGGTGGTGAGTACACCTCATATGTGTTTAAAAATTATTGTAAATAGAAGGCATCTGGCAACAGTTTACAACTACATACACACCACAACAAAATGGCATCGCCGAGAGGAAGAATCGCACCATTCTTGAGATGGTGAGGACCATGATGAAGGAGAAGGATATGCCTGAATCATTTTTGGCAGAAGCAATTACTTGTACTGCCTACCTACTCAACCGGAGTCCAACAAAGGTCTTGAAGGACATTACTCCACAAGAAGCATGGAGTGGAGAGAAGCCAAGTGTTGACCACCTGCGTATTTTTGGGTGCATTGCTTATGCACAGATACCAGTTAAGAAAAGAAAGAAGCTGAATGATTATGGCAAAAATTGCATCTTTATTCACTATAGTGGTGAGTCAAAAGCTTATCGTCTATATAATTCTTTCAAGAATGAAATTGTGGATAGCAAGGATTCATCTTCAATGAAACTGAATCATGGAGATGGACTAAGGAAGCCAAACAAGTAATGATGGAAGAAGTAGAGGTTGAGCAGCAACAACCTCTACAACAACATGCACCATCTTCTCCACAAACACCTAACAGAGGAAGAGCAACATCAACCCAAAGCACTCCGACATCACAATGCTCAAATTCTTCTTCAAGCAGAACCCCAATTAAAATGAAGAGCTTGAGAGAGATTTGTGAGCATCTAGAAGAAGGGAGAGATACAAATCTCTTTTGCTTATATGCAAATCATGAACCTCTCACATACGATAAGGCTATGGAAGAACCTTGTTGGAGAGAAGCTATGAAGGAAGAAATTCAAGCCATTGAGAAGAACAAGACATGGGAGCTTGTTTCTCTTTCAGAGGGATATAAAGCTATCGACGTCAAATGGGTATATAAGACCAAATGTACTATTGATGGAGAAGTTGAAAGGCACAAGGCAAGACTTGTAGCTAAAGGCTATAAGTAGAAGTATGTTATAGACTATGATGATGTCTTTGTCCTACTTGCCCGACTTGACATGATGAGACTATTAATTTCTCTTGCAGCTCATCACAGATAGAATATTTATCAACTAGACATCAAGTCGGCATTCTTACATGGCCCTCTAGAAGAAGAAGTCTATATTGATCAACCTGAAGGTTTTGCCATCCAAGGTTTGGAGTACAAGGTATAACGACTGAAGAAAGCTCTTTATGGCTTAAAATAAGCACCAAGGGTATGGAATTCTTGCATCAACAACTATTTATATCAGAATGGATTCGTACAATGCCCATATGAGCATGATGTCTATGTGAAGCAAGGTGAAAATGGAGGGTTGCTTTTTATATGCCTTTATGTGGATGACCTCTTATTTACAAGGAATAGCCAAACAATGTTTGAAGACTTCAAGAAGTGCATGCATAGAGTGTTCTAGATGATAGATTGTGGACTTATGTCCTATTTTCTCAGACTTGAAGTAAAGCAAGAAGAAGATGGGATCTTTATCTCTCAAAGAAACTATGCAAAAGAAATTCTTTATAGATTCAAGATGGAGAATTGCAATATTATTAGTACACATGTTGCTACAAGCTTGAAGTTGACCAAGGAAGGAGAAGGAAGCACCATAGATCAACTCTACATCGAAGTTTGGATGGATGTCCAAGGTACCTTACCATCACTAGACCTGATATTGTTTATGCAGTTGGTTTGATGAGTAGGTACATGGAATTGCTTAAGAATTCTCATTGGGTTGCTGCTAAAAGAATTCTAAGGTTTGTCAAAGGCTCTGTTGAGCATGGTCTCTTCTATCCCTATGGCAAGAAAGCACAGTTAGTTGTCTATTCAGATAGTGACTAGGGTGGTGATCTTGAGAGAAAAAGTACCATCGGTTATATTTTTTACTTTGGTCCTACAACTTTCTCTTGGAGTTCGAAGAAGCAAAGTATTGTGGCTCTGTCAACATGTGAAGCAGCATATGTTGCAGCTTCATCTACTGTAAGTGAAGCTTTGTGGCTTAGAACCCACAAGTTGAACCCACAAGTATTTATGTTGACAATATGTCAACCATCAAGCTTTCAAAGAATCCAATAGAACATGATCGAAGCAAGCATATCGACACCAGATTTCATTTTCTCAAGGAACATGTGAAACAAAAGAATGTGTAGTTGATCTACAAAGGCACTTCCTACTAAAGCATTTGTAAAGCTTAGAGAAATGCTAAGAGTCAAACATAGAAACATAGTCAAGTTTGAGGGGAAATGTTAGAGGTTACAAATTGAATAATGGAAGTTTGTGAGTTTTTTTATTTTAATAAAATGTTATCGTTGGGGAGGTGTTACGTAGGCAATATTGGGAGAGTTTTTTTTTTGTAAGAGGTGAGGTGTTACGTGGGTGGATTTCGAAAGGTCTTAAAAAAGGAGTTTCTAGGGGAGAGTTACCTAGCCATTAATCCATTGGGGTTACCATGTGGAGAGGCCTATATAAGGAGGACCATTCCCACTCCATTGTACACACTTCTCACATATTTGAGTCTTCTTAAGCATCTTCTTAATAGAGAGTATTTGTTTTGAGTATTTCTTCATTTCCTTTGTATGATTTGGTTAAAAGAGTAGTTTCTTTTATTCTCTCTATTTTTATTCTTAGTTTTTGATCTAACATAGTCTAGAGCCAAGTTTCTGACTACCCTTTTATTCCCACAGTGGAGGATGGACCTAATTTTGCTTAGGCACCCGCTCTTTCTTCTATTGCCAATACTTTGCACAAGTGCTCTACTTCTTTGATCCTCGCTGCTCCATATCTTCTTTGTCTGTTCCGAATTAAGGATTGTTAGCTTCAGATTCTGTTCAACTCACATGACATCTTCGTCTTCATTTTTTATTCTTCCATTGCTGCTCATCCCCCAAAACAGGAAGTCGACTGCCAGTCCTACAAGGCCTTGCCATGATGCCCCTCTTCATTCTTTTTCTTGAGCTCCAAAAATAGGAGCTACGGCTGGTGCGCGAGGGATTGGACGAGGCTGCTCCTTCTTCCTTTTTTGTTGTTTTTCTTAATCTAACTGATAGAAGACAATGAGGAGACACGGGACTGGGCTTGGATTGGCCGTTTTGCTCTTGATTGTGCGAGATGACACCCACAAGGGCTTCACAAAAAAAGGGGGCGATGAGATTTAAATCAAAATGATATAAAAGAATTGATTTGGGATGATAACTCTTTCTAAAGAAATTGAGTGTCCGAAAATGCCAGACAGTTCTTTCGAGATGTAAGCTGATGTGGGTGATGAGTATCGACATGGAATCACCTGTGCATACCGGCACTCTATCTTCTCACCCACCACCGGTGGCTGCCCTAGACAAGGACCTTGCGGCACCAAACGACAGCTCCCCCGTCAACCTTCATGGTGGCATCAACAATTGCGGGTAGTAGCAACACCCCGCAATGGTTCTTCGCGATAGCATGCGCCAGTCGCAAAACAAAAATCTTGATTATGCGGCTGCAGCAACCCTCCGCAATATCTGCGAACCATCTAAATGGCGATGGCATTTTCCGACCACGTCGGTGACACCAACACGTTACGACGAGGGAATAGCCGTCGGGAGTCCCAAACGCACAAACCTCCGTGTGCGAAAAAGAGAGAAAATAAAAGAGGAGAGAGAAAAAACAAAGAAGAAAACAAAAAAGAAAGAAAAACAAAAGGGAAAGAGAAGATAAAGAGACAAAATAAGAAAAAAGACGAGGCAAGAATAAAATTATGATGACGAAAAAAGATGAAGGCCAGTCGTGATTGAGGGTCCAAGCCTTTCTTGATTCCTAGGATGTTCAAGCAATGTCAAACTAGTTAGCTCTTCTTAAAACATATATGTAAATGATTTTTTATGCAAATATATACAATATTTCACTTATTTTGAATGTCCCTTTATGTTATTAAAATTTGAAATGAGTGGTAACAACATTATCTTGACTTAATGTAGGTATCCTTGCATATGTAGCCAATCATCTATATTTTCAAACTATGATTGATGTTATCACACGAATTAGATTGGGATTAAAAGTCCCAACTTCGAAATATATCTATGATAGTGAGTTGGATGATGAGGTCAATGAGTTGACCTCTTGGATGGATGAGTGCAATATAGGAGTGGGAATATAATGTAATGTGCGATGGATAGACCGAAATCACCAAAAGAGCAATGATGATAAACTTTCTCCTTTACTATTGTAAGGGTACGTGCTTTTTGAAATCTCTTGATACATTGGAGCAAATAAAGATTGCAAACTAATTATTTGGTCTAATGAACAATGTTGTCAAGAAAATAAGTGAAAACAACATTGTTCAATTTGTCACTGACAATGAAACTTTTTATAAGACTGTAAAAAAAAGTTGATGGATGTCACACAATATTTGTTTTGAGTGCCCTATGCTACATATTCTATAGATTTGATATTAAAATATTTTGAGAATAAGGCATCTGACAAATCTTTGTTATGCCAACAACAATTAATTACATCATTTATATATGAGTATTCAAAACTCTTGCATATCATGAGAGAACAAACTAATTGTCATGATCTAGTGTGACCTAATCCAACAAGATTTGCCACACATTTTCTTGCATTAAAAAGCTAGTTGAGAAGTTGACATGACTTAAAGAGATTCAGACCTTCATCAGGTATACATCAATTACATGGCTAACCTTCACGACAAAATAAATCAGTTTGATATATTGGCAAAGATAGAGTACATTATTAAAAATAATGTGGTGAAAAAGAGTGCAATATTACTTGTCTATGATAGAACCACGTATACATATGCTAATATTAATAGATTAAAAAAATATTTGAAGAAAAATTTACAAGATTTACAAGTGGTCCTTATAAGCAAAAACACAATGCAGGTGATCATGGCCTATCATAGAGGGATGTTGACTTAGAATACCTATTTCAAGAAAAATATCCACTTTCAACATGAATGGACGACAAGGATACCTCTTCAACTCCAAAATTTGACTTCAATGATTGAACATAGGCTAAAAGAGAACTTGATAGCATAATAGATGATGATGAACATGAACAAATGCAAGAACAAGAAGGTATTCAGGTTCCTTGTACGGCACCAATCCAATAGGACCTATCTCACACCACAACAGAGCCTCCAACCATAGCTCCAAGTATTTCTATTGACCAGAAGAGTACATAAAGAAAAGAAAGATTTGAAAGATTCAAATCGTTGAAGGTGTATCAATGCAATATTGGACAGGGTAAGTAAGAAAAGGAAGCGGAAAGAGAGAAAAACTAGTTGTCAAACAAAAATCTGAGTCCCAATGATAGTACCCAAGCACCCTCCTCAGATGATAAGAAGGATGAGTTCATTCCACCTACACAATAGTAAAATCATGGTGGTTTAGGTAGAGGAGGAGGAGAAGGAGAAAGTGGTTGATCCAGTAATATATGTGTGAGTGGAGCAAGGCATGATGATATGGGTCAACAGCAACATTCAAGTAGAAGAAGTCAATACTAAAATCAAATGATTTTTTTTGATGAGCACGTTGCAACAAATTGTCCAAAATCTGCTTCAAACTTCAAGCCAATTCATCCTCACCTCCCGCTCTAGCATCTTCAAGTATGTATGATTTTAGTTAGATGGCCAAGTCATTATTTTCATATAAGTACAGGCCAATCATAAGTGACAAGTCTCAGTGGAGCATTCAAGAAACTCAAAGAATAAAAAATATGAGAGTTAATTTCGTAGATGGTGGTTATAGGAAGGTATCATTTTTATTTGCATATAAATTATACAATTCTCTTTTTTTTATTGAAATGAATATTGATGTTATTTTATATCTATTTGTCATAATATGTCTAAGATAGTAATAGTCACATAAATGTGTGTTAGATGTTATTTTCAATTTTTTAAATTTTTCTGGGTACTCTCATTTTTGGGAACTAAACATGTTTTTTTTGAATTTTTTAAAAAGAAAAAAATTCTCGATCTAAACCAATTTTGGACTGTAATTCCTCTAAGAGAATCAGTTAGGATTGGTCCAATCCAGACTGGATCGGCGCTAGTTGATCCTGGACCCGATTCTGATTTGGCAATCTTTGTAGGCACCCCCTCACCTTGAGGGTGAGGGGTGCCTTGTCGCCTAGGCGATGCCTTGAAAACAATGACTTCAACAATGACACTTTTCCTTGGCAAGTTATAAAAAATGCTTTTATTTGCCGGTAATCCTTCTTCCACTTAAAGTTGTTTAAGGCCTAAAAATGAGTAAATAAAAATGTGAGCAGTTAGGTATGAATATTTTATCCAACCATAGTGAGGTCCTCTAAAGAATTTGTAATGTGAAAAGGTTCGAGTTTCCAATAAAAATTGGATCTCCCTTAGGAAATCACATGGCTCAAGGGTGTAGATTGGCAACCATTGAATCAAAATATGAAGAAACAACTATAAGGGTGGCAACGTAAGCTGCTCTTCACTAGTGGTTGTCTAAATGTGTGTTGCAAAGCGTTCCCTTGCCTTATTGCTCTATATTATAGATCTCTAAAGGTGATCGAATTTTTTCTCGCGAGGGGTCTCAAATAGAAAAGGTTTGCACTTGGTGCCATGGTCCCAGGTATGCAGATCCAAACAGGAGGATGGAGTTAGTTTGGACTAGTGAAAGTGGAGACCACACCACCCTATCCTACCTGATTTCCAAACCACCTAGATTCAGCTTTAGGATGGCCAAGAATTTCTTCTCAAGTAGCCAGATAAGTTTATGTTTATCCTCCAAATTCTTTGCACATTTGCCTCCTTTCAGAAGATATTTTCTGTTGAGTCTTTCTCATTTGTCTTCCACAATGTTAAAAGAGGATATTGATAATTTGTTCTTACATTAAGGGATAATTCACTCTACGAAAAACACTTTTTAAATGTTGGAATTTGAATTGGCTGGAACCTAGCAGCACTTCTGAGCTTTAAGTTGCATAAATAAGTTTGAACAAAGTACAAGCTTGACTCATAAACGAGTCTGAACAACTCCCTACTCGACTCGATAAACTCGCGAGTTGCTCGAGTTACTATTCGTTTAACTACTTGATTAAATATTCATTTAATTACTCTAATAAATAATTAATTTAAAATGAAAATTTATTTATCATATATATTATATATAAATAATATATAATACTTAATTAATTGAGATAACATTTTAAAGATAATAGATGAATCTTGACCATTCATCTATTATAATCAATGGTAAAATCGTGACCAATCGCATATTGGCCTCTACTCCATCGCAAATAAAGCCCTAAGAAGTAAG
This sequence comes from Cryptocoryne crispatula var. balansae, assembly GCA_036172225.1. Classification (NCBI taxonomy): domain Eukaryota; kingdom Viridiplantae; phylum Streptophyta; class Magnoliopsida; order Alismatales; family Araceae; genus Cryptocoryne; species Cryptocoryne crispatula. The sequence continues at coordinate 14,834,502 of CM069933.1, read as the reverse complement.
AATCTCACTTTTCTTTCACTATTTACCATGAGCAGCCATAGCAGCATAGCATGACACTCCCTCCCTCGAGGGCTTCGGAGCCATGCTCTAAACCACTACCAAACTGCCATTAAGCTCCCATCAAACAACCAACAATGCCAAGATCCCATTTGTTTGATAGCCAATGGCAAGCACTTGTCAGACGGCATGATGGAGATGTTTGACGACGCACATGGTTCTTGCCTCCGATTCACTTGATGGTGCAACAATAGATTTGACAGTGCAACAATAGTTGGAGGCTTTCGCGTCGGAGAACAATCAGGTATCCTCCATAGATCCCTAGTGCTATGCAAATGCAGGTTGTAAATCGATTTGTTGGAACCGTGCAACATTTCTTTGGTGGGGGAATCATAAAGGAATGGGGCATATAACTTCTTTGTTTTCATTTTTTGACGGCATAGCGGAGATGCTCGTAAACAGGCATAGTGGAGATGCTCTTGTCCTATGACATAGTGAAAGACGTTTGTAAATGAGCGGCTTGTTGAGCCAAGCTCGAATTTGTTGAGCTCATAATGAACCAAATTCAAAGAAGACACTGCGAAACTCATTGAGTATTGAGCCTAGTTTGAGCTCTCATAAAATTCATCAAGTGTAGCTTGAATAGAACCCTACTCTGCTCGGCTCGTTTGCACCCCTACATGTAATCATGCCAGATAAAACATATAAAAAATTGGGGAGATGTGAAGGAGTTATGTTTCTCTATTCTATCTGGGTAGGTATTGTTCATTGTTGTTGGTCGGTATCGATCGAGATATGACGAAGTCTTGTTGACCCCCACCCCTACCCCAAACCCAACATCCGATTTCTTAGGCCTTGTTTGATTCGGTTTAATAATGTCTTGAGTTTGATTCGGTAAGATGGGAGCATTCATATTGTTTGGTAATTTTAAGTTGTTAAGATCTAAAGTCAGATCAAAGTGGCGATTATGGTCTGAATCGGTAAGTGGCACAACATGCACTTAAGGCTGAGCATTCTATTAAAGAAAGGACCATTTGCAGCATCAATCAGTGATAGACTCTCAATAGGAGATTTTATATTATATGATTTTTTAATATTTTTATTTTATAAGTTAAAATAAGACATTACAAGATTCAGATAGTGGCAATTTCTAAATCTAATGAAAATAATATATATTATTATATTGTAATAGAATATATATATATATATTATTAAAATTATCATATGTTATACCATAGGAGTATTATTGACTATTTTATATGTGCTAATCTTCTCAGTAATGTCTTTGCATGCGAAAGGTTTGTTATCATTTCATTCAAAATCATATATCTATATAAAGGTTGTAAACAGGTTGGATCCGATATCAACTTTACCTATTTCCGATTCCTATAACGGTTAAATGATTTCAATTTTGATTTCAATTAAATCAGAATCATGATCTTCTGATTTCGCTTTGATTATTATTTTGTTATAGGAATTGGAATAATTCGATAATTTTCAAAATCTATAATATATATCATTTTTAAAATAAATAGTAAATAAATATTATTTTATATAGTATATTTTATTTTTACTTTTTTTAAAACTTATATATTAAACTTTTAATAATTTATTCATTTATTATAATAGTATATGTATTTATTTTTATTGAAATCAACTAAAAGCACACGGAGTCAAGTGTTGTCAAATAAATTGTTCATATTTGAGATTCAGGTGTTAGTTATGTCTACCAAACAATCTTAATCTATTCAAATTTCGGATTTAGCCAATCTATCGAATAATCTTAATTGTTTATGCCCTGTTTGGTTAGAGTTTCATTTTTGGTACTATATCAATATTGATATTAATATTTTTAAATGTTGAAATATCAATATCAAAAGTAACAGGAGAAATGTACATTCAATCTGTTTCAACCGATCAGCCTTAACAGCAGGTCCGGTCACAATTTCAATTCAACAGAAGATCCGACTTTGAGGATTCTTTGCATTCCCGCTCCAAAATTGACGGCAATCGACAGAGGGACGTTAAAAACTCAATAAAATGTCCATTTTACCTTCTTAAAATCCCTAAAGTCAATCTAGCCGATTGACGTTATTTTCTTAAGATACTAGGCGTACTTTAATGCCCGAGTTTCATTTTTGGTACTATATCAATATTGATATTAATATTTTCGAATGTTGGAGTATCAATATCAAAAGTAATACAAGTTGACACTTGTATTACATAATATGCTTTGTTTGCACTACAAATTTTAAAATTGATACAATTAACCAAACACCTCTTAATGGTTCCTATCAATATCAATTTTAAAATTAATAGTGATAGAGGTACCTAATAGTGTTACCAAACAGGGCATAAGATACTAGGCGTACTAAACAAATTTTGATATCTACTTTATGATTAAATATCTCATCAATTATTTAAAAATATCAAATTTGATCATGATATTTGATGAAATACAAATGTATATGTCAATATAAATCTAAAAAGTAGATAATAATTAATTATTGTTTGTATTGTATTTAAGTCCTGTTATAAATCAAATATAACAAGTTTTCACTTCAAGCATATTGATATTTTTTAATTATAACTAACACATTTGCAATCATAATATTTTTACTCTATTTTTAATAATATTTTGAAGTTAAAAAATATATAATTAACATGATGTAATAAATAAAATACTATTGATAATCTATACTCACAAATTAGATATGATAATTTTGAATTATAAATCAGACATACCAAATTTTTGCCTTGAACATAATAACATTTTATAGTCATAAATCACATATAATTACCATGATATAAAAATATATTAATATTTAATAATTTAAATATAATTAGCATCTTTTTATAAATCAGATATAATATTTTTTAACTCTAAACATAATATACTTTGTAATCATAAATTAGATATAATAAACGTGTAATAAATCAAATAATATTTAATATTTTTATTATTTTTAAATCTTGATATTAATCAAATGTAATGATTTTTTTAAATTTATTGATATTTTGTAATGAAAATAAGATATATTAAACATGATGTGATAAATAGATTTGTAGTCATGATATTTTAATTTCAAATATAATAATACTTTATAACTAAAAAATAAATATATTAAAAATATTTAATTTAAATTTTTATATAAATGAGATATACTAAATTTTACTTTGAATATAATAATATTTTGTCTTATTTTGATAAGTAAAATAATATTTATTTAATTCATATATTAAAAAATTGCATCGTTATTTGTCTACAGCAGCATAAATACGAAAGGGTATTTTAGATATTTCATGATTTAACTTAACGTCTAACGTCGTTCTGACAGGACTCGACGGACCGGAGTGCTTGTTAAATTTTTTCTCTCCACCGGATCATCCACAAAGAAGCTTGGGTCAACGGATCGTCCAGATTTTCTTAAATAGATGGCAAATTAATTTTTTCAAAGTAATACAAGTTGACACTTGTATTACATAATATGCCTTGTTTGCATTACAAATTTTAAAATTGATACAATTAACCAAACACCTCTTAATGATTCCTATCAATATCAATTTTAAAATTGATAATGAATCAATGATAGAGGTACCTAATAGTGTTATCAAACAAGACGTTAGATTTCAGTTATCCGTGTAACGCATTTAGAAGTAAGAAGTGAATCTTAAATGTTAAATCGTAGCATTATGAAATGCCACCTTATGGTCCGTTTGGTTAGAGTTTCAAATTTGATACTATATCAATATTGATATTGATAATTTTAAAGGTTGGAGTATCAATATCAAAATTGATACAAGTTGACACTTACATTACATAATGTGCTTTGTTTTCATTACCAATTTCAAAATTGATACTATTAACCAAACACTTCTTAATGATTACTAAGAATATTAATTTTAAAATTGATAGTGACTGAGGTGTCAAATAGTGTGACCAAATGGGCCATTAGTCTCTGTTGTTCTTTTGCTTTTAGAGATTTTGAGGATGTGCTGGTCACGTTAAAGGAGAGTCATACACTCTATTAACACTGAGTGACTTAGCCCCAGTTGGTCTTTCATGGTGTCTTTTGACACTGGTCCTTGTCTTCCATATGTTGACTCTGACTTGTCATGGCTTGGTGCCTAGTCAACCTTTGACTTGATAGTCAATAATTGGTCATCGACTTGATGGCTGGTCGACTAAACTTGTTGGCCGGTCGATTTTTGAGTTGATGGTTGGTTGATTTTTTTACTTGAATAGTTAGTTATATCTATATGGAATGATTTATTAATCTTAGGTAGTATGACCTTAAATTTGATTTCATATCATATTGATTTGTTGCATTTGATTTAGAGTCACTAAGTCGCAAGTCTATGCATGGTGCCATGTCCACGTGATCTTGAACAATTTAACCTTTTTTAGCTTGGCAATTGGTCATCTTGGGTCTTTTTTGTGTTTTTAATAGGTTCCCTTGTCCGATATTTTATGGGCCACTTTCTTTCTTTAGTAAGCCTACCTTGGCCTATCCCCCTAGGGGGCCTTCTCCTCCTTTCTTTTTCCTTCTTTCCCTCTCTTTGGGAATTCACTTTTTCTTCTTACCCTGCTCAGGACCTTCAGCCGGAGTCTCCTCTTCCTTGAGTGGGCAGAAGCCCTCTCCTTTCCAAGTGCTCTAGTGTGTCCAGGACAAGGAGGGCAATAAGGTCTCTCCCTTCTATTTGGATTGCTAGCAATGTTTTGAAGGGGTGGTAAACTCATCACCGTTAACCTTTTTCTCTTTGACTTGGTCAACAGAGGTATGGGTGGTAAGTTTACCACAAGGATCATGGGATCGGGATCGAGATCGGGATTCGGGACCTCCGATCCGATCCAGATTGGCCAATCCTCTAGAAGAAAGGGCTATCTCGGTTTGGCCGAAATTTATTATTTTTTATAAATTATAAATTTTTTTAAAAAATCAGAAAAATCATAAGAATAAATAAACATTTCAAAAAAAATATATGAATGACATTCTATCAAACAATACTATACAAAGTAAGTTCCTTTCAAGAAACTGTCATATAAACACCAACTATCATATAAGAGAGATAAGAGAGTTAAAACAAATATTTATAAAATTTAAGTATATAACATATATTTATAATCCTGAATTTTCTATATATGTGATAGTATAAGTGATAGCTTAAGGTGGATCGTTGGGGAGAGGGGTCCAGGTGGAGCCCTAGTCAATGAAGGGGAGGGGGAAAATGAGAATGAGGGGCGGGAAGGGAGAATCGGTCCAAGCTCCCCCTTATTGGGGGGGATCGGACTGGAAATTGGTCTGGAATCGATCAAGTTCTAGCGATTCCGATTGATCCGGCTGGAAGTCCGGGCCGGATCAGTAGTTCCAGCCAGAATCATATCGGCAGGTACCGATTTGATCCAAGAATCGGCTGATCCCGATCCGTATTGGTCGATTATGCAATCCATGGTTTACAATATGGTCATCCTCCTCTGTCACGCCCCGGATTTCCTAATTTGCGCAGCGGAATAAATCCGGAGACGGGACCGGGGAATTAACCCCAAAACTACGTCGGTTTGGAAAAAAAATCATGAATCACAGGTCCCAGTTAATAAAACAAATGATTCAATCCACAAATAAATCATACCTCGATTCCATATAAACAATTCATGAACTAAATTCTCTGAACCTCTTCTCCACTAAACCTGATCCACTACGCTTCTGCTGCGCTACCTGATTTCCTGAAAAATGTTAAAAGATTTGGAATGAGTCGCACGGACTCAGTAGGACTTATATCCAACTTTCCTATTATATTAATCAATCTAAATGATTGCAATAAATGATAAAATCAACACAAATCAGATTATATCATAATCACTAAACTAATTATCATAATTCAATTATTTATTTGGGTCCTTTCCAAAATCGATTAACCGAATGAGCCTGACTCTACATGAACCAAACTATCTATCACTTAACCAACTGATCTATTCTATATGACATGCCACTTGGACTTACATGAGCCTACTATGCATACTTTAATACCATTTCCATTCCATTTGTCTGAGTAGATCATATGCTATACATAGCGATCCTCACTCCAGCTCTAAATATATATAAGAAGTACCATATAGTAAGCTAAATCCCAAGTACGTCTAGGCAGGGGCGTACTTAGGATAAACCGCGGTATCCGGGATCGAAGGATGCACCGGATCAATCTATTTCCACCGCGCCACGGGCGATTATCGTAAGGCCGGAGGAGCAAACATTACATCACATGCATCACAGCATCAATAACATTTCACAAGCAAGCCATACAATCACTCAGACAATTCTATTTCAATACCCAATTATGCAATTTAACTTAATCAAATAGCCAATCATTAAACCATGTCAATCATTCCATCCATTCACATAATTATGCAATTAATCATAATCATGCCAATAATCACAATCAGGTCGACACATGCAAACTATTCAATCAATACAAAAATTCATGCAATAGACCCAATCAGGAACAATAATTCAATTATATTGCAATTCATACAATTGACCCAATCAGAATAGAATATGCTACATAATTATACAAGTTAACTTTAATTGATCACAATTTAATATCAATTCATAAAATGATACATATTACATGATTATGCAGCTAGTAATGTTAATCAACCATATTCCTTCATTATCAAGCAATTCCAAACTTATCTAAATTAACTTAAATAAATCAAGATCATTCATAACATAGATCGGATATAAATATGATCATAAAAGAATTATAATTCTATTTTCATAATTTAATACAATCGACACATTTAATCATAATCATATCTGACTAACTTCTAATAATTACTAACCCATGATCAAACATAATTACCACTATCTAATGCATGTCATGAAAATAGCTAAAACTATGCATGAATAACATGAATGGTATTTAAATGAATCTATACAGGCAATCAAATAATTAAACTACCATTTAATCAGTAATTTCTAACTATTTATCTAATAGTCATATTTTAACATTTTAATTAAAATATCGAGATGCTATGAAAAGTTGGGATGCCTACCTCAAGGCGATTGGTAAATTCCCACGTCCAAGAACCCAAGCCAGATTTGTCACGAGGCGATCGAGACAATTGTGATACCGAATTGTCCTCCAATCCTAAAAGTATTAAAAATGATAACTAGATTAATTAAAATACTCAATCTGATTAGTAAAATAATTTAGAGAGAGAGAAACAGGAGAGAGAGAGAGAGAGAAATAGGTGAGGGAGAGAGAGAGCGCATAGAGAAGAGAGAGGGAAGAGAGAGTGCGGCAGTGGGGAGAGAGAGGAGGGAGAGAGAGCGTGAGAGAGAGAGCGCTGGCGGGGAGAGAGAGGGGGGGGGGGGGGGGGGGAGAGGAGAGAGAGGCTGGAGGGGGCGCTGCACCGCCCCACTCCGCGGCGCAACCGCATGCGCCGGTGGCGCATCGGCCGCCGCACGCACACCGCGCGCGGCGCGGTTAAGTCGAGAGGGGAGGGAGAGAGAAGAGACGGGAGAGAGGAGCGCGAGGCGGAGGCGGGGGCGACGTCGGCGGCGAGGGAGAGGGAGCAGGAGGGGGGGCGCGGCCGGAGAGCAGGAGAGGGGTGCGGCGGGGGTGCGACGCCGGTGAGGCACGACGATGGCGACGTCGACGGCGATGGGTGCTGAACAGAGAAGAAGAAGAGGAGGAAGGGGGAGCGCGGGAGCGCGGCGACGGCAGCCCGCGGCGACGACGACACCGGCTGGACGCGGCACCGGCCGCGACGGGGGCGACGTCCGCGGGCCTGGGAAAGAGAGAGAAGAAGAAGGAGAAGAAGAGGAGGAGGGGCGGTCGCGGCGGCGACCTCACGACGGCGGCTCGCGGCGGTGAAGGCGACGACGGTGTCGACAAAAGAGAGAGGAGACAGACGGCGACGGTGATCGACAAGGGCTGGCTGGCTCGGGGAGACGACGACGGCGAGGTGGTGTCGACGACGGCGGTGAGGCGGTGAGGCGGCGTTCCGCGGAAGAAAACGGGACGGAGGCGGTGGAGGAGGAGGGTTCGAGAGAGAGAGAGAGAGTTCTAGAGAGGGAAGGGCAGGGGAGGCGGTGGAGGGGAGTGGGGTACGGGGCGAAAAATTGATTTTTCAATTTTTTTTATTTTTACGGGACGTTACATCCTCACCCCACTTTTCCTTCTTTCCCACTTCTTTTTCTTCCCCTATGTGCCCCAGGTGTATTTGTTTGCCCTGCTCACATAGGGTCCTCCTGCACCCGACTACTGTCATGTGCCTCCTCTCTCCTCTCTCTCTCTCTCTCTCTCTCTCATCTTTTCTGGCCCATCTTTTCCTTTTCCTCTGGCATCTCTCGGCTGCATGCAGAGGGATGGGGGCTTGCCTTCTCTAACCGAGTGCAGGAGTTTTCTCTGGGAAGCCTCTATCATCTTCTCCATCTGGTGTAGAGACTAGGCCAACCTTCCTTCTTTTCTCCATTGGCAGTTGCAGTGGCCATCGGGTCATTGGGTGTGCACACTGGGCCACTGCAATGCCTTCCCTTCCTGGCCTTCTTTCTCTCTTGACTTGGCAAGCTTCGACAAGCCAATGTGTTGGGGCTTCTTTACTAGTGTGTAGGGGTTTTGGTGAGCAGGGGCAGCAGTCAGCATCTTCTTCCTCGGCATGGAAGCCAGCCAAGCCCCTTTTTTTTCTCCATGCCTCTTTGCTCCCTTCTCTGTGCCTCCTGCTTTCCTTCTTCCAAAGCGATGTAGCTGCACCCAACTTTTGGTCTCTTGGTGCACAGGGGTAGTCGGCTGCCCCTTTGCTCCAGATAAGGCCTCATCTTCTGCTTTTCTATTTTTTTTCTGGTGCACGGGAGCTTTCAAATTGAGGACCTTCTCTCCTCTGATCACAATGGATGCAGAGGAATAGCCAGAGCTTCTCGTTGGTCTGTTTGCTGCACCAGCAGCCACAGCACTGTTGTACCCAGTAGGTGTTCTTCACTGGCTGGTGCTCTCTTGGCTGGTACACCATCTACCTGGTCTGTGTGCAGGCTTCTGAGCTGAGGTCCTTGACTGGCTGATCAGCATGACTGCATCAACAAACTTGTATAAACAGGCCCAATGGGCCCACCTAACTATGAACTAAATGGACTAAATGTCTTTTATGGATTTGGATGCTGACTTAAACAGAATGATTAGCAGCTCTTAATGGACCGATGGACTTAATGGACCAGCACTGACCAACTGGAATTGATTATTATTGATCCTAAACGGCTTTTATTGGAAGTGAACACGAACTATGATTGAGGACTGCTAAGGATAGAAATGAGCTGGGCATATAAATGCCAACTGACATCTTGATAAACATTAACAGAAAATTTTTATGGACAAATATTAATAATAATTAAACACATTGGCCTTAAGAGCCTCACACCTCAAGTGCTCTCTCATAGTACTCGCCCAGTGAACCCAATGTGCCAGCTTTCTGTCCCTCACGCTCATAGCTCTCAGCACGTTCCACCTTCCTTCCCCCCTGGCTTCTACTTCCCTACATCATCACAACGCCACCACAACTCTTCAATCCCGCATGCCAGCTCCCCCTTTCCTGGTGCTTCTTTCTAAACCTCCCACCCTCCTCTCCAAAACTCCCACACCACCACCATCACCTCTTGAGCCTCTGCCATCCACGCCATATTTTTCTTACACTACCCCTTTGATGGAGGTTGAGCAGTCCAGATGGAGCAGTGTGGCCCATTCACTGTTCCTCTCAATTCCACTCTCAAAAGCTAGTAAGCTGGCTTCTCCTTTCTGTCTCACCCTGTCCGATCCCCTCCTACAATTGCGGCCATGTCATGCTACTTCTTCCACCATTCCTCTGATCCCAACCACCTCTTCCTTTCATGTGTCTGTACAGCCTCACCACCGTGCCTTTACAGTCCAGCGAGTCCCTTTCTCTCACTCTGACCATGCTCTCAGTGTCATGATGCTCACCTTGACCCCTCCACTGGGCACCCACAGTAAGGAATCCATCCAACCGTAATTTTTCTTCCATCACCCCACAGTCCATCATCCTTCCAGAGCTGCCTCACACAGCCTCAGCTGTACTTCGTGGAAGTTTCTTTTGCATACCAGGATGTCTGTTGCAGTGACTACCGTGTGTTCAGCCCATGCCCATGTCAGTGCTAGCCCACATCCTGTGTGCCAGCCGGTTCAACTGGTTCAAACCTGTCAGGTGCAGTCCGAAGTTGCCATAAGCTGGACTCAGTTGATTCTGGTCACCACTGAGGATAAAATTTTATTTGGGTTAAGATTTTGTAAATAGTTGGATGTCAGTCATGTATGATGACTGGAATGAGCACCATTTCATATTTTCACAATGGTAGTTTTTTCCTGCAATCTGCGCCACATGTTAATATGTTATTGAAGTCCATGGACATTGTAAGCGGACACTAGGGGCCCATTCATCCTAATTCTTCTGATTGAATACTCTTAGTTATGGAAGTTACTTGGTAGATAGACTATTTTCTCTTGCATTTGTAAACTGTCACCATATATATCTTTTGCTTTTAATGTAGTACTTCTCTTCATGTTAATTTAAGTGCATTATCTTTTTTTTCATAAATTCACTTATTAATCAGGTGGGATTTGATTAATTCCTATTATTTTCTCTCTTCTCATTTTTTATTTTTTTTGGATTAAATGATCTTACTTCTTTCTTCATCTTTGTGAATCAATGATGAGCTTACATTTTTCCACTAATGTTTATTGAATGACTTTACTTGATGGGCATCTTGGCACAATGTGCTTAATACTCACTACCATTTGACATACCCTATTTTACGTATTGACAATTTGTTTTCCCGTACAGGTTTTTCCTCTTCTTATTGAGAAGTTCTCATTTGAAGAGCAGGTTGCACTTGTATGGCAATTCTTGTGTAGCATCCCAGTGAATATGATGGCGGAGTTTCTTCCATGGCTTTCATCTTCCATTTCTCCTGAAGAACATCAGGATATGCAAAAGTGCCTGCAGAAGATAGTTCCTCAAGAGAAGCTTCTCCAACAGGTATCAAAATGCTTATATTAACCTAAACTATATTTGGGTATTTTCAGTATAAATGAACTAATATGGGGCTTTCATTATAACATGAGATATTTCATGAAAAACTCTGGAAGTACGTACCTTCTTTCTTACTAACTTCATGAATATTGGCGATTAAAGGTTATATTCACTTGGATGGAAGGAACTGCTTTGTTTTGTAAAAGATGGAGTGTTCAAGATAATTCTCAGGAGTGGTGCTGCTTCAGTTGTGGGCCGCCTCAGAAAATGGACGATGCTGATGGACAAGTTAGTGCTTCTGGATCCTTGAAAATTGGGAAAAGGAAGCATGTCTGTTCAGAATGTGGTGCTACGGATTTAGCCAGCACACATCCAATAGATGACATATTGCATTGGCACAAAGCAATCAAAAGAGAGCTGGATGATATTGCCAAAGAGGCAAGAAAGATTGAACATTCTGGTGGCTTCTATGATCTATCAACCTTCAATGCAAGATTGCAGTTTATTGCTGATGTTTGCATTTTTCACAGGTCTCTTCTATTTCTGTCACATGTCAATATTTGGGTTTTTATAGTTGATTTGAAATTTGAAGACATTGCTAATGCCTCTTTAGACATCGTTTGCAATGAAGCTTGAAAATACTCTGTTAAAGAATATCCTGTGCGTATTGGCCTATCTTTACTTGAACATTTTCATTTACTTCAATTCATCAAAGATCCTAATATACACTTTTAGCATGCTATACTCAACTAAACTCAAGCCTTAGTCCCAAATTACTTGGGATTGGCCATATGGATTCTTGATTTTGAGTTATCACTTCAGAGATATTTAAATCATCTAAATCATATTAAATTACCTTCCTTAGTTAACCTAGGTTTACCATGTCCTTTTTAGTTTCTGTTATTTTAATATTTTCTACTTTTCTTATTAGAATCTTCTCATGTCTATGTGTAATACGTCCAAACTATTTCAATATTCCTTCTATCTAATGTAGTATGATCACTCATCTATTTTAACATTCTCATTTCAACAACATTTATTTTAAAAGTATGTTTTCCTTTTATTATTCAACATTCACTACCATACAACATTGTAGGTCTTATATCTGTACGATAAATTTTTTCTTTCAATTTTATTGGCATCTTACAATCACATAGAACCTCTGTAGCCAGTGTCAACTTCATCCAACATATTTTAATTCTATGATTAACATCGTCATTACATTCTTCATCGTTTTGAATAATTAATTCAAGATAGTTGTATTGAGTTTTTTGAGATAATATTACCCCATCTAAACTAACACAATCATCTACTTATCTTTAGTTTTAATTAAATTTACAATACATGTATTTTTTTTTAGTTCTACTTATTTTGAAACCCTTAGTCTCTAAGTATTTTTCCACAATTATAACTTCCTATTCACTTTTCTTTGTGTCTCATCTATCAATACGATATGGTTTGTAAATATCATATATCAAGGTATATCATCTTGTTAATTTTCGTTAATTTATCCATAACTAACACAAAAAGACAAAGACTTAATGTAGACCTCTGATGTAAGCTGATGAAAACAAGAAAAATCTTTATTTCTCCTCCAATTGTGTATATGATAGTGGTCCCTCCATCATACACATCTTTTATCATTTGTATATACCTAACATGCACTATCTTTCGTTCTAACACCCACCACAAAATCTCTCTTGAAACTATATCATAGGCGTTTTCTAAGTTAATAAACACTATATGTAAATTTTTCTTCATATTTTGATATTTCTCAAACAAACTTCTAATAAGAAATTTTTTTTTCAATTGTAGATCAACCAGACATAAATCCAAATTGGTTAGTTGAAATATTTATACAAATTTGTAATCGTCATTCAATAACTCCTCCTTATAATTTCATGGTATAACTCATGAATTTGATTCCTCTATAATTTGCACAATCTTGTATACCTTTTTTTTAAAAATAGGTACAATGATGCTTTTTCTTCATTCATTTGACATTCTTTTCAATATTATAAATTTGTTTAAAAGTAGTTAACTATTTCATCTCTAAATCTTTCAATTATTTCCACATTTCAAGTGGATGTAATTTGGACCACATGCCTTTTTTTCATTATCTTCAATGTTTCTTTAACTATTAAAATTAAATTCTTCTAATATATATTAAATTAAATGTTGTCACATTCTCAATGCCATCTATGTTTTTATTAAATTTGTTATTAAAAATAGTGTCAAAATTATTTTTTATATTTTTTTGATATCATCGCCTTCGATCAAATTGTTTTACTTTTCTATCTTTTATGTATCTGACTTGGTCAAGATCTCAAGACATTTTCTCTTTTCATCCTTGCCAAGTTATAAATATGTTTTCTGCCTTCTTTATTTCCAAGTCTCTCGTATATATGTTTAAAAGCATCATCTTTTTCTCATCTAGTAGTCTTTTTTCGCTTCTTTTTTTTTGCTATCTTGTACTGTTCATAAGCTTTATGTTATCACTATTGGGCAATTTTTTATACCAATATTTATTATTAGTTTTTACCTTTAGCAATTCTTTGTTCCACCATCAAGTCTTCTTTTTAGGTAGATCATGCCCAGTGCTTTTTAACAATCTCTTTAATATTTATAGCAATGTTCATCCACATAACATTACTTTTACGTCTACTTTCTAATTATTTATGTTAAGAAGTTCATTCTTAAATATTTGTTGTTTCATGACTTCTAGCTCCCACTATTTTATTTTATAAGAAGTTAAATAATTTTTTTGTGAAAACTACTAACTTATGTTGACTTGTTAAGGTTTCACTCGAAATAATTTTACAATCCTTACAAATAGCACGATTAGACTTTCTTGTGAAAATGAAGTCAATTTTAGTTTTATTTTGTTCACTTTTAAATGTTATTAAATGAGATTCTCTTTTAATAAAATAAGTATTTGTTAGAATAAGATTATAAGCCATAGCAAAATTCAGGATATTTTTTATTTTTTCATTTAATTTTCCATTTCCAAAATCTATAAAAACTTTTTCATATTTATGACATTTGTTTCTAACATATCCATTGAGATCTCCTCTAATAAATATAATGTTTTATTTGATTCATTCTACATATGGTCATCCACATTCTCCCAAAATTTTTATTTAATCTCGCTACTTAATCCAATTTGGGTAGCATATGTATTAATTATATTAATTATCTCTTTTTTATAATTAATTTTATCATAATAATCTTTATATTTTTTTTATTAAAATAATTACATCCTTTAATATTTTATCAACAATGATACCTACCTCATTTTTATATCTTTTTTTTCATATATAATATAGTTTATACCCTGTATTTTTTACTTCTTTGCATTTCTCTTCAATTCACTTGGTTTCTTGGATACACGCAATATTAATCTTTTTTTCCCTATACTATCAACAAAAGTTTTTCTGTAAGAGATCTAATATTTCAAGTACTTATTCTTATTCTTCTTTCAGTCTTTTCTTTCTTTGATTTCTTTCTATAATAATGTTTATTTGCTTTTGATTTTGTTAGAAAATTTATATATTGATCTCTATTATGAACTAGCTTTTTTACCCACACCTCTCTTTAACGTGAGAACACTTGCTTATTTAACATCATATTAGGACGCTTATGTGGTACATTGCATTTAAGCAATGTCTTTACCTTTTTTATATTTTTCACCACCCGAGCTCCTGTGTAACACAGCGTTAGGTGTGTACGCACCAACTTTTATATCATTTAAATCTATATCTTGAGATGTGACTTTGTTTTATGTTGACTCTCATCCACCAAAACCCTTCTTTTTTCTCATTTGAGCTTGGGACTGCCATGGTGGGGTTTAAGCATGCTATACTAATGCCAAAATTTATTTTATCTGTTCTTATGTGCGTCAATCACATGGAAAAAAGAGCTTGAAAAAGTAGTATCTGCTGAGAATATTCTATGGAATGGTGGTCCTAATATTTCTTGCTAATAAACTATACATTGTTAGGATTTCAAACGAATGCACATCAAGTATACGATGAGCTCGAACACATATAGCATTCATGTTGGCACCAACCTTTTTACAAAAAAAAAAGAGTCGACAGCACATGAAAAGAAAAGAAGAAGGTTTGGGCCAATTTCTAGCTGGTCCGACCTCAAATTGGGCCAATTCCCAGGTCTGACTCCCCAATCCTTAATTGGGCCAAAACAGGCCATATATTGGTCCATGGGTGCAATTCCCAGCTGGCCCGACCCTGTTTTAATTTAAAAAAAATCATTTTTATACCTCTTCTTAAAGCCCATTTGTGCAAAGCCCATTAAAAAGGGAGAAAATGGGGCGCGGTCAACAATTGGCCTGGTCAACCGTGCCACATCAGCAGCCACTTTAGCTGGCCACATCACCTGCCACCTCACCCCTTGACCCATTAATGGCACGGGGAAAACCAAGGGACAAGTCAATGTGAGAGAACTCAAAGGGTAGGTCAAACTAATTACAATCATAGGAGAACTCGAGTTTGAATGGAATTAACTACCTAGGAGAAGCCAAAAGTCATCTTATATTCACTCCAAGGTTGTCCCTTTATCTCCCCCTAATTTCTATAAAAGGAGGAGGGCGCTCACAAGACAAGGGATTGGAGGAGGGACGCCGACAGGCTGTGCCCCTCCTGCGTGCCCCTGCCCGCAGCCTAAGAAGGAAGGAGGAGGAGCTCTCTTCCCGGCTTTTTTGTGCACCAATTCCTCTTGTTGAAGGGGTGCTTCCAGCGTCCTTCTCCACCTTCCCTTGCATCCAGCACTAAGAGAACAAGGTAGGGTAAGCATATACTAATAATGTAGTCCTCTAAGGACACCTCCCCTTCACCTACTCTAATTTCGCTTCTCAATCCCTCTCATGGCCTAAGCCGGCCTTCATCGACATCGGCAACCTATGGACTAAACAAAGCTCCTGTTTCACCCACCCCACTTTGGCCGACCCACAGTTGCCCCTAAACAGCCCCTTGAGCTGGCCTTTACACAGCCCCTTTGCGGCCCTTTTGAAATACCCAAAACAGACCCTGTTATGGCCCTCGCACAGCCCCCTTAAACAGGTCATATATCCCCATATTCAGCCTCTTTGTCGGCCCACCTCAATGACCCTTAAACATATCCTACAACTGGTCATGTTCAGCCCCCTGTGACCCCTTACACAGTCACATCCTGGTCCATAATCAGACCCCTACACACTCTGTTTCGACCCCTTGCTGGTCCTCTGTTCGGCTCTAAACCCTAAACCCTAAAACTGGTCATGTTCAGCCCCTTGTGACCCCTTACACAGCCACATTCTGGTCCATAATCAGACCTCTACACAGACCCTATTTCGACCACTTGTTGGTTAAGGATCGCGAGATTGGAATCGGTCCCTGGATCGGTGGGGACTGATCCGATCCGATCCAGGGCAATTCGCCAGAAGTTAGACCGATCTAGAATCGCTCTGGATTGGTCTGTTTTTTTTCCTTTCTGAAAAATATGAAAAAATCGCCAAAAATTTATAAAAAGTACATAGAATTCAGAAAAATTGTGAAAAATTGTAGTAAAGAAGAACATAAAGACGTTATTCAATCTTGGACATTTCAAGGCAACTTTAGTCAATTAACATTGACTAAATGACATACATCATACATCAAATCATCAACACATTGATACCATACAATCAATCTTACTCAATCACATAATACATGGTGTTCTTAACACTCATATTACATTTCATTAAATAAAGAAACAAATACAACTGTTATTATAACATAAGTAACTCATTACTCAATACTCATCATGTCATCATTACCAATTATGATAATGTCCTGGATTTGGATCCCTGTTTTGCTCATCCTAATTTTCTTGAAATCTCCACTGAGTTGAGTCAGTCATAAGTGGCCCATATCCATAGGAAAATAAAGATTGGGCCATCTGGCTAAACTCATAAGGTCCATCCTCGGTCGGAAGTGGAGCTGGAGCTAGAAAAGATAGTAAGACTCAGTGTCTGAAGCAAGCTATGGATAGGAAGATGCGAATTCGTCGAAAATATTCATTCTTGTCCAACGTCCGTTGCTCCTTCCACTCGAACATGAATGTCTTTTGTCACTCGGACCTGCTCCACTCGTGCATGCACTACTAGTAGAGCCACCATCATAGGAGGCTCCAACTCCACCTATGTTTCCACCTCCACCTCCACCCCCTGTAAGTTGTTGTGTGGGTGGAATAAATTCTTCCTCATCCTCATCTGATGAAGGTGGCTGAGTAGTCTCGGTATGAAGGAGATATGTCGACGTTTGATACTAAGCTTCTTCCTCTTCAATGTTGGATCTCCTTGACTACTTTGCTGTGAAGGCAAGCAAACATTTTTCAAATCCTTAAATAAGCCGCCATTCTTCTTGGTGGTGGTGGTGGTGGTGGTAGATGGTGCAACTGGAATCCGAACTGGAGCTGTAGCTGGAACTGCATGTCGCTCCGTAAAAGTCATAGTCCGAGGTGGATCAGGAAGGGGAGCTGTGCACGGAACTTGAGTTTATTGTCCTTCCTGCATTTTCTCATCCTCACCAACGACGCTGTGAAGCTTACCTTCGGCCCATGATTTGTCATTCGGGTCAAACTCTGGCTCTCCCTTAGCGTCCTAGTCTTCCACCCATACTGCAAGTGGATATTTTTTTTGAAATAGGTATTCCAAGTCCACATCTCCTTGAGACAAGCCCTAAGTAGCTTGGGCTTGGGCTCTTTCTTGGTACAATCCACCTGTAAAATGTGCAAATCTTTGCTCGGATGTCTTCTGCCTATCTATAATATTCTTGATCCTCAGCCTCATATTATAATGGTAGTAGACAAGCTTCTCCAATCTTTCGGTCTTCAACCTATTTCTTCTCTTCGTGCGAATAAGGTTGAAGATGCTCCAATTCCTCTCACACTGGGATGAGGAAGTGCTCTGACTTAGTACCCGAATTGCAACGGATGCCAGTGGATTCCACCTAGTCCTGTTAGTCACTATAATCCACCACTCAGCTATAAATAAGATAAAAAATACGTGCATCAGTAACTTATTAAGAAATTCAGGTTAGCAAATAGACTAAAATTCGGGTAAGCAAATTACTAGGAGGGACCTTATCATATGAGTACTGCAAATCAGGATTCTCGTACACCCCAATCTTGTGCCTGTAAGAAGCCATCTGAAAATCCAAAATATGACAGTTAACTTCACCACTTTTGATAAGGTTTTAAGATTACTAATATGGTAATTAGTACTCACTTCAATCTCAATGCAGGTTCTGTTCTCTTGAATCTTACAAAGTCGCTTAATTACAGATAGTGTGCCTGATATTACCTAACCATCATTGCACACTTGGCCACCATACTATATCTTCGGGTTCAGGAAGTACCCTGTAACGGCCTTAACACTACTTTAGTATGAAAGAATAAAGGTAATACACATAATACAAGTTGTAATGCACAACAAATTAAACTACTAAAGTATACCTGCAGCATGAATATCGTGGTGTAGTGTTTTGTCCCATTTGTTATCTATCACTTTCTATCACTTTTGATAACCCTTGTGATGCTTTTCTTTAATCTTCAACTTTGCTTTATCCATAGCATCATACATGTACCCCATCTGATTCTTATCATTTGAATCCACCAACCTAAGTACCTGTGCCAAAGGTTTTATAACAGACAGGTAGTATTGCACTTTCCCCCACCACCTGTTGTCTTCTATCAGCTACTCCATCTTTAGCAATACTTCATACTGATCCAAGGAGCTCCTGTAGGTATCCATGTACTTCTGATAAGTAGTGGAAATGATGAACCTTTTCAAATAAGCCTTGTACCTGTAAAGGCTCTCTAATGCAATTAAGTGGATGACAAATCTGGTGGGACCCGATCTAATCAAATCATGACCATCGGTGTGCTACCTCGTGATATGTAAAAATCGTGGATGGCCATAGATATAGGAAGTGATCAGTTGTCCTTAGTTGACCAAGGACTTCACATTAGGATCTTTACCTATATCTTTCAACATCAAATCAATAGAATGTGTCGCACAGGGCACCCAAGACAAGTGTGATTGAGCCTTTATGAGCTTTTTCTCTGCAGCCTTATATGATGCCTCATTGTCAGTCACAAACTACCCAATGTTGGCTTCCCCTATCTCGTCCACCGCACTGTTCATTAAATCAAATAGGTAATCCGCATTTTTCACCTGACTTGATGCATAAACAGACTTCAGGAATACGGTACCTTTAGAACAATACACAATACATAAGGAAGTTCTCGTGACAGTGTAGAATCATGCTCAAATTCAAATGTAAACATGAAAGAGGGAAGGAGCTGACCGGATTGGGACTAAATCCCAACCCCTATTTGGAAGGTTTTAAATATATATATGTGATGCAAAATGATCTAAGACATGCTAAATAACTTGATGAACAGTGCTAAGATGAAAAAGGAAGACAAAAACTCGATTAAACGGACGATCGGAATCCAAAAATAACAAAACAAGCTTCGTCCTTCCCGGTGCCCCGTATAAGGGCGCCGGGAGCAGTGCCCTTTATGGGGCGCGTTGACCAAGTCAAAGCGCCCTGTATACGGGGCACTAAGTCTGGCCCGAACAGATTTTCTTCTCCTCTTCACGGCGCCGCTCCGGAGTGCTGGGAGGCTTCCGGGACGAAGTAGGGGCTCCTCCTTGTAGACAATACTCAAATGAAGCCCATGGAAGAGGGTTTGGGTGCTGGATATAAGAGGAGAGACGGGTAGAAGCTCTCAAAGTTGGAGGAAAATCATTTTTCTAGGTGACAGAAACAGAAGGTTTTTTTGGGTTTTTGGTGAACGAACTGTAAGGAATCGTCCATTAAAATGAGGGGGCAGCGGAAGCGACGATTTCTATGGGTTCCTTTAGAATCCGTCTCAATCAGAACCGAACAACGAAAACCGAAAACCGATCAAATCGGGTTCGAATATACCTGATAGGGATTCATATAATCCCATGGAGAGGAAGGAGATGAGCTTCTCAAGCTCTACAAACCGTTCAAGCATCCGGTCTCCAGCAGTATCCACACGAACTTCATCCACAGCAGGTTCTCCCTTCGCGCCGGCCTCGAGAACTCTTCCCGAACCGAGCTCCATCGACCATGGACACCTTCTAAAGAGAGGAGGAGGTAGGGAGGAGGCTTGGGACGTGATTTTCACCCTTGGCTTGATGGGGTTTGGCTGAAACCATTAGTATTTATAGAGAATTATGGAATTTTTCATAAAAACCCAAAATCTCTATAAATTACGTCCTTGCCCCTGTACTTGTGGATAAGTCCTTTTGTGTGTGACCCACTAGGCCCAATAACCTATTTGGTTGAGGCCTAAATAAAATAGAACAATTCTATTTAATTTTAATTAAATTCGTTATCTGATAACAGATTAATCGGCCTACCGATGATGAAGGGTACAAGCCACATCCCATGATCCCAAATGGCTATGGGGATAATTTCATCTCCATTGAGCCTTTCCATCATCAGTTACCACATGGATATAAACCCTCATCCATCCAATGTCCCGGTCGGAAAGGAGTACGTCATCGACTGTCAACTCCTTAGTGTACCGACTCTATAGGATCCTGTACTCGGAATTGGATCAATTGGAAAACTCTTTTTCCAATTATCCTATCTACCCTAGCCAGGGATTTAGAGTACTATCCCATAGGACATTCACTCTCACTTACCGAGAGTGGACGATCCCTTGTTGTCCGCTCAATTGCCTCCATCGGATTTTCCTTGTACCCGATCCATCGTTATATAGGACCATCTAAATTGTGATCCATAAGTCAATGGTCAAAGCACAAGTTCCACCCAACAAGGCATCTTTGGCGACTCAGGTCAAATGTCCAACCATGCAACCGTGATGATAGAAGACCCTGATAGACAGTTCGGTAAGATACCATTCAAGGTTTCTAATTCGGTCAGTTCAGTGAACTCATTCAACTAATGAGCACCTGCATGTGTATCTCAGTGTCTCCACACTAATGACCAATGAGATCGGTCGTCCTCATCACATGAGAAGACATCACATACACTAGTCTATCCGCATCCTTGATGTCCCGTCTCAAGTATCCTATGACTAGGAACATTTAGATCAAATACCTCTAGATGATCAATCTCATTATCATGATCTCATCATGATTTAATCATCATTGTATTTGATCAAGGACTTAATTATGATATTTGCATCTAATAAGAGCTTATAATGAAAATTTGCCTAATTAATTGAATGAGATATTTCTAGAAATGTCGAATCATATCATATATGATTGGTTTGTAGGGCATAAATTTCTATCACGAACTTGGATCGATTTGGAGGCTATTGGAGGGTGTAGATGGCTTAGAATCGTAGTGTTGGATGAGCTCTAGGGTGGCACCAAGTTGGAATCTTCTCCAAGCTCCAAATGTGGGTCTATTTATAGCCCAAAAGAGGGCACTTTGGCCATTTTCGAAAAACAGTGCCATGTGGCATAGCGCCCTATATATGGGGCGCCAGCATCATGAGATATGTCAGGTCGACAAGACAAGTCACTGCGGGGGGTCAAATCGAACTGTCAAATCAATTTAATTTGGATCCAGGCGCCCGTATATAGGGCGCCCGGTGCCCCGTATATACAGGGCGCCAGGGTGCCCTGTTTATAGGGCGCCTGGTGCCCTATAAGTAGGGCGCCAGATGCCCTTATACACAGGGTATTGTCCTCTTTGAAATGTGCCAAAAACCTTAATTTTTCCGGAAAACTCGGTTTCCTTGAAAGGTTACTCAAATATTCTTCATGAAAACAAGAATTTAAGCTCTCCAACTAGGCCAAAATTGCGTGTCTACACCATCCTTCTAAGTGTTCATCGGCAGCATGCCTCCTGCCTTAGGCCATGCATTTTGCATCCATATGCATGATAGGTTGCATTGGGAGGTCATCATATGAAGGGGCTCAACTTCTTCATATGCTATATTAAGCCGGTCTTGGGTATATGACCTTAGGCCCTTCTCAATTCATATACCGATGGTAGGCCATAGGGAATTAAATATTTTCATTCCCCGTCTACATATGCCTATATTTCATATAGAAATTTTGAGTGCCAACAACAACCTAGACAGAAAATCAGGGTCCTCAATTAGGCGGTAGTTGTCAGTTTGCTAATTGATCATTTCCTCACTGATGAATATATTTCATTGTCATACTTCAAGAATTAGATAATTTATGGGTAAACTTGGTAAATGAGATGGGAGGGAGATGGAGTGGCAAAGTGAAAGGAGCTCCATTGATTTTGTTTTCCCCATCTCCCCTGGTTTTGCCGCTTATCATCCCTTGGGTGTCAGGGCCTTCTCACCCTCATTGCCTCCTCACCATCTCCCCCCTCCCCCTCCCCATTGCCTGCCTAGCCACCCCATCACCTCTCATACAAGCTCATCTCATTCTCCTGGGTGGATTATGGTTCGTGGTCACTGTTGCCATCCTTGGTCACATTTTACGATCATCTGCCCATCTCACTGTCACCTACCCCTGGGCATATTGGCCCTCATCTCAACCCAACAGTCTGTGGGTGCCTGGGTATCTTTGTGCCACTTTTAATCTTGTGTGCTGTCTATCGAAAATCTGGTCACTCCAGCCAGGTGTGCAAGCGCGCTGTTGAAACCTCTCATTTTTCTCTTTTTTAAAAGAAAAAGAGACCTTTGTTGAAGAGATTGGAATTCCTTTTTGAAATTCTTTTCCTTCTTTTGGGCTAGCATTGACTACTATGAAAATATGTGGTATTCATAGGAGTATTAGCTAATTTGATGTGGTATTATTTTATAGGAACACCGATAGTTCCACATATTTGCTAAGTGTCGCCGTGGGTATCACTCACTACTTAGATGATCTGAACCACAATTTAATTTGTGAGATTTTCTGAGTTCTTTGAAAATAAATTTTGACCTCTCTCCACCAAACTTGCGATATTCTAGTGTTAATTACATCGAGCAAACACTCGAACACTATTGATTAACCGTCACGGCAACATATCGAACAGAAGTCATTCATCCACATGAACACAAAGCTGGAAGACATATCTTCATGGTCTTATAAGATGGAATTTGGTTGAATTTAATCAAACTTTTCAATTTGGGTTTATTGATCTTCTTCTTTCTTTCTTTTTTTTTGGTTTAAGATTTTATTTGATTTATTTGTCTTTGGTCATTTGTTGACATAGATAATTTTGAGTTAATCTCTCTTTTCTTATTTATTTATAGGAATTAATTTTTATTTTTGGTGTGTTTGTTAGCATTTTTATTTGATTTAAGTGAATTTCTTATTATTATTAAGATTTGTTCTTAATAATATTGGCCACTTTAATTTTCATGGTTGATTGTAATCTAACATAACTTGTTTTGTAGCCATTGGTTGACATTTTTATGCATTATTTAATGATATAATTTTGATTGGATTATGTTAACATTTTATTAACATTTTGATCATTTATATGATTTGGATTTTGTTATGCACACTTAATTATTTAAGTAGCATTATCCATTTGAGTTCATTTAATTTTATATGGTTAAGTCGGATTCGAACTTAACATGTTTTGTAACCATTTGTGGTCATTTTTTATGTATAATTTTATGGCATAGATGTAATTTGATTATGATGGCATTTTTATTAATAAATAAGTCATTATTTGCTTTGATTTAATCAAATTTGATTATTTGATTAAGTTTAGAAATTATTTAAATGACTTATTTAATTTTGTCCATCTTTTAAAGTCTATAGGGATTAAATGTCATTTTTTAATGGCACATCAGGTCAACCGAACTTGAATTTATTTTGTCAATTTGAGTACATAGAAGTACAATAAATGAGGGGGCATTCAACTCTTTGTTCCTCAATACATGTCAAAGTTTGTTCGGTTTGGCCAGCAATTCGGCTTTACCGATCTGGGTTTTCTTTGTGAATTCCCATTCGGTTTAACCGACATTTCGGCTTTACCGATTTGGGTTTTAGCCTTTTTGGCATTTTGACTTTATCGAACCAGATTTTCTTCATATATCCAAGAATGAGTTGATTGCATTTGATATGCGGCATTTCTGGAGCTTGTTCAGTTTTGCCGACATTACGGTTTTACCGATTTGAGTTTTGGCTTTTCCTGCATTTCGGCTTTACCGAACCAGATTTTCTTCATATATCCAAGAATGGCTTGATTGCATTTGATATGCAACATTTCTGAAGCTTGTTCGGTTTTGTCGACATTTCGGCTTTACCGAATTGAGTTTTTCATTTGAATCCCGCTTGGTTTGACCGGCCTTTCGACTTTACCGACTTGAGTTTTCTTTTAGAATTCTCGTTCGGTTTGATCAGCATTTCGGTTTTATCGACTCAAGTTTTCTTTTCTATCCAAAATAGCGAACTATTTTGGGCCTCTTTTATTGAAAGGTAGCGCAAAACCATTAAATTTTGGCAGCATTTCACTTGGACCGAAGTTGGGTTGGCTTTTTCTCTATCCAAAATATAGAACTATTTTGGGTCCCGTTTTCTGGAATGATAGCGTAAAACCTACCCCTTTTATGAAAAGGTAGCGCAAAATCGATTTGGAAGGATAGGGACTTGCTTTGAACTCTGGACATAATGCCACTAAGGAAACCTTCAGACTTTCTCTCTCTTAGAACGAAGTTCCAGGAGGACCTGGCTGACAAATCTCTCTCTCCTCTTCACCCCCTTTTCCAACCCTTTTCCCACGGCCAACCCCTTGTACGTATGGCCAAGGGAAGCTATTTATAGAAGTCTTGAAGGGTTATTCCGGTCATTTGGCAAGTCTCCACTAAGCCTATTTCTCCCTTCTTTATGCTTCTGTTTGACTACGGGTCAAACAGAGAGGTAAGGCCACCTTGGGGTGACCAGATCCAAGGAGTGGGGCGAGTGGGTGCACCTCCCACTTCCTGTGATCATGAGGAGGCCAATTTTGAACCAGTCTCCCCCCTTATTTATTTATTTATTTATTTCTCTACCCCTGTTTGACCCCTATGGGTCTGGTTTGACCAGACGAGGGGGTGGCTGTGCCTGCGCATGCGCGCGCGAGGCCTGCCAGCCTATGTGGCCGGCGCGGCCCAAATTTTTTTTTCTTTTAAATCTTTCCCCAGTTTGACCATGGGGCGCATAGTCGCACCCGCCCGCGCGCGCTCGCCACGCGGCCATTTTTCCTTGTTTTTTATTTTTTCACTTTTTACTATTCACACGATTGGGTGTTTTGTCGATGTTGACCCGGATTTGACCTCGAGTGCACTATTCACCAGAGGTCACGATCCCGCAGCTCCTCTCTCTCCTCGACACTTCTCTCGCGGTGATGACGGTTGCGGAAGCGGAGGTTGCGGCAACGACCCCAGTCGGAGCAGGTTCCGGCGGCGACGGGGGAGCCGAACGACGGTGGTGGCTTAGTTTGGAGGTAGCAGTGGTCGACAGCGGCTCTTCTCTTTTTCCCCCTCTTCTGTTCTGTCATGACGGAAGCACACAGGGGTGCTTTGTTCCGGCAACAATAGCAAGGCAGCGGAGGAACCTGACAGCGGCTGTGGTGGCAGTGACCGGTGATGGCGGTGGCGTCGCAGACCAACAACGGCGGCAGCAGCGGTCTCCCGCCAGCTTGGGACTTGCAAACAAAACCCATGAGGCCTTGTTCTTCTCATAGCGGCTCCCGTTTCAACCTGTCCTTGCGGCTGCAGTGACAATCTTGGCCGTAGCAAGCTCCGACGGCAATTGAGGGAGCCAAAACAGCGGTGTTAATAGGTTTCGGAGACGACAACAATAGTGGCGGTGGTGCTTCTTCCGTTCCCTTCTTTCCTACCTCCATCGGCAAGAACTTCCCCCAATGGCTCCCTTGTAGAGACAACAGCAAAAGGGGAAGTCGATTGCGTCGGTTTTAAGTCCGACGACGGCGACGGCAAGAATGACTGACTTCTTTTTGGACCGGTTAATTTAGTAAACCGTTGAAGATTTAACTGTTTTGGTTTCAACATACCGATATCAGTTTTTGCCGATCAACACGCGCATGTGTTTGGCCCTTTTTAGGGATTGATTTTTTTTTAGTTCAACACGCGCTAAGAGCTAACCCGCTAACACCCCACCCCTCACCACATGCGCACACTTCATGCACACTCCGCACCTGGCTCCCTTCAATGTGGGGAGAGCTTACAGGCTGACTTTATCTCATCCCAAATCCCAGAGCTTCCCATTGCAGTTAATCTTTTTGGAGGCCTGAGTTTTCTTGGCGAAAGATTTGACACAGGTTGTGTCGTTGCTTAATGTCTTACCCTTCCAAAGGGTGCTTACCTGTGGACAAGATGTTCAATCTGCTGCAAAGGCTCTGACCGGATAATAGAGACTGATGGATGCTTAAGGTAGCTGATGGCACTGTTTATGTACGTAATAAGACCTGATCCTGGAAGGAATGGGTTACGGGGAAGACTTTCAACATCGTTGATTGCATCCCTATTTTATTTGATCGAAGGTCTATTGATCTATGGTCTATTGAGCTCGGAGCATCCTTGGCTCCCATTCCGAACTGGTTTAGTGCTCCATTGCGGGTCTCCCATTCCTTTGGTGGAGTGAGGATACCATCAAGAAACTTGGTGGAACCGGTTTGCTCCCCGATCAGCATCCAATGGGGAGGTCTAGAAGAATTTTACGTGGAACGTGTTCAAGTGTTTATCATGCTCGGGAAGGAGGTATTGCTGTCCATTAAGATTAAAGTCGGTGCGAGAGCAGGTGTTTTCACACCCTTGTCTGCGCCCGTTTGGATTACGGTGTCGGGGGGGGGCAGCACGGTTGGTTTCCACCGGAATTCACCTTGTTGCGAAGTTAACTTCGCCTTAGGAAGAGGCAGCTGCCGGTTACGTTGCCCAAGGAAATCTTCACCAGCGTTTGAATATCTCGGGTATGGTTCGGTCGTGTCCCGAGGATCCCACCTTCTACTCCGGACATTGCCCTCCTGTCCCCCCCTTCCACCACCTTGTAGCCATCTCCATCCACTGCCTGATTTGTTCTATATTTTGAGCTTCTTTTTCAAACTAGAGTGCATGGTGCCCCCGTGAGTTCCATCCCATTGTAAGCTGGCCCTTCCCCCCTTTGCCCGAGAACCAGCCCACTCGAACCCTTTGTCATCTGGGCCTTCTTTGTCCTCACTCTTTGCTGTTGGTGGGCTGACCTGCCTTCCTCTTGTGCTCTTGGGCTTCATCTCTTGGGGGTCTGCTGCCATTTCTACCCAGCCCCCTCTGTCATCCATCCGCCTTCTCTTCTCTTCTCCCCTCGTGGGAGTCAAATGAATTCTTCTCCTCTCATCCCTCTCTCTTTCCAACTACTTGCAGTTGGCTGTTGAGTCATTGAAGATGTTAATGTGAATAGTCTCTCTCTCTCTCTCTCTCTGTGTGTGTGTGTGTGTGTGTGTGTGTGTGTGTGTGTGTGTGTGTGTGTGTGTGTGTGTGTGAGACAGAATTCTCCTTCCTCTGACTTTATTTCTCTCAGCTCCCTTCATTCTTCTCCACAGCATATCACCGTCATGCCAGTTCTCCCTGACAATGCTGAAATCTACACCCCACTATGGAGCTCTCACTCACCCTGTCCACACCAATAGAGAATCACCACTTCCACCTTCCTGACATTGGCATGAAGCTCAGATGTGTCCAGGACTGGGTGCAAAGCCGAAGTTGATCAGCTATCTCCCACTGTGCCACCAGACCTGATGATCTGATCTTCCATTGCGCGCCCTCGTCTCCTTTGAAACGCGGGGGCGCGGTACATCCAGTTTCTAAATTTTGCATCGGCTCTCTTCCCCTATAAATTGAGGGCCATTCTCAGCGACCCAAGGTTGAATCCCCCTTGCCTAGCTCGTCCAGAGGTCGTCCAAGCTCTTCTCCAAAGCCGTCCCGACGTCCAAAGGCGATCCGAAGTCAAGAAATCGATCCTGAGGTGAAGGAGATGGCTCGATCCGGGCGTTCTGCATCCACCATCTTCATCGACTTCTGCAGAAAATCCAAGGCTTCTGCTGCAAAAGTCTTCAACATAGAAGATGTTCATCTCTTCGTCCTCTTTCATCTCCAACTTACGGCACTCAATTCTGACTTGACGTTTGTTCGTGGCAATTGCTACACCCAGGGCGCGCATCCAGGTTCTGTTTTCCATATCCGCCCCTTTCATAATTTTTACTGACTTCTAAAGGAGGATTTCGGAGAAGTCATAAACATAGTAATTCTTCCCCTCTAAGTTTTGTGTCTACTCCAACAAACGTAACTCGATTCTGACATCGGGGTCGTCCGTAACATCCTCTGCACCAAAGTTGAGCCAGAAGGGTACCAAGCTACCCGAACCGGCCTTTTCTCAACCAACTCGGCTTCAACTCAAGCCAAATCATTCTATAAGCTTTCTCAACTCCATTAACTCTGTTTATTTAATGTTTTAAAGCATATTTTAGTTCATTTACATCATTTTTACATAATCAAAAACACAAAAAAAGGGGTTAAGGCTCACCCCGAAGCCGGTGAGTCCAATTCCAATTGCTTCTTTCTTATCTTCTTTCTACAGTTACTACACTTCTCACAAGTCTAACCAAACTCTTCACTTGGTTTGTTGTTCTAGTTGCACAGGTTGATCAAGCTAGCATCGGATTGGAGACTCTTCTTCATCGGGTGGCCGAAGAAGAAGAAGGTTGAACTCACATCCCTTTCTCCCACGCTAAGGTACACACGGTCAACTTCTTTCTATTTCCATTACATAAAGCGGAGCCCGCGGCTCCTGGCGACCACACTTTATTTTTATTCATGTTTTAATTTCATCTCCTCCTCACTCTCCTCCCACATGACCCGAACCATCTCCGGTGCTCGAGCGACGCCGTGAGATGAAAGTTCGGGGATCAATGTGAGTGTGGGACCGAGGTGAGGAGTCTTTACCGCTTTCCGAGTGTCTTACGATTCACTCCCCTTTCCCCAATTCCATCTTTCATCACCTTATCTTGAGGTGCCGATCCGGAACCCGTTTTCGGAGTCGACAGCTTTTTGGCGACCACGGTGGGACAACCAATGTCTTCAACCGTGCTAGCTTGATTCAACCGTGTAACTAGTTGTTTTCCAACATGGTTCCCGCGTGAACCGGCTTGTCTTTTATCTTCCATGTCAATCTACCTTTAAACTTGCTAATTACTCTTCCTTTAAGATTGTCCCCCATGTGGACTTGATTTCTTGTCTTTAATTTCAGCCCGGTTCCCGCGTGAACCACTTTTCTTCTTATAAACCGGTTCCCGCGTGAACCACCTTTCTTTTCCAACTCGGTTCCCGCGTGAACCAACTTATTTTCAGATCGGTCCCCGCGTGGTCCACCTCTTTACAGCACCTTTATATTGGCCCCACGTGGCTCTCTTTTCATTTTGTCAACTCTTACACCGGTTCCCGCGTGAACCACCCTTTTCTTCACAAAAACCGGTTCCCGCGTGAACCACCCCTTTTCCTTCAAAACCCCGCGTGAACCACCTTTCTTTTCCAACTCGGTTCCCGCGTGAACCAACTTACCTTCAGATCGGTCCCCGCGTGGACCACCCCTTTGCACCAATTAGATTGGCCCCACGTGGGCCTCCTTTCCTTTTTCCAATCAAACAAACCGGTTCCCGCGTGAACCACCCATTTTCCTTCAAAAACCGGTTCCCGCGTGAACCACCTACTTTTCCAAAACTTGGCTCCCGCGTGAGCTACTTTATTTTCAAATCGGTCCCCGCATGGACCATACTTTTACCTTCACTTCAGATTTGTCCCCACTTGGACACTCCAACACAAGCCGGTTCCCGCGCGAACCACCTTTTAATTGCTAGTTTCTAGTTACTTGTTTTACTCTATCATTGCTTGTCTTGCTTGCATTCACTTGTTTGATTTATTTAATAGCTTTCATTCATGTTTGCATATTGATTGCTTCTTCTCCTTCTACCCTCCATTTTTCATTTTTGCATTAGCTTTGCATCGGGTACCGGACTTGTTCCGATCCGTAGGGCATTCGAGGCGGGGGCTCTCTCTCCCAACGCACCCTCACCCTCCAAACACCTTCTTGGTGGATTCTTACCTCTCTTCTGGGATATTCCTTCCTAGTTGATTTGGTGGTTTCCATCAAGACCTCCGTAAGTCCCCATCCGTGGAGTATTCCTCTCCGCACGATTGGGCCGGTTGTACCACTTTCCCAAAACCCGAAGAACCCAAGTACCTACTCGTGGTGATTGAGTGATAACCTTAGGTCTTGAAGATTGAAGCAATAGGAATCATACCTACTTGAGTGAACAATTGCTAACAATCTATCTAATCTAAGGTTTTAAACCAAAAATTATTGAGTAGTCATTTTAAAACTTTGTTTGCATAACTTGCTTGCTCATAACAATTGAAAACAACCAAAAAATTCTCTCCTTTCAAAACACCTAAAACAAAAACAAAAAAATCCCTTTAAATTTTGTGTTCAACTTGCTTGCCAAACAACCAAATTGAAACCAAATCAAATCAAACAAACAACCATAATCAAACAAAAACTATATTTGCATTTACACCCTTCATTTGCTTTCTTTCAACCATTTTGTAAGGAAATTTGACAGCATGCCCACTCTAAGGTCCGGAAGACACATCGGGATGTCGGACTACTGCGGCCAAGAAGAGGAGTACGAGACGGGCCACTACGAGCTGCAACAACCCATGGCTCAACCAGAGGGCCATGTCAACGCCGTCAGGGAGCCAGAAATTCAAAATCCTACTCATCAACCCGCTTCACTTAGCGTGGAGCAACTCCTCCAGGGTCTATCTCTTCATCTAGACCCCGAATATTTTTCGCTTGTGCAATCCTTGACAAAGGGAAAGATGCCCGCCACTCAAGATCCGGTCGAGGGAAATCAAGCCCCCTCACCACCTCAGTCAGCAGTCAGGCCCCAAATCATCTCTTCTCTGGACAACCTTGCCGTGTCTCCACTCACCCTATTATGGGGCATTCACATAACTCTGTTCCAATTCCTGTTTCCAACCTACCTCCTCCAACTCAACACTTTGCTCCCGTGGCTCAGGAATCTAGCCTCACCCAGGCGTTAATGAACAAACTCAACCAGATGGATGAGCGTTTCGAAGAGATGAGGCACCGCCTCGATTCTAAAGCCATCCCTGAAATCTCTGTCCCATCCTTCCCAGTTCTACACCTTCCTCCTTCAGAGATACCAGTCTTCCAACGTTACAACGGGACTGGTAATCCTTTCAACC
Source organism: Cryptocoryne crispatula var. balansae (assembly GCA_036172225.1). Lineage (NCBI taxonomy): Eukaryota > Viridiplantae > Streptophyta > Magnoliopsida > Alismatales > Araceae > Cryptocoryne > Cryptocoryne crispatula. Next base: position 14,803,202 of record CM069933.1, on the reverse strand, counting down.
ATCTAAAAAGCTTTCTCTATGACTCCTCATTCTGGAAAAATGACCGCAAAGCCCTTGCCTTCCTATTCCGTCGGTCATTGGATGGAGCCGCCCTTGATCGGTTCTATTCTCTTGATTCCATTGAGGCGGCGGATTTCGACATTGTCAAGACGAAGTTTCTACAGAGGTCCAGGGATAGGGTGGGGCCAGCGTGCTCGGTAACTGACTTAATTGCTGAAAAGATGAGGCCGGATGAAGACTTTGCCAGATTTGCTGATCGGTGGAGGGGAATGGCTGAGAGGCTTGTGGATACCATCTCAGAGGGGGAGCAGGTGAGGATGCTCATTGGGAACACCACGCCTAACCTTCGCAACCTTCTGATCATGCACCGTCCAACAACCATGAGTGAGTTGTGTGATAGCGCCCGCTACCTCCAAGCCCACTTTAAGGATGCATCCATGATCAACCCGTTCGACACCAAGCCCCGTAATACTAGAAAGCCTACACTGTAGGACCCACCACCGAAGGGGTAGTAAATAATGAGAGCATCAATGCCATGGGTAACCAGGGTGGGTACCGTCAAAACCAATACCGTAACCCACCACCCAATCAACAATACCGCCCAGCCCCTCGACCAGCTCCTCAGCCACAGCAACAACTTGCATACAACCGAGCACCACCACAGCAACCCACCTACAACCAAGCACCCCAGCAACCAAATGCCTACAACCGAGCGCCTCAACAACAACATGTCTACAACCGACCACCACCACCACAACAAGCCTACAACCAAGTGCCACCACCAGCCAACCGACCTAGGAGGGGGGGACCCAAGAGAGAATACTACCCTCAACCGCCATTCCCCCTCACCGATATCTTCAACGCATTGATGGCTGAACAGCGACTAGAGCTTCCAAAGGAGAGAGAAGGATGGCCGGCAAATGTTGACATGACAAAATACCGCGCTTACCATCGGTATCCCGGGCACACGGTGGATGTACGCTTCCCGCTTAAAGATTACATTCATGACCTCAACGATCGGGGGAACATTGACTGGGCACGGATGGGAGAGTCTATACAAGCCATGAAGGCACGACGAATCAACCTCGGCGACGGCAAGTACAACAGCAGCCCGGCCGGGGCATAGTCCAAGACCCGCTCCCGGTACATGCACCCATACAAGCACCGGCACCAGCACCACCAAACCAACGACTCGGCCTCGTCCACTCCGCCATCGAGGACTCAACCCACCATTCCCAGGGTTGGCGGTGTCGAGGATCAATTCACCGCCATGCACGCCATACCAACCCCACCTATAAACCACACCATACTCTCCATACCGAGAACTGCCCCCAGCGCACAAACTATCCAGACACCACTGCCCGCACCAAACATTAACTCTCCACGACGCTTAATCATTAGACCTCCACCAGCCTCCCAACCAGCACCCCAACCTAACCCACCAACCACCATTAATCCTCCACGGCGTCTAATCATTAGACCGCCACCAACACCCCAGACATCACCTAACCTACCAGTCACTGCCACCCCACGACCCCTCATCATTAGACCATCACCACCAACACCCCAACCATCACCCAACATACCGGCCTCCACCAATCCACGACCCCTCATCATCCGATCCTCACCACCCCTACCTACCATGGGCTCCTCAACCTACCAACCAACCCTACCATCACCATCATCACCACTTCCCCCTACCACGCTGGCGCCGGTACTTCATAGCGGGAGGATGTTCCAAAGGGTCTTCCCCCAGGTCGGGATACAACCACAGGAACAGGCAGAAGAGGAGGTGGCAGAAGAACCGTTGCCCGGCACGGTATATGACCTATTGAAGCACTTGGACAAAATGCCGGCACGGATTTCAATTCTGGAGCTAATAAAGAGGTCAAAGAACCATCAGGACATCCTGCAACAATATCAGCAGCGGGTCATGGTCAATGAGGACCTCCCGCCTGAGAAGATCATTACTGTCCTGACCCCGAGGAGTGAACATCCGGCACTCACCTTTACACAGGAGGAGTTGGCACGGCCAGAGATCAGAAAGTACGCCTTGCGCGTTGCAGTAGTCATCCGAGGCGTGGAGATCAAGTCCTGCTTGATTGACACCGGAGCATCCATAAATGTCATGCCGCCAGAAACATTGCAACTTTACGGCATCTCCGATGAAGAAATCGAGCCTTCTGCCGTCACGGTGACCGCATATGACAACTCCCGAAAGCCGGCACGAGGGGTGGTTACATTGAAAGTAGGGCTCGGGCCGTGTGCTGTCACCGCCGAGTTTCACGTTCTAGAATTAGACCCTACATTCAAAGCTATCTTAGGACACCCGTACCTTGAGGCAATAGGAGCTGTTGCCTCCACTAATCATCAGTGTCTGAAGTTTCCATACAAGGGCCAGGTGATCAAAGTAACCAACATCCCCATTCTGAATGACGTGGATGACCCCTCTTCTGCACTACCAATATCAAAATCGTCCGGCCGTTGGTTTCAACTACAGAGCTACCCGAGGTCATGGTATTGACGACGCCTCCAGATTCGGTTGCGTGGCGGATGATGAAAGGGATGGGCTATCAGCCAGGGAAAGGGGCCGGGAAAGGAGGCTGCAGGGGGTTGTGCACCCCATTGAAGCTGTACAAAGACCAAAGAGACACGGGCTTGGCTATGAGCCCAGTTTCACTCCGCGGATGGTCTACCGGCCAAAAAATGCCATGGGACTCCAAAAATTCTTTATCAAAGGGGAGACCATGATGATGGCCAGGGACGAAGAAGAAGAACCAGTCAAGAGGAAGAAGGCACCAGAGCAAGAGGAGGAAGTGGACAACCTGAGTTCATCTTTGGCTCGGTTGTTCATAGAGGAGGAAGAACCAGTCGAGGGCAAGTCCATCTCCAAACAACTTGTCCACTCGAACCCACCTCCAAACAACATCCCGCGTGAACCATATCCTACGGTCACTTATTTCAAAATCCTCACACTCTCCCTCTTAGATTCACTTGATGGGCTATCTAGCCCAATTCCCACTTCTGGGCCAAAATGGCCACCTGAACTGATCAATGGGCCTGAGAGCCCATTCAAATCTTCTTGCTCCACTGGGCTTCTATGCCCATTCCAATCCAACAACCTTGGGCCTACGTGCCCACCAGTCGGGCCCACGTGCCCTTTAGATTTATTTTCTTGCTTTGGGCCCGCGTGCCCACCATTTGGGCCCACGTGCCCCTTAGATCTTTTCACCACCTTTGGGCCTATCTGCCCATTTCTTGTCATCATCGGGCCCGCGAGCCCGTTTTTCTTCCATTTACTTAAGCTTTCTATTTCTGCTCGAGCCCCATCGGCTCATTCCCTTTTTGTTATTGAAAATACCCAAAATACCCAAAAAAAAACGTCCTCCCACAAACTCAGTTTTCCATTGAGGAGACGTCGCTACTTGTCTCGGAGGGTGCTCCCAACCAGAGACCCCTCTTCTCCAACTCACTGATCGATCTGCTCGATCCTTCACCCATTGTTAATACCACCTTTTCAATTCCGTCTTCTTTAGGAGTAGTTAGGGTAGAAAAGAAGAAAATTCGAGGTAAACGTGTGCCGGAAAGATATCTCCAACAAATAGCTCAAAAGTGCAAGGAATGTGCGAGGCTTCCAAGTTTTTTGGAAAATGCTATCCAGCTTAATGAAATCCAATATGAGGATGAATTCAATGTAGATCATACATTGGGAGTTTACGAGGTCTTATAAGAAAAAGATCCTGATTTCGAGGATGGAATTGAGGACTTGGCTGATGCGTATGCATCTGGACTTAAAAGATTCGAAGAACCATTAGCCACGGTGGATGAACCAACAAAAGAATTGAATCTCGGAACACCGGAAGATCCCAAGACAATCCTCCTAAGCGCAAACCGCACTCCCACTGAGGAACAGAGTTTGATTAAAATTCTGGAAGAATATAAGGACACGTTCGCATGGACATACGAGGACATGCCGGGGTTAGACAACTCGTTAGTTGAACATCGTCTAACTTTGAAACCTGGAACTACCCCGGTGAAACAAAAATTAAGGAGATTCCACCCTGATGTTGCACTTAAGATGAAAGAAGAGGTCGACAAGTTACATCAAGCAAGATTCATTAAGGTCGTCCTTTATCCGCAATGGGTGGCAAACATAGTCCCTGTCATGAAGAAGGATGGCCGAGTTCGGATCTGTATAGACTTCAGGGACTTGAACCGAGCGTGTCCTAAAGATGACTTTCCTCTACCTCATATTGACGTACTGGTTGATAACACCGCCGGGATTCGAAATGTTGTCATTCATGGATGGCTATTCTGGATATAATCAAATTCGGTTGGCCGAAGAGGACCAGGAGAAGACCTCGTTCACCACACCTTGGGGAACCTACTGCTATGTCGTCATGCCCTTTGGATCGAAGAATGCCGGTGCTACCTATCAGAGGGCAATGATGGCGATCTTCCATGACATGATGCATACCCTTGTAGAGGTGTACGTGGACGACCTGGTCGTTAAGTCCAAAAGCCGAGAAGATCACCCGGAAGTGTTGAGAAAGGTCTTGCAGAGGGCTAGGGAATACAAATTGAAGATGAACCCAAAGAAATGCACGTTTGGAGTATCTTCAGGAAAACTGTTGGGGTTCATAGTGAGCAAAAGGGGCATAGAGATCGACCCAAACAAGGCCAAGGCAATCATTGGTATGCCTCCTCCGAGAAATATGAAAGAACTTCGAGGATTAATCGGGAGGCTACAGTTTGTCCGCCGGTTCATCTCACAACACTCCCAAATGTGTAAACCTTTCTATGAGTTGACCAAGGCGGGGGCCGAGTTCAAATGGGATTCGAAGTGCCAGGATGCATTTAATGGATTGAAAAGATACCTGGCTAGTCCCCCTGTGCTTAGACCACCAGTCCCTGGCAAGCCCTTAGTTTTATATATCTCGGTTTTGGAGAATTCTCTTGGGGCAGTCCTTGCACAAGTTGATGAAGAAGGGAAAGAGAGGGCAACTTACTATTTGTCAAAGATCTTTGATCCATGTAAGCAGAAGTATACTGTAGTGGAGAAGACCTGTGCTGCACTAGTCTGGGTAGTTCAGAAGCTTAAACACTATTTCTTAGCTCATGAGGTCAATCTCATCGCCCGCATCAATCCCATCAAATTCCTTACGGAGAAAACTGTTCTAACCGATCGGTTAGGTCGTTGGCGAGCTTCCTTTCTCGGTTTGATATCACCTATGTCTCCCGTAAGGCGATTAAGGGCTATGCCATTGCCGAACATCTAGCCCATCACCCTATACCCCTCTTTGACCCGGTCCAATCGGAGCTCCGGATGACGAACTAATGTTGATCCGATCTTCCCACCTTTGGACATTATATTTTGACGGGGCTCTGAATTCACACGGTAAGGGAATAGGAATCGTCCTTCTATCACCCGAGGGTGTCACCATTCCACGGGCATTTCGGCTTGACTTCCCGGCAACCAACAATATAGCTCAATATCAAGCCTTGCTGGCCGGGCTGGAGGCCCCTCATTTCTATGGTGCCACGGAATTAAGGGTGATAGGTGATAGCCAACTAATCCTTCGCCAAGTCCTAACCAAATACCGAACTTCTCATCCAAACCTCAAACCTTACCAAGAACTCACCTCTTGCTACATCAAACTCTTTTCCAAACTCACTTTTGTCCATGTTCCTCGAGCTCAGAACATCCTTACTGATGCCCTAGCCTCCTTAGCTTCATCTCTATCAGTCCCACTAGGTAGACAGGTGCGGACTATTTATGTCCGTAGAAGGTCGATGCCAGCGATTAAGGATGGGCGATTTATGAAAGTTAAGGAGAGATTTGGCAGGAAGGAGTATCTAGAGCAGAAAGAGGAAGTTTCTCTAGTCGAGTTGGAAGAGTTAGATGAGGGTGAGAGGCCCTGGTTTGATGAGATCGCGAGGTATTGTCAAGATCAAACATATCCACCTGGATCAAATGCAAAAGAAAAGAAGGCCATCAGGAGAGTATCCCAGAGGTATACCATCCTAGGAGGGGTGCTCTACAAGAGGAGCCTAAGCGGAATTTTATTGAGATGCGTTGATGAAGAAGAGGCAGAATTGGTGCTTAAGGAAGCACATTCTGGGGTCTGTGGGGGCCATGTCAATGCTCAAGCTCTTGCCAAGAAAATCATCAGGCAGGGGTATTATTGGCCACCCCTAGAAGAGGATTGCTCCATCTTTGTCCGGCACTGTCATTCTTGCCAACTTCATGCCGACAAGATCCATTCTCCCGCATCTTCCCTTCATCCGATTCATGCCCCATGGCCCTTCGCCATGTGGGCTTTCGATATCATTGACCCTCTAAGTGATCTTAACTCTGAAATCCGTTCCAAATCGTTCATCCTGACGGCAACAGAGTACTTCACCAAGTGGGCAGAAGCGGAAGCGTTCGTGGAGATCAAGGCATCAACACTGTGCTCCTTCATCAAACGCAACATCATCGCCAGGTTCGGGATACCCAGCGACATCGTCACCGACAACGGACCGCAATTTCTCTCTCAAGATCTGCGTGATCTTTGCAACAGGTACCGCATTACATTGCATCATTCATCTCCTTATTACCCGCAAGGCAATGGTCAAGCAGAAGCCACCAACAAAACTTTGATTAAGATCATCAAGAAAACCTGTAAGTCTAGCAAGTTCGCAGACTGGCCAGATAAGCTTGTAGATGCCCTATGGGCTTATCGTACTTCTGTACGGACCCCCACTGGTCAAACCCCGTATGCTCTTGCATATGGGATGGAAGCGGTGGTCCCGTACGAAGTACTCCTTCCATCACTCCGAGTTCAAATCGATAGGGACATCCCTGTCGATGAGAGACGAGAATCTCTCCTTGCACAACTTGAACTCCTAGATGAAAGAAGGTTGGCTGCCTCCGAGCATGCCCGGACTTATCAGAACCGATTGAAAAGGTTTTATCAAAAGAGGGTGGTAGAGAGAAAGTTCGAAATCGGTGAGATGGTAGTTAAACGTATATTCGTTAAGCCGGGTGGTCCCCGCTCCAAGTTGCAACCTAACTCGGGAAGGGCCTTTTGTTATAACCGAAAAATATCCAGGCAATGCATATGAGCTAACCAATGCCGATGGAGAAAAATTGAACCATCCATGGAACGGCGTTTACCTCAAAAAATATTTTCCTTAGAAAAGAAAAATGGAGAATTTCTGGTATGATATTAAGTCATCGATCCAAGAGTGTTAGCTAGAAGTCAAGGGTAGACATCACCTTGCACATACAACACCTCCCGATCCCAGAATCTAGATAGCCCAACACTCAAGAGAGGCAAGGCAGAACCCTGAAGGCAGAAAGGAAACCTTACCCTATTCTCTTCTGTTCGGTCCAAAATAGGTGAAGGGGACTAGAGGAGGATAGTATCGAAAATGCCCGCCGCCTTAGTATGAGGCCGTCTCATAGGGTGCAAAAGGGTGCCAAAAGATGGGCAATGAACCCCACAGGTTTAAACAAATATGGGCACATTCGAATGAGTACACGAAAGAATAGAAAATGAAGAAAAGGCACCAAAAGATGGGCAATGACCCCACAGGTCAAAGACTTGTCTAAGTAAGTGCCACATGTAGAAAAGACCCGAAGAGGCCGAACCCCAACGGGCAATTTGGGCATGAGTAGAGAAACCCTCCTCAACATCCCCAAATCCTATCAAAGACTTCCTCTATTATTCTTCCATCTTAAAACCCCTAGGGTAGGGTAAACTGTCCAAACTCAGGGGGAATCCAAACCGATCAAGAGAAGAGGGCAAGAAAGATTCTAGGTAGGGAACCTTATTCACACGTGGTGCTTATTGCTTGAATCTTGATTAACACTCAAAGTTCGATGAATGGTCTCAATACCGGCACATTCTCCACAAAAATCCAAAAAAATGAATATTTTCAAAAATCTAAAAAAAATGAATATTTTCAAAAATCCAAAAAAAAAATCACATATTTTCAAAAATACAAAAAAATCGAATATTTTCAAAAAAAAAATCCAAAAAAAAAGAATATCTTCAAAAATAAAAAATTGAATACTTTCCGAAAATCTAAAAAAAAAAAAAATGCATCATCTAACTTGGCATAACCTTGCTTTTTTTTTTGCCTTTGCTGGCATTCATGTTTATCTTTAGGTCTTGCATGTTTTATTTCCGCATTGCATATTTTCCTTCATTATCACCCCATTAAGAGGGCTCCTCCCTTTGACCTGAGTCAAAGTTGGCCATAATAGGCAAAGGGATGAGTCGTTGTGAAGATCTAATTCTCTTTTATCAAGTGTTTTCAGGGACTTTAAAATAAGAGGAAAAGGTTCTCTCAACGACAGGTAAGTTCTCTTAACTATTTCATTTCGGTCATTTAGGTTATTACACCTTGTTAAGAAGGCTCCTCTCTTTGACCTAAGTCAAGGCAGACAGCAATAGGCAAAGAGATGAGCCATGGTGAAGATTTAATCCCCTTTTATCAAGTGTTTCAGGATGCTAAGATCAAGAAGGGTGTGACTCTCACCATAGCAGGTAAGCTTTCTTAACCCTTATCTTATTCATTTTCAGTCATTTTGTTCATATTACCTTGTTAATAAGGCTACCCCCTTGACATATAAGCAAGGCAAGACAACAATGGGCAAGGGGGTAAGCCATAGAGCAGATTTAACCCTTATATTAAGTATTTCAGGAAAGAAACACAAGTCAAGGAGGGGTGAGAATCTCGCCAACAGGTCAAACAACATTGAAGCAAGAAGTGCTATGACAAGGAAGAAAAGCAGCTACAACACCAGAAGAAGATTAAGCCTGCTACAGATATCAGTGTCTGATTGCCACTGACTCCAGGAGAATGACCACGTGGAGAAGGCATGGAAACCATACCGCCGCAACTGCCTCATTCCGGTGATGCTCCAAAGGAGTGGCAAAGAAAATGCTCGCAGAAATGGAAGAATCAACATGGGAAACCCCCATAACTTGCCGACTAGCATATATGTCGCTAGTCGTGTATTATTATCTTATGCATTATTTGTTGAAGACCATGAGCATAGAGAAGACTTGACCCGAGATCCCCTTCACCAAAATCTACGACGGTCGGGTCATCTCTAATGCTCACGGATAAGCCAAAGTTGTGCTGTGAGGTACGATAGTTCCCGAATGGGTATCTTGACCTCATAGACAATCTATATCTTCAACTATTTGTTATACAAATTTTGTTTTGTTTTCTTGAGCCCAACATGCATCATGTAGTATTAATTGCATTACATTTTGTTTCGTCATTGCATACATCATTTCCTAATCTTCACCTTCTCACCCTCTCGATCATTCTAAATCCCACCGTGTCATTCACCATATTCTCTAGTCCCACCAACCTCTCTAATATCCCACCGTGTCTATTAATCCCACCGTGTTCGGTAACCACTTTGTGCCCTCAAATCTTTCACCACAGAGGCCATTGCAACTTCTTTTCCTACTTATCCCACCGTGGCAGCCATTTCGTCCCGCCAAGGGCCTTCAATTTTGATCAGAACTTGCACCGTCATTATCTTCACGGTCTGTACTTCAACGTTTGCCTTTCGGAGTCTGAGATCATTCCATTCCGAATCAAATCTTGTCTCTTGGAAGACTTAAATGAATCAGAGAGCCCGAATGTGCTCGATTGGTATTCTTTTACTTTTTCAAACAAATCTCTTTTTAAATTTTAGCCCGTCACAGTACAGGAACACCGCAAAGATCGGGTTACCGGCTGATGATGAACCTACGAACCCATGTTTCGGGGACTCCCCACCGCGTTGGGGGTTGGCTATCCTTCTCTCGTGCCAATGGCACATCTTTTACCAATCGAACATAGGAGGACTTGATGAAACATGGCGGTTAACCAAGAGACTTGAGGAGATTCGTCTTGCCGAATCTGATCGTTGAGCGTGTCTATATCTACACCTTGATGCCACCTTTTCAGTCCATCGCCATTTCACTCCACTACATTCCACTACGATTCATCTCGCTTCGCTACGCTTTCTCTACGTTTCACTTCGCTCCGCTACATGCCATTCCCTTGCAAAGCCGACATCAAGGCGAGGCAAGCTGTAGACACGCCAAATTGGCTTGATTCGGAGCCCTAGACTCTTATTTCTTAGGCGATATCTTTTATCTGACCGTTATCTGATCTGGATTATCTCGTGGACATGAGCTAAGGACATTGGTGGAGCCCCCTTGTTAGGTGAGAATGGACCAATGATTTCCGGAATATTGCCGTAACCTTCAAGCGAGAGCCGCACGTGAACTGTAAAAACACGAAGCCCGCTCGATGACCGACCTTGAATGGTTCATAATTAAAGGCCTCGAGAGTCCCGCATGTGTTCCGTAACATTCAGGGTTTTCGAGAAGTCACTTCGGTAGGCGTCAGTCAATGACGGCTTTCGTTACGGCTTTTTCGATCTGTGCTGACACGGCTATCCCGGGCCACATGTTAGGCCTTTCCGGTCATCACCGGGTCTTTTCAGGTCATCCGGGTCGATTCTAGCCGTATATTTTATCAACCGGGGCTATAAGGCCGGTTCGGTCAATTTTAGGGTTTCGCGGCTTTTACGGCTTTCGATTCACGTTTACCGGGTTAATCTCAGATTTTTCGATGACTTCGGATTGTCCGATCGTACCGGACTTGTTCGGTCATCATTTCAAGTCATCCAGAGTTGACCCGAGACTTCTCGATCGGAACCGTGCTCTTTCGGATCTTCGCCCCGGGTTTCGGCTTTTCGCGAGAGGGTAAACCGGTAGAAAGCCCCGTACGAACATCTCAGGAGTCATGCGGCTGGTTTACCGACTTGAGGAGGTGCGGTTGAAGGCCCTCTTTCCAACGCGACAAACGGGAGCCGAATCGGACATCCGGTTTGCAAGATACGGCTCGCGGAACACGCGCGCAGGAGAGAGAGTGTACCGCGCCCCCGCTCCGCTTGAAAGGGGAGGGCGCGCCCTCAAACTGGGGGCGCGCCCTGCGCGCCCCCGGTTCCTTTGAAAAGCGAGGGCGCGGTCAGTTGCTTTAAATCAGAAATTACCCCGATTAGCACCTTCTAAACCGGGTTTTTGGAAGGTTTCCGGGGGAGGATTTTCACTTATTTGTACCGCGCCCCCGGTTCGGGGGCTCGTTACGTATGTCAAGTCGATTTTTAGCAATTTCCGGAAGTTTCCGTCGATTTTTAGCAGTGAGACGCGTAACGCGCCCCCGCACCCTTTGAAACAGGGGGGCGCGCAGACCGCGCCCCCGAACTGGGGGCGCGCCCTGCGCGCCCTTGGTTTGAGGGCGCGCCCTGCGCGCCCTCGTCTCCTTTGAAACGCGGGGGCGCGGTACATCCAGTTTCTAAATTTTGCATCGGCTCTCTTCCCCTATAAATTGAGGGCCATTCTCAGCGACCCAAGGTTGAATCCCCCTTGCCTAGCTCGTCCAGAGGTCGTCCAAGCTCTTCTCCAAAGCCGTCCCGACGTCGAAAGGCGATCCGAAGTCAAGAAATCGATCCCGAGGTGAAGGAGAAGGCTCGATCCGGGCGTTCTGCATCCACAATCTTCATCGACTTCTGCAGAAAATCCGAGGCTTCTTCTGCAAAAGTCTTCAACATAGAAGATGTTCATCTCTTCGTCCTATTTCATCTCCAACTGACGGCACTCAATTCTGACTTGCCGTTTGTTCGTGGCAATTGCTACACCCAGGGCGCGCATCCAGGTTCTGTTTTCCACATCCGCCCCTTTCATAATTTTTACTGACTTATACAGGAGGATTTCGGAGAAGTCATAAACATAGGAATTCTTTACCTCTAAGTTTTCTGTCTACTCCGACAAACGGCACTCAATTCTGACATCGGGGTCGTCCGTAACATCCTCTGCACCAAAGTTGCGCCAGAAGGGTACCAAGCTACCCGAACCGGCCTTTTCTCAACCAACTCGGCTTCAACTCAAGCCAAATCATTCTATAAGCTTTCTCAACTCCATTAACTCTGTTTATTTAATGTTTTAAAGCATATTTTAGTTCATTTACATCATTTTTACATAATCAAAAACACAAAAAAAGGGGTTAAGGCTCACCCCGAAGCCGGTGAGTCCAATTCCAATTGCTTCTTCCAAGTCCAAAAAAGGGGTTAAGGCTTACTACAGTTACTACACTTCTCACAAGTCTAACCAAACTCTTCACTTGGTTTGTTGTTCTAGTTGCACAGGTTGATCAAGCTAGCATCGGATTGGAGACTCTTCTTCATCGGCCGGCCGAAGAAGAAGAAGGTTGAACTCACATCCCTTTCTCCCACGCTAAGGTACACACGGTCAACTTCTTTCTATTTCCATTACATAAAGCGGAGCCCGCGGCTCCTGGCGACCACACTTTATTTTTATTCATGTTTTAATTTCATCTCCTCCTCACTCTCCTCCCACATGACCCGAACCATCTCCGGTGCTCGAGCGACGCCGTGAGATGAAAGTTCGGGGATCAATGTGAGTGTGGGACCGAGGTGAGGAGTCTTTACCGCTTTCCGAGTGTCTTACGATTCACTCCCCTATCCCCAATTCCATCTTTCATCACCTTATCTTGAGGTGCCGATCCGGAACCCGTTTTCGGAGTCGACAGTCGCCAGGAGCCGTGGGCTCCGCTTTATAGAATAAAAATAAGATTGAGTTAGATGACCGTGTGTACCATAACGCAGGAGATGATGTGTGAGTTCAACCTTTTTCTTCTTCGGCTGGCCGATGAAGAAGAGTCCACAATCGATGCTAGCTTGATGTATTTGTGCAACTAGAAGACACTAAGACAAGAAAACCAGTGAAGAAGGATTATAACTGAGTGAAGTGTAGTGACTTGTAAAAACAATATCATAAAATGGCAATTGGAAACAAACTCACCGGATTCGGGGTTAGCCCTAACCCCTTTTTTTAGTTTTTTTTATATGAATTAAGAGTTAGCAAAGATAATATGAATGATTAAAGACAACACAACCTAGGCAAAGTGGCAACCGGGTTGGACAGATTCAATGTAAACTGCGCAGCATTGATGCAGAGACCGTAACGAACAACACCAATATCAGAATAAAGTGATGTTTATTTCAAAATAAAGATGACTAGCCGAGGGTGGTTTGACATGAAGACAAGTTTGCTTGAATCTTATGATAATTAATCTGAATTTACCTGACAAGCCGGATCTTTGACAATGAAGTTCTGGAAACTCCCAGCACAATGTCGATGTAGGACATGCTATGGGCACCACAGATATACGAATTAAATTATTATTGTTTTACATAAAAGAAAACTCATCGGGGAACAATTTATATGGAGGATGTATGGGCTGAATCTACCATTAAATGTACTAAAATTGACTGAGAAGATGATGACTTAGAAGAGAAGACTTCAAATCTGTCTGTGCAGTGCCGGTGTTGAAGCCGTAACAAGCCGAGGGAATGTCAGAATTAATCTATGTTTGTTGTAGATAAAATATATATTTATGAATCATACTTCCTTTTAAGGAAGCCAGACCATAAAATTACTAGAAAGATCTGTAGAAGCTGATGATCAGCAGTGCAGCACATCAGAGCATAGACCGGCTTCTTCTTCAATTTGGGATGATCTCCGAGCACCGGGACGAAGAGAGAAAAAGTTGGGGAGGTTGGGATGAGCCTAGGGTGTTGGGAAGATGACGATAAGAGTTTTGGAGGATGGGGATGCCCTTCTTAGGTTGTTCGTATGAGTCTCCCTTTATAGAGGATGAAAAATAGGTTAAAAAATAGCAAGTTTTGATACATCCGACCATAGGTTGGATTTCCTCCATTTAATGTTGCTAATTTTTATCCAAAGACATCTAGAAACTTACCCAAATGATTAAGAGGGATTTAAAACCATGGATCACCTTTCCCATGCTCAAAATATGTCTCCACTTGAAGAGGAAACAAAACTGGTCTAAAAATAGCAAGTTTTGATGTATAAGACAACAAGTTGGATTGCCATCATTTGATGATGCTAATTTCGACCATGAAGCTTCCAGATACGTAATATGGAGAATAAGAAAAGAAGTAAGTTCATGAATTGGTCAGATATGTGCCCAATAGGCTGGGTTTGCATGCAATTTGGCTTGATCAGTGCTGCGTGCGAACAAAACTGCACGTCTGACTTCTAAAAAGCGCTGCAGACAAATGGTAGATCAGAATTGAATGCCATTTGTTGCATTGAAAAGAGGACTCATAGAGGAATATTATTAATGTTGAATACTTCTTCATTGGACGTTCACATAATTCTATGATAAATTTTAAAGTAGAGGATATGCTGGGAAAAGTATAATTTGGAACACAACCAAGCGGCCTGACCTTGGTGCAAAGACCACCAAGAGCAACATAGAATTAGAATGGGCTATCATTTAGGAAAAATGAATTTGATTAGAGATCAAAAACTCTTTCTCAGATTTCTAGTGAACTCCTTGGCTCATCCAAACGGATCGTTCAACTTGATTTTGATGGTCTAAAAGAGATGTTGCCAATGGAATAAGAGTTTAAGCCCCAAATAAGGCAAAATTGGCGTGTCTACAACTTGCCTCGCCTTGATGTCGGCTTTGCAAGGGAATGTTATGTAGTGAAGCGAAGTGAAATGTAGAGGAATGTAGCGAAGAGAAATGAGTTGTAATGGAATGTAGTGGAGCGAAATAACGATGGACTGAAAAGGTGGCATCAATGTGTAGATATAGACACGCTCAACGACTAAATTCAGTAAAGAAAATCTCTTCAAGTCTCCTGGTTAACTGCCAAATTTCATCAAGTCTTCCTATGTTTGATTAGTAAGAGATGTGCCATTGGCACGAGGGAAGAATAGCCAACCCCGAATGCGGTGGGGAGTCCCCGAAACATGGGTTCGTAGGTTTATCATCAGCCGATAACCCGATCTTTGCGGTGTTCCTGTATTGTGAGGGGCTAAAAGTTTTTTAAAATAAAGATTTGTTTGTAAAAAATAAAAGAATACCAATCGAGACATTCAGGCTCTCAGATTCATTTGAGTCTTCTAAGAGACAAGATTCAATTTGGAATGGAATGATCTCAGATTCCAAAAGGCAAGTGTTGAAGCACAGACCATGAAGATAATGGTGATGCGAGTTCTGATCAAATAGGAGGCCCTTGGCGGGATGAATTGACTACCATGGTGGGTTGAATAGCAAAAAAGGTGTTGCAATGGCCACAGTGGGGATAGCAATAAAAGATTTGAAGACACAAGGTGATTACCAAACACGGTGGGATTAGTAAACATGGTGGGATTAGAAAACACAGTGGGATTCGAAAACACGGTGGGATTAGAAAGCACGGTGGGATATGAGAACACGGTGGGATATTAGAAAGGTCGATGGGACTAGAAAATACGGTGGGATTATCAAACATGGTGGGATTAGAAAACATGGTGGGATTCAGAATGATCAGAATTAGGATACAAGATTTAGAGATTAGGGTGAGAAGGTGAAGATTATGAAAGGATGTATGCGACAACAAAACAAAATATAATGCAACTAATGCTACATGATGCATGCTGGGCTCAAGAAAACAAAACAAAACTTGTATAACAAATAGTTGAAGATATAGATTGTCTATGAGGTCAAGATATCCATTTGGGAACCATCGTCCCTCATTGCACAATTTTGGCTTATCCGTGAGCACAAAGAATGACCCAACCGTCGTGGATAAGGGGATCTCAGGCCTGGTCTTCTTTGCATTCACGGTCTTCAACATCAATGCATAAAATAAATGCTAATACACCTAATATTTGCTAATAAAGGAAATGATAGCAGTGAGTTTGCAGTGTGATGACATGCATTCCCACAAAAGAGTTCATGTGCCTTGATGAAGACACAGAGCAAAAGTTCCTCGGTAAAGTAGAGGCCGAGGTTATGGTGACACCTCCTCCTAAGAATCCATAGGGGAGGGAAGTGGCGAGCATCGCATTATTGAAATCTTGGAAATGCTCCTCAGTGAAGTTGAGGTCGAGGTCATGGTGACACCTCCTCTTAAGAATCCTCAGGGGAGGGAAGTGGCGAGCATCGCCTTGTTGTATAGTTCTCCTTGTTTGTTCTTCGTGCCTGAAACACTCGAAAAAGGAGATTAAAATACCAATATGGCTTATCCCCCTTGCAAGTTGCAGTCTGCCTTGACCTCTGTCAAGGGGTAATAGACTTCTTAATGAAGTAACAAATATACAATGAAAAAAATTTGAAACATGTGTGACTGAAAGTAAATATGAATGTAAGGATGAAAATTAAAACTAAGCGTGATGATGAAAATTTTGAAAATTTTGAAATTTTTTGTTGGAATTTGAATTGAAAATATTTTTTCGAGTTTTTTTTAAAACATATTTTTTTGAGTTTTTGAAGATATTCAACTTTTTTTTGGAGTTTTTGAAAATATTCATTTTTTTGTAACTTTTGAAAGTATTGACTTTTGGAGGGAGAGAAAAATCAGTATTGACCAAAGTTCTCATCACTTGGTTGTTTTTCTAGGTTTGTGGTAGACACCATGTGCCAAATGGGGTTCCTTACTCAGAATCTTTTGACCTTCAACCTTTCATCGTCCAGAGTTTAGCTTTGATTTGGTTGGTCCACCCATACCCTGGGGTTAAGAATGAAGAATTGGTAGGAAGTCCTTGATAGGCTTTGGAGACGTCAAGAGGGATTTCTCTACTTGCACCTAATTGCCCATTGGGGTTCGGCCTCTTCGGGTCTTTTCTTCTTTATTGACAAACCTATTTTTGTGGCACACATTCAGACAAGTGCTTTGACCTATGGGGTCATTGCCCATCTTTTGGTGCCCTATTTTTTCATTTTCTACATTTCGGGTACTCGTTCAGACAGGCCCATATTTGTTTAAACATGTGGGGTTCATTGCCCATCTTTTGGCACCCATTTTTTTATTTGAGAAGTTGGATCTTCTAAGACGGCCTCCTACTAAGGTGGCGGATGCTTTCGATACTCTCCCCCTCTAGTCCTCTTCACCTATCTTGGACCGAATAGAAGAGAGTAGGGTAAGGGTTTTCCTTCCATCTCTAAGCTTTGCTTAGCTTCTCTTGGGTGTTAGGTCATCCGGATTTTGGGATCGGGACGTGTTGTGTGTGTAGAATGATATCTACTCTCGACTCCTAGACAACAACCTAGAACATGTGGACTTCAGTCATACTAGTAGTTCTCTCCAATTTTTTTGAGGTAGATTACATTCCATAGGTGAATCAATTGAAAACATGCCTTGCATTGGAAAGAATTCATTAGGATAAAAACAAAAAGTAGTTATCGTCAATCATAAATTTCTCTCAAGTAAGATTGTCATTTGAGATTCAAAATCATTTCAAAAAAACATTGCCTTGCGGATGACATAATGATGATGAATGCAATTTCATGTAATACCTGAGAGAAGGAGAAGTTCATTACTGATGACGGCTTTGCTTGTACTTGCCTTGCCTTGCCCAACTGCTTCCACTGTTCATATGTTCCACATCGAATCAAAGAGTAAGAGTCATACAGTGAGGTGCAAGATGTGGTAGATTTGATTTCGCATGGTGGAACTAGGATTGATGACGTAGAAGGCAAAGATTGTGGTATCACCCAGAAAATTTCTCTTCCTTTGATTTTTTTTAAAAGATAAAATTTGTAAAAGGAAAAGAATGCTTGAAAAGAAAAGTGAATTAAAGTGGGATGTTGGACTCGGGAGTTGATAGTGGGTTTGAAGGCCCAAAAAAGGTTGGAATCAAGAGGCACGTCGGCCCAAGAGTTGAAGGTGGGCTAGAGGGCCCAATTGATGTTGATGGGCATGATGGGCATGAGGGCCCAATTGGAGGTGATGGGCTCAAAGACCTGATTGGAGGTTGAGCTCGAGGGACCCAACGAAAAGAGTGGGCACACGGGCCCGATTTAGATGGTTGGCAGCAAGATTGTGATTTGTGATGGGCTCGCTGGCGCCATTGAAAAGTATGGGTGCCCTAACCCGAATTCGAAGAAGTGGGGGCACGGGGGCCCGATTTCGAAGAAGTATGGGCACGCGGGCCCAATTGTGAAGGAATGGGGGCATACAGGCCCAAAGCTAAAGGAGTGTGGGCATATGTGCCTGAGGTTGATGGAAGGTGGGAACGTGGGCCCAATTTAGAAGAAATTTGGGCACATGGGCCTGGTTGAGGGAAAACATGGGCATGTGAGCCCGGTTGAGGTAAATTATGGGCACGTGGGCCCGATTGAGGTGAATTGTGGGCACGTGGGCCTGATTTTGAAAAATTAAGGGCACATGGGCCCGATTGGGGAGAATTATGGGCACGTGGGCCCGATGGAAGGAACGGGGCACGTAGGCCCAGTTGGGGAAAATGGGCATATGGGCCCAGTTGAAGGAAAGGGGCATGCAAGCCCGATTGATTAAAAGGGGCACGTGGGCCCGGTTGAAGAAAAGGGGCATAAGAGCACAGTTGATGAAGAGGGGCACATGGGCCTAGTTGGATAAAGGGGGCACATGGGCCCAGTTGATGGAAAGGGGCACATGGGCCCAGTTGACGGAAAGGGGCACATGGGCCCGGTTGATGGAAAGGGGCACATGGGCCTGGTTGGATGAAAGGGGCACATGGGCCCGGTTGTAGAAGAAGGGCATGAGGGCTCAGTTGAGTGGGATAAAGTGTGGGCCGTGGCCCTAAGATTGACAGATTTTTGGCCCATGGGCCCAATTGATGACTGTGAGAAGGATAAAGAAAGGGCAGTGGCCCTAAGATTGAGGAATTGTGGGCCCATGGACTCAATCGTTGATTTGGAGAAGAATAAAGAAAGGGTCGTGGCCCTAAGATTGATTGATCGTGGGCCCATGGGCCGGATTGTTGCTTAGGAGAAGAATGGGGTAAGGATCGTGGCCCTAAGATTGATGCTAAGGAATTTACCTACCTAGCTGGAGGAGGTCCTAGTATCCCCTTGCTAGGGTTCCTTCTGTAGGTTTATAGATTCCTTTCCCATTTCACTGACCAATTCGGTCTCCTTACTTTCCTGCTCAGGGGTCAATTCAATTTGACAAACTTCAGGGATCAATTCCAATGATGACGATAGTTGATCTATACCTAAAGAATCCTTGCCTAGTCCTAAAATTTATGATCTCCTCACCTAAGCTCCTTACAGTAGGCTTCTCCTCAGGTTGTTCTGGGGAAGAGGGCATGCCTAGTTTAAGGGATTCTAGAATGATAGAAGAGTTTGGTTCGACCTCCCCTACTTCCTGACTTTGATCTTGAGAGAGAGCAAGGATATGTTAAGGAGTTGATTCCTCTGCTAGGGCAGAAGCACAAATGGTTGGAGTGATTGATTCCTCTGCTAGGGTAGGAGCTTGAAGGGTCGAAGTGACTGAATCTTCTATTGCAGTAGGAGCAAGAATAGTAGGAGTGATTGATTCCTCTACCAAGGAGGAGCATGAAGAGTCGAAGTGACTAAATCATCTACCATAGTAGGAGCAGGAATGATTAGATTAATTGGTTCCTCTGCCAGGGTAGGAGCATGAATGACAGGAGTGACTGGTTCCTCTGTAAGGCAGGAGTAATAGAAGAAATAAGGGCCTTAACCGATTTAGGGTGAACCCTATTTTAAGGGGTTGATTGAATATCCAAGGTTTGTTCAATTGGTGTCGGCATAGAAGTTGGTTTGGGCTGAGGAGCTATTGGTGAAATTGGTTGAGGGGCCAAGGCTTGAATGGTTGGTTGAGGGGTTGTTGGTGGAATAGGCTGAGAAGCCAAGGGCCGGATGATTGGATGAGGGGCCTTTGGAAATGTTAGTGGAGCCAAAGGTTGGGGAGCCGATTTACGTAATGAAGTGTTTGCACCAATGACAAGAGGAACTTGATTGTGGATAATTGTTTGTGCCATTGGCAAGGGTTGCATGACCGGCTGAGGTTGGGGCATGGGTGGCCTATGGCATTGAAGAGTTAGTTGATGATGATGATCTGAATGGGGTTGAGGAGAGCTCCTAGGTTGGTGCATAGCATCAATGTTCTTCTCAGCCATGGGGCTCAATTCATCATGATATTGCATTAGTTCCATGTCTCCTTTTGCTTTCCCAATTATTGAATAGCTTGGCCCATATCGGTGCAAGAATTTGGCCTTAACAATTTCAAAATCCCATATTTCTATTTCATTCAATGAAAAAAACCAATCTAGGGCTACACCCTCTAAAGATCTCCTAAAAAGAAAAGCAAGGGTCTTTCTATCATTCTGCCATCGAGATGATTTGCTCAGGAAATCATTGACATGGGTGAAGGGATCACCTGAGCCATTGTAACAATGATAGGCTGGTGTTTGTGATGGGGGGATGTAGATAGTATAGATGGGAAATTCGACGGTTTCTTTATCCTTGGCAATAGGTAGAGAGGAATTCACCAGGGGGTGTGCACATGGCACATGATAGAAATGTATGCCCTACAAGCCAATCATATATGATATGATTCGACATTTCTAGAAATATCTCATTCAGATTAATTAGGCAAATCTTCATTATAAGCTCTTATTAGAAGCGAATATCATAATGAAGTCCTTGATGAAATACAATGATGATTAAATCATGATGAGATCATGATAATGAGATTGATCATCTAGAGGTATTTGATCTAAATGTTCCTAGTCATAGGATACTTGAGACGGGACATCAAGGATCCGGATAGACTAGTGTATGTGATGTCTTCTCATGTGATGAGGATGACCGATCTCATTGGTCATTAGTGTGGAGACACTGAGATACACATACAGGTGCTCATTAGTTGAATGAGTTCACTGAACTGACCGAATTAGAAACCCAGAATGGTATCTTACCGAACTGTCTATCAGGGTTTTCTATCATCACGGTTGCATGGTTGGACCTTTGACTTGAGTCGCCAAAGATGCCTTGTTGGGTGGAACTTGTGCTTTGACCATTGACTTATGGATCACAATTTAGATGGTCCTATATAGCGATGGATCGAGTACAAGGAAAATCCGATGGAAGCAATTGAGCGTACAACAAGGGATCGTCCACTCTTGGTAAGTGAGAGTGAATGTCCTATGGGATAGTACTCTAAATCCCTGGCCAGGGTAGATAGGATAATTGGAAAAGGAGTTTTCCAATTGATCCAATTCCGAGTACAGGATCCTATAGAGTCGGTACACTAAGGAGTTGACAGTCGATGCCGTACTCCTTTCCGACCGGGACATTGGATGGATGAGGGTTTATATCCATGTGGTAACTGATGATGGAAAGGCTCAATGGAGATGAGATTATCCCCATAGCCATTTGGGATCATGGGATGTGGCTTGTACCCTTCATGATCGGTAGGCCAATTAATCTGTTATCGGATAACGAATTAAATTAAATTAAATATAATTGTTCTATTTTATTTAGGCCTCAACCAAATAGGCTATTGGTCCTAGTGGGTCACACACAAAAGGACTTATCCACAAGTATAGGGGCAAGGGCGTAATTTATAGAGATTTTTGGTTTTTCTGAAAAATTCCATAATTCTCTATAAATACTAATGGTTTCAGCCAAACCCCATCAAGACAAGGGTGAAAACCACGTCCCTAGCCTCCTCCCTACCTCTTCCTCTCTCTAGAAGGTGTCCATGGTCGATGGAGCTCCGTTCGGGAAGAGTTCTCGAGGCCGGCGCGAAGGGAGAACCTGCTGTGGATGAAGTTCGTGTGGATACTGCTGGAGACCGGACACTTGAACGGTTTGAAGAGCTTGAGAAGCTCATCTCCTTCCTCTCCATGGGATTATATGAATACCTATCAGTTATATTCGAACCCGATATTATCGGTTTTCGGTTTTCGTTGTTCGGTTCTGATTGAGACGGATTCTAAAGGAACCCATAAGAATCATCACTTCCGCTGCACCAAATTTTAATGGACGATTCCTTACAGTGGTATCAGAGCCCGTTTCAAGTCTCGGTCGAAACCGACATCGAATCGACATTATTTTATGTTATTTATGTGTTCCCGAATATGTGCAAACGTCTGTTTTAACGAGGCCATCATATTCTGTGTATGACTCAGATAAAAAATTGGTTGGCCTTGGTAGAATATCGTGATATAGTGCTTTACAACGCCGCAAACCGTTTGAAGTTTGGATCTCTGTAGTGTTCGGGAGAAGGGTCAAAAGTTGGTGTTTCTGTCATGCCCGAACCGACACACGGATTTGGGGATTTTGTGAAATCTCCGTCCACAGAAGAAATTGAGACTTGTAAAAGGTTTGGGAGATGGGTAATGTTATTACCTAGCCTTTACCTTTGATATCCAGCTTTGAACGACGGCGGAGGATGAGAATTTTTGAGTTTTCCGACGAACTAGGGTTCTGCGGAGTCTGGCGGCGCCGACTTGTTTCTTCTTGATTTCCCATTGATAGAGAATTTTTATCTGAAGGGATATATACATATTTTAAAACTTCATATGATGAGGATTCTAAATTGTATTTTTTTAGAATATTTGGCTTCTTGGATAAGGAGTTATCCTCGTTACAAAATTGGGATTTCTGCTACGGAATTTGGGTGACCGCCGCCTCTT
This sequence comes from Cryptocoryne crispatula var. balansae, assembly GCA_036172225.1. Taxonomy (NCBI): domain Eukaryota; kingdom Viridiplantae; phylum Streptophyta; class Magnoliopsida; order Alismatales; family Araceae; genus Cryptocoryne; species Cryptocoryne crispatula. The sequence continues at coordinate 14,780,673 of CM069933.1, read as the reverse complement.
CCTCATCATTTTTCGGTCGACTGAGATTTTTACTGGATATGAGGCCGACTGTTTTGGATTCCTTATTCGATAAGGATTCCAACGCATATTATTCCAGATTTTTCGGACTCCTTAATAAGAAGATATGTCCGAGTTAATGAGATTAACTCTCCTCCGAATGAACAGTACCTGTTCGGGAAGGCGACCGGCGCACGGCTGTTGGCGCACGCGTCTTTTGAGCCCGGCGCACCCTGCGGCGCATGCGGGCGCACGCAAAACGGGCGTTGTGCGCCAGTGAGCTTGGCGCAATGCGCCAGTTCTTTTTCAAATTCTTAAAAATTCTATAATATTATTTAACGTGTTTTGAAGTGTTTAATGACATGTTAGATGATGTTTAGTTCTATTTACATAGATTCACTCATGGTTAAACTTTAAAATTGTTTTAAAGGTTTAACTTAAATTATTAGTGTCTTAATTAATTCTGTAAAATGATATTTTACAGAATATAAATCGGGACATTAATTTCTGACCTTGCACAGTATTGGGAATGCATGAATGTTCTAAATAGTTTAGTTTTGTATGTTCATTTCATATAAATTGTTTATATGTTATTGTCATGTTATTTTCATGTTATTTATTTCATGAAAATTCGACATACATGAAATTGAGAATTTCAAAATAAATTATATATAATTTTATGCTGATATATATGATATATCTCATATAATTATCACGTATGCGCTCTATGTTCATGTGATGAATGTTAGTGTGTATGGATGTGATCATGGACTTAATTGTGCTTGGCTTGTGATTGCTTTTAATTCTGTTGGTTATGTTATTAAATGGGGCCTACGTGTGCCTCCTCTCTCTCTATACAATCTGATTGTACATTCTACCTCCCTCCATTAATGTACTCCCCTTGGTTAAAACCAAGGTTTCTTATTGAGTTATGTACATTTGTGGGGTCTGCATACCCTTAAGCCGCTTGTAAGAGTTAGAAGCCGGTTCGTGGAAGGTTGGAGAGCGGGACCACTTGGAGAAGCACCCTTCGAAGTGGGAGCATGCCAACTCAAGCATCCGAAGTAAGGATTTGCACCTAGAGGGGTGCCTTAGGTGCATGCTTAGGGTTAAGTCCATGATCACCTAATTTTTATGCATATTTGATATGTGGTTGTGTGCTATCTTTTATACCTTAGATATATGATATTCCAAAGGTATTATATATACTTAGCACATATTATTGATGAGACTAAAATAAAATCCCTCCTTGTCATAATTAGGTTGATAAACGTGTGACATTAAGAATGACTCACGTAGCCTTCCGTTGTTATGGTCTTGATGAGCCAATCTTAGATTGGATGGGTTTGTTGTGTTTCCCCACAAGACTCATTCAGCAAGGGATTGGTGATCATGGCCAAGGCATTTGCCGAACTTTGGGGTGGACCATTGCATGGCCTTGTTGTGTTTCCCACAAGGGCTATGTTAAGAATTCATTCTCATAACGTAACAAGCGGATTTGACCTAACTAGAGTATATAGCTTGTTGTGTTTCCCACAAGGTTATAACTCTAGAGGCTGAATGACTAAGAATTGCAAGGGTTGCAATTGGTAAAAGTTACCTACCTATTAAGTATGGGATGACTTGTTGTGTTTCCCACAAGGTTGTCACCATAAAGTTAATAGGGTCTTAGTCCCCACTAGGATTTCATCGTGATATCCCGTCTTTGCATAATGAGGGTTATGCAAATTCGTCGAAAATTAGTGGGAGCATAAATTAGGATCAAAGACCATATCTTAATTTTAATGAATGTTTGCAATGTTCTATTGATAAAATTATATCTCTGTTGTAGAATACGATAATAAACCACCATTAGTATGGCATATTAGATGCCATATAGCTTAATGGATCACACTTCTTAGACTGGTTTAGAACTAAGAGAATTGTTCTCATAGTTGACCAATTAACTATTCTACTTGAGAAGTAGGTATCTCCTAAATTATCTAGTGATATGAAAGAAAGATAAGATCTTATCTCATAGACAAGATGCATTGTTTGCCTTAAACTAGATGTTAGTCTCTATGAGACATAATTATAGAGACAACATGGATAGATGGATATGTGATCCATCATGGCTCATAGTTATGAGCTAACTAAAGGGCAACTTAGATCAACAATACATCTTAATTACTTTTTGTTGGTGAGACCAATAGTAAGAAGTAAAATCATTAGATAGAAATAGGAGAGAGTTAATAGTAAAAGAAGGTGGTCAAGATAATAAAGCCGAATAAGACATGATTCTTACACTTGTCATGATGATGATATGTGAAAGAGGAAGTACAAAGTGTTTTTGTATATAATGCAAAGGTGGAGCTTGAGAAGCTTCATGCATCCAAGTCATTGGCACTTACTTGTTTTAAATATACACTTAATGGTATTAGATACTATATGTGTATATCATAATATTAGATACTATGGATGCATCTGATGGTATGAGATACCAGATATGCATCTTATATCTACAAGGAGTTGTAGATGATAACAAGTAAATGAAGGCTAAATAAAGAAGATGTTGACCTACATATGAAATGGTGCAAAAGTTGCATCATTATTAGTGGGAGGTGCATTTCTTTAATAGCCTTATTGAGATGTCTTAATAATTAATATTGCTATTATATCCTTCTACAAGAACATTATATGATTTCCTACTTGAATAAATGTTGATTCATTCTAAGTTATGGAATTGATAGATGTTCTAATAGGTTGAATGGCAAAGTGTTTGCCAGTGGGAGATTAATGAATTGTTAATCATATTTGATATGTTAGCTCTCATGTTATGTGTGAATATTCCTTTTAAGAGGAAATGGGTTGATTTAGATCAATCTACACTTTAGCTTTATATAGACATGGAGAATGGGTTAATGAGTTATTAGAACTCGTACATTTATATGTATGTTAGCCCATATCTAGTAAGGCAAAAGAAGAATATTTCTACTTCATTATTTCAAAGATGATGTCTCTAGTTTTGGAAACATGTACTTTATGAAATACAAAGCTAAGACCTTTGAGAAATTATTTAAGATTAAGAATGAAGTAGAGATACTAATGGAAAGAGTATTAGAACTCTTTGATGAGATCAAGGAGGGGAATACTTAAGTACATAATTTACATATAATTGAAGGATAATAGAATCTAATGGACACCTCTTTACACATTTTAGCTTAATTGAGTAGTTAAAATGAGAAGTCATATTATGTAAGACATAATATGAACAATGACAAGTTTTGCAAATTTCCTCTTTGTCTAATTTTGGTTAAGTACTCGTTATAAGCACTTGATCTTAATAGGTACCTTCTAAGTCTGTTCTGATTATTCCATATAGGATATGGAAAAGGGGTTAAAACTTGATCTTAAGCAAATTAAGGTTTCGGAATGTCCGACCTGGTGAAGAAGTATAACTCTAACAAGTTAGAATATAAGACTATGAAGTGTTGGCTTATGGAATATCCTAAGGAAACTTTTGGATATTAAATATACGACCCTTATGTATAAGGGTATGTGTTGCTCAGCTCACTATATTTCTAAAGGAAAAGTTCCTTCTTAAGAAAGATAGTGGGAGCAAGGTATATATGGAAGATGTTCCAGTTCCACAACCCAGTAACACTTCTATTAAGGTGCTAGTTAATAATTACACAAGGACAAATCATAGGTCTTTACTTGTGTTCATTCTACCTAAGAGATATGTGAGACATATCTCTGATAGATGAAATGAGGCATAAGATAATAAGGATATTGATCCTAGGATCTATATAGAACCAATATGAGATATTGATTCATTAATGGGAAGAGACAATAAAATCTGATATAAACTTTATCTAATCTAATCAAGTTTAGAACTTGATAGATCCACCTAAGGATATAGTATCCATAAGGAATAAATGGATCACTAAAGAATGGATAGGAGTGGATTAGAAGGTAGATACCTTCAAAGGTGATAATAGTTGAAAAGGATATCATTGAAGTCAAATGGTTGACAATGATGAGATCTTTCACCTATTCCATGGATTAATCCATTCGGATTTTGATTGTTACACTCTATGATTATGAGATAAGCTAATTTGATGTTAATATAGTGTTCCTCTAAAGTATTTTGAGGAATAGGTGTATATGATACAACTATAGGGAATCAAGTCCCAATAACATTCAAGAAGAGTGTGTAATAAGTTCATTTATGGACTGAAGTAAAACTTCCCATAGATCATATATATAGTTTAATGAGATTAAATCTTATGACTTCGTTAAGAACAAAGAGGAGCCTTGTGTATTCAACAAGATAAGTGGGAGTGCTGTTACTTTCTTGACATTTTATGTTGATGACGTACTACTCATTAAGAATGAAGTAGGTGTGTTATTATAAGTGAACATAGCTATCAAATTGATCCTCCAAACACAATTTGGGTTTTGAGATCTATGGAGATAGATCTAAAATCAATGCCCAGTTAATGTACGTAGTCACCATAGTCAAAGGGTTTGACATGATAAACTCCAAGATAGGTTTCTTACCTATGTGGTGTGGAGTTGATCTCTGTAAAGTGTTGTCTTTGTAGACTTCTTGAAAGATAAAGAGATCACATAAATAGAGCCCGTATGCCTTTGTCATAGGGTCTATTATTTATATGATGCTATGTACATGATGTGATTAATGCTCTAAGTGTTATGAGCATTCATCAAGAAGATCCAAGTGAGAGTCATCGGATAGTTTAGAGATATATCATTTTGTACTTGAGAAGCACTGAGAATATATCTCTATACACTGGAGGATAAGACTTGAAGTCTTGTAGCTTAACAAACACAAGCTTCTAATCAAATAAGTTTGATATTAAGTCAGAATTATGGTGGTGCAGTGAGTTGAAAGAGTTCTATGTGATAGAACACTGTAAGTTCTACAACATATGTAAACAAGTTTACATAGTGGTTGCACACTACTTGAGAAGTAGTCTAGATGAAGTTTTTTCATCTACATATTTGATATGGGATTGTCTCAATTTTCTCTGAAAGTGTATCATTGTTTAGAGAAAACAATGGAGTAGAGTTGCTGTCTCATCAGAAGTTTAGAACTTCTGATGCGATACCATACAATCAGAGAGATTGCAACTTATAGAGATATAATTAAAGATAAAGTATCTACCGTTAATAACATTGCAGATCCACTAACTGAAGCAGTTACTCAAAGAGTGTTTGAGCTTCACCTCGAGCTGATATAGATCAGCCAGATGGGTGATTGGCTTTAGTGCAAGTGGGAGATTGATAGAAATGTATGCCCTACAAGCCAATCATATATGATATGATTCGACATTTCTTGAAATATCTCATTCAGATTAATTAGACAAATCTTCATTATAAGCTCTTATTAGGAGCGAATATCATTATGAAGTCCTTGATGAAATACAATGATGATTAAATCATGATGAGATCATGATAATGAGATTGATCATCTAGAGGTATTTGATCTAAATGTTCCTAGTCATAGGATACTTGAGACGGGACATCAAGGATCCGGATAGACTAGTGTATGTGATGTCTTCTCATGTGATGAGGATGACCGATCTCATTGGTCATTAGTGTGGAGACACTGAGATACACATACATGTGCTCATTAGTTGAATGAGTTCACTGAACTGACCGAATTAGAAACCCTGAATGGTATCTTACCGAACTGTCTATCAAGGTTTTCTATCATCACGGTTGCATGGTTGGACCTTTGACCTGAGTCGCCAAAGATGCCTTGTTCGGTGGAACTTGTGCTTTGACCATTGACTTATGGATCACAATTTAGATGGTCCTATATAGCGATGGATCGGGTACAAGGAAAATCCGATGGAGGCAATTGAGCGTACAACAAGGGATCGTCCACTCTCGGTAAGTGAGAGTGAATGTCCTATGGGATAGTACTCTAAATCCCTGGCCAGGGTAGATAGGATAATTGGAAAAGGAGTTTTCCAATTGATCCAATTCCGAGTACAAGATCCTATAGAGTCGGTACACTAAGGAGTTGACAGTCGATGCCGTACTCCTTTCCGACCGGGACATTGGATGGATGAGGATTTATATCCATGTGGTAACTGATGATGGAAAGGCTCAATGGAGATGAGATTATCCCCATAGCCATTTGGGATCATGGGATGTGGCTTGTACCCTTCATGATCGGTAGGCCAATTAATCTGTTATCGGATAACAAATTTAATTAAATTAAATATAATTGTTCTATTTTATTTAGGCCTCAACCAAATAGGCTATTGGGCCTAGTGGGTCACACACAAAAGGACTTATCCACAAGTATAGAGGCAAGGGCGTAATTTATAAAGATTTTGGGTTTTTCTGAAAAATTCCATAATTATCTATAAATACTAATGGTTTCAGCCAAACCCCATCAAGCCAAGGGTGAAAACCATGTCCCTAGCCTCCTCCCTACCTCTTCCTCTCTCTATAAGGTGTCCATGGTCGATGGAGCTCCGTTCGGGAAGAGTTCTCGAGGCCGGCGCGAAGGGAGAACCTGCTGTGGATGAAGTTCGTGTGGATACTGCTGGAGACCGGACACTTGAACGGTTTGAAGAGCTTGAGAAGCTCATCTCCTTCCCTCCATGGGATTATATGAATCCCTATCAGGTATATTCGAACCCGATTTGATCGGTTTTCGGTTTTCGTCGTTCGGTTCTGATTGAGACGGATTCTAATGGAACCCATAGGAATCGTCGCTTCCGCTGCACCAAATTTTAATGGACGATTCCTTACACCACCTGGATGGGAGGGAGGTGGGTTGGTGTGTGAGCTGATGAATGACCCACAATGGGGTGAGTAGGTGAAGTAACATGGCAGGACTGCCCAGGTGGGGTTATGGTAAGAGGCCGAACCGCTGATTGGGGAGGTGAGGCAGCTTGGTTGACTTTAGCTGGACCTTGATTCGTAGGCATCTTATTCTTCACTAGAGATTGTATGATTCACACTACCTTGGGATCAAGATGAAAATATAGTTACTTAAAGAGTTGCTCCAAATTGTATGGAGTGGATAGATGGGCAACCCCTTGCACTTGGGGTTCCATAGCAGCATTGACATGGCTCTCTGGTTGAATCATGGGTCGTTGTTGAAGCTTGTAGAGACCCGGCTCATATTCTTGTTGCTTGTAGTAGTCTGACCTCTTGACGTGTCTTTCGGACCTTAGCATCATGGGCGAACTTTCTAAAGAGATAGTTAAAAAAGAGAGCAAGCAAAGCACACAATTGAAGATTTTTTGTTACGTTTTGTTTTGTTTGAATTTTTTTGTTTCAATTTAGTTGTTTGGAAAACAAGTTGAACACAAAATTAAAAAGGTTTTTTTTGTTTTGTATTTTTAGGCATTTTGAAAAAAGAAATTTTTGGTTGTTTTTAATTTTTGGTGAACAAGCAAGTTATGCAAACAAGTTTTTAAAATGACTACTCGACAATTTTTGGGTTAAAACCTTAGATTAGATAGATTGTTAGCAATTGTTCACTCAAGTAGGTATGGTTCTTATTAATTCAATCTTCCAGACCTAAGGTTGTCACTCAATCACCACGAGTAGGTATTTGGGTTCTTCGAGTTTTGGGAAAGTGATACAACCGGCCCAATCGTGCGGAGAGGAATACTTCACGGATGGGGACTTATGGAGGTCTTGATGAAAACAACCAAATCAACTAGGAAGGAATATCCCAGAAGAGAGGTTAGAATCCACCAAAAGAATGTTTGGAGGGTGAGGGTGTGTTGGGAGAGAGAGCTCCCGCCTCGAATGCCCTACGGATCGGAACAAGTCCGGTACCCTATGCAAAAAGCTAATGCAAAAGTAAAAATAGAGGGTAAGAGGAGAAGAAGCAATCAATATGCAAAAACATGAAATGAAAGGAAGTAAGTAAATCGAGCATGTGATATGCAAATAAGATAAGCAATCAAGTAACAAAACAAACAATCTAGTGACTAGAACCAAATTAGAATGAAACTAGTTGCACAAACAAATCAAGCTTGCACGATTAAAGACATTGGTTGTCCCACCGTGGTCACCAAAAAGCTGTCGACTCTGAAAATTGGTTCTATCAGCACCTCAAGAGAAGGTGAAAGACAGAATGGGGGAAAAAGGGAGTGAATTGGAAAACACTCGAAAAGCGGTAAAGAGTCCTCACCTCGGTCCCACACTCACATTGATCCCCGAACTTTCATCTCACGGCATCGCTCGAGCACCAGAGATGGTTCGGGTCATGTGGAAGGAGCCGCGGGCTCCGCTTTATAGAATAAAAACAAAATTGAGTTAGATGACCGTGTGTACCATAGAGATGATGTATGAGTTCAACCTTCTTCTTCTTCGGCCGGCCGATGAAGAAGAGTCCACAATCAATACTAGCTTGATGTATTTGTGCAACTATAAGATAATAAGAGAAGAAAATAAGTTAAGAAGGATTAGAATCGAGTGAAGTGTAGTAACTTGTAAAAACAATAACATAAAATGGCAATTGGAAACAAACTCATCGGATTCGGGGTTAGCCCTAACCCCATTTTTTTGGTTTTTTATGATGTATGAAATGATGCAAAACTAAATAAAAAATAATGCTTAAATATGAACTATATTATATGAATGAATAGTTAGCAAAGAGAATATGAATGGTTAAAGACAACACAACCCAGGCAAAGTGGCAACCGGGTTGGACAGATTCAATGTAAACTGCGCGGCTCTGATGTAGAGACCGTAACGAACAGCACCAATGTCAAAATAAAGTGATGTTTGTTTCAAAGTAAAGATGGCTAACCGAGGGTGGTATGATATGAATACAAGTTTGCTTGAATCTTATGATAATTAATCTGAATTTACCTGATAAGCTGGATCTTGGACAATGAAGTTAAGGAAACTCTCAGCACAATGTCGATGTAGGACATGCTATGGGCACACAGATATACAAATTGAATGATTCTTATTTTAAATAAAATAAAACTCACCGAGGAACAGTTTCTATGAAGAATGTATGGGCTGAATCTACTATTAAATGTACTAAAATTGACTGAGAAAAGATGACTTAGAAGAGAAGACTTCGGATTTGTCTGTGCAGCGCCGGTGTTGAAGCCGTAACAAGCCAAGGGAATGTCAGAACTAATCTCCGTTTGTTGTTGATGAAAGATAACTTGATGAATCACACTTTCCTTTTAGGTCATTCATATGAGGCAAATTTGGCCTTATTTGGGGCTTAAACTCTTATTCCATTGGCAACATCTCTTTTAGACCATTAAAATCAACTTGAATGATCCTTTTAGATGAGCCAAGAAGTTCACTAGAAATCTGAGAAAGAATTTTTGATCTCTAATAAAATTTATTTTTTATAAATGAGAGCCCATTCTAACTTCTATGTTGCTCTTGGTGGTCTTTGCACCAAAGTCGCGCCGCTTGGTTGTGTGCCAAATTATGCCTTTTTCTAGCATATCATCTAATAAAAAATTTTCATAGGATTATGTGGAAGTCCAATAAATAAGTCTTCAACATAAATAATATTCCTATATAAGTCCTATTTTAAATGCAAGAAACGGCATTCAATTCTGATCTACCATTTGTATGCAGCACCTTTTAGAAGTCAGGCATGCAGTTCTGTCCGCACGCAGCACCGATCAAGCCCAATTGCATGCAAGCCTAGCCCATTGGGCACATATCTGACCAATTCACGACCTTACCTTACTTTTTCCTCCTCCATATTACTTGGTATAGTATCTGGAAGCTTCATGGTTGAAATTAGCATCATCAAATGATGGCAATCCAACTTGTCTTATACATCAAAACTTGCTATTTTTAGACCAATTTTGTTTCCTTTTCAAGTGGAGACATATTTTGAACATGGGGAAGGTGATCCATGGTTTCCAATACCTCTAAATCATTTAGGTAAGTTTCTATATGCGTCTGGATAAAAATTAGCAACATTAAATGGAGGAAATCCAACCTATGGTCGGATGTATCAAAACTTGCTATTTTTTGACATGTTTTTTATCCCCTATAAAGGGAGACTCATATGAATGACCTAAAAAGGGCATCCCCATCCTCTATAACTTTTATCCTCATATTGCAGCCACCCTTGGCTCATACCAACCTCCCCAAATTGTCTTCTCTTCATCCCGGTGCGCGGAGATCATCCCAAAGTGAAGAAGAAGCCGGTCTGTGCTCTAACATGCTGTACTGCTGATCATCGGCTTCTACAAATATTTATAGTCATTTTACAGCCTAAATTCCTTCAAAATAAGTGTGATTCATCAAGATATATTTCATCTCCAACAAACGGAGATCAATTTTGGCATTTTTTCGGCTTTTTATGGCTTCAACACCGGTGCTGCACAGATAGATCCGAAGTCTTCGCTTCTAGGTCATCATATTCTAAATCAATTTCAGTACATTTAATGGTGGATTCAGCCTATACATCCTTCATAGAAATTGTTCCCCGGTGAGTCATATTTTATTTAATAAAATTCAATTTGGATATCTGTGGTGCCCATAGCACGTCCTACATCGACATTGTGCTGGGAGTTTCCAAAACTTCACTATCCAAGATCCTGCTTATCAGGTAAATTCATATTACTTATCATAAGATTCAAACAAACTTGTCTTCATATCAAACCACCCTAGGTAAGTCCTCTTTATTTTGAAACAAACATCACTTTATTTTGACATTGGTACTGTTTGTTACGGTCTCTGCATCAGAGCTGCATAGTTTACATTGAATCTGTCCAACTCGGTTGCCACTTTGCCTGAGTTGTGTTGTCTTTAATCATTCATATTCTATTTGCTAACTCTTCATTCAAATCATTTATTTCATATTTAAGCATCATTTTATTCTATTTTTCATCATTTCATATATCACAAAAAATATAAAAAAAGGGGTTAAGGCTCACCCCGAAGCCGGTGAGTCCGATTCCAATTGCTTCTTTCTCATCTTATCTCTATAGTTACTACACTTCTCATAACTCTAATAAAACTCTTCACTTGTTTTAGTGTCTTAAGTTCCACAGATACATCAATCTAGCATCGGTTGTGGACTCTTCCTCATCGGCTGGCTGAAGAAGGAGAAGGTTGAACCTGCGTACACTCTCACCCGCGCTAGGGTACACACGGTCATCTAACTTAATCTCTTGTTCAAATCCATAAAGCAGGGCCCGTGGCTCCTAGAGACCACTTCTTCTCTTATTCATGATTTAAGTAAATTCATTCTTCACTCTCCTCCCACATGACCCGAACCATCTCCGGTGCTCGAGCGACGCCGTGAGAAGAAAGTTCGGGGATCAATGTGAGTGTGGGACCGATGTGAGGATTTTACCGCTTTCCGAGTGTCTTCCAGTTCACTCCCATTCTCCCATTTCCTTAATCTATCTTTCACCTTATCTTGAGGTGCCGATCCGGAACCCATTTTCGAAGTCGACAGCTTTTTGGCGGCCATGGTGGGACAACCAATGTCATTAACCGTGCTAACTTGATTTGTTTGTGCAACTATTTTTATTCTAATTCAGTTCTAGTCACTAGATTGTTTGTTTTGTTGCATGATTGCTTGTCTTGTTTGCATATTGCATGCTTGATTTACTTACTTCTTTTCATTTTATGTTTGCACATTTTTATTGGTTCTTCTCCTCTTACCCTCCATTTTTACTTTTGCATTAGCTTTTTGCATCGGGTACCAGACTTGCTCCAATTCGTAAGGCATTCGAGGCGGGGGCTCTCTCTCCCAACACACCCTCACCCTTCAAACACCTTCTTGGTGGATTTTTACCTCTCTTCTGGGATATTTCTTCCTTGTTTATTTGGTGGTTTCCATCAAGACCTCCGTAAGCCCCCATCAATGGAGTATTCCTCTCCACATGATTGGGCCGGTTGTACCACTTTCCCAAAACCCGAAGAACCCAAGTACCTGCTCGTGGTGATTGAGTGACAACCTTAGGTCTTGAAGATTGAAACAATAGGAACCATACTCATTTGAGTGAACAATTGCTAACAATCTATCTAATCTAAGGTTTCAACTCAAATATTGTCGAGTAGTCATTTTAAAACCTTGTTTGCATAACTTGCTTGCTCACCAAAAATTGAAAACAACTAAAAATTTCTTCTTGCAAAACACCTAAAAAAAACAAAAACCTCTTTAATTTTGTGTTCAACTTGTTTTCCAAACAACCAAATTGAAACAAAAAAATCAAACAAAAAAAACATAGAAAAATATTCAATTATGTGCTTGACTTGCCCTTCTTTTTTTAACCATCTTTGAAGAAAGATCGACAGGATGCCCATGATGCTAAGGTCTGAAAGACACGTCGGGATGCTGGACTACTACAAGATGGGTAACTACATGCTACAGCAACCCATGGTCCAACCAAAGGGCCATGTTAATGCCATCAGGGAACCCTAAATTCAAGATCCCACCTATCAGCTTGCTCTGCTCAGCAAGGAGCAACTCCTTCAGGGTCTATCTCTCCACCTTGATCCTAAATCTTTCTCAATTGTCCAGCCCCTAGCAAAGGGCAAGATGCTTGTCAATCATGGTCTAGCCAAAGTCAACCGAGCTGCCTCACCTTCCCAATCGGCAGTTCGACCTCTTACCATAACCCCACCTGGGCAATCCTGCCATGTTACTTCATCTACTCACCCCATTGTTGGTCATTCTTTAGCTTGCACACCAACCCACCCCCTCCCATCCGAGTGCCATATGCACACCCCCTGGTGAATTCCTCCCCACCTATTGCCAAGGATTAGGAAACCCTTGAATTTCCCCTCTATACTATCTACATTCTCCAATCCCAAATGCCAACCTATCATCACTACAATGGCTCAGGTGATCCCTTCACCCATGCCAATGATTTCCTGAGCAAATCATCTCGATGGCAAAATGATAGAAAGACCCTTGCCTTTCTTTTTAGGAGATATTTAGAGGGTGCAGCCCTGGATTGCTTTTTTTCATTGAACTAAGTAGATATATGGGATTTCGAAATTGTAAAGGCCAAATTCTTGAAATGATATGGGCCAGGCTATTCAATAATTTGGGAAGTATAAGAAGATGTGGAATTAATGCAATATTCTGATGAATTGAGGCCCAGGATTGAGAGGAGCATTGATGCTATGCACCAATCTAGGAGCCCTCTCCAACCTTATACAAATCATCATCTTCAGCCGACTCCTCGATGCCAGTTGATTAGGCCACCCATGCCCCAACCTTAGCTGGTCATGCAACCCATGCTAATGGCAAAACCAACTGTGCATAATCAAGTTCCTCTTGTCGCTTATGCAAATACTTCATTACCTAAACCGGTTCCCCAGCCTTTTTGACTCTACCAACATTTCCAAAGGCCCCTCGGCCAATCATCCGGCCCTTAGCTTCTTAGTCTACTTCACCAATAGCTCCTCGGCCAACCACACAAGCCTTGGCCCCTTAACCAATTTCACCAATAGATTCTCAGCCTGAATTGACTTCTATGCCGACACCAATCGAACAACCCTTGGCTATTCAATCAACCCCTCAAAATAGGGTTCACCCTAAGTCGGTTAAGGCCCTTGTTTCTTCTATTGCTCCTACCTTGGTAGAGGAACTAGTCAGTCCTATCATTCATGCTCCTGCCCCGGCAGAGGAACTAATTAATCTGATCATCCCTACTCCTACTACAGTAGATGATTTATTCACTTCAACCATTCATGCTCCTGCCATGGTAGAGGAACTAGTCACTCCGATCATCCATGCTCCTGCCATGGCAGATGATTCTGTCACTTCAACCATTCATGCTCCTGCCATGGCAGAGGAATCAATCACTCCAACCATTTGTGCTCCTGCCCTGGCAGAGGAATCAACTCCTCAACATATCCTTGCTCTCTCTCAAGATCAAAGTCAGGCAGTAGGGGAGGTCGAACCAAACTCTTCTATCATTGTAGAATCCCCTAAACTACGCATGCCCTCTTCCCCAAAACAACCTAAGGAGAAGCCTACTGTAAGGAGCTTAGGTGAGGAGATCATAAATTTTGTTGATTGTCAAGGACTAGGCAAGGATTCTTCAGGTATATATCAACTATCGTCATCATTGGAATTGATCCCTGAAGTTTGTCAGATTGAATTGACCCATGAGCAGGGAAGTAAGGAGACCGAATTGGTCAGTGAAATGGGAAAGGAATCTATAAACCTACAGAAGGAAGATGCAGACCTTAGCAAGGGGATACTAGGACCTCCTCTAGCTAGGCAGGTAAATCCCTTAGCATCAATCTTAGGGTCACGACCCTTACCCCATTCTTCTCCTAAGCAACAATCCGGCCCATGGGCCCACTATCAATCAATCTTAGGGCCATGACCCTTTCTTTATTCTCCTCCAAATCAACGATTGAGTCCATGGGCTCACAATTCCTCAATCTTAGGGCCACTGCCCTTTCTTTATCCTTCTTACAACCATCAATCAGGCCTATGGGTCCAAAATTTGTCAATCTTAAGGCCATGGCGCACACCCCATCCCACTCAATTGGGCCCTTATGCCCCGTTTTTGGGCCCTTATGCCCCATTTTCGGGCACTTATGCCCCTTTCCATCAACTAAGGCCATGTGCCCCTTTCCATCAACTGGGCTCTTGCGCCCCTTTCCTTCAATCGGGCCCGTGTGTCCCTTTTCATCAACCGGGCCTACGTGCCCCCTTTATCCAATTGGGCCCATGTGCCCCTCTTCATCAACCGCACTCTTATGCCCCTTTTCTTCAACTGGGCCCACATGCCCCTTTTAATCAATCCGGCTTGCATGCCCCTTTCCTTCAACTGGGCCCATATGCCATTTTTCCCCAACTAGGCCTACGTGCCCCTTTCCTTCCATCGGGCCCACGTGCCCATAATTCTCCCCAATCGGGCCCATGTGCCCTTAATTTTTCTAAATCGGGCCCACGTGCCTACAATTCACCTCAATTGGGCCCACATGCCCATAATTCACCTCAACTGGGCTCACATGCCCATGTTTTTCTGCAACCGGGCCCATGTGCCCAAATTTCTTCTAAATCGGGCCCACGTTCTCATCTTCCATCAACCTCGTGATAGAAATGTATGCCCTACAAGCCAATCATATATGATATGATTCGATATTTCTAGAAATATCTTATTCAATTAATTAGGCAAATCTTCATTATAAGCTCTTATTAGATGCGAATATAATAATGAAGTCCTTGATCAAATACAATGATGATTAAATCATGATGAGATCATGATAATGAGATTGATCATCTAGAGGTATTTGATCTAAATGTTCCTAGTCATAGGATACTTGAGACGGGACATCAAGGATCCGGATAGACTAGTGTATGTGATGTCTTCTCATGTGATGAGGACGACCGATCTCATTGGTCATTAGCGTGGAGACACTGAGATACACATGCAGGTGCACATTTAGTTGAATGAGTTCACTGAACTGACCGAATTAGAAACCCTGAATGGTATCTTACCGAACTGTCTATCAGGGTTTTCTATCATCACGGTTGCATGGTTGGACCATTGACCTGAGTCGCCAAAGATGCCTTGTTGGGTGGAACTTGTGCTTTGACCATTGACTTATGGATCACAATTTAGATGGTCCTATATAGCGATGGATCGGGTACAAGGAAAATCCGATGGAGGCAATTGAGCGGACAACAAGTGATCATCCACTCTCGGTAAGTGAGAGTGAATGTCCTATGGGATAGTACTCTAAATCCCTGGCCATGGTAGATAGGATAATTGGAAAAAGGAGTTTTCCCATTGATCCAATTCCGAGTAGAGGATCTTATAGAGTCGGTACACTAAGGAGTTGACTGTCGATGCGGTACTCCTTTCCGACCGGGACATTGGATGGATGAGGGTTTATATCCCTGTGGTAACTGATGATGGAAAGGCTCAATGGAGATGAAATTATCCCCATAGCCATTTGGGATCATGGGATGTGGCTTGTACCCTTCATGATCGGTAGGCCGATTAATCTGTTATCGGATAACAGCTTTAATTAAAATTAAATAGAATTGTTCTATTTTATTTAGGCCTCAACCAAATATGTTATAGGGCCTAGTGGGTCACACACAAAAGGACTTATCCACAAGTACAGGGGCAAGGACGTAATTTATAGAGATTTTGGGTTTTTATAAAAAAATCCATAATTCTTTATAAATACTAATGGTTTCAGCCAAACCCCATCAATCCAAGGGTGAAAACCACGTCCCAAGTCTCCTCCCTACCTCCTCTCTCTCTAGAAGGTGTCCATGGTCGATGGAGCTCCGTTCGGGAAGAGTTCTCGAGGCCGGCGCGAAGGGAGAACCTGCTGTGGATGAAGTTCGTGTGGATACTGCTGGAAACCGGACACTTGAACGGTTTGTAGAGCTTGATAAGCTCATATCCTTTCTCTCCATGGGATTATATGAATCCCTATCAGGTATATTCGAACCCGATTTGATCGGTTTTCGATTTTCGTCGTTCGGTTCTTATTGAGACGGATTCTAAAGGAACCCATAGGAATCGTCTCTTCCGCTGCACCAAATTTTTATGGACGATTCCTTACAGTGGTATCAGAGCCCGGTTCAAGTCTCGGTCGAAACCGACATCGAATCGACATTATTTCATGTTATTTATGTGTTCCCGAATCTGTGCAAACGTCTGTTTTGACGAGGCCACCATATTGTGTGTATGAGTCAGATAAAAGATTGGTTGTCCTTGGTAGAATTTAGTGATATAGGGCTTTCCAAATCCGCAAACTGTTTGAAGTTTAGATCTCTGTAGTGTTCGGGAGAAGCGTAAAAAGTTGGTGTTTCTGTCATGCACGAACCGCCACCCGGATTTGGGGATTTTGTGAAATCTCCATCCACAGAAGAAATTGAGACTTGGAAAAGGTTTAGGAGATGGGTAATATGATTACCTAGCCTTTACCTTTGATATCCAGCTTTTAACGACGGCGGAGGATGAGAATTTTTGAGTTTTCCGACGAACTAAGGTTCTGCGGAGTCTGGCGGCGCCGACTTGTTTCTTCCTGATTTCCCGTTTATATAGAATTTTTCTATGAAGTAATATATACAAATTTGGAAACTTTATATGATTAGTATTCTAAATTGTATTTTTTGAGAATATTTGGCTTCTTGGATAAGGAGTTATCCTCGTTGCAATATAGAGATTTCTGCTACGAAATCTGGGTGACCTCCGCCTCTTCCTCCTCATCTTTCGGTCGACTGAGATTTTTCCTGGACTTGAGGCCGACTGGTTTGGATTCCTTATTTGATAAGGATTCCAACGCATATTTTTTCGGATTTTTCGGAGTCCGGGATAAGGAGACAAAACCAATTCTATAGGATGGATTTTCTCCCGGATGAACAGTGCTATTACGCGCAGTCGGTCGGCGCACGCGCCGGCGCACGGACTGTCGGCGCACACCCGCTGTAGGACTGGCGCACGCCAGGGCGCACACCGGCGCACGCCGGGCGGGCGCAGTAAGCCGCCATGTGCGGCGCATTGCGCCGGACACCATTTTTTATGCTTTTAAAGTGTTTAAAATCATAGAAAATTCCGAAAATTTGCCATAAAATTCCAGAAAAATTCTGAAAATTTCTATAATATTATTTAACATGTTTTAAAGTGTTTAATGACATGTTAGATGATGTTTAGTTCTATTTACATAGATTCACTCATGGTTAAACTTTAAAATTGTTTTAAAGGTTTAACTTAAATTATTAGTGTCTTAATTAATTCTGTAAAATGATATTTTACAGAATATAAATTGGGACATTAATTTTTGACCTTGCACATTATTGGGAATGCATGAATGTTCTAAATAGTTTAGTTTTATATGTTCATTTCATATAAATTGTTTATATGTTATTGTCATGTTATTTTCATGTTATTTATTTCATGAAAAATTCGACATGCATGAAATTTATAATTTAAAAATAAATTATATATAATTTTTTGCTGATATAAATGATATATCTCATATAATTATCACGTATGCGCTCTATGTTCATGTGATGAATGTTAGTGTGTATGGAGGTGATCATGGACTTAATTGTGCTTGGCTTGTGATTGCTTTTAATTATGTTGGTTATGTTATTAAATGGGGCCTGCTGTGCCTCCTCTCTCTCTATACAATCTGATTGTACATTCTACCTCCCTCCATTAATGTACTCCCCTTGGTTAAAACCAAGGTTTCTTATTGAGTTATGTACATTTGTGGGGTCTGCATACCCTTAAGCCTCTTGTAAGAGTTAGAAGCCGGTTCGTGGCAGATTGGAGAGCGGGACCACTTGGAGAAGCACCCTTCTGAAGTGGAAGCATACCAACTAAAGCATTTGAAGCAAGGATTTGCACCTATAGGGGTGCCTTAGGTGCATGCTTAGGGTTAAGTCCATGATCACCTAATTTTTATGCATATTTGATATGTGGTTGTGTGCTATCTTTTATACCTTAGATATATGATATTCCAAAGGTATTATATATACTTAGCACATATTATTGATGAGACTAAAATAAAATCCCTCCTTGTCATAATTAGGTTGATAAACGTGTGACATTAAGAATGACTCACGTAGCCTTCCGTTGTTATGGTCTTGATGAGCCAATCTTAGATTGGATGGGTTTGTTGTGTTTCCCACAAGACTCATTCAGCAAGGGATTGGTGATCATGGCTAAGGTATTTACCGAACCTTGGGGTGGACCATTTGCATGGCTTTGTTGTGCTACCACAAGGGCTGTGTGAAGAATCCATTCTCATAACGTAACAAGCGGGTTTGACCTAACTAGAGTATATGGCTTGTTGTGCTACCACAAGGTCATAACTCTAGAGGCTAAATGACTAAGAGTTGCAAGATTTGCAACTGGCAATAGTTGCCTACCTATTAAGTATGGGGTGATTTGTTGTGCTACCACAAGGTCATCACCATAAAGTTAATAGGGTCTTAGTCCCCACTACGATTTCATCGTGATATCTCGTCTTTGCATAATGAGGGTTATGCAAATTCGTCGATAATTAGTGGGAGCATAAATTAGGATCAAAGACCATATCTTAATTTTAATGAATGTTTGCAATGTTATATTGATAAAATTGTATCTCAGTTGTAGAATACGATAATAAACCACCATTTGTATGGCATATTAGATGCCATATAGCTTAATGGCTCACACTTCTTAGACTGGTTTAGAACTAAGAGAATTGTTCTAATAGTTGACCAATTAACTATTCTACATGAGAAGTAGGTGTCTCCTAAATTATCGAGTGATATGAAAGAAAGATAAGATCTTATCTCATAGACAAGATGCATTGTTTGCCTTAAACTAGATGTTAGTCTCTATGAGACATAATTATAGAGACAACATGGATAGATGGATATGAGATCTATCATGGCTCATATTGATGAGTTAACTAAAGGGCAACTTAGATCAACAATACATCTTAATTACTTCTTGTTGGTGAGACCAATAGTAAGAAGTAAAATCATTAGATAGAAATAGGAGAGAGTTAATAGTAAAAGAAGGTGGTCAAGATAATAAAGCCGAATAAGACATGATTCTTACTGTGTCATGATGATGATAAGTGGAAGAGGAAGTACAAAGTGTTTTGTATATAATGCAAAGGTGGAGCTTGAGAAGCTTCATGTATCCAAGTCATTGGCACTTACTTGTTTTAAATATACACTTAATGGTATTAGATACTATATGTGTATATCATAATATTAGATACTATGGATGCATCTAATGGTATGAGATACCAGATATGCATCTTATATCTACAAGGAGTTGTAGATGATGACAAGTAAATGAAGGCTTAATAAAGAAGATATTGACCTACATATGAAATGGTGCAAATGTTGCATCATTATTTGTGGGAGGTGCAATTCTTTAATAGCCTTATCGAGATGTCTTAATAATTAATATTGCTATTATATCCTTCTACAAGAACATTATATGATTTCCTACTTGAATAAATGTTGATTTATTCTAAGTTATGGAATTGATAGATGTTCTAATAGATTGAATGGCAAAGTGTTTGCCAGTGGAAGCTTAATGAATTGTTTAATTATATTTGATATGTTAGCTCTCATGTTATGTGTGAATATTCTTTTTAAGAGGAAATGGGTTGATTTAGATCAATCTACGCTTTAGCTTTATATAGACATGGAGAATGGGTTAATGAGTTATTAGAACTCATACATTTAGATGTATGTTAGCCCATATCTAGTAAGGCTAAAGAATATTTCTACTTCATTATTTCAAAGATGATGTCTCTAGGTATGGATACATGTACTTTATGAAGTACAAATCTAAGACCTTTGAGAAATTATATGAGATTAAGAATGAAGTAGAGATACTAATGGAACTAGTATTAGAACTCTTTGATGAGATCAAAGAGAGGAATACTTAAGTACATAATTCACATATAATTGAAGGATATTAGAATCTAATGGACACCTCTTTACACATTTTAGCTTAATTGAGTAGCTAAAATAAGAAGTTATATTATGTAAGACATAATATGAACAATGACGAGTTTTGAAAATTTCCTCTTTGTCTAATTTTGGTTAAGTACTCGTTATAACCACTTGTTCTTAATAGGTACCTTCTAAGTCTGTTCTGATCATTCCATATAGGATATGGAAAAGGGGTTAAAACTTGACCTTAAGCAAGTTAAGGTTTCGGAATGTCCGACCTGGTGAAGATGCATAACTCTAACAAGTTGGAATATAAGACTATGAAGTGTTGGCTTGTGGAATATCCTAAAGAAACTTTTGGATATTAAATATACGACCCTTATGTATAAGGGTATGTATTGCTTAGCTCACTATATTTCTAAAGGAAAAGTTCCTTCTTAAGAAAGATAGTGGGAGCAAGGTATATATGGAAGTTGTTCCAGTCCCACAACCCAATAACACTTTTATTAAGGTGCTAATTAATAATTACACAAGGACAAATCATAGGTCTTTACTTGTGTCCATTCTACCTAAGAGATACGTGAGACATATCTCTGATAGATGAAATGAGGCATAAGATAATAAGGATATTGATCCTAGGATCTATATAGAACCAATATGAGATATTGATTCATTAATGGGAAGAGATAATAAAATCCGATATAAACTTTATCTATTCTAATCAAGTTTAGAACTTGATAGATCCACCTAAGGATATAGTATCCATAAGGAATAAATGGATCACTAAAGAATAGATTGGAGTGGATTAGAAGGTAGATACCTTCAAAGGTGAGAATAGTTGAAAAGGATATCATTGAAGTCAAATGGTTGACTATGATGAGATCTTTTACCTATTCCATTGATTAATCCATTCGGATTTTGATTGTAACACTCTATGATTATGAGATAAGCTAATTGGATGTTAAGATAGTGTTCCTCTAAAGTATTTTGAGGAATAGGTGTATATGATACAACTATAGGGAATCAAGTCCCAATAACATCCAAGAAGAGTGTGTATTAAGTTCATTTATGGACTAAAGTAAAATTTCCCATAGATCATATATAAGGTTTATTGAGATTAAATCTTATGACTTCGTTAAGAACGAAGAGGTGCCTTGTGTATTCAACAAGATAAGTGGGAGTGCTATTACTTTCTTGATATTTTATGTTGATGACATACTACTCATTGAGAATGAAGTAGGTGTGTTATCATAAGTGAACCTAGCTATCAAATTGATCCTCCAAACACAATTTGGGTTTTGAGATCTATGTAGATAGATATAAAATCATTGCCCAGTTAATGTACGTAGTCACCATAGTCAAAGGGTTTGACATGATAAACTCCAAGATAGGTTTCTTACCTATGTGGTGTGGAGTTGATCTCTGTAAAGTGTTGTCTTTGTAGACTTCTTGAAAGATAAAGAGATCACATAAATAGAGCCCTTATGCCTTTGTCATATGGTCTATTATTTATATGATGCTATGTACATGATGTGATTAATGCTCTAAGTGTTATGAGCATTCATCAAGAAGATCCAGGTGAGAGTCACTGGATAGTTTAGAGATATATCATTTGGTACTTGAGAAGCACTGAGAATGTATCTCTATACACCGGAGGATAAGACTTGAAGTCTTGTAGTTTAACAAACACAAGCTTCTAATCAAATAAGTTTGATATTAAGTCGAATAATGATGGTGCGATGAATTGAAAGAGTTCTATGTGATAGAACACTCGTAAATTCTACAACATATGTAAACAAGTTTACATGGTGGTTGCACACTACTTTGAGAAGTAGTTCAGATGAAGATTCTCATCTAAGGTATGAGATTGTCCCAATTTTCTTTGAAAGTGTATCATTGTTTTGAGAAAACAATGGAGTAGAGCCGATGTCTCATCAGAAGTTTAGAACTTCTTTGGCGATACCATACAATCAGAGAGATTGTAACTTATAGAGATATAATTAAAGATAAAGTATCTACCGTTAATAATATTGCAGATCCACTAACTGAAGCAGTTACTCAAAGAGTGTTTGAGCTTCACCTTGAGCTGATACAGATCAGTCAGATGGTGATTGGCTTTAGTGCAAGTGGGAGATTGATAGAAATGTATGCCCTACAAGCCAATCATATATGATATGATTCGACATTTCTAGAAATATCTTATTCAATTAATTAGGCAAATCTTCATTATAAGCTCTTATTAGATGCGAATATAATAATGAAGTCCTTGATCAAATACAATGATGATTAAATCATGATGAGATCATGATAATGAGATTGTTCATCTAGAGGTATTTGATCTAAATGTTCCTAGTCATAGGATACTTGAGACGGGACATCAAGGATCCAGATAGACTAGTGTATGTGATGTCTTCTCATGTGATGATGACGACCGATCTCATTGGTCATTAGTGTGGAGACACTGAGATACACATGCAGGTGCTCATTAGTTGAATGAGTTCACCGAATCGACCGAATTAGAAACCCCGAATGGTATCTTACCGAACCGTTCATCGGGGTTTTCTATCATCACGTTGCATGGTTGGACCTTTGACTCCGAGTCGCCAAAGATGCCTTGTTGGGTGGAACTTGTGCTTTGACCATTGACTTATGGATCACAATTTAGATGGTCCTATATAGCGATGGATCGGGTACAAGGAAAATCCGATGGAGGCAATTGAGCGGACAACAAGGGATCATCCACTCTCGGTAAGTGAGATTGAATGTCCTATGGGATAGTACTCTAAATCCCTGGCCAGGGTAGATAGGATAATTGGAAAAAGGAGTTTTCCAATTGATCCAATTCCGAGTACAGGATCCTATAGAGTCGGTACACTAAGGAGTTGACAGTCGATGCCGTACTCCTTTCCGACCGGGACATTGGATGGATGAGGGTTTATATCCATGTGGTAACTGATGATGGAAAGGCTCAATGGAGATGAAATTATCCCCATAGCCATTTGGGATCATGGGATGTGGCTTGTACCCTTCATGATCGGTAGGCCGATTAATCTGTTATCGGATAACAAATTTAATTAAAATTAAATAGACTTGTTCTATTTTATTTAGGCCTCAACCAAATAGGTTATTGGGCCTAGTGGGTCACACACAAAAGGACTTATCCACAAGTACAGGGGCAAGGACGTAATTTATAGAGATTTTGTGTTTTAATGAAAAATTCCATAATTCTTTATAAATACTAATGGTTTCAGCCAAACCCCATCAATCCAAGGGTGAAAACCATGTCCCAAGTCTCCTCCCTACCTCCTCCTCTCTCTAGAAGGTGTTCATGGTCGATCGAGCTTCGTTCGGGAAGAGTTCTCGAGGCCGGCGCGAAGGGAGAACCTGCTGTGGATGAAGTTCGTGTGGATACTGCTGGAGACCGGACACTTGAACGGTTTGTAGAGCTTGAGAAGCTCATATCCTTCCTCTCCATGGGATTATATGAATCCTTATCAGGTATATTCGAACCTGATTTGATCGGTTTTCGGTTTTCGTCGTTCGGTTCTTATTGAGACGGATTCTAAAGGAACCCACAGGAATCGTCGCTTCCGCTGCACCAAATTTTGATGGACTATTCCTTACACCTCGGGCACACATGCCCACACTCCTTTCACTTCGGGCCTATATGCCCCCATTCCTTCACAATCGGGCCCACGTGCCCATACTTCTTCGAAATCGGGCCCCCGTGCCCCCACTTCTTCAACTTTGGGATTGCGCACCCATACTCTTCAATGGTGCCAGCGAGCCCATCACAAATCACAATCTTGCCCCCAACCATTTAAATCGGGTCCATATGCCTGCTCTTTTCATTGGGTCCCTCGAGCTCAACCTCCAATTGGACCTTCTAGCCCATCACCTCCCTTCGGGCCCTCATGCCCATCAACATCAACTAGGCCCTCTAGCTCGCTTTCAACTCTTGGGCCCACATGCCTCTTGATTCCAACCATTTCTGGGCCTTCAAGCCCACTATCAACTCCCGGGCCCAAGATCCCACTTTAATTCACTTTTCTTTTCAAGCATTCTCTTTCATTTTCCAAATTTTATTTCAAAAAAAAAAATCAAAGGTTGAGAAATTTCCTAGGTGATACCCCAATCTTTGCCTTCTACGTCATCAATCCTAGTTCCATCATGCCAAATCAAATCTACCACATCTTGCACCTCACTGTATGACTCTTACTCTTTGATTCAATGTGGAACATATCAATAGTGGAAGTAGTTGGGCAAGGCAAGGCAAGGCAAGCACAAGCAAAGCTGTCATTAACAATGAACTTCTCATTCTCTCAGGTATTACATGAAATTACATTCATCATCATTATGTCATCCGCAAGGCAATTTTTTTTAAAATGATTTTTAATCTCACATGACAATCTTGCTTGAGAGAAATTTATGATTCGTGATAACTACCTTTTGTTTTATCCTAATGAATTCTTTGCAATGCAAGGCATGTTTTTAATTGATTCACCTATGAAATGTAATCTACCTCAAAAAAAAATGGAGAGAACTACTAGTATGACTTATCCACATGTTCTAGGTTGTTGTCTAGGAGTCGAGGGTAGATACCATTCTACACACACAACACGTCTCGATCCTAGAATCCGGATGACCTAACACTCGAGAGAAGCAAGGCAAAGCTTAGAGATGGAAGGAAAACCCATAACCTTGGCCTCAACTTTGTTGAGGAACCCTTTGCAAAACTTCAACAAGGCAATGTTTGCCACTTCCCTCCCCTAAGGATTCTTAGGAGGAGGTGTCATCATCACCTCAGCCTCTACTTTGTCGATGAACTTTTGGTCTGTGTCTTCATCAAGGCACATGAACTCTTTTGAGAGAATGCGTGTCATCACATCGCAAACTCACCATTATCATTTTACTTCTTAGCATATATTAGGTGCATTACTACTTATTTATGCATTGATGTTGAAGACCGTGAGTGCAAAAAAAGACTGGGTCCGAGATCCCCTTCATCAAAATCCATGATGGCCAGGTCATTTTTTATGCTCACGGATAAGCCAAAATTAAATATCGAGGGACGATGGCTCCCAATTGGGTATCCTGACCTTTAATGTTCAATCTATATCTTCAACTAGTTTGTTAAGTAAATTTTAGACCTTTTTAGCCCAGCATGCATCATGTAGTATTAGTCTCATTGAATTTTTTGTTGTCATTGCATACATCCCATCATGATCTTCACCTTATCACCATGATCTCTGAATCCCACTAGGTCTCTTCATCCCATGATTTATCCCAATTATGACTTTTTCAATATCCTACCGTGTTCGTTAATCCCACCGTGTTCGTCATCTATAACAATCACCATGTGTCCCTCAACATCTTTCATTTATATCCCACCATGGCCTCTTGCAACACTTTCTTGCTATGTATCCCACCGTGGCAATCCCCATTTTATATCTCACAATGGGCACCCATTTTTTATCATAATTCTTGCACCACCATTATCCTCATGGTCTATTCTTGTGCCTAAACATTTGCCTTTTAGATTCAAAATCATTTCATTCTGAATCAAATCATGTCTCTTGGAAGACTTAAATGAATCTGAGAGCCTGAATATGCTCAATTGGTATTCTTTTATTTTTAAAAAATAAATCTTTTTTAAAACTTTAGCCCATCACAGTACAGGAACACCGTAAAGATCGGGTTTTTGGTTGATGATGAACCCACGAACCCATGATTCGGGGACTCCCCACCGCGTTGGGGGTTGGTTATTCTTCTCTCGTGCCCATGGCACACCTTTTACCAATCGGATATAAGAAGGCTTGATGAAACATGACAGTAATCCGAGGAACATGAATAGATACACTTTGCCGAATTTGGTCGTTGAGCGTGTCTATATTTACACCTTGATGCCACCTTTTCAGTCCATCGCTATTTTGCTCCACTGCATTCCATTACAACTCATTTCGATTCACTACCTTTCTCTACATTTCACTTTGCCTCGCTACATATCATTCCCTTGAAAAGCTGACATCAAGGCGAGGCAAGTTGTAGACACGCAAATTTGGCCTTATTTGGGGCTTAAACTCTTATTTCATTGGCAACATCTCTTTTAGACCATCAAAATCAAGTTGAGCTATCCTTTTGGATGAGCCAAGGAGTTCACTAGAAATATGAGAAAGAGTTTTTTATATCTAATAAAATTTATTTTTTTCAAATGAGAGCACATTCTAACTTTTATGTTGCTCTTGGTGGTCTTTGCACCAAAGTTGCGCCACTTGGTTGTGTGCCAAATTATGCTTTTTCCAGCATATTCTCTACTTGAAAATTTTTCATAAGATTCTGTGGACATCCAATGAAGAAGTATTCAACATCAATAATCTTCCTCTATGAGTCCTCTTTTCAATGCAATAAATGGCATTCAATTTTGATCTACCATTTGTCTGCAGCATCTTTTAGAAGTTAGGCGTGCAGTTCTGTTAGCACGCAGCACCAATCAAGCCCAATTGCATGCAAGCCCAGCCCATTTGGCACATATTTGACCAATTCATGACATTACCTTTATTTTTCCTCCTCCATATTACTTTGTATGTTATCTAGAAGCTTCATGGTCGAAATTAGCATCATTAAATGATGGCAATCCAACTTGTTGTCTTATACATCAAAACTTGCTATTTTTAGACCAGATTTGTTTCCTCTTCAAGTGGAGACATATTTTGAACATGGGGAAGGTGATCCATGGTTTTAAATCCCTCTCAATAATTTGGGTAAGTTTCTAGAAGTCTTTGGATGAAAATTAGCAACATTAAATGGAGAAAATCCAACCTATGGTCGGATGTATCAAAACTTGCTATTTTTTGACCTATTTTTTATCTCCTATAAAGGGAGACTCATATGAACGACCTAATAAGGGCATCCCCATCCTCCAGACACCCTTGGATCATCTCAACCTCCCCAAATCATCCTCTCTTCATCCTGGTGCTCGGAGATCATCCCAAAGTGAAGAAGAAGCCGGTCTATGCTCTGACGTGCTGCACTGCTGATCATTGGCTTCTACAAATCTTTATAGTCATTTTACGGCCTTAATTCCTTAAAAATAAGTGTGCTTCATCAAGATATATTTTATCTCCAACAAATAGAGATCAATTCTGACATTCCCTCAGCTTGTTACGGCTTCAACACTGGTGCTGCACAGACAGATCCGAAGTCTTCGCTTCTAAATCATCATCTTCTCAGTCAATTTCAGTACATTTAATAGTGGATTCAGCCTATGCATCCTTCATAGAAATTGTTCCCCGTTAAGTCATATTTTATTTAAAACAAGAATCACTCAATTCGGATATCTGTGGTCCCCATAGCATATCCTACATCGACATTGTGCTAGGAGTTTCTAGAACTTCACTGTCCAAGATCTTGCTTATCAGGTAAATTCATATTACTTATCATAAGATTCAAGCAAACTTATCTTCATATAAAACCACCCTCGGTAAGTCCTCTTTATTTTTAAACAAACATCACTTTATTCTGACATTGGTGCTATTCGTTACGGTCTCTACATCAGAGCCGCACAGTTTACATTGAATCTGTCCAACCCGGTTACCACTTTGCCTGGGTTGTGTTATCTTTAACCATTGATATTCTTGTCAACTCCAGAAAACGGGTTCCGGATCGGCACCTCAAGAGAAGGTGAAAGATAGAATAGGGGAAAAGGGGGAGTGAATCAGAAAACACTCAGAAAGTGGTAAAAATGTCCTCACCTCAGTCCCACACTCACATTGATCCCCGAACTTTCATCTCACGGCGTCGCTCGAGCACTGGAGATGGTTTAGGTCATGTGGGAGGAGAGTGAGGAGGAGATGAACTTAAAACATAAATAAAAGGTGGTCGCCAGGAGCCGCGGGCTCCGCTTTATGGAATGAAAATGGAAAGAAAGTTGAATTTGACCGTGTACCTACCTTAGCGCGGGAGATTGGGATTGATAGAAATGTATGCCCTACAAGCCAATCATATATGATATGATTCGACATTTCTAGAAATATCTCATTTAGATTAATTAGGCAAATCTTCATTATAAGCTCTTATTAGAAGCGAATATCATAATGAAGTCCTTGATCAAATACAATGATGATTAAATCATGATGAGATCATGATAATGAGATTGATCATCTAGAGGTATTTGATCTAAATGTTCCTAGTCATAGGATACTTGAGACGGGACATCAAGGATCCAGATAGACTAGTGTATGTGATGTCTTCTCATGTGATGAGGATGACCGATCTCATTGGTCATTAGTGCGGAGACACTGAGATACACATATATGTGCTCATTAGTTGAATGAGTTCACTGAACTGACCGAATTAGAAACCCTGAATGGTATCTTACCGAACTGTCTATCAGGGTTTTCTATCATCACGGTTGCATGGTTGGACCTTTGACCTGAGTCGCCAAAGATGCCTTGTTGGGTGGAACTTGTGCTTTGACCATTGACTTATGGATCACAATTTAGATGGTCCTATATAGCGATGGATCGGGTACAAGGAAAATCCGATGGAGGCAATTGAGCGGACAACAAGGGATCGTCCACTCTCAGAAGTGAGAGTGAATGTCCTATGGGATAGTACTCTAAATCCCTGCCGGGGTAGATAGGATAATTGGAAAAGGAGTTTTCCAATTGATCCAATTCCGAGTACACAGTTCCTATGTAGAGCTTCAGTATACTAAGGAGTTGATAGTCAATGCCGTACTCCTTTCCGACCGGGACATTGGATGGATGAGGGTTTATATCCATGTGGTAACTGATGATGGAAAGGCTCAATGGAGATAAGATTATCCCCATAGCCATTTGGGATCATGGGATGTGGCTTGTACCCTTCATGATCGGTAGGCCGATTAATCTGTTAACGGATAACATATTTAATTAAATTAAATAGAATTGTTCTATTTTATTTAGGCCTCAACCAAATAGGCTATTGGGCCTAGTGGGTCACACACAAAAGGACTTATCCACAAGTACAGGGGCAAGGGCGTAATTTATAGAGATTTTGGGCTTTTATGAAAAATTCCATAATTCTCTATAAATAATAATGGTTTCAGCCAAACCCTATAAATACAAGGGTGAAAACCACGTCCAAAGCCTCCTCCCTACCTCCTCCTCTCTTTAGAAGGTGTCCATGATCGATGGAGCTCCGTTCGGGAAGAGTTCTCGAGGCCGGCGCGAAGGGAGAACCTGCTGTGGGTGAAGTTCGTGTGGATACTGCTGGAGACCGGACACTTGAACGGTTTGTAGAGCTTGAGAATCTCATCTCCTTCCTCTCCATGGGATTATATGAATCCCTATCAGGTATATTCGAACCCGATTTGATCGGTTTTCGGTTTTCGTCGTTCGGTTCTGATTGAGACGGATTCTAAAGGAACCCATAGGAATCGTCGCTTCCGCTGCACCAAATTTTAATGGACGATTCCTTACAGTGGTATCAGATCCAGGTTCAAGTCTCGGTCGAAACCGACGTCGAATCGACATTATTTCATGTTATTTATATGTTCCCGAATCTGTGCAAACGGCTGTTTTAACGAGGCCATCATATTCTGTGTATGACTCAGATAAAAAATTGGTTGGCCTTGGTAGAATATCGTGATATAGGGCTTTGCAACGCCGCAAACCGTTTGATGTTTGGATCTCTGTAGTGTTCAGGAGAAGCGTCAAAATTTGGTGTTTCTGTCATGCCCGAACCGACACACGGATTTGGGGATTTTGTGAAATCTCCGTCCACAGAATAAATTGAGACTTGGAAAAGGTTTGGGAGATGGGTAATATTATTACCTAGCCTTTATCTTTGATATCCAGCTTTGAACGACGGCGGAGGATGAGAATTTTTGAGTTTTCCGACGAACTAGGGTTCTGCGGAGTCTGGCGGCGCCGACTTGTTTCTTCCTGATTTCCCGTTGATAGAAAATTTTTATCTGAAAGTATATATACATATTTAGAAACTTCATATGATGAGGATTCTAAATGGTATTTTTGGAGAATATTTGGCTTCCTGGATAAGGAGTTATCCTCATTGCAAAATAGAGATTTCTGCTATGGAATCTGGGTGACCGCCGCCTCTTCCTCTTCATTTTGTGGTCGATTGGGATTTTTACTGGATATTATGCAGACTGTTTTCGATTCCTTATTTGATAAGGATTCCAACGCATATTTTTTCGGATTTTTCGGAGTCCGGGATAAGGAGATAAATCCAATTCTATTGGAGAGATTTTCTCCCGGATGAACAGTGCCATACGCGCGGGAAGTCGATCGGCGCACGCGCCGGCGCACCGATGGTCGGCGCACACTTGCTGGAGGGGTGGCGCACGCCTGGGCGCACACAGGCGCTCGTCACGTGGCGCAGTGCGCCGGAGCACGCGGTGCATTGCGCCGGACACTATATTTAATGATTTTAAAGTGTTTAAAATCATAGAAAATTCCGAAAAATTCTCGGAAAATTCAAGAAAAATTCTGAAGAATTCTATAATATTATTTAACATGTTTAAGTGTTTAATGACATGTTAGATGATGTTTAGTTCTATTTACACAGATTCACTCATGGTTAAACTTTAAAATTGTTTTAAAGGTTTAACTTAAATTATTAGTGTCTTAATTAATTCTTTAAAATGAGATTTTACAGAATATAAATTGGGACATTAATTTCTGACCTTGCACAGTATTGGGAATGCATGAATGTTCTAAATAGTTTAGTTTTGTATGTTCATTTCATATAAATTGTTTATATGTTATTGTCATGCATGTTATTTTCATGTTATTTATTTCATGAAAAATTCGACATGCATGAAATTGAGAATTTCAAAATAAATTATATAATTTTATGCTGATATATATGATATATCTCATATATTTATCACGTATGCGCTCTATGTTCATGTGATGAATGTTAGTGTGTGTATGGAGGTGATCATGGACTTAATTGTGCTTGGCTTGTGATTGCTTTTAATTGTGTTGGTTATGTTATTAAATGGGGCCTACGTGTGCCTCCTCTCTCTCTATACAATCTCGATTGTACATTCTACCTCCCTCCATTAATGTACTCCCTTGGTTAAAACCAAGGTTCGAGTTATGTACATTTGTGGGTCCGCATACCCTTAAGCCGCTTGTAATAGTTAAGTCGGTTCGTGGAAGGTTGGAGAGAGGGACCACTTGGAGAAGCACCCTTCCGAAGTGGGAGCATACCAACTCAAGCATCCGAAGCAAGGATTTGCACCTATAGGGGTGCCTTAGGTGCATGCTTAGGGTTAAGTCCATGATCACCGATTTCGTGCATATTTGATATGTGGATGTGTGCTACAGGTTATACCTTAGATATATGATATTCCAAAGGTATTATATATACTTAGCACATATTATTGATGAGACTAAAATAAAATCCCTCCTTGTCAAATTTAGGTTGATAAACGTGTGACATTAAGAAGGACTCACGTAGCCTTCCGTTGTTATGGTCTTGATGAGCCAATCTTAGATTGGATGGGTTTGTTGTGCTACCACAAGACTCATTCAGCAAGGGATTGATGATCATGGCTAAGGCGTTTGCCGAACCTTGAGGTGGACCATTTGCATGGCTTTGTTGTGCTACTACAAGGGCCGTGTGAAGAATCCATTCTCATAACGTAACAAGCGGGTTTGACCTAACTAGAGTATATGGCTTGTTGTGCTACCACAAGGTCATAACTCTAGAGGCTAAATGACTAAGAGTTGCAAGAGTTGCAACTGGCAATAGTTGCCTACCTATTAAGTATGGGGTGATTTGTTGTGCTACCACAAGGTCATCACCATAAAGTTAATAGGGTCTTAGTCCCCACTAGAATTTCATCGTGATATTTCGTCTTTGCATAATGAGGGTTATGCAAATTCATCGAAAATTAGTGGGAGCATAAATTAGGATCAAAGACCATATCTTAATTTTAATGAATGTTTGCAATGTTATATTGATAAAATTATATCTCTGTTGTAGAATACGATAATAAACCACCATTAGTATGGCATATTAGATGCCATATAGCTTAATGGCTCACACTTCTTAGACTGGTTTAGAACTAATAGAATTGTTCTCATAGTTGACCAATTAACTAGTCTACTTGAGAAGTATGTGTCTCCTAAATTATCTAGTGATATGAAAGAAAGATAAGATCTTATCTCATAGACAAGATGCATTGTTTGCCTTAAACTAGATGTTAGTCTCTATGAGACATAATTATAGAGACAACATGGATAGATGGATATGAGATCCATCATGGCTCATATTGATGAGTTAACTAAAGGGCAACTTAGATCAACAATACATCTTAATTACTTCTTGTTGGTGAGACCAATAGTAAGAAGTAAAATCATTAGATAAAAAAAAATAGGAGAGAGTTAATAGTAAAAGAAGGCGGTCAAGATAATAAAGCCAATAAGATACGATTCTTACAACATGATGATGATACGTGGAAGAGAAAGTACAAAGTGTTTTGTATATAATGCAAAGGTGGAGCTTGAGAAGTTTCATGTATCCAAGTCATTGGCACTTACTTGTTTTAAATATACACTTAATAGTATTAGATACTATATGTGTATATCATAATATTAGATTAGATACTATGGATGCATCTAATGGTATGAGATACCAGATATGCATCTTATATCTACAAGGAGTTGTAGATGATGACAAGTAAATGAAGGCTTAATAAAGAAGATATTGACCTACATATGAAATGGTGCAAAAGTTGCATCATTATTAGCGGGAGGTGCAATTCTTTAATAGCCTTATGGAGATGTCTTAATAATTAATATTGCTATTATATCCTTCTACAAGAACATTATATAATTTCCTATTTGAATAAATGTTGATTTATTCTAAGTTTTGGAATTGATAGATGTTCTAATAGATTGAATGGCAAAGTGTTTGCTAGTGGGAGCTTAATGAATTGTTTAATCATATTTGATATGTTAGCTCTCATGTTATGTGTGAATATTCCTTTTAAGAGGAAATGGGTTGATTTAGATCAATCTACACTTTAGCTTTATATAGACATGGAGAATGGGTTAATGAGTTATTAGAACTCGTACATCTAGATGTATGTTAGCCCATATCTAGTAAGGCTAAAGAAGAATATTTCTACTTCATTATTTCAAAGATGATGTCTCTAGGTTTGGAAACATGTACTTTATGAAGTACAAAACTAAGACATTTGAGAAATTATTTGAGATTAGGAATGAAGTAGAGATACTAAAGGAAAGAGTATTAGAACTCTTTGATGAGATCAAGGAGGGGAATACTTAAGTACATAATTTACATATAATAGAAGGATAATAGAATCTAATGGACATCTTTACACATTTTAGCTTAATTGAGTAGCTAAAAGGAAAAGCCATATTATGTAGGACATAATATGAACAATGACAAGCTTTGCAAATTTCCTCTTTGTCTAATTTTGGTTAAGTACTCGTTATAACCACTTGTTCTTAATAGGTACCTTCTAAGTCTACGTTTCGATCATTCCATATAGGATATGGAAAAGGGGTTAAAACTTGACCTTAAGCAAGTTAAGGTTTCGGAATGTCCGACCTGGTGAAGAAGTATAACTCTAACAAGTTGGAATATAAGACTATGAAGTGTTGGCTTGTGGAATATCCAAAGGAAACTTTTGGATATTAAATATATGACCCTTATGTATAAGGGTATGTGTTTCTCAGCTCACTATATTTCTAAAGGAAAAGTTCCTTCTTAAGAAAGATAGTGGGAGCAAGGTATATATGGAACATGTTCCTGTTCCACAACCCAGTAACACTTCTATTAAGGTGCTAGTTAATAATTACACAAGGACAAATCATAGGTCTTTACTTGTGTTCATTCTACCTAAGAGATATGTGAGACATATCTCTGATAGATGAAATGAGGCATAAGATAATAAGGATATTGATCCTAGGATCTATATAGAACCAATATGAGATATTGATTCATTAATGGGAAGAGACAATAAAATCCGATATAAACTTTATCTATTCTAATCAAGTTTAGAACTTGATAGATCCACCTAAGGATATAGTATCCATAAGGAATAAATGGATCACTAAAGAATAGATTGGAGTGGATTAGAAGATAGATACCTTCAAAGGTGAGAATAGTTGAAAAGGATATCATTGAAGTCAAATGGTTGACTATGATGAGATCTTTTACCTATTCCATGGATTAATCCATTCGGATTTTGATTGTAACACTCTATGATTATGAGATAAGCTAATTGGATGTTAAGATAGTGTTCCTCTAAAGTATTTTGAGGAATAGGTGTATATGATACAACTATAGGGAATCAAATCCCAATAACATCCAAGAAGAGTGTGTATTAAGTTCATTTATGGACTGAAGTAAAACTTCCCATAGATCATATATAAGGTTTATTGAGATTAAATCTTATGACTTCATTAAGAACGAAGAGGAGCCTTGTGTATTCAACAAGATAAGTGGGAGTGCTGTTACTTTCTTGACATTTTATGTTGATGACATACTACTCATTGAGAATGAAGTAGGTGTGTTATCATAAGTGAACCTAGCTATCAAATTGATTTTCCAACACAATTTGGGTTTTGAGATCTATGGAGATAGATCTAAAATCAATGCCCAGTTAATGTACGTAGTCACCATAGTCAAAGGGTTTGACATGATAAACTCCAAGATAGGTTTCTTACCTATGTGGTGTGGAGTTGATCTCTGTAAAGTGTTGTCTTTGTAGACTTCTTGAAAGATAAAGAGATCACATAAATAGAGCCCTTATGCCTTTGTCGTAGGGTCTATTATTTATATGATGCTATGTACATGATGTGATTAATGCTCTAAGTGTTATGAGCATTCATCAAGAAGATCCAGGTGAGAGTCATTGGATAGTTTAGAGATATATCATTTGGTACTTGAGAAGCACTGACAATGTATCTCTATACACTCGAGGATAAGACTTGAAGTCTTGTAGTTTTACAAACACAAGCTTCTAATCAAATAAGTTTGATATTAAGTCAGAATAATGGTGGTGCAGTGAATTGAAAGAGTTCTATGTGATAGAACACTGTAAATTCTACAACATATGTAAACAAGTTTACATGATAGTTCCACACTACTTGAGAAGTAGTCTAGATGAAGTTTTTCATCTACATATTTGATATGAGATTGTCTCAATTTTCTCTGAAAGTGTATCATTGTTTTGAGAGAACAATGGAGTAGAGCCGATGTCTCATCAGAAGCTTATAACTTCTGTGGCGATACCATACAATCAGAGAGATTGCAACTTATAGAGATATAATTAAAGATAAAGTATCTACCGTTAATAACATTGCAGATCCACTAACTGAAGCAGTTACTCAAAGAGTGTTTGAGCTTCACCTCGAGTTGACATAGATCAGCCAGATGGGTGATTGGCTTTAGTGCAAGTGGGAGATTGATAGAATTGTATGCCCTACAAGCCAATCATATATGATATGATTCAACATTTCTAGAAATATCTCATTCAGATTAATTAGGCAAATCTTCATTATAAGCTCTTATTAGAAGAGAATATCATAATGAAGTCCTTGATCAAATACAATGATGATTAAATCATGATGAGATCATGATAATGAGATTGATCATCTAGAGGTATTTGATCTAAATGATCCTAGTCATAGGATACTTGAGACGGGACATCAAGGATCCGGATAGACTAGTGTATGTGATG
Source organism: Cryptocoryne crispatula var. balansae (assembly GCA_036172225.1). NCBI lineage: Eukaryota > Viridiplantae > Streptophyta > Magnoliopsida > Alismatales > Araceae > Cryptocoryne > Cryptocoryne crispatula. The sequence goes on along the minus strand of CM069933.1, from coordinate 14,744,566 downwards.
TCTTCTCATGTGATGAGGATGACCGATCTCATTGGTCATTAGTGTGGAGACACTGAGATACACATACAAGTGCTCATTAGTTGAATGAGTTCACTGAACTGACCGAATTAGAAACCCTGAATGGTATCTTACCGATCTGTCTATCAGGGTTTTCTATCATCACGGTTGCATGGTTGGACCTTTGACCTAAGTCGCCAAAGATGCCTTGTTGGGTGGAACTTGTGCTTTGACCATTGACTTATGGATCACAATTTAGATGGTCCTATATAGCGATGGATCGGGTACAAGGAAAATCCGATGAAGGCAATTGAGCGGACAACAAGGGATCGTCCACTCTCGGTAAGTGAGAGTGAATGTCCTATGGGATAGTACTCTAAAACCCTGGCCAGGGTAGATAGGATAATTGGAAAAGGAGTTTTCCAATTGATCCAATTCCGAGTACAGGTTCCTATAGAGTCGGTATACTAAGGAGTTGACAGTCAATGCCGTACTCCTTTCCGACCGGGACATTGGATGGATGAGGGTTTATATCCATGTGGTAACTGATGATGGAAAGGCTAAATTGAGATAAGATTATCCCCATAGCCATTTGGGATCATGGGATATGGCTTGTACCCTTCATGATCGGTAGGCCGATTAATCTGTTATCGAATAACGGATTTAATTAAATTAAATAGAATTGTTCTATTTTATTTAGGCCTCAACCAAATAGGCTATTGGGCCTAGTGGGTCACACACAAAAGGACTTTTCCAAAAGTACATGGGCAAGGGCGTAATTTATAGAGATTTTGGGTTTTTATGAAAAATTCCATAATTCTCTATAAATACTAATGGTTTCAGCCAAACCCTATCAATACAAGGGTGAAAACCACGTCCCAAGCCTCCTCCCTACCTCCTCCTCTCTTTAGAAGGTGTCCATGGTCGATGGAGCTCCGTTCGGGAAGAGTTCTCGAGGCCGGCGTGAAGGGAGAACCTGCTGTGGGTGAAGTTCGTGTGGATACTGCTGGAGACCGGACACTTGAACGGTTTGTAGAGCATGAGAAGCTCATCTCCTTCCTCTCCATGGGATTATAAGAATCCCTATCAGGTATATTCGAACCCGATTTGATCGGTTTTCGGTTTTCGTCGTTCGGTTCTGATTGAGACAGATTCTAAAGGAACCCATAGGAATCGTCGCTTCCGCTGCACCAAATTTTAATGGACGATTCCTTACAGGGATGTGGGTTAAACCTTCTTCTTCTTCGGCCGGCTGATGAAGAAGAGTCTCCAACCAATACTAGATTGATCAATCTGTGCAACTTAAGACAATAAAACAAGTGAAGAGTTTGATTAGACTTGTGAGAAGTGTAGTAACTGTAGTAAGAATATAAGAAAGAAGCAATTTGTATCGGACTCACCGGCTTCGGGGTGAGTCTTAACCCCTTTTTTGTGTATTTTTTGTGATATAAAATTATGCAAAAAAACTAAATAAAAATGATGCTAAAATGATCCTAGATGAATGACGAAGACATAAAAGCTTGAACGGCTCAAATTGGAGCTAAAATGGAGAAGATATCACCAATATGGCCAGACAGCGCACTGGATTGAACGTACCCTGGGTTTGGGGGCGCGGTGGGTGCGCCCTAGGTGCGGGGGCGCGGTCTGCGCGCCCTTGGTTCGGGGGCGCATTACACTATCTGGCGTGACTTCGGTGTAGAGCTCTCCATGGGCAGTCCCGATGTCAGAATTGAGTGCCTCTTGTTTCAGTAGACAGAAGACTTAGTGGGGAAGAGTTCTTATGTTGAAGACATCTCCAGAATCCGCCTGTAGAAGTCTGTAAAAATTCTGAAATTGGATGGATATAGAAAGTAAAACCTGGATGCGTGCCCTCAGTGCAGCAATCGCCATGAACAAACGGCACGTCAGAATTGAGTGCCGTTAGTTGCAGATGAAAGAGAACGAAGAGCGGAACAACTCCTATGTTGAAGACTTTTGCATAAAGATCCCCAGATATTCTGAAGAAGCCGATGAAGTTGGTTGATGTAGAACGCACGGATCGGGCTTCTCCTTCGCCTCGAGATCGATCTCTCGACGTCGGATCACCTTTGGACGTCGGGATGGCTTTGGGAGAGAGCTTGGACGACCTCAGAAAGAGCTAGGCATGAGGGATTAACCTTGGGTCATTGAGAATGACCCTCAATTTATATGGGAAGGAAGCCGGTGCAAAAAATGGAAACTGGACCGACCGCGCCCCCGCTCTTCAAAGGAGATGAGGGTACTTCGGGGGCGCGGTCTGCGCCCCCCGCCAGTTTCTTGAAACTGGGGGCACGGTACGCGTTTCATTGCTAAAAATCGTCATAAACTTCTAGAAATTGCAAAATTTGACTTGACATACGTATCGCCCCTTCGAACCGGGGGTGCGGTACAAATAATCAAAAATCACCGTCGGAAACCTTCCAAAAATCTGGTTGAGAAGGTGCTAATTGGAGCAATTTCTGATTTTCGGAAACTGACCGCGCCCCCTCTTTTCAAAGGAACCGGGGGCACGCAGGGCACGCCCCCAGTATGAGGGTACGCAGGGAGCGCCCTCCCTTTTCAAAGGGAGCGGGGGCGCGGTAGACTCTCTCTCCTGCGTGCGCGTTCCGCGAGCCGTATCTTGCAAACGGGATGTCCGATTCGGCTCCCGTTTGTTGTGTTGGAAAGAGGACCCTCAACCGCACCTCCTCAAGTCGGTAAACCAGACAGCATGACTCCCGAGATGTTTGCACGGGGCTTTCTACCGGTTTACCCTCTCGCGGAAAGCCGAAACCCGTGGCGAAGATCCGAAAGAGCACGGTTTCGGTCGAGAAATCTCGGGTCAACTTGGGATGACTTAAAATGATGACCGAACAAGTCCGGTATGATTGAAAAACCCGAAGTCATCGAAAAATTTGAGATTAACCCGGTAAACATGCACCGAAACTCGTAAAAGTCGGGAAACCGTAAAATTGATCGAACTGGACGTATGGCCATGATTGATGAAAATATTTGGCTAGAATCGACCTGGATGACCCGAAAAGATCCGGTGATGACCGGAAAGGCCTAACGTGTGGTCCGGGAAAGCCGTGTCAGTACAGATCGAAAAAGCCATAATGAAAGCCATCATTGACCGACGCCTACCGAAATGACTTCTCAGAAACCCTGAATGTTACGGAACACATGCGGGACTCCCGAGACCTTCAGTTATGGACCATTCAAAGTCGGTCATCAAGTAGGATTCGTGTTTTTACAGTTCACGCGCGGCTCTCGCTTGAAGGTTTCGGCATCATTCCGGGAATCATTGGTCCATTCTCAACTCAAAAGAGGCTCCACCAATGTCCTTAGCTCATGTCCACGAGGTAATCCGAATCAGGTAACGGTCAAAAAAGAATATCACCTATGGAATAGGAGTCTGGGGCTCCGAATTAGGCCAATTTGGCGTGTCTACAATTCTCTTTGCTAACTCTTCATTCAAATCATTTAGTTTATATTTAAGCATCATTTTATTTTTTTTTTCATCATTTCATATATCACAAAAAAGGGGTTAAGGCTCACCCCAAAGCCGGTGAGTCTGATTCCAATTGCTTCTTTCTCATCTTCTCTCTATAGTTACTACACTTCTCATAACTCTAATCAAACTCTTCACTTGTTTTATTGTCTTAAGTTGCACAGATACATCAAGCTAGCATCGGTTGTGGATTCTTCTTCATCAGCCGGCCGAAGAAGGAGAAGGTTGAACCCGCGTACACTCTCTCCCGTGCTAAGGTACACATGGTCATCTAGCTTAATCTCTTGTTCAAATCCATAAAGTGGAGCCTGCGGTTCTTGGCGACCACTTCTTATCTTATTCATGCTTTAAGTGAATTCATTTCTCACTCTCCTCCCACATGACCTGAACCATCTCAGATGCTCGAGCGACGTCGTGAGATAAAAGTTCGGGGATCAATGTGAGTGCGGGACTGAGGTGAGGATTTTACCGCTTTCCAAGTGTCTTCCGGTTCACTCTCATTCCCCTAATCTATCTTTCACCTTCTCTTGAGGTGCCAATCCCGAACCCATTTTTGGAGTCGACAAAGGGATGGCCTCATGCCATAGAAGATGAAGCAGTTAGATTGTTTCTCTCAAAATACCATGATGTCTTTTTTAGGGTTAAGAACCTATTTAAATATTCATATGCTTTAAAAAAGTCCAAAATTACTAATTAATAATTTGAAATAAAATTTGACACTATGAAATAAAACTAATCCTTATGTTTTATTTCAAGCCACCCCATGTTGATTTTTACTTATCTCTAATACAACAATATGGCATTGAATTATTAAGGCTTACGTTTAAAGTGCCTTAGTGATCCTCTCTAGTTAGGAGTGTGAGCCATCTATTAATCGGTACTTCGTTAGAGGATCTTAGGTGGTTCACTCTTGTTAAAAAGCTCAATTCATGATTTGTAGTCAATGGGTATGACAGAGAAGCAACTCCTTGGAGTAGTGTGATGTACTGTCCACATTGTGAAGTTTTGATCCCACCTCTTTTAGGTTCTCCTTATCAAGTATGAGTTACAAATCAAGTTTTGATGAATGATGTTGTTGTGTGAACTCCGGAAAAAAACCAAAAAAAATAGAGGAAACAAAGAATGAAGATACATGACGTATAATGGGGGCTATGCTATCAATCACACATAGCATCTCCTCCTTTACGTTTTATGTATACTAAAGAAAGAATACATGGGTGAATGATGTACAACATACATATGCACAATTTGCAAGAATGTTCTCTACAACAACACTAAGGCATCATTATAGAAACAAAAAGGATGGTAGGTCGAGCATACTTAGTTTTCTAGAAGTGCATCAAAAGCTTCCAACCACAATCCTCTTGTAAAGATGTGATAAGCATGTAATGAAATATTAACATTCTCTCCTCAAGTTGATGCAATTGATGAATGTAATTTGTGTAGCAACTCGGAAATAAGAGAGATGAATTGATTCTTTTCCAATGCTTTTTTAAGTATGTTTGTTATTTGAGTATCCGAAGTGGTATGAATAAGCTCAATTAGCAAATATTAAATTCACTTCATAATGAAGAGACAATCCATTTCGATATGCTTTTTTGAAACCATATGAAATTCACTTCCCACCAGGTGCGCCAATTTGTGGGAACCTCAAAAAATCATTTCAAAGTTTTTCTGGGAAAAATTATTTTGAATGTTAGAAATATTGACATCAAAGTTTTCTAGTAAAATAGGTGATGACTTGTAAAAATACTAGATGGTCCTGTGATATTATAAGAGTATATAACCAAGGTTTGGATTTTGTGAAAATTTTATTTTGACCCCACTCCGTTAGATGGTGCGAATATCTGACATTAATTTACATCGAGCAACTGCTCAAATACCCTTGATTAACTGCCATAGTGATCTATTTGTCGAGAGTGTGCACAACCACAAAATGAAAAGAACACAAAAGGCTTCAGCCTTTCGAATCCCGATGAGATGCGAACAAATTTATTATTTTAAATTTGTTGGAGATTGCTTTTATTTAGTTTGAAGTTGATTCATATTTTAGCTGGACTTGAATTTTATGTTGTTTGGTTTGAATTGTTGAGTTTTGGTTGTTTTTAATTCAATTGATTGAAGTTTGTTTTATTTTTTTAGAATTATGATGAACTTTAGATGTTGATCAATCTTGATTTGTTTAGGTTTGGTTGACATATGTTAAGTCATTTTTATATTGTTTTCTTATGTTAGTTGGTGTTTCGATACCAATTTGAATGTGCTCGATATGTTTTAAATATTTTCAAACTTTGATTTGATTTGATTTGGTTCAACTTCAGATTGTTATAACATCTGATTTATCATGTTTTGAAATAGATTTTTAAATATTTTAATGTGTTTTGATGTGTTTTATCAGATTGGTTTTGAATTATTTGATTTCACTTGTTTAGGAAATTGAATTCCATAGACAAGTGTTTTTATTTGAATTTTCTAGATTGTGTTAAGTCTGAAATTTTCTTTCACTTTCAGATTTAATGACATGTTTTTAATGTCTTGAGTGTATTTTCAGATTTAGTTTAAGTGAATTTTTATATTTTATTAATGCTTGCTCACTCCAGTTGTCCATCGGGCTAGCATCGATGCCCGGTCATATGGAATTGACTTGGCACTTGAAATGTTCATTGAATTGCATGTTGATGTACATCATTCGGCAGATCATATGCCATATCAATGCTTTCCAATATGTATGCATGCATGTCCATGTCCTTTTCACAATGTAAAGTCCCACAAGATCAAAAAAATTTCAACAACATGCTACCTTATTTTTTAATCAGTGTAGAAATTTACACATCTTACATAGTTAAGTTTGTCAACCTTTCCACGTAATGGGAAGGGTCCATTCTTTTAGGAAGCATGTCCCATGTGTTTGCTTGGGTCAGCACTCCAGAGGTATAACTAGATTAGTCGCCCAATTGTGGAGAGCTCACGAAATGGTGCTAATCTTCTTATTTAGTTTTGCATTTCACATTCAAATTTGATTAAAGTTGATTTTTAAATGTTCAAGGCCCAATGGGCCAGCTTCATGTCTTTTGGCTCAATAAGGTTGGCTTCATGTCATGTTGGTCCGATTGGCCCACTTTCAGCTTCTTGGGCCCTGGTGGCCTGATTTGCACCCCGTTTGGATCTGAATTGAGTGCCAACCTTTCAACCCTTGACCCATCATGTAAGCCAAGGAGGATGAAGTCGTCACTCCCAACCTGGTCCTCCCAAGGACCTGTTTGAAGCCTTTAGATTAGCATCTGTTTTGCCATTGGTCCAGCACCTGTTTTGATAACCAAACCAGCACCAGTTTTGAGCTTCAATCCGGCACCTCTTTTAATAAATGAATCAGCACTTGTTTTGTCCTCAATTCAGCACTTTTTTGCTTTGTCTTCAAGGTCTGTGACAGAAGCCTACATGGGCCAAGCTGAATAGGGACAGTTTTTAGGGACCAAGAAGTGGGTTGTGCTATGGACAGATTTCGGGACTTTTTGAGTGTCCAAACTGAGCTATTTTGGAAAGTGTGTGGGGTAGAGAGCCACCCGAGCGATGACTTGGCCCATCTGATGAATTCCAAATGGCCTTGGGCCATTCCCTCATCCCACACACAAAGGATAATGGCAAGCTCGAAGGGCCACAATGGGCTGGAAGTGGGCTGCACAAAGGGCAGGCTAAAGGTTCAGACTGGGCCAGTTTAGAGGGCTGATTGGAGGACCTATTTAGGTAATCAAACAGTGGCCAAATAGGGGCTGGTTAAGGGCTGTTCCCAAGAGCTAAAAGGTGGCTTGTAAGGTCTGTTTAGGTGCCAACAAGGGGTTATTTGCAGGCTGTCCAAGTTCTGTGCACAGGGGACAGCAGGGAGCCTGATTAGGTGTTGTCTGGATGGCCTTAAAGGGATGGCCGAAGAGGTGCTGTTCAGGTGCTTTTTTCAGACCGGTTTAGAGGATAGGATAAGGCACACAGGGGGCCTACTTGTGGGTTGTGCAAATGGAAGCTTAAAGGGATCAGCAAAGGGGATGTTTGGGACCTGTTTAAAAAACAGGATAGGGGCACAAGAGCTGATTGAGGGGGCTAGCAAATGGTACTCTTGGGTGGCCTGAATGGGGCACACAAAGGGCCTGATTGGATGACCGGAAAGTGATCGAACAAGGGCTGTATGAGCAGGCCTTCTGGAGTTGCTCAGAGGGCTTATTGATGGCCGGTTTGGCCATGAGAAGGAATGAAGAAGAGAAAAAGAAGAAAATAAGGTATTGAAGGCTACATCATGCACTTTTTTTCCTTACCTTTTCCTCTTTTTCACTCTACCTTTTGTCCTTCTAGTTTTTTTGTGCACAGATGCTGCTGGATGCCAGGCTGGAGAAGGAAGTAGGCTTCTTCTTCTTCTTCTTCTTCTTCTTCTTCTTCTTCTTCTTCTTCTTCTTCTTCTTCTTCTTCTTCTTCTTCTTCTTCTTCTTCTTCTTCTTGTGCTGTAGGTGCTGAAGGAGGAAGAGCTGTGCACCTTCTTCTTCTCCTTCTCCTTGTGTAGGTCTTGCTGGAAGAGAAAGGAGAGACCGCTGGCTGTTGTTGCTTACCCATGGGAGGCTTCAAGGAAGGAAACCAACTTCTTCTTCTTTTACTTTTTGCTACAGGTGCTGTGGAGGAAGGAGAATCGGCTGCTACTGCTGGGCATGCACCAATAGAGAGGGAGAAAGAGGATGGAACTCAAGTGCACACAAGGTTGAGGGTGTGCACACATGTGATTGGGTCAGAGAGAAGTTAGTGCACCAGGGATTTTGTTCTCCAAGTCTCTCATCAACCGAGGAGTCTAGGGGATAAGGTTGATGGGAGATAAGGGTTGGACTTCTAATGCTTGAGGTAGTCTAGCTAAGAAAGACTTTTACTCCATAGGGAGTCTTGCCAGGGTGGGATGTGTGCCAGGAACAGGTTCCAAGATGTCATGTGTGCACAAGGCCCAATATTTTAGGTGATTGTGTAAACAAATCAGGCTGGAAGAGAGGATAGCACACCTGATCTTGCTCTCCCAGTCTTCTTTCAACTAGGGAGTCTATGAGATAAGATGGATAGGAGATCAGGTGAGATGGGATAAAACAAGGAGTTAACTCACTTGGAATTATTCTCCCAAAAGAATTCAACCTTGGAATGGAGTTTGGGAAGGAGATATGCACATGGATGAAGTGGGGAAAGAAGAAGGTGCACACAAGGATGAGGTTTTGGTGCACCAGGAAGGACAGAGGAAAGGTGGCAGCTCATCATCTCCGAAATCTCATCAAGATGCACCCCATCTGACGGATATCATTAATTCCATTCAGAATCAATTAAATAAACCCATAATCTACTTGGAAAAATATGAAAATGCTCCAATGACCATTGATCTTGTTCTCTCTCAAGATGTGTGGTCAGGATCTCTTGAATCGCATCGAATCTCTAATTTTATCAATTTCCCCAATCGGTGCGATCTTGGTTGTTAATAATTGTAAAATTATAATTAAATGTAATTAAATCATCTTGTTGGCCAAATTTTATTTTTGTTGCATCAATATTCTTGAGACTAAAGTCATAGACTGGAAATTTGCAATTTTTAGCTCATGAGTCAATTTGAAGGATGATTAGACCATCATGCCCCTGGGGTGACGGGGTGCAAACTTTCGTCTAGATTCTATCTTTCTTGAATAACTCTCCGATCGGTGGTCAAATTTTCAATCCATATTGAGCATTGTCTAGTTCTATCTTAGATGGATAATGTAATGAAGTTGGAACATTCTGATAGAGTCCTGATTTGTTCCAAAGTGTAGGGGAAAATTGGTCATTTTGACCTTTTAGTGTCTATTTTATGTGTTTTGGGCACCATTGCAAAGCTTGAGACCAGGGCTATGCAATGAGCTCATTGTCTTGGTTGTTTTGGCCCATTAAGCCATGCTGAGGCATTTCCAAAGCCCATTTATATCAACTTAACTTGGATTTATCGAATATGGGTCAAAGTTGCAAACTGACTTCGGAATCACTCAAATATGAGTTGAGTAGGATGATTGAAAAACTTTGGCACCAATAAATTGTAAGGAATCAACCTACAAGATTTGGCACAGCGGAAGTGATGACTCCTATGGGTTTATTTAGAACCTGTCTCAATGTGAATCGAGTGATGAAAATCGAAAACTAATCAAAATGGATTCAAATATATCTAATAGGATTCATCTAATCCCATGGAGAAAAAGAAAATAACCTTTTTAAGCTCTTAAACCATTTAAGTGTTTGATATCCAACAATATCCACATGAACTTCATCCACAACATGCTCTGCCTTCATGCTAGCCTTGAGAACTCTTTCTGAACAGAGCTCCGTTGCCCATAGACACCTTCTAGAAAGAGAAGGAGGTAGGGAAGAGGCTGAGGATGTGATTTTCACTCTTTTATTGATAGGGTTTGGCTGAAACCATTAATATCTATAGAGAATTTAGATTTTTTCATAGAAACCCAAAATTGCCATAATTTATGCCCTTGCTCCTGTACTTATGGATAAGTCCTTATGTGTGTGACTCACTAGGTCCAATAGCTTATTTGGTTGAGGACTAATTAAAATAGAATAATTCTATTTAATTTAATTAAATCTTTTATCTTCTAGCAAATTAATTAGCCTATCGATCATAAAGGGTACATGCCACTCTCAGGCTCTCAAATGGCTATGGAGATTATCTTATCTCTATTGAGCCTTTTCATCATTAGTTACCACAAGGATGTAAACCCTCATCCATTCCATGTCCCGATTAGAAAGAAGTATGACATCGACTGTGAACTCCTTAATGTACCGATTCTATTGGATCATGTACTCAGAATCGGATCAATTGGAGAACTTCTTTTCCAATTGTCTTCTCTACCCTAGCCAAGAATTTAGATTACTATCTTATAGGATATTCACTCTCACTTACCGAGAGTGGATGATCCCTTGTCATCCACTCAATTGCCTCCATCGGGTTTTCCGTGTACCCAATCTATCGATATACCAGACCATCTAAATGGTGATCCATTAGTCAGTGATCAAAGTACAAGTTCTACCCAACTAGACATATTTGAAGACTCAAGTCAAAGGTTCAACCATGCAACCGTGATGATAGACAATCCCTAATTGATAGTTTGGTAAGATACCATTTAGAGTTTTTGGCCTCCGAGATAAAGAATTATCCAAGTTCTAAGATGATAATTTCTACAACAAAATCTAGATGACCACCCCTTTTTATGTTTATTTTTAAGATAAACTTACATTTTTATAGTGATAATCTAACTATTTTAGAATCCTCATTCGATGAGGATTCTAATGTATATTTTTGTGGATTTTTTCGAGGTCGGGATAAGGAGATAAGGCTGGTTTAAGGGGAGGTCATCTTTCTGGATGAACAATGTGTGGGAGGGGAGGCTGTGGGCACACGTGGCACAGTGCTGTGGTGGCACAAAGTGCTAGCCATGTGGCACATGAGTGGCACACCTAACGTGCTGCTACGGGTAGCGTAATGCATCGGACCTTATATTTTTTTTGGATTTTAAGTAGTTTAAAATCATAGATAAATTTGAAAAACTACCAAAAATTCTAAAAAATTCTATAATATTATTTGACAGGTTTTAAAGTGTTTAACTACCTGTTACATGATCTTAAACCTTATTTACATATATTCATTTATAGTTAGTCTTTTGTTTTCGAGGTTTAACTTTATGAATTATAGTCTTAATTAATTTCTATAAAATGAGATTTTACATAATAAAAATTAGGACATCAATTTCTAACTTGGCATAATATTGGGAATGCATAAACATTTTAGATAGCCTAGATGTGCTTGTAAGATTCATATAAATTGTTTATATGTTGTTTTCATGCTATTTACTTCATGAAAATTCGCCATGCATAAAATTGGAGATAGAAATGTATGTCCTACAAGCCAATCATATTTGATATGATTTTACACTTCTTGTAATATCTTATTCAATATTAATGTCATTTTCTTTATTATTTGTGCTATCTAGATGCATCTATCTAATGAAGTCCTAGGTTGCATGCATTGATGATTAAATCATGATGAGATTATGATAATGATATGAATCATCTAGAAGCATATGATCTAAATGTTCCTAGTCATAGGATCCTTAAGACAAAACATCAAATATCTAGTAAGACCAGTGTATACGATATCTGTAAGGAATTGTCCATAAAAATTTGATGCAGCAGAAGTGACGATTCCTATGAGTTCCTTTAGAATCTATCTTAATCGGAACCGAACAACGAAAATGGAAAACTGATCAAATTGGGTTCGAATATACCTGTTAGGGATTCATATAATCCCATGGAGAGAAAAAAGATGAGCTTCTCTAGCTCTTCAAACCGTTCAAATGTCTGGTCTTCAGCGGTATCCACACGAACTTCATCCATGGTAGGTTCTTCCTCCGCGCCGGCCTTGAGAACTCTTCCCAAACGGAGCTCCATCGGCCATGGATGCCTTCTAGAAAGAGAGAGAGGTAGGGAGGAGGGTGAGTACGTGGTTAACACCCTTGACTTGATAGGGTTTGGCTGAAACCATTAGTATTTATAAAAAATTTGGAATTTTTCATAAAAACTCAAAATCTTCATAAATTATGCCCTTGCCCCTGTACTTATGGATAAGTCCTTTTGTGTGTGACCCACTAGGCCCAATAGCCTATTTGGTTGAGGCCTAAATGAAATAGAATAATTCTATTTAATTTAATTAAATCTGTTATTCGATAATAGATCAATCGACCTGCTGATCATGAATGGTACAAGCCACATCCCATGATCCCAAATGGCTATGGAGATAATCGCATCTCCATTGAGCCTTTCCATCATCAGTTACCGCATGGATATAAACCCTCATCCATTCAATGTCCTGGTCGAAAAGGAGTATGGCATCGACTATCAACTCCTTAGTTTACCGACTCTATAGGATCCTGTACTCGGAATTGGATCAATTGGAAAATTCCTTTTCCAATTATTCTATCTACACTAGCTAGGGATTTAGAGTACTATCCCATAGGACATTTACTCTCACTTACCAAGAGTGGATGATCTCTTGTTGCCCGCTTAATTATCTTCATCGGGTTTTTTTGTACCTGATCCATCGCTATACTAAACCATCTAAACGGTGATCCATAAGTTAATGGTAAAAGCAAAAGTTTCACCCAACAATGTATCTTTGGTGACTCAGGTCAAAGGTCCAACCATGCAACCGTGATAATAGAAAACCTTGATTGACAGTTCGGTAAGATACCATTCAGGGTTTCTAATTCGGTCAGTTCAGTAAACTCATTCAACTAATGGGCACCTATATGTGTATCTCAATGTCTCCACACTAATGACCAATGAGATTGGTCATTCTCATCACATGATAAGATATCACATACACTAGTTTATCCTTGATGTCCCATCTCAAGTATCATATGACTAGTTACATTTAGATCAAATACCTCTAGATGATCAATCTCATTATCATGATCTCAACATGGTTTAATCATCATTGTATTTTATCAAGGACTTCATTATGATATTTTCATCTAATAAGAACTTATAATGAAGATTTGCCTAATTAATTAAATGAGCTATATCTAGAAATGTGGAATTACATCATATATGATTGACTTGTAGGACATACATTTCTATTAATATCTTCTCATATGATGAGAATAGCCATTCTCATTTGTCATCATTGTGGAGACACTAAGATATATGTATAGGTGCTCATTAGAGGAATGAGTTCTATGAATTGACCAATATAAAATCCCTAAATAGTATCTTACCAAACTATTGATTAGGCTATTCTATCATCTTGGTTGTATGATCAGATCTTTGACCTGAGTCACCAAAGATGTCTTGCTAGGTGTACCATGTACTTTGACTATTGACTTATGGATCACTTAGTATCGTGGTCTTGTACAGTTAATAGATTGTGTATATGGGAAACCTGGTGGAGGCAATTGAGCGAACAATAGGGGATCGTCCACTCTCAGTAAGAGAGGGAGAATGTCCTATGGATGGTACCCTAAATCTTTGGCCAAGATATATAGGATAATTGGAAAAGAGTTTTTCAATTGATCCAATTACTGTAGACATGCCAATTTGGCCTTATTTAGAGCTTAAACCATTATTCCATTGGCAACATCTCTTTTAGACCATCAAAATCATGATGAACCACCCTTTTGGATGAGCTGAGGTTCTTATTGGAAATATGAGGATGATTTTCTAATTTCTAATCAAATCCGTGTTTGCCGAACAAGAGACTCTTGGTGGTGTGCCAGATTATGCTTTTCCCAGCATATCCTCTACTTGAAAATTTTTCACAAGATTATGTGGACATACAATGAAGAAGTATTCAACATCAATAATCTTAATCACTGAGTTCTATTTTCAATGCAACAAATGGCATTTAATTCCGATCTACCATTTGTCCGCAGTGCCTTTTAGAAGTCAAATGCGCAGTTCTGTCTGCACGCAGCACCAATCAAGCCCAATTGCATGCAAGCCCAGCCCATTGGGCACATATCTGACCAATTCATGACCTTAACTTCCTTTTTACTCCTTCATATCACTTTTTATAGCATCTGGAAGCTTCATGGTTGAAATTAGCATCATCAAATGATGGCAATCCAACTTGTTGTCTTATACATCCAAATTTGCTATTTTTAGACTAGTTTTATTTCCTCTTCAAGTGGAGACATATTTTGAACATGGGGAAGGTGATCCACAGTTTCCAATCCCTCTCAATCATTTGGGTAAGTTTCTAGATGTCTCAGGGTGAAAATTAGCATCATTAAATGAAGGAAATCCAACCTATGGTCGGATGTATCAAAACTTGCTATTTTTTGACCAGGTTCTCATCCCCTATAAAGAGAGACTCATATGAACGACCTAAGGAGGGCATCCCCATCCTCCACGACTCTTCTCCTCACCCTCCAGCTACCCTTGGCTCTTCCCAACCTCCCCAAATCGACCTCTCTTCATCCCGGTGCCCAGAGATCATCCCAAAGTGAAGAAGAAGCCGGTCCATGCTCCAACGTGCTGCACTGCTGATCATCGGCTTCTACAGATCTATATAGTCATTTTCCGGCCTGACTTCCTTCATAATAAGTTTGGTTCATCAAGATATATTTCATCTTCAACAAATGGAGATCAATTCTGACATTTCCTCGGTTTTTTTACGGCTTCAACACCGGTGCTGCACAGACAGATCTGAAGTCTTCTCTTCTAAGTCATTGTTTTCTCAGTCAATTTCAGTACATTTAATGGTGGATTCAGCCCATAAATCCTTCATAGAAATTGTTCCCCGGTGAGTCCTATTTTATTTAAAATAAGAAACATTCAATTTATATATTTGTGGTTCTTATAGCATGTCCTACATCGACATTGTGCTGGGAGTTTCCAGAACTTCACTGTCCAAGATCCGGCTTATCAAGTAAATTCAGATTACTTATCATAAGATTCAAGAAAACTTGTCTTCATATAAAAATACCCTCGGTGAGTTATCTTTATTTTTAAACAAACATCACTTTATTTTGACATTGGTGCTGTTCGTTACGGTCTCTGCATCAGAGCCGCATAGTTTACATTGAATCTGTCCAACCCGGTTGCCACTTTGTCTGGGTTGTGTTGTCTTTAACCATTCATATTCTCTTTGCTAAATCTTCATTCAAATCATTTAGTTCATATTTAAGCATCATTTTTATTCATTTTTTCATCATTTCATATATCACAAAAAACCAAAAGAAAAGGGGTTAGGGCTAACCCCGAATCCAGTGAGTTTGTTTCCAATTGCCATTTTGTGTTATTGTTTTTATAGTTACTACACTTCACACAGTTCTAATCCTCCCTGCACTTGTTTTCTTGTCTTCTTTGTCTACTAGTTGCACAAATACATCAAGCTAGCACTGGTTGGACTCTTCTTCATCGGCCGGCCGAAGAAGAAGAAGGTTGAACCCACATCCCAATCTCCCACGCTAAGGTACACACGGTCAAATAAACTTAATCTTGTCTTTTATTCCATAAAGCGGAGCCCGCGGCTCCTGGCGACCACAATTTCTCTTATCATGTTCTAAGTTATTCTATTCCTCCCTCTCTTCCCACATGACTTGAACCGTCTCCGGTGCTTGAGTGACGCGGTGAGATGAAAGTTCGGGGATCAATGTGAGTGTGGGACCGAGGTGAGGACTTTTTACTGCTTTCCGAGTGTTTTTCGATTCACTCCTCTTTTTCCCCATTCTATCTTTCACCTTCTCTTGAGGTGCCGATCCAGAACCTGTTTTAGGAGTCGACAATTACTAGTACAAGATTCCACAATGTCGATATATCTAGGAGTTGACAGTTGATGCCATACTCTTATCCGATCGGGACATTAGATGGACGAAGATTTATATCTATGTGATGACTGATGATGGAAAGGCTCTTTGGAGAGAAGTGCATCCCCGAAGCTATTTGGGATCATAGGATGTGGTTTGTACCCTTTATAATCAGTAAACTGTTAAATCTATTATGAGATGATAGATTTATTTTAAAAGAAGTTATTCTTTTAATTAGGCCTCAACCAAATAGACTCTTAGGCCTAGTAAGTCACACATATAAGGACTAATATGTAAGTTTTGGAGCTTGGGTTAATTTATAGAACAAGGAGGGGTTTTTGTTAAAAATTCCAAGTTCTGTAAATAATAACGATGAGAGCACAAACCCGATCAAGACAAGGGAGCTCTATGCACCCTAGCCACCCTCCTTTGCTTTCTCCCATTGTAGTAGCTACCATTCAATAGTGGAGTTCTGTTCAGGATAAGTGGTCGGCGCTGGCGTAGAGGAGAACCCAACTTCGGAGGCGGTTCATGTGGATATAGTTAGAGGCCGCACGTTTGAGTGGCTTGGAGAGTGAGAGAACGCTTATTTTTTTCCAATCTATAGGGATTGTTTGAATCCCACAAAGGTACGTGCTCGAAATCATTTTAAATACTAGTTTTGGCAACATCATTTGGTTCTGATGGAGACCAAGTCACTGATATATGAGAAATCAAATTTTTTTGCTACGCTATTCTAATTGGACTGATTCCTTACAATTGGGAATTTCAAAATTACAGTATATAATTTTATGTTGACATATATGATATATCTTATATAATTATCACGTATGCACTCTATGTTCATGTGATGAATGTTAATGTGTGTATGGAGGTGATCATGGAGTTAAATATTTTTGGCTTGTGATTGCTTATTTAATTGTGTTAGTTATGTTATTGAATGGGAACTATGTGTGCCTCCTCTCTCTCTATACAATCTAATTGTACATTATATCTCCCTCAATTAATGTACTCCCTTTGATTAAAACTAAAGTTTCTTATTAAGTTATGTACATTTGCGGATTTGTGTACCCTTAAGCTTCGTATAATAGTCAAAAGCCGGTTTACGGAAGGTTGAAGAGTGGGACCACTTGGAGAAGGACACTTCTGAAGTGGGAGCATGTCAACTCAAGCTTATAAAGTAAGGATTTGCACCTATAGGAGTGCCTTAGGTTCATACTTAGGGTTAAGTCAAAGATCACCTATTTTTATGCATATTTTATATGTAGTTACGTGCTACAAGTTACACCTTGTATATATGATAATCTAAAGGTATTATACGTAGTTAGCACCTATATTGATGAGACTAAAATAAAATCCCTCTTTGTTTTCATTAGGTTGATAAATGTGAGACATTAAGAATGACTCATTTAGCCTTCCATTGTTATGGTCTAGATGAGCCAATATTAGATTGGATGGGTTTCTTGTGCTACCACAAGGTCCTTTCAGCAAGGAATTGGTGATCATGGCTAAGGCATTTGCCAAATTTTTTGGTGGACCATTTGCATGGCCTTGTTGTGCTACCACAAGGGCTATGTGAAGAATTCATTCTCATAATGTAACAAGTAGGTTTGATCTAACTAGAGTATACGGCTTGTTGTGCTACCACAAGGTCACAACTCTAGAGACTGAATGACTAAGAGTTGCAACTAGCAATAGTTGCCTACGTATTAGGTATGAGGTGATTTGTGTGCTACCACAAGGTTATCACCATAAAGTTAAAAGGGTCTTAGTCCCCACTATGATTTCATTGTGATATCGTATCTTTGCATAATGAGGGTTATGAAAATTCATCGAAAATTAGTGAGAGCATAAATTAGGATGAAAGACAATATCTTAATTTTAATGAATGTCTACAATGTTATATTAATAAATTTATATCTTAGTTGTAGAATATGATGATAAGCCACCATTAGTATGGCATATTAGATGTTAAATAGTTTGAACAGTTCACACTTCTTAGATCGATTTAGAACTAAGAGAATTGTTTTCATGGTTGACCAATTAACTATTGTACTTGAGAAGTAGTTGTCTCCTAAACTATCTAATGATATGAGAGATGATAAGATCTTATCTCATAATATAGTATATAAAGGATGCATTGTTTGCCTTGTACTAAATGTTAATCTCTATAAGATATAAATTGTAAAGGCCATATGAATAGATGGATATAAGATATATCATGGCTCATAACGATGAGTTAATTTAAGGGCATGTTAGAAAAACAATACATAGTAAATACTTCTTGTTGGTAAGGCCAATAGAAAGAAGTAAGATCATTAGATAGAAATAGAAGAAAATGGTTAAAAGTCAAAGAAGGATATCAAGATAATAAGAGTCAAAGTTAGACATAGCATTCTTCTATTATCAACATGATGATAAGTGAAAGAGAAAGTGCAAAGTGTATTGCACATATTGCAAAGGTGGAGCTTGAGAAGTTTCATTTATAGTCATTGATGTTTACTTATATTAAATACATACTTTATAGCATTAAATACTATACGTGTATATCATAATATTAGATACAAGGAATGCATCTAATGGTATGAGATACCAGATATGGATTGTATATCCACAGGGAGATGTAGATGATGACAAGTAAATAAAAGCTTAATAAAGAAGTTGTTAACATATATATGAAATGGAGCAAAAGTTGCATCATTACTAGTGGGAGATATAATTCTTTGATAGCCTAATTGAGATGTCTTGATAATTAAGACTGCTATCATATCCTTCTTCAAGAACATTATCTATATTTTCTACTTGAATAAATATTGATTTATTCTAAGTTATGGAGATGACAGATGTTCTAAAACATTGAAGGGAAAAGTGCTTGCCAATGGAAGCTTAATAAATTGTTTTATCATATTAAATACGTTACCTTTCATGATATGTGTGAATACTCCTCTTAAGAGGAAATGAGTTGATTTAGATCAATCTACTCTTTAGCTTAATGTAGACATACAAAATGGGCTAAGGAGTTGTTAGAACTCATACATTTAGGTGTATGTTACGCCATGTCTATTAAAGTAAAAAAAAGAATATTTCTGTTTCATTATTTTCAAAGATGATGTTTTTAAGTAGGATACATGTACTTTATGAAATTCAAATCTGAGACCTTTGAGAAATTATTTGAGATTAAGATTGAAGTAGGCATACCAATGGAAAGATTGTTAGAACTCTTCGATAAGATCAATGAAAGAAATACTTAAGTACATAATTTACACCCAATTGAAAGATAATAGAATCTAATTTTAAATGACATCTCTTTACTAATTTTAGTTTAATTGATTAGCTAAAATAAGAAGCCGTGTTATGTAGAACATAATACGGATAATGACAATTTTTGCAAAATTCCTCTTTGTCTAATTTTGGCTAAATACTCGATATAACCACCTTAACTTAATTGGTACTTCTTAAGTCTATTCCAAATTCTCTATATAAGATATGAAAAGGGGTTAGAGCTTGACCTTAAGTATGTTAAGGTTTTGGAATGTCCAACCAGGAGAAGAAGTATAACCCTAACTAGTTGGAATATAAGACTATGAAGTGTTGGCTTGTGGGATATCCTAAGGAAACTTCTGGATATTAAACATACCACCTTATAGAGAAGGGTATATGTTGCTCAACTTATTATATTTCTAGAAGAAGAGTTCCTCTTTAAAAAAGATAGTGGGAGCAAGGTTTACATGGAAGATATTCCAATCCCACAACCCAAGGACACTTCTATTAAGGTACTAGTTAATAATTACATAAGGGCAAATCATAGGTATCTTCTTATGTCCATTCAACCCAAGAGATACGTGGGCCATATCTTTGTTGAAGAAATGAGGCATAAGACAGTAAGGATATTGATTCTATGATCTTTGTACAAGCAATATAAGATATTGATTCTAAAATAGGAAGAGACAATAAAATCTGATATAAACTCTAGCTATTCTAATCATGTTTAGAACTTGATAGATCCACCTGAGGCCTGAGGATATAGTATACATAAGGTATAAATGGATCACTACATAATAAATTGAAGAGGATTAGAAGGTAGAGACCTTCAAGGCAAGGATAGCTAAAAAGGATGGCATCTATGTCGAATGGTTGACTATGATGATATATTTTACCTATTCCATGAATTAATCTATTTGGATTTTGATTGTTAAACACTATGACCATAAGATGTCAATTGGATGTTAAGATAGTGTTTCTCTATAGCACTTAGAGAAACAGGTGCATATGATACAAATTGGGAATCAGGTTTCAAAACATCCAAATAATGTATATAAGGCCTATTTATAGACTAAAATAAAACTTTTTATAGTTGGTAGATAAGATTTAATGAGATTAAATCTTATGACTTCGTTGGGAATGAGGAGGTGACTTGTGTATTGAAATAAAATAAGTGAGAGTGCTATTATCTTCTTGACATGATATATGAATGACATATTACTCATTAAGAATGAAGTAGGCATTTATCATCAATGAGCCTAGCTTCAAATTAGTCATCATAACATATTTTGGGTTTTAAGATCTATGAAGATAGATTTAAAAGTAATAACCAGTTAATGTACGTAGTCACCATAATCAAATGGTTTGACATGATAAACTTTAAAATAGGATTCTTATCTATCTAAGTTGGAGCTGATCTCTCTAAAGAGTTGTCATTGTAAACTTCTTGAGAGATAAAAAAAAGCATATAATTAGAGTCCTTATGCTTTTGTCATAAGGTCTATTATGGACGTGATGCTATGTACATGGCATGATTAATGCTCTAGGTGTTATGAGCATTCATCAGATATATCCATATGAGAGTCACTGGATAGTTTAGAGATGTATCATTTAGTACTTGAGAAGTACTAAGGGTGTATCTCTATACAACGAATAATAAGACTTGAAGTTTTATAGTTTTACAAACACAAGCTTCTAGTCAATTAAGTTTGATAATAAGTCAAAATTATGGTGGTGCAATGAGCTAGATGGGTTTCATGCAATAGAACATCATAAATTCCACAATGTATGTAAAAAAAATTGCATAATGGTTGCACACTACTTGATAATTAGTTTAGATGAAGATGTTCATCTAAAATATGTGATTGTTCCAACTTTCTCTAAAAGTGTACAAATTTTTTGAGAAATAATGAGATAGAATCGATGTCTCATCAGAAGTTTAAAACATCTATGGTAATACTATAAAATTAGAGAGATTGCAATTTATAGAGATAAAATTAAAATAGAGTATCCACCACTAATAACATTGCAGATCCACCAACTGAAGCTATTGCCTAAGAGTGTTTGAGCTTCACCTAGAGTTGATAGAGATCAGCCATATGGGTGATTGGCTTTAGTTCAAGTGAGAGATTGATAGAAATGTATGTCCAACAAGCCAATCATATATGATATGATTTAACATTTTTAGAAATATCTCATTCAATTAATTAGAAAAATCTTCATCACTAGCTCTTATTAGATATGTATATCGTAATCAAGTCCTTGATCACTTGCAATGAAGATTGAATCATGATGAGATCATGATAATGAGATTGATCATTAAAGGTATGTAATCTAAATGTTCCTAATCATAGAATTACATCACAAAATATTCTCTATTTATGGGAAATCAGGGAGAAAGATGGTTGCACTGTTAGACCCTGTAAAACCCTAGTTTGCTGGAAAAATATTAAATTCTCTTCCTCTGTCGCCGTTAAAAGCATGACAGAAACATGAAATTTTGGGGCTTCTCCTGGATGCTATAGAGCTCCAAAATTCAAATGGTTTGTGCCATTAGAAAGCTCTACATCACAAGATTATACTAGCACCAACCAATCTCTTATCCAAATAACATACAAATTATGCTGGTTGCAACAAAATAGATATTTGCACAATTTTGGGAACATATAATTAACATGAAATAACCTGGATTCTATATCGGTTTTGACTAAGATTTGAATTTGGATCTGATACCATTGTAAGAAATTATCCTACAAGATTTGGGATAGCGGAAGTGATGATTTCTATGGGTTCATTTAGAACCTATCTTAATCAGAACTGAATGACAAAAATCGAAAATAAAAAAATGATCAAAATGGATTGAAATATACCTGATACAGATTCATCTAATCTCATGGAGAAAAAAAAGATAATCTTTTAAAACTCTTCACACTATTCAAGTGTCCAGTCTCTAGCAGTATCCACACAAACTTCATCTATAGTAAGTTCTCCCTTTGTACTTGTCGACTCCAGAAACGGGTTCCGGATCGGCACCTCAAGATAAGAAGGTGAAAGATGGGATTGGGGGAAAAAGGGAGTGAATCGGAAAACACTCGGAAAGCGGTAAAGACTCCTCACCTCGATCCCGCACTCACATTGATCCCCGAACTTTCATCTCACGGCGTCGCTCGAGCACCGGAGATGGTTCGGATCATGTGGGAGGAGAGTGAGGAGGATATGAATTTAGAACATGAATAAAAAAGAAAGTGTGGTTGCCAGGAGCCGCGGGCTCCGCTTTATGTAATGGAAATGGAGTGAAGTTGACCGTGTGTACCTTAGCGTGGGAGAAAGGGATGTGAGTTCAACCTTCTTCTTCTTCGGCCGGCCGATGAAGAAGAGTCCAACCAATGCTAGCTTGATAAACCTGTGCAACTAGAAAAATAAACCAAGTGAAGAAAATAATTAGAACTATGGGAAGTGTAGTAAGGCTTAGTAGAGAATATGAGAAAGAAGCAATTGGAATCGAACTCAGGATTGGGGTGAGTCCTAACCCCTTTTTTTGTATTTTTGATTAGGTAAAAATGATGTAAATAAACTAAAAGATGCTTTAAAACAATGAATAAACAGAGTTAATGGAGTTGAGAAGGCTTATAGAATGGATCGGCTTGAGTTGAAGCCGAGTTGGTTGAGAAAAGGCCGGTTCGGGTAGCTTTGCACCCTTCTGGCGCAACTTCGGTGCAGAGGACGCTACGGACGACCCCGATGTCAGAATCGAGTTCCGTTTGTTTGAGTAGACGGACGACTCAGAGGGGAAGAGTTCCCATGTTGATGAATTCTCCTAAATCCTCCTTTATAAGTCAGTAAAAATTATGAAAGTGGGCGGATATCAAAAACAGAACCTGGATGCGCGCACTCAGTGTAGCAACCGCCACGAACAAACGGCAGGTCGGAATGGAGTGCCGTCAGTTGGGGAAGAAAGAGGACGAAGAGAGGAACAATTTGCATGTTGAAGACTTTTGCAGAAGAAGCCTCGGATTTTCTCCAGAAGTCGATGAAGATGGTTGATGAAGAACACCCGGATCGAGCCTTCTCCTTCACCTCCGGATCGGTTTCTTGACTTCGGATCGCCTTTGGACGTCGGGACGGCTTTGGAGAAGAGCTTGGACGACCTTGGGACGAGCTAGGCACCGGGGGTTCAACCTTGGGTCGTTGAGAATGGCCCTCCATTTATAGGGGAAGGGAGACGGTGCAAAATTTAGAAACTAGATGTACCGCACCCCCGCGTTTCAAAGGAGACGAGGGCGCGCAGGGCGCGCCCCCAGTTCGGGGGCGCGGTCTGCGCGCCCCCTTGTTTCAAAGGGGGCGGGGGCGCGTTCGGCGTCTCACTGCTAAAAATCGACGGAAACTTCCGGAAATTGCTAAAAATCGACTTGACATACGTAACGCGCCCCCGAACCGGGGGCGCGGTACAAATAAGGGAAAATCCTCCCCGGAAACCTTCCAAAAACCCGGTTTAGAAGGTGCTAATCGGGGTAATTGCCGATTTAAAGCACCTGCCCGCGCCCTCGCGTTTCAAAGGAGCCGGGGGCGCGCAGGGCGGGCCCCCAGTTAGAGGGCGCGCAGGGCGCGCGCCCGTGTTGAGGGAGCGCAGGGCGCGCCCTCACTTTCGGAGCGCGGGGGCGCGGTACACTCTCTCTCTGCGCGCGTGTTCGTGAGCCGTATCTTGCAAACCGGATGTCCGATTCGGCTCCCGTTTGTCGCGTTGGAAAGAGGGCCTTCAACCGCACCTCCTCAAGTCGGTAAACCAGACGCATGACTCCCGAGATGTTCGTACGGGGCTTTCTACCGGTTTACCCTCTCGCGGAAAGCCGAAACCCGGGGCGAAGATCCGAAAGAGCACGGTTCCGGTCGAGAATTCTCGGGTCAACTTGGGATGACTTGAAATGATGACCGAACAAGTCCGGTACGATCGGACAATCCGAAGTCATCGAAAAATCTGAGATTAACCCGGTAAACGTGAATCGAAAGCCGTAAAAGCCGCAAAACCCTAAAATTGAGCGAACCGGCCTTAAAGCCCCGGTTGATAAAATATACGGCTAGAATCGACCCGGATGACCTGAAAAGACCCGGTGATGACCGGAAAGGCCTAACATGTGGTCCGGGATAGCCGTGTCCGGCACTGGTCGAAAAGCGTAACGAAAGCCGTCATTGAGCGCGCTACCGAAGTGATGTCTCGGAAACCCTGAATGTTACGGAACACATGCGGGACTCCCGAGACCTTCAATTATGGACCATTCAAGGTCGGTCATCGAGCAGGCCTCGTGTTTTTATGGTTCACGCGCGGCTCTCGCTTGAAGATTACGGCATTATTCCGGAAATCTTCGGTCCATTCTCAACTCACAAGGGGCTCCACCAATGTCCTTAGCTTATGTCCATGAGGTAGTCCGGATCAGATAACGGTCAAATAAAAGATATCGCCTATGGAATAAGAGTCTAGGGCTCTGAATCTAGCCAATTTGGCGTGTCTACAGCTTGCCTCGCCTTGATGTCGGCTTTGCAAGGGAATGGCATGTAGCGGAGCGGAGTTAAACGTAGAGAAAGTGCAGCGAAGCGAGGTAGATCGTAGTGGAATGTAGTGGAGTGAAATGGCGATGGACTGAAAAGGTGGCATCAAGGTGTAGATATAGACACGCTCAACGACCAGATTCGGCAAGACGAATCTCCTCAAGTCTCATGGTTAACCACCATGTTTCATCAAGTCCTCCTATGTTCGATTGGTAAAAGATGTGCCATTGGCACGAGAGAAGGATAGCCAACCCCCAACGCGGTGGGGAGTCCCCGAAACATGGGTTCGTAGGTTCATCATCAGCCGGTAACCCGATCTTTGCGGTGTTCTGTCTTGTGACGGGCTAAAATTTAAAAAGAGATTTGTTTTGAAAAAGTAAAAGAATACCAATCGAGCACATTCGGGCTCTCTGATTCATTTAAGTCTTTGCAAGAGACAAGATTCAATTCGGAATGGAATGATCTCGGATTCCGAAAGGCAAATGTTTAAGCATAGACCGTGAAGATATTGACGGTGCAAGTTCTGATTAAAATTGAAAGCCCTTGGCGGGACGAAATGGCTGCCACAGTGGGATAAGTAGCAAAAGAAGTTGCAATGGCCTCTGTGGTGAAAAGAATTGAAAGATTTGAGGGCACAAAGTGGTTACCGAACACGGTGGGATTAATAGACACAGTGGGATATTAGAGAGGTTGGTGGGACTAGAGAATATGGTGAATGACACGGTGGGATTTAGAATGATCGAGAGGGTGAGAAGGTGAAGATTTAGGAAATGATGTATGCAATGACAAAACAAAATGTAATGCAATTAATACTACATGATGCATGTTGGGCTCAAGAAAATAAAACAAAACTTGTATAACAAATAGTTGAAGATATAGATTGTCTATGAGGTCAAGATACCCATTCGGGAACTATCGTCCCTCACAGCACAACTTTGGCTTATCCGTGAGCATTAGAGATGACCGGCCGTCGTAGATTTTGATGAAGGGGATCTCGGGTCAAGTCTTCTCCATGCTCATGGTCTTCAACATCAATGCATAAAATAAATAGTAATGCACCTAATATATGCTAAGAAAAGAAATGATAACGGTGAGTTTCTTGTGTGATGACATGCATTCTCACAAAAGATTTCATGTGTCCTAATGAGGACACGGAGCAAAACTTCTCGGCAAAGTTGAGGCCGAGGTTATGATGACACCTCCTCTGAGAATCCTCGGGGAGGGAAGTGGCGAGCATCGCTGCAAAAGGTTTCTCGGCGAAAATTAAGGCCGAGGTTATGGTGACACCTCCTCCTAAGAATCCTCGGGGAGGGAAGTGGCGAGCATCGCCTTATTGAAATCACGAAAATGCTCCTCGACGAGAGTTGAGGTCGAGGTCATGGTGGCACCTCCTCCTAAGAATCCTTGGGGAGGAAGTGGCGAGCTTCGCCTTGTTGTGAAGTTCTCCTCATTTGTTCTTCGTGCTGAAACCTTGGAAAAAGGAAATTAGAATGCCAATATGACTTATCCCCCTTGCAAGTTGCAGTATGCCTTGACCTTTGTCAAGGGGTGTAAAGTTTTTCTTGTGCCTGAAACACTCAGAAGGAAGAGATTAGAACAACAATGCGGCTTATCCCCCTTGCAAGTTGTAGTATGCCTTGACCTTTGTCAATGGGTAATAGCCTTCTTAAGAGTGTAGAAATAGAACATAAAATATGCAATGAAAAATATTTAAAATATGAGAGACTAAAAGTAAATATGAATGCAAAGATGAGAATTCAAACCAAGCATGGTATTGATTTTTTTTTTGAAAATTTTGTTGGAATTTGAAAATAAGTTGTCTTTTTTTTGAAAAGATTCATTTTTTTTGGAATTTTGGAAAATATTCTCTTTTTTTTAGTTTTTGAAAATATTTAATTTTTTTTTGGAGTTTTTTTAAAAATATTCAACTTTTTTTTGAGATTTTTTTTTTAAATTTTTTTTTTGGGAGAGAAAAATCAGTATTGACACAAGTTCTCATCACTTGGTTGTTCTTCTAGGTTCGTTGGTAGACACCATGTGCAAAATGGGGTTCCTTACCCGAGTCTTTGAGGCCTTCAACCTTTGATCGGCTAGAGTTTAGCTTTGATTTGGTTGGTTCACCCGCACCTTGGGGGTAAGAATGAAGGAGTGAGGGAAAGTCCTTGATAGGCTTTGGAGATGTCGAGAGGATTTCTCTACTCACACCAATTGCCGTTGGGGTTCGGCCTCTTCGGGTCTTTTCTTCTTTATCGACAAACCTATTTTTGTGGCACACATTCGGACAGGTGCTTTGACCTGTGGGGTCATTGCCCATCTTTTTGTGCCTTTTTTCATTTTCTGCATTTTTGGGTACTCATTCAGACAGGCCCATATTTGTTTAAACCTGTGGGGATCATTGCCCATCTTTTGGCACCCTTCTTTTTTTTTATTTGAGAAGTTGGACATTCTGAGACGGCCTCCTACTAGGGCGGCGGATGCTTTCGATACTCTCCCCCTCTAGTCCCCTTTGCCTATCTTGGACCGAACAGAAGAGAATATGGTGAGGGTTTTCCTTCCATCACTAAGCCTTGACTAGTTTCTCTCGGGTGTTGGGTCATCCGGATTCTGGGATCAGGACGTGTTGTGTGTGTAGATTGGTATCTACCCTCGACTCCTAGACAACAACCTATGACATGTGGACTCAAGTCATACTGGTAGTTCTCTCCATTTTTGAGGTAGATAACATTCCATAGGTGAATCAATTAAAAACATGCCTTGCAACGTAAAGAATTTGTTTAATAAGAACAAGGTAGCTACAAATATCGTCAGTCATGAATTTCTCTCAATTAAAATTGTCATGTGAAATTCAAAATCATTTTTAAAAAAATATTGCTTTGCGGATGACATAATGATAATGAATGCGATTTCATGTAATACGAGAGAAGAAGAAGTTCATTGCGATGACGGCTTTGCTTGTGCTTGCCTTGCCTTGTACGCCATGCCTTGCCTTGCCTTGTTATTGCTTCCATTGTTGATATGCACCATATTGCATTGGATTGATGATTCATAGTCATAGTATGAAGTGAAAGATGTGGAGGATCTGATTTAGCATGGTGGAGTCAAAATTAATGATGTAAAAGGCAAAGATTGTGGTATCACCCAGGAAATTTCTCTACCTTGATTTTTTGTTGAAAGTAAAACTTGGAAAAAGAAAGAGAATTCAAAAAGGACAAAAACATGCTTGGAAACAAAAGTGAGTTAAAATGGGCTCTTGGGCCCGTGAGTTGAAAGTGGGCTTGAAGGCCCGGGAGTAGTCGGAATCGGGGGCACGTGGGCCCCGAGATTTGAATGTGGGCTAGAGAGGCCGGTTGATGTTGATGGGCGTGAGGGGCCCGATTGGAGGTTGAACTTGGGGACCCAATGAAAAGAGTGGGCACATGGACCCGATTTAAATGGTTGGGAGCAAGATTGTGATTTGTGATTGGCTCGCTGGCGCCATTGAAGAGTATGGGTGCGTAATCCCCAAAGTTGAAGAAGTGGGTGCACGGGGGCCCGATTTCGAAGAAGTTTGGGCACGTGGGCCCGATGGTGAAGATATGGGGGCATACAGGCCCGAAGTTGAAGGAGTGTGGGCATGTATGCCCAAAGTTAATGGAAGGTGGGCATGTGGGCCCGATTTAGGAGGAATTTGGGCACATTGGCCCGGTTGTAGAAAAACATGGGCATGTGAGCCCGGTTGAGGTGAATTGCGGGCACGTGGGCCCGATTTAGAAGAAAATTTGAGCACATGGGCCGGTTGCGGAGAAAAACATGGGCATGTGAGCCGGTTGAGGTGAATTATGGGCACATGGGCCCGATTGAGGGTGAATTATGGGCACGTGGGCCCGATTTAGAAGAATTTGGGCACGTGGGCCCGGTTGCGAAAAAACATGGGCATGTGAGCCCGGTTGAGGTGAATTATGGGCACGTGGGCCCGATTGAGGTGAATTGTGGGCACGTGGGCCCGATTTAGAAAAATTAAGAGCACGTGAGCACGATTGGGAAGAATAATGGGCACGCGGGCACGATGGAAGGAAAGGGGCACGAAGGCCCGAGTTGGGGGAAAAGGGACATATGGGCCCCGAGATGAAGGGAAAGGGGCATGCAAGCCCGATTGATTAAAAGGGGCACATGGGCCGGTTGAAGAAAAGGGCGCATAAGAGCCGGTTGATTAAAAGGGCACATGGGCCGGTTGGATAAAGGGAGCACGTGGGCCCGGCTGATGGAAAGGGGCACATGGGCCCGAGTTGATGAAAAGGGCGTAAGAGCCGAGAAAGGGGCATAAGGGCCCGATTGAGTGGGATAAAGTGTGGGCCGTGGCCACTAAGATTGACAGGATTTTGGGCCCGTGGGCACGATTGATGGTTGTAAGAAGGATAAAGAAAGGCGGTGGCCTAAGATTGAGGAATTGTGGGCCCATGGGCCCGATCGTTGATTTGGAGGAGAATAAAGAAAGGGTCGTGGCCCTAAGATTGATTGATCGTGGGCCCATGGGCAGTTGTTGATTAGGAGAAGAATGGGGTAAGGGTCGTGGCCACAGATCGATGCTAAGGGATTTTCTGCCTAGTTTGGAGGAGGTCCTAGTATCCCCTTGCTAAGGTACTGCATCTTCCATCTGTAGGTTTATAGATTCCTTTCCCATTTCCGCGACCAATTCGGTCTCCTTACTTCTGACTCGGGGGTCAATTCAATCGACAAACTTCATGGATCGAATTCAATGATGACGATAGTTGATACATACAGCGAATCCTTGCCTAGTCCTTGACAATCAACAAAATTTATGATTCCTTTATCTAAGCTCCACTATAGCGAGGCTTCTCCTCGGGATGTTCTATGGAAGAGGGCATGCCTAGTCTAGGAGATTCCAAAAAGGTAGAGAAGGGTTTGGTTCGACCTCCCCTACTAGTGACTTTGATCTTGATGAGAAGTGATTCTTCTGCCATGGCGAGGAGCACGAATGGTTGGAGTGTACGAATCTTCTACTACGAGCGGGCAAGAATAGTAGTAGTGAGCTTGATTCCTTCGTTGAGGCAAGAGTAATAGAAGAAATGATTGGTTGTTGTGCAACCAGCGAAGAAGGATCCTATGCGGTGGGATTGGTTGAGAAGCGGGGGTTTGCTCGATCGGCTCGGGATGAATGATTGGTCGAGGGACCATTGGTGAAGTGGGTTGAGGGGACAAGGCTTGCATGGCTAGCGAGGGTTGTTGTTGGAATAGGTTGAGAAGCCAATGGTTGAATGATTGGGTGATGGACCTTAGAAATGTTGGTGGAGTCGAAGGTTGGGGAGCCGAGTTTAGGTAAAGAGGTATTGGCACAATTGACAAGAGGAGCTTGATTGTGCACGATTGATTGTGCCATTGACATGGGTTGCATGGCCGTGAGATTGGGGCATGGGTGGCCTAATCA
This sequence comes from Cryptocoryne crispatula var. balansae, assembly GCA_036172225.1. NCBI lineage: Eukaryota > Viridiplantae > Streptophyta > Magnoliopsida > Alismatales > Araceae > Cryptocoryne > Cryptocoryne crispatula. Next base: position 14,714,487 of record CM069933.1, on the reverse strand, counting down.
GCGACGTCGAGGAGTTGGCCGAAGATGATGATCTAGATGGGGTTGGGGAGGGCTCCAAGGTTGGTTCATAGCATCAATGTTCTTCTCGGCCATGGGGCTCAATTCATCATGATATTGTATTAATTCCACATCTTCTTTTACTTCCCAAATTATTGAATAGCCTGGCCCGTATCGTTTCAAGAATTTGACCTTGACAATTTCAAAAATCCCATATTTCTATTTCCCCTAGTGAAAAGAACCATTCTAGGGCTGCACCATCCAATGATCGCTTAAAAAGAATAGCAAGAGCTCTTCGATCATTTAGCCATTGAGACGATTTGCTCAGAAATCATTGATATGGGTGAAGGGATCACACGAGCCATTATAGCGATGGTAGGCTGGTGTTTGTGATGGAGGGATATGTGGAGATGGGAAAGATGGAGCGGATATTTTAGGGATGGCCTTCGAGTCCAAACGGTGCCTCGGCTCTTCAAAGTGTTCATCCATTTGGTTGAGTTTGTCCATGAATGCTTGAGTGGTGGGTTCTGAGCCACGGTGCAAGGTATTTAGATGAATGGGGTGGAAGAGGTGGCTTCAAAGTAGGAGCTGGCATAGAATTATATGAATGCCCCACAATGGGGTGAGTAGAGGCACGACGGGGTTGCCCGGGGAGGAGATGATGAGGGGCATGTTGTCGATTGGGGTGGTGAAGGGGCTTGATTTCCCTTGACCGGATCTTGATTGGCGAGCATCTTGCCCTTTGTTAAAGATTGCACAAGTGAAAAGGATTCATGATCTAAATGGAGGGATAGACCCTGGAGGATTTGTTCCACACTAAGTGAAGCGGTGGATGAGTAGGATTTTGAACTTCGGGGCTCCTTGACGAGGCGTTGACATGGCCCTACGCTGATTGGACCGTGAGTCGTTGTTGAAGCTTGTAGTAGTCTGACCTCCCAACGTGGCTTCCAGACCTTAGCATCATGGGCATCATGTCGATCTTTCTACAAAGATGGTTAAAAAAAAGAGCAAGCAAAGCACACAATTTAAAGATTTATTGTTATGTTTTGTTTTGTTTGAATTTTTGTTTCAATTTAGTTGTTTGAAAAACAAGTTGAACACAAAATTAAAAAGTTTTTTTTTTGTTTTTTTAAGTGTTTTGCAAGAAGAAATTTTTGGTTGTTTTTAATTTTTGGGGAGCAAGCAAGTTATATGCAAACAAGGTTTTAAAATGACTACTCGACAATATTTGGGTTGAAACCTTAGATTAGATAGATTGTTAGCAATTGTTCACTCAAATGGGTATGGTTCCTATTGCTTCAATCTTCAAGACCTAAGGTTATCACTCAATCACCACGAGTAGGAACTTGGGTTCTTCGGGTTTTGGGAAAGTGGTACAACCGGCCCAATCGTGCGGAGAGGAATACTCCACGGATGGGGACTTACGGAGGTCTTGATGGAAACCACCAAATCAACTAGGAAGGAATATCCCAGAAGAGAGGTAAGAATCCACCAAGAAGGTGTTTGGAGGGTGAGGGTGTGTTGGGAGAGAGAGCCCCCGCCTCGAATGCCCTACGGATCGGAGCAAGTCCGGTACCCGATGCCAAAGCTAATGCAAAAATAAAAATGGAGGGTAAGAGGAGAAGAAGCAATCAATGTGCAAAAACATGAAATGAAATGAAGTAAATAGAGCATGCGATATGCAAACAAGACAAGCAATCATGCAACAAAACAAACAATCTAGTGACTAAAACTGAATTAGAATAAAACTAATTGCACAAACAAATCAAGCTAGCATGGTTAAAGACATTGGTTGTCCCACCGTGGTCGCCAAAAAGCTGTCGACTCCAGAAACGGGTTCCGGATCGGCACCTCAAGATAAGAAGGTGAAAGATGGGATTGGGGGAAAAAGGGAGTGAATCGGAAAACACTCGGAAAGCGGTAAAGACTCCTCACCTCGATCCCGCACTCACATTGATCCCCGAACTTTCATCTCACGGCGTCGCTCGAGCACCGGAGATGGTTCGGGTCATGTGGGAGGAGAGTGAGGAGGAGATGAAATTAAAACATGAATAAAAGAAGGAGTGGGCGCCAGGAGCCGCGGGCTCCGCTTTATGTAATGGAAATGGAGTGAAGTTGACCGTGTGTACCTTAGCGTGGGAGAAAGGGATGTGAGTTCAACCTTCTTCTTCTTCGGCCGGCCGATGAAGAAGAGTCCAACCAATGCTAGCTTGATAAACCTGTGCAACTAGAAAAATAAACCAAGTGAAGAAAATAATTAGAACTATGGGAAGTGTAGTAACTGTAGAGAGAATATGAGAAAGAAGCAATTGGAAACAAACTCACCGGATTCGGGGTTAGCCCTAACCCCTTTTTTTTGTATTTTTGATTAGGTAAAAATGATGTAAATAAACTAAAAGATTCTTTAAAACAATGAATAAACAGAGTTAATGGAGTTGAGAAAGCTTATAGAATGGATCGGCTTGAGTTGAAGCCGAGTTGGTTGAGAAAAGGCCGGTTCGGGTAGCTTTGCACCCTTCTGGCGCGACTTCGGTGCAGAGGATGCTACGGACGACCCCGATGTCAGAATCGAGTTCCGTTTGTTTGAGTAGACGGAGGACTCAGAGGGGAAGAGTTCCTATGTAGATGACTTCTCCGAAATCCACCTGTATAAGTCAGTAAAAATTATGAAAGTGGGCGGATATCAAAAACAGAACCTGGATGCGCGCCCTCAGTGTAGCAACCGCCACGAACAAACGGCAGGTCGGAATGGAGTGCCGTCAGTTGGGGACGAAAGAGGACGAAGAGAGGAACAATTTGTATGTTGAAGACTTTTCCAGAAGAAGCCTCGGATTTTCTCCAGAAGTCGATGAAGATGGTTGATGAAGAACACCCGGATCGAGCCTTCTCCTTCACCTCCGGATCGGTTTCTTGACTTCGGATCGCCTTTGGACGTCGGGACGGCTTTGGAGAAGAGCTTGGGCCGACCTTGGGACCGAGCTAGGCACCGGGGGTTCAACCTTGGGTCGTTGAGAATGGCCCTCCATTTATAGGGGAAGGGAGACGGTGCAAAATTTAGAAACTAGATGTACCGCACCCCGCGTTTCAAAGGAGACGAGGGCGCGCGGGGGCGCGCCCCCGGTTCGAGGCGCGGTCGCACGCGCCCCCCTGTTTCAAAGGGGGCGGGGGCGCGTTCGGCGTCTCACTGCTAAAAATCAACGGAAACTTCCGAAAATTGCTAAAAATCGACTTGACATATGTAACGCGCCCCCGAACCGGGGGCGCGGTACAAATAAGTGAAAATCCTCCCCTGGAAACCTTCCAAAAACCCGGTTTAGAAGGTGCTAATCGGGGTAATTTCCGATTTAAAGCAGCGGCCGCGCCCCGCTTTCAAAGGCGCCGGGGGCGCGCGGGGCGCGCCCCCAGTTGGAGGGCGCGCAGGGCGCGCCCCGGGGTTGAGGGCGCGCAGGGCGCGCCCCCCCCTTTCAAGCGGATGGGGGGCGGGGTACACTCTCTCTCTCGCCGCGCGTGTTCGTGAGCCGTATCTTGCAAACGGATGTCCGATTCGGCTCCCGTTTGTCGCGTTGGAAAGAGGGCCTTCAACCGCACCTCCTCAAGTCGGTAAACCAGACGCATGACTCCCGAGATGTTCGTACGGGGCTTTCTACCCGGTTTACCCTCTCGCGGAAGCGAAGCCGGGGCGAATCCGAAAGAGCACGGTTCGGTCGAGAAATCTCGGGTCAACTTGGGATGACTTGAAATGATGACCGAACAAGTCCGGTACGATCGGACAATCCGAAGTCATCGAAAAATACGAGATTAACCCGGTAAACGTGAATCGAAAGCGTAAGTAAAAGCCGCGAAACCCTAAAATTGACCGAACCGGCCTTATAGCCCCGGTTGATAAAATATACGGCTAGAATCGACCTGGATGACCTGAAAAGACCCGGTGATGACCGGAAAGGCCTAACATGTGGTCCGGGATAGCCGTGTCAGCACAGATCGAAAAAGCCGTAACGAAAGCCGTCATTGACTGACGCCTACCGAAGTGACTTCTCGGAAACCTTGAATGTTACGGAACACATGCGGGACTCCCGAGACCTTCAATTATGGACCATTCAAGGTCGGTCATCGAGCAGGCCTCGTGTTTTTATGGTTCACGCGCGGCTCTCGCTTGAAGGTTACGGCATTATTCCGGAAATCTTCGGTCCATTCTCAACTCACAAGGGGCTCCACCAATGTCCTTAGCTTATGTCCATGAGGTAGTCCGGATCAGATAACGGTCAAATAAAAGATATCGCTTATGGAATAAGAGTCTAGGGCTCTGAATCTAGCCAATTTGGCGTGTCTACAGTACTAACCTCGAGAACTCCTCCTGAACGGAGTTTCATCACCCATGGACACCTTCTAGAAAGAGAAGAAGGTAGAGATAAGTCTGAAGATGTGGTTTTCACCTTTGGCTTGACAAGGTTTAAACACCATTAATATTTATAGAAAATTTAATTTTTTTTATAAAAACCCAAAATCTCTATAAATTATGCCCTTGCCCTGTACTTATAGATAAGTCCTTATGTGTGTACCTACTAGGCCCAATAGTCTATTTTGTGGATGTCTAATTAAAATAGATCAATTTTATTTAAATTAATTAAATATGTTATCTAATAACAAATTAATTGACCTACCGATTATGAAGGGTACAAGCCACATCCCATGATCCTAAATAGCTATGGGAATTATCTTATCTCTATTGAACATTTCCATCATTAGTTACCACATGGATATAAACTCATCCATTTCATGTTCCAATCGGAAAGGAGTATGGCATCAACTGTCAACTCCTTAATCTACCAACTTTATAGCATATGTACTCGGAATTGGATCAATTGAAAAACTCCTTTTTAAATTATACTATTTACCTTGGACAAGGATTTATAGTACTATCTCATAAGACATTCACACTCACTTACCAAGAGTGGATGACACCTTGTTGTCCACTCAATTGCCTCCATTAGGTTTTCCTTGTAACTAATCCATTACTATAGTAGACCATCTAAATGGGGATCCATAAGTCAATGGTAAAAGCACAAGTTTCACCTAACAAAACATATTTGGAGACTCAAGTCAAAGGTTCAACTATGAAACGGTGATGATAGATAACCCTGATTGATAGTTCGGTAAGATACCATTCAGGGTCTCTAAATCGATCGAGTCAATGAACTCATTCAACTAATAAGCACCTACATATGTATCTTAGTGTCTCCACACTAATGACTAATGAGATCGGTCATCCTCATCATATGAGAAGACATCACACACATTAGTCTATTCGAATCCTTGATGTTCCATCTCAAGGAATCTGTGACTAGGAACCTTTAGATAACATATATTTAGATGATCAATTTCATTATCATGATCTCATCATAATTCAATCATTATTACATATAATCAAGAGCTTCATTATGATATATGAATCTAATATGGGCTAGTAATGAAGATTTTCTTAATTAATTGAATGAGATATTTCTAGAAATATCAAATGATATCAAATATAATTGACTTGTAGCACATACATTTCTAAATGCCCCCCATGGACAGTTTCTTGAAGATGGGAGTCAAGAAGGGACCACCCATGTAAGTTGGTGTTTGGCTTTTGCTCTTCTATCCTTAGTAATTCATTGTGTTGCCTTTATTGTGCGAGCTTCTTCAAGACTGAGAAGGGCTTGGGCCCTTGAATACGACCAACATTGATTCTGTTTGGCTTCCTGTCCCCCTTATAATAGGCTTCAACCTTTATTTTTTTTTACCTTTTATGATGCCAGCTCCTACATGCTCCCTAACATGCGTGTTTTTATATGAACCCTTTGTTTGTTTGTTTTATATTTTTTTGTTTTGATTTTTTACTTATTCGACTATCTCTTGCAATATTTTCTCTCGGACTAGCCCTCATAGGTTTTTTTGTTGCCTACATGCCTCCAGAGAGGTTTTCATATAGTGAGGTTACCTGATTTTGCTTATAGTGTATTTTCAGGTGTTCACTCTAGCTAGGCTTCCTTTTGACATTTTTGCTCTTGACTAGTCATTTTTTGAGCGATCAGCCAAGCTTGTTGAGCATCTCTTGTTTTAGTCACTTTTTTGTTTTTTTTTTTGTAAGGAATTATGTCTTCCCTTAAGTCGCATTCTAAAAGGGAATGGTAGATAAGACCCAAGTGTCAGGGACAACTTGGTATGAATGCTTGGTGACTCATTACTTTGTCGAGCCTGCTTTTCACTTTACATTATAAGGGGCGAAACATGACTTTTCTTGTTGAGTGTGACTTCCAACTCATAAAGCAAGGGAGTGAAATGTCTCTTTATGATTCTTGATGAAAGTGGTTTTCGCCTCGAGAAACAAAGGAGTTGATTGAGTTTCCTTGCCCTGCATGACTTTCATCTCGTATAACAAGGGATTGAAATGGTGTTATCTTTGCTGAACCTGCTTTTTATCTCGTACAACAAGGGAGTGAAATGGTGTTGTCCTTATCAAGTCTACTTTCATCTCGTATGACAAGGGAGTGGAATGATGTTGTCCTTGCCGAGCCTGCCTTTTATCTCATATGACAAGGGAGTGGGGTGATGTGGTCATTGTCGTGGATACTTTTCATCTTGTATGACAAGGGAGTGGAATGAAGGTTCTTACTAAGCATGATTTTTATCTCGTATGACAAGGGAGTTGAATGATGTGGTCCTTGCCAAGCCTACCTTTCATCTTGTGTGACAAGGGAATGGAATGATGTGGTCTCTGTCGAGCCTGCCTTTCATCTTGTGTGACAAGGGAATGGAATGATGTGGTCCCTGTCGAGCCTATTTTTTATCTTGTATGATAACGGAATGAAATGATGTTCTTGTCGAGTGTGATTTTCAACTCGTATGACAAGGGAATGGAATGCTCTTGCTGAGTGTGATTTTCAACTCATATAAGAGTGTGATTTTTAACTTGTATAACAAGAGAATGAAATGGTGTTCTTGACAAGTGTGACTTTCAACTCGCATAACAAGAGCATGGAATGGTGTTCTTTTCGAGTGTGATTTTCAACTCGTATAACAAGGGATGAAGTGGTGTTTCCATCATCGAGTGTGATTTTCAACTCATGTAATAAGGGAGTGAAGTGGTAGGTGTCGACTCTGAAGAACGACTTTCCCTTGTGTCATCACCTCGGAAAAGAAGTAAAGTAGTGGTAAGAAAGAAAAACTCACCTTGGTCCCACACTCACATTGATCCCCAAACTTTCATCTCTTGGCATCGCCCGATCACAAGAGACGGTTCGGGTTTCGTGGGAGGAGAATGAGAAAAAGAATAACTTAAAGCATATGGGATGATGTGGTCACCTAGAACCACTAGCTCTGCTTTATGAAATAGAAATAGATAGAAAAGTGACCGAGTGTGTACCTTAGTGAGAAGAGTGTTGGTTAAAGCTTCTCCTTCTTCGGCCGGCCGATGAAAAAGAGTCCTCAACTTGTGAGTGCTTGGTTTCCTGTGAAACTAGACAACAAAAATTGAAAAGACAATTAGAACTGAATAAAGTGAAGTATGTGTAAATAAAATGACATGAAATAGACAATTGAAAAGAAATTGACCAGATTCGGGTTACTTCTAACCTCTTTTTTTATATTTTCAAATTAACAGACTAAAAATAATGTCAAAATGTAAAAAATAATAGATATATGGAGAATGACGATTTAAATAAGTAGGAAGAAGAATAGATCAATTCTAAGCCTAACTGAAGAAGATATGGCTAAATCTGGGTTGTCGAAAAAGCCAAACAACAACTGGATCTGCCAGGTGCAACTTTGCTTCAGAGCTTGCCACAACTAGTATTGACCTTGGAATTATGTGCCATCGATTTCAAATGAAAGATAACTTGGAGAGAAAGAACTTTGCTTCATACATGTTGGGCAGCAGGCATTCACACACTTCTATAGAAGTCAAAGAAGAGAGACCTAGCTGAACACGTGCAGACCGACCTTCCTCTCTCTAGAATTGACTTTTCTTTCTTTAAAAACTTGAAATTATCTCTTTAAAAATTACCAGAATGATGCAAGAGGGAGCTTAGATGTCTTGAAAAGCCTGGGGGCTGTGAAAAGCTCTCTAGAAAGATCATAATCAGAGTTAATTTACAAGAGAAATGAAGTCCGATCCGAACTAAAAATAGGGCCAATGCGCCATGGTCCTAGGCACATGTGCCCCCCTGGGGCACATTCAATCCGGCCCAAAAAATCAGCCTAATCCGATCACAAAGTTTGATCTGATCTGGTTGGAGGTAGAGTCACGATCGAAAACTTGTACCAATGTGCCCCTGATTGGGGGCACATTGGGATGTGTCCTTGACTCAGGGCACATGGGGATGTGTCCTCAAGCGGGGGCACATTGTACTATTTCTGCGCACCTATGTTCCGCAAGCCATTGCAGATAGGGATGTCAACGGATTGAATACAGGTCAAATAATAGTATTATCTGTATCTGTATCCTATAAGAAAAAGGTGTATCCACTTGTTGTTCGTTAACTATCGGTATCGGGTGTATCCGCGAACCGCATTGTTCTATCTGCTTAAAAACGGTTTACGGTCAGATAACGGACGGTTATTGAATATATAAAGAGATAACATGTGTATGATACAACCCAGCAAAATAAAGTAAAGATAATTTTACCAATAAAAACTCATAAAAAATATATATTACAATTAAAAGCATCTATTTATAGTAATAAACAAAAAGAAAATTCTTAATTATATATCTAACACAAAACTTGAGATACAAAAAAATAATTTACAAGTATATAGTAAAAATAATTTTTTAGTCTGTAGTAAATAATTAGATGTACAACACAAAATATGAGATAAAAAAATCTTAATTACATATCCAAAATAATACATGTCTAACATAAAACATGAGATAGTTGATTTGCAGCAAAAGTTTGTACGTGGATTACACCATCAAGAAGCGGAAGAGGACGTCAAGGCAAGGTTTGTCCAATGTTAAGGTCTCAAGGAGGAGGGTGAACCGGTGAATTAAGGACAATAAGATTTTCTAGATGGGACATATATATGCTTAGATACCATAAATTGTGAATTTTTGTATTATATATTAATTAACGAATACAAATAATGGTTTTTGGGTATAGTTTATGGTGTATCCATGATCGCATCCACTAAGATAACGATTAATCGATAAACGAACGCGGATAACTTATTCGAAAAATTTAAACTAACCATTAATTGTTCATTAACTAACAAATGGGTCGGATAATTGGATAATCGGTAACCATTGACATCTCTAATTGCAGACAGTCCCAAACTTGGAATTCGATGTTGTTTGTTGCACTTTAAAGATAACAGGCTGAGGAAGTTTTCTACATGACACATCAACCACTACAAACCCCAAAACTTTAGAATTTCATCTAGAATTTAGGATAGTGAATGGAAGATCAAATATTAGTCAAAATGATCCTGACAGCCATCCCGAAAGACACAACATGAAAAACAACATGTCCAGAACAAGAATCTGACCGTAACCTTCAATGCATAATCATTAGGCTTTGGTTATCCCGCCGATTTTCATGTTTACATGATTTACGCGTTACTTTAGTTTGGAAATTATGGTTTTGTTTAGAAAACTCCAAAAAATGTCTGATTTCATTTGGCAAAGCTCCAGATTAACAATAAAAGACCCAGCATCATTCTCAAATCAATCACACATGTTACCCTATAAAACATAAGTTTTATGTTCTGAATTAGGCAAATTTGGCATCTCTACAGTAGGTTTTACTGAGTGTGATTTTCAACTCATTTTACAAAGAGTGAGCATTGTTGTTTTTTTTGCCGTGTGAGTTTCAACTCATATAACAAGGGAATGAAGTGGTGTTTTTCTCACTAAGTATGAGTTTCAACTCATATAACAAGAGAATAAAGTGGAGTTTTCCTCACCGAGTATGATTTTCAACTCTTATAACAAGGGAATGAAGTGATTTCTTTGTCAAGTGTGATTTTCAACTTGTGAAACAAGGGGAATGGATGTTTTTCGTGTTAAGTGTGATTTTCAACTAGTATAACAAGAGAAAGAAATGGTTTTCTTGTCAAGTGTGATTTTCAACTTGGGGAACAAGGGAATGAAATGACTGGTGGACCATCAGGTTTGGAGTGATTTAGATGGTGGGAATTTTTTCATAGACCATTAAGTTCAGAGTGATCAAGATGATAGGAATTATCGTGGTTGGAAAGACTGAAATGGCAAGATTTTGTGAGCATAGATTAGGGTTCTACCATTTGTCCCTTCCAAAGTAGAGTATGGGAATTCCCTCACATTTTATAGGCAAGAGGTGGTCTTCCTCATCACCTCAGGTATGGTATCCTTGGTATATTTCTACTACAAGGTAGATGTGCCTATGGGAGACATTTTGTCATTGACAACTTGGATCTCCTATCTAATAAAATCAAGGAGAAGAACCCACCCACCTTGTTAGGTTGGAGGCTCGGCCTAGTTGATTTTTTTGTTATTTTTTATCAACCTAACTGCTACTTTATGGACTTTTCACCCAAGTTGACCCCTTTCTTAATTTTACCTATGCATCCTATGGTGGGATTTTCACACAGTTGGGTTATTTGATTTTATTCAAATGCCTTTTTAGGTTTTCACCTTGACTAGATGTTTTGACATTTTTGCCCTCGGTTGTCCATTGTGTTCGATCGGCCAAGTTCACCAGACATCTCTATTTTAGCCCAGTTATTGTTTTAAAACAACTTGGCCTATTGATTGGCCCCTGGGTGTCGATGTTGTAATGTACTCAAAATAGCATTGTTTGATTGTTTGGCTCTGCAAATCTAGTGGTTGATTCGACTATGAGTCCGTGATCTAGGATGGACCATTACTTTTGAAGCCTTTGGGGTGTCACCAAGGTGACTAGCTCCCAAAGTATAGCATATAAAGATTTGCATTTGGTCTTCAGGCCCCCGTGCTACTTGTCACTTGGGGGCATCGCCAGGGCAAATGAGCCAATCGAAGATTGACTCTTCTCTGTGAGGTAGCTACCATGGAACCATAGTTGCAACATTGTTACAAAAAAATAAACTTGTCGCTGGTAAGGTAGGGAAAGTTGAGCCTTTGCCCAAGTCAGAGGGGCCTTGGGCTGTGGTTTAGTAATGACCCTCGGCATGGGCCAAGGTCAGGGTTTCAACATGGAAGGTCCTATGTCCAAGCATTGTGGATGGCCTGGCTTGGAAGGTAGAGGTTCCACTGGGTGAATGCTGGTCCTTGGCAGCCATATTTATTTGAAGAGCGGTATAGGGCGTCTAGATCCTTGCCCCTGATTTGCACAAGAGTCTGCTATCCGGGGCTCTCAATAGGGTGTAGTTTGTGTGGAGAGCTTGCCCCGGTCTAGTGCCCCCTGTGTGCTTCATCTTTAGGGTGGAAAAAATGGCCTAGGATAAATTGGCGAGCCTTATGGTGAGAGTGTGGTGGCTGATGGTGTGTCATGTTGGTGGCAAAGTAGTCTTGCAGCTGAATTTGATAGTGAGGTTGTGACAGACTTGCCAGATATTTTTCCAAAAGAATGCGATAACAAAAATGAGTGGATACCAAATATGACCAAATAAAGTGGAAGTTCATAAGATAGAAAATAGTTAACTAAAAAATAATTTTAAAAATATAAATTTGTAATAATCATCAAACACTTTTTTAATAAATTTTATCACAAAAATATAAATTTATACTAAAAACTCAATTTGTGATATAACCAAACACCTCATTAATATTTATTCAATGACTTTTGTATTGTTTGGAACACATGCGACTAGCCTTATGATGCCTTGTGGAGACTATAGGGTAACTCTGTGTCTAGGGCTATACAAGTTGTCGGGCTCAACATGGAGACCATGCCCTAGACAAGCCATCAAACATAGCGTAGAGACTATACTACGGCTATTAAAGCATGCCTTATACATAAATATATATATATATCATTTCATTTTATATCTAAGGAGACCTTTCTCTTTGATTTTTTTTCATAACCTAAAATCCTACTTAGCGTGTGTCACCTCTGGATTAGTAAGAATCTCTAGTAGGGGTGTCAAACGGACAGGCTGGGTCTGTTAGGCCATCAAAAAGCCCGCTGCGGGCTGAGCTTAGGCCCATCATAAAAGTTATGAGGGCTTAATGATAAACCCATTTCTTATTTTAGAGAAATCAGCATGTCAGTCGACCTTGACCCGTCGGCCCTTCAAAAGTCTGTCGGCGGAGACTTGCGAGCCCCAACATCCTTGATTGGCTAGTCCCGGTCGTTGACTTCTGCTCAGTGCTCGCGTAGGGTTTCAGCGTCCAAGTTGCTACCGACGGTTGGAAGATGAGGGTACTCCATTGACGCACCTTCTAGAGAGATCGGGCCCGAGTTAAAGGCGGTGCTAGGATTCACAGGCACCGCCGATGCCATTGCAGCCTAGCCGAGAAGAACAAGAAAGGTGGGGGTGCAGGCACTTTCCTTCTGCATCGTCGTGCGTGTGAGAAGGGCAGAGAGGATTTACGTGCAAGTCAGTTCTGGACATGGTTGTGGGGATGGGGACATGAGTGGCACTTGCCGGAGGAAAGGCGATGAACAGTACGCTTCACGTGATGGTGATGACCGACTAGCAAATGGAGGTACTGAGGAAGCAAATCTCTGTATACGCTGCCATTTGCGAGCAGCTCGTGGATTTGCATAGGACCATCTTGGCTCATCAAGATTCTCTCGCCGGTGGGTCATTCTTGATGCTTGACCACCTCGCATGAGCCGATCTTATTCAATTCTTTCTGTTTGCTCTTTCTGTTTTCATTAGGTCATTTCTTTCTTTGTCAGATTGAAATTATCTTGTCAAACAAAGGATTTCTAGGGTCTCTATAAATAGAAAGGATATTTTTGTTTACGTTCATAGTTAGTTTTAGCTATACTCGTGCATAAGATTGGCTTTATCAATGACTAGCCCATCTCATTTTTGCTGGCATTATCATCTTCATGTGATTTGTTTTTTCTCATTTTCACTCTTTTTTTGGGTGGAGTGTGAATACTGAAATATATTATGCTTCATTACTTATATGCAGTTTCGATGACTTTGATAGAAATGTATGCCCTACAAGCCAATCATATATGATATGATTCGACATATCTAGGAATATCTCATTCAATTCAATAGGCAAAACTTTGTTACTAGCTTTTATTAGAAGCGTATATCGTAATGAAGTCCTTAATCACATGAAATGATGATTGAATCATGATGAGATCATGATAATGAGATCGATCATCTAGAGGTATGTGATCTAAATGTTCCTAGTCATAGGATCCTTGAGACGGGACATCAAGAATCCGGATAGACTAGTGTGTGTGATGTCTTCTCATATGATGAGAATGACCGATCTCATTGGTCATCAGTGTGGGGACACTGAGATACACACACAGGTGCTCATTAGTGGAATGAGTTCACTGAACTGACCAATTTAGGAAAACCTGATCGGTATCTTACCGAACTGTCTATCAGGTTATTCTTACAACTCAATAGCACGGTTGGATCTTTCACCTGAGTCGCCAAAGATGTCTTGCCAGGCGTACTATGTACTTTGACTATTGACTGATGGATCACTTAGTATTGTGGTCCTATATAGTTAATGGATTGGGTATATGGGAAACCCGGTGGAGGCAATTGAGCGGATAATAGGGGATCGTTCACTCTCGGTAGGAGAGAGAGAATGTCCTATGGATAGTACTCTAAATCCTTGGCCAAGGTAGATAGGATAATTGGAAAAGGAGTTTTCCAGTTGATCCATTCCTGAGTACAAGATTTCATTGTGTCGGAATACTTAGGGGTTGACAGTGCCGAACCCCTGACCGACCGGGACATTGTATGAACGAGGATTTAAATCCGTGTGATAATTGATGATGAAAAGGCTCAATGGATGTTATTTAACTCCCCAAATTCATTTGGGATCATAGGATGTGGCTTGTACCCTTTATGATCAAAAAGCCGTAAAAACTGTTATCAGATAACGATTTTGATTTAATTTAAAGGAATTGTTCTTTTAAATTAATTAAGGCTTCAACCAAATTGACTATTGGGCCTAGTGGGTCACACACAATAGATCTGGTCAATAAGATGAGGGCATGGACGCAATTTTATAGAAGTTTTGGGTTTTTGTGAAAAATTCCATCTTCTATATATATAAATGGCTTATGAAGCCAAACCCTAACAAGCCATAGGGCTGGAGCACGTCCCAAGCCTCCTCTCTCCCTCCTCTCTCCTCTAGAAGGTGATCTCCCATGGTCAAGCTTGGATCTGGGAGGTTTCTGGAGGCCCGAAGGAATAGAGAACTCGTCTATTGAAGCAGGTCATGTGGATACCGCTAGAGACCGGACACTTGAATGGTTTTTAGCAAGGAGGAATGTCCTCTCTTCATCCATGGTGAGGGATTTGAGAAATCCCATGAGGTACTCTCGTTCTACTTCATATTCGGTTCCCGGTTTTACTCGTTCGGCATCGATCAAGGCAAAGATCATGGTTTTATGGAATCAAAACCCTTCCGCTGTCATATGTTGATTCCTTACAGTGGTATCAGAGCCCGGTTGAAGCCTTGGTCGAAGTTGAATCGAAATTGGCTTGATTTCATGTGATTTCTTGCTTTCCCAAAACTGCATACAGAGCTGTTTTAATTTGATCATCACAGTTTTTATGAGATACGAAACTGTGTATGGTTAGATTCATTGGATTCTAGTGGATGAGATCTTTCCAATGCCGCAAACCTCATGAATTTTGGCCATCCGGAGAGTCAGGAATGAGTTCGGAAAGTTGCTAAGATGATCATATCCGAAAATCCGGCCGAATTTGGGGGAGTTGATGAACTTACCTATTTGGACTCAAATACCTCTGTATAATGATGTAGAAAGATAGGAAATTAAGTTTCTTAGAGTTTCCATAAGTTATTGGACACTCAAAGGCCCTTGGAGGTGCCGGATTTGAGAGGTAATTGAGGTTTGGTTTAATTGCGGCCGTGGCATCTTCCTCCTGAAACTTCGCGTTGGATAGAATTTTTCATGAGATGAAACTTCTATAAATAGAATCCTCATTGTTCAAGGATTCCAACACATATTTTTTCGTATTTTCTGGACACCTTTTGACCCCCCAAATCAGGCCCGAAAGTCGACGTTTTTCTAGGGTTTTCCGCGCATCCGCACCGCCCTTATCGGGCGAAGAAGACGAGAGTCCGGATCGGATCCGGACCCGTCAACCGCGGGGGGTACGTGGCAGTTGCGCGGCGCACCCGGGCCGGGGTACGCGGCCGCCCCGCCGGTGGCGCGGGAGGGCGCGGCGGCGCGCACGCGGGCGCACAACGCGCGGCGCGCGGCCGCCGACCCTTTGGCTTAAGCCGGGGGGGGGGGGGTACGTGGCTGGCGCCGACTGGCCAGCGCAATGCGCCACCAGTTAAATAATTCAAAAATGCTTTTTAAATTGTTTAAAATTCATTTTTGATCTGAAAAAGTGCCCAGAAAATTACAGAAAAATTATGAAAAATTGTAGAATTTATTTAATGAGTTATTAAAGTGTTTAATGACTTATTAAATAAAGTTTTACTATTTTTTCATTGAATTCTACTATTTTTATTTTAAAATTGTTTTAAGATCAAAATTAATGAAATTAATGATTATATTAGTTCTGAGAAATTATTTAATAGGTTTGTAAAATGTTTATGAACCTGTTAAATAGTTTTGGACTTTGGTTGCCATAGAATCATTTTATAAATGATTTTAAAATTGTTTTAAAATCTTTATTGATTAAATTAGTGTTCAAATAAATTCTGAAAAATATGATTTTGAAGAATTATGATTTGGACATAAATTTAATGCTCGAGAAATTTTGGAAAAGCATGAATCATACGAATATTTTATATTGCTTGTCTTATGCATGCAAATTGTTTATATGTGCATTTCATGTTTTTATTTTATGAAAATTCGACATGAAATTTTGGAATTTTAAAATTACAGTATATAATTTTATGATGGTATATATGATATATCTCATATAATTATCACGTATGCGCTCTATGTTCATGTGATGAATGTTGGTGTGTGTATGGAGGTGATCATGGACATAAATATGCTTTGCTTTTGATTGCTTGGTTAATTAAGTTGGTTATGTTATTAAATGGGGCCTGCGTGTGCCTCCTCTCTCTCTATACAATCTGATTGTACATTCTACCTTTTTCCATTTGTGTACTCCTCTTGGTTAAAACCAAGGTTTCTTATTATGAGTTGTACATTTGTGGGTCTGTGTACCCTTTAGCTGCTTGTAATGGTTAGAAGCAAGCTCATGGTAGAATGGAGAGCGGGAACACTTGGAGAAGCACCCTTCTAAAGTGGGAGCATGCCAACTCAAGCTTCTGAAGCAAGGAATTGCACCTATGGGGTGCCTTAGGTGTATGCTTAGGGTTAAGTCCATGATCGCCTATGTTTTAATGCATATTTGATATGTGGTGTGTGCTACAGTTTATACCTTAAATATATGATATTCCAAAGGTATATTAATATTTATATGTAGAACCTATGTTGATGAGACTAAAATAAAATCCCTCCTCGTTCTAATTAGGTCGATAAACGTGAGACATTAAGAATGACTCACGTAGCCTTCCGTTGTTATGGTCTTGATGAGCCAATCTTAGATTGGATGGGTTTGTTGTGCTACCACAAGGCCTATTCGGCAAGGGATTGGAGATCATGGCCAAGGCATTAGCCGAACTTTGGGGTGGACCATTTGCATGGCTTTGTTGTGCTACCACAAAATTTTGTGTGAAGAATCCATTCTCATAACGTAACAAGCGGGTTTGACCTAACTAGAGTATATGGTTTGTTGTGCTACCACAAAATCATAACTCTAGAGGCTAAATGACTAAGAGTTGCAAGAGTTGCAACTGGCAATAGTTTCCTACCTATTAAGTATGGGATGATTTGTTGTGCTACCACAAGGTCATCACCATAAAGTTAGTAGGGTCTTGGTCCCCACTTGGATGTTATCGTGCTATCCCGTCTTTGCATAATGAGGGTTATGCAAATTCGTCGAAAAGTTAGTGGGAGTATAAATTAGGATGAAAGACCATATCTTAATTTTAATGAATGTCTGTAATGTTAATATAATTACATCTCTGTTGTAGAATATTATAAACCACTATTAATCTAGCATGCTAGATGCTAAGTATTTTAATGGCTCACACTTCTTATATCGGTTTAGAACTAAGAGAATAGTTCTCATAGTTGACCTATTGACTATCCTACTTGAGAATTAAGCATCTCCTACACTATCTAATGAAGTGAGAGAAGATAAGATCTTATCTCATTGAAAAGATGTATTAATTGTCGTATATCAGATGTTAGCTTCTATCAGATAAAATTAGTAGTGGCAACATGGATAGATGGATTTGATATCCATCATGGCTCATGGTGATGAGCTAATTAAAGGCGATGAAGAATAATACATCTTGAATACTTCTTATTGGTAAGACCAATAGAAAGAAGTAAGATCATTAGATAGAGATAGATGGTGATAGTTAAAAGTCAAAGAAGTGAGTCAAGATATTATAACCCAAATTTGACATAGCATTCCTCTACTATCATGATGATGGTAAGTAGAAGAATAAGTGCAAAGTGTATTGCACATATTGCAAAGGTGGAGCCTGAGAAGCTTCATGTAACTATGTCATTAATATTTACTTGTCTTATATACACATTTGATAGTATAAGATACTATGTATGTGTATTCTAGTATAAGATACTAGGGGTGCATATAATAGTATGAGATACTAGATATACATCATATATCTACAAAGAGTTGTAGGTAATAGCAAGTAAATGAAGGTTTAAAAAGGATTGTTGACCTACATATGAAATGGTACAAAATGTTGCATCATTAATAGTGGGAGATACAAATTTTCTATAGCCTTCTAGAGTTGTCTTAATTATCCTTCTAAAAGAATATTGTTTTCATTTCCTAGTTGAATAAATGGAGATTTATTCTATGGTATGAAAATGATAGCTAGTAAAGTGTTTACCGGTAGGAGCATAATAAAGAGTTTATTCATATAAGATATGTATGCTCTTATACTATGTGTGAAAAATCCTCGTTAAGTGAAGTAGATTGATATTGATCAATCTATTGTTTAATAGTACGGTCATATTTATAAGAAAAGACTTAAGGAGTACTATTTGGATAGTAACATATAGGTAAATGATTTAGAATCATTAACTATATGTAAGTCTTATCTTATTAAGAAAAATGACCAACTCTTCATTTGTTATGGAGAGAGGGCTAATGAGTTTATAGAACTCATGCATTTAGATGCATGTTAGCCCATATCTATTAATGATAGAGGATAATATTTCAACTTCATTAATTTTCAAAGATGACTTCTCTAGGTAAGGACATATGTACTTTATGAAGTACAAATCCAAAACCTTTGAGAAATTATTTGAGATTAAGAATGAAGAGGAAATATTAATGAAAAAGGTATTAGAACTCTTTGATGAGATCAAAGAGGGGATACTTAAGTAATAATTCACACATAAAGGAAGGATAGTATAATCTAATTTTGATGGACACCTCTTATACGTTTTAGCTTAATTGAGCAGCTAAAATGAGAAGCCATATTGTGTAGGACATAATATGGATAATGACAACCTTTGCAAAATTCTTCTTTGTCTGTTTAGGGGTTAGCACTCAATATAGACATTTGATCTTAAATCGGTACCTTTCAAGTCTATTCCAATTATTCCATATTAGATATGGAAAGGGATTAAAGCTTGACCTTAAGCAAGTTAAGGTTTCGAGATATGTACGGCTTGGTAAAGAAGTATAACCCTATCAAGTTGGAATATAAGACTACAAAGTGTTGGCTTGTGGGATATCCTAAGGAAACTTAAGGATATTAATGCCTCCCTTAGGGAGAAGGGTATGAGTTGCTCATCTCTCCATATTTCTAGAGGAAGAGTCCCTCCTTTAGAAAGACAGTGGGAGCAAGACATAAATGGAAGGTGTTCCAGTCCCACAATCCATGGACACTTTTATTAAGGTACTAGCTTATATTTACACAAGGGCAAATCATAGATCTTTTCTTATGTCCAGTCAACCTAAGAGATATGTGAGACATATTTTTGATGGAAGAAATGAGACATATGATAAAAGGATAATGATCCTAAGATCTATATTGAAGCAATATGAGATATTGATTCAAAATGGGAAGAAACAATAAAATCTGATATAAACTCTATCTATTCTAATCAAGTTCTGAACTTGATTGATCCACCTGAGGATTTAGTATCTATAGGGTATAAATGGATCACTAAAGAATAGATTGAAGTATATTTGAAGGTAGAGACCTTCAAAGTAAGGATAGTTAAAAGGGATTTCATTTATGTCAAATAGTTGACTATGATAAGACCTTTTACCTATGCCATGGAATTAATCCATTGGATTTGATTGTTACACACTATGACTATAGGATATGTCAAATGGATGTTAAGATAGTGTTTCTCTATGTTATTTTGAGAAACAAGTGTATATGATACAACCTTTGGGAATCAAGTTCCAAAACATCCAAATAGTGTGTGCATAAGGTCCATTTATGGACTCAAGTAAAACTTCTCATAGATGGTAGATAAGGTTTAATGAGATTAAATCTTATGACTTCATTGAGAATGAAGATATGCCTTGTGTTTTCATATAAGATAAGTGGAGTGCTATTATCTTCTTGACATGATATATGTATGACATACTACTCATTGAGAATAAAGTAAGTATGTTATCATAAGTGAGCCTAGTTATCACTTAATCCTCCAAACTTAATATGGGTTTTAAGATCTATGGAGATAGATCTAAAAGGTTTCTTGGCCTTACCCAATTCATGTGCATAAAAACCATAGTCAAAGAGTTTGACATGGTAAACTCCAAGATAGGTTTCTTACCTATGAAGTGTGGAGTTGATATCTTTAAAGAGATGTCTTCATAGACTTCTTAAGAGATAAAGAGATCACATTAGTATAACCCTTATGCTTTTACAATAGGACCTATCACATTTGTGATGCTACGCACATGACTTCATTAATGCTCTAACTGTTATGAGCATTCATCAAGTAAATCCTTGTGAGAGTCACAGGATAATTAAGAGATGTGTCCTTGAGTACTTGAGAAGCACTAAGGATATATCTCTAATGTATGGAGGATAAGACTTGAAGTCTTGTAGTTTTATGAACACAAGCTTCTAATCAGATAAGTCTGATAATAAGACAAGCTAATGGTGGTGCAGTGGTGGAAGAGTTTCATGCAAGAGAACACTGCTAATTCTACAACTAATCTAAAGTAGATTGAATAATGACTGTATATTGCTTGAGAAGCTGACTAGATGAAGATATTCATCTAGCTTATGAGATTGTCCCAACTTTCTCTGAAAGTGTATTGTTTTGAGAAAACAATGGGGTAGAACCAAAGTCTCATTAGAAGTTTCAAACTTCTATGGCAATACCATAGAATCAGAGAGAATGCAGTTGATGGAGATATAATTAAATATAGAGTATCTTCCGTTAATAACATTACAGATCCACTAGCGAAGCAGAGATACTCGAAGAGTGTTTGAGCTTCACCTTGAGGTGATAGAGATCGGCCGGATGGGTGATTGGCTTTAGTGCAAGTGGGAGATTGATAGAAATGTATGCCCTACAAAGCCAATCATATATGATATGATTCGACATTTCTAGGAATATCTCATTCAATTAAATAGGCAAAACTTCGTTACTAGCTTTTATTAGAAGCGTATATCGTAATGAAGTCCTTAATCACATGCAATGATGATTGAATCATGATGAGATCATGATAATGAGATCGATCATCTAGAGGTATGTGATCTAAATGTTCCTAGTCATAGGATCCTTGAGACAAGACATCAAGAATTCAGATAGACTAGTGTGTGTGATGTCTTCTCATATGATGAGAATGACCGATCTCATTGGTCATCAGTGTGGGACACTGAGATACACACACAGGTGCTCATTAGTAGAATGAGTTCACTGAACTGACCAATTTAGGAAAACCTGATCGGTATCTTACCGAACTGTCTATCAGGTTATTCTTACATCTCAATAGCACGGTTGGATCTTTGACCTGAGTCGCCAAAGATGTCTTGCCGGGCGTACTATGTACTTTGACTATTGGCCCGATGGATCACTTAGTATTGTGGTCCTATATAGTTAATGGATTGGGTATATGGGAAACCCGGTGGAGGCAATTGAGCGGACAATAGGGGATCGTTCACTCTCGGTAGGAGAGAGAGAATGTCCTATGGATAGTACTCTAAATCCTTGGCCAAGGTAGATAGGATAATTGGAAAAGGAGTTTTTCAGTTGATCCATTCCTGAGTACAAGATTTCATTGTGTCGGAATACTTAGGGGTTGACAGTCAGTGCCGAACCCCTGACCGACCGGGACATTGTATGAACGAGGATTTAAATCTGTGTGGTAATTGATGATGAAAAGGCTCAATGGATGTTATTTAACTCTCCAAAGTCATTTGGGATCATAGGATGTGGCTTGTACCCTTTATGATCAAAAAGCCGTAAAAGCTGTTATCGGATAACGGTTTTGATTTAATTTAAAGGAATTGTTCTTTTAAATTAATTAAGGCTTCAACCAAATTGACTATTGGGCCTAGTGGGTCACACACAATAGATCTGGTCAATAAGATGAGGGCATGGACGCAATTTTATAGAAGTTTTGGGTTTTTGTGAAAAATTCCATCTTCTATATATATAAATGGCTTATGAAGCCAAACCCTAACAAGACATAGTGCTGGAGCACGTCCCAATCCTCCTCTCTCCCTCCTCTCTCCTCTAGAAGGTGATCTCCCATGGTCAAGCTTGGATCTGGGAGGTTTCTGGAGGCCCGAAGGAAGAGAGAACTCGTCTATTGAAGCAGAACATGTGGATACCGCTAGAGACCGGACACTTGAACGGTTTTCAACAAGGAGAAATGTCCTCTCTTCATCCATGGTGAGGGATTTGAGAAATCCCATGAGGTACTCTCGTTCTACTTCATATTCGGTTCCCGGTTTTACTCGTTCGGCATCGATCAAGGCAAAGATCATGGTTTTATGGAATCAAAATTTTTCCGCTGTCATATATTAATTCCTTACAGTCTTTAGGTACCTCACACCTTGTTTCTCCATAGTAATCATAGCGAATAATGGGGCTGGTAACTGCAACTCTACAAGAACGTGGTCTATGTTGTTTGACTTCACTCATTCTAAGTGTTCATGACTTTGTAGATTACTTTTGAAATATAAGTAGAATGTATTTGTTTCTTCCACCAACAACTTGATGACCTTGTTAGACAGTATCACACCTATCCGTGTGATCCACCTTCAACAGTAGCTCCAACTACCGACTCCAGGGGCTTGGATTGGTTTCAAGTTATACAATGTGAAGAAAACATGATGTTTGGGAAAGCATGAGCATCTACTCTAGGGATGTCAATGGTTACCGATTATCCAATTATTCGACCTATTTGTTAGTTAATGAACAATTAATGGATAGTTTAAATTTTTCGAATAAGTTATCCGTGTTCGTTTACCGATTAACCGTTATCTTAGCAGATGCGATCTTGGATACATCATAAACCGAACCCAAAAATTATTATCCATATTCGTTAATTAATATATAATACAATAACTCACAATTTATGGTATCTAAGCATATATATGTCCCATCTAGAAAATCTTATTGTCCTTAATTCACCGGTTCACCTTCCTCCTTGAGACCTTAACATTGGACAAATCTTGCCCTGACGTCCTCTTCCACTTCTTGATGGTGTAATTCACATACACTTTTGCTACAAATCAACTATCTCATGTTTTATGTTAGACATGTATTATTTTGGATATGTAATTAAGATTTTTTTCTATCTCATATTTTGTGTTGTACATCTAATTATTTACTACAGACTAAAAAATTATTTTTACTATATACTTGTAAATTATTTTTTGTATCTCAAGTTTTGTGTTAGATATATAATTAAGAATTTTCTTTTTGTTTATTACTACAAATAGATACTTTTAATTGTAATATATATTTTTTATTTATTTTTCTTGATAAAGTTATATTTACTTCTTTATTTTGCTGGGTTGTATCATACACATGTTATCTCTTTATATATTCGATAACTGTCCGTTATCCGACCTTAAACCGTTTTTAGGTAGATAGAACAATGCGGTTCGCGGATACTCCCGATACCGATAGTTAACGAATAGTAAGTGGATACACCTTTTTCTTATAGGATACGGATACGGATAATACTATTATTCGACCCGTTGACATTATAATTCGACCCTCCTATTCAAGCGGTTTACTTAGTGAATGTTGTGGTAGTCATTGTAAATTGCCTGCATTGTGTACACAGTGAGAAGGCACATGATATGTATTTAGTGTAACAATTTAAACGCTACAGATAGAACAAATATATTCGGAGAATCTTTTAAAAATCTAAAACATGTAATATGTATTTTTATACAATTAATATGTTCGTAAAAGAAAAATGTAAAAATGAAATTATTTTTTTCTTCCGTACAAATATGTCAATAATACTTCAACCATTGTTCACTACATTTATTTTATATTTTTATTATAAATATTCATGATATATATCTTTATAATAATTAACGTGGCTCATCACGATCAAACTCCGGCGAATCCGTTAATTCGTCTGCCCGGCTGCTTGGGGAAGACGGCACCAGCTGTCCGAGGGCTCAACAAAGTGGAAACTCAGACATCGTTCCTAGCCTCCTAGCTAGGTTTCAGTGCCACAAGCACGGAAGAGGGGCTTCAGTGCCACAAGCAGGAGTCTGCCGGCCCCAAGAAACAGAGGACGCGCTCGACATCGCCGGCAATGGAGGTCGAAGAGGGCGAAATAGTCGAGGACGTGCGTTTTGCGGCGCCCTCGACCCGCATTGTTCCTGAGAGTGAGAGCGCTGCGACCAGGGAGACGGGAGGTGATTCTGCCGAGAAGAAAGAGGAGGGCATAGAGAGCAGAGTAGACACACTTCTGGGAGCGTTCCTCGCACCATTCTACAACGACCCCGTCACCGCCGACGACCTTCGCCAGCAAAACCTGTTGTTCGGTCAGTACGGGTCTTTCTTCTCCCCTCTGTCTGAGAGAAGAAGCAAAGCTGGAGACGCGAGGAAACTGGAGAGAGCGAACCGAGTGAGAGGCGGCCGTGCAGACGACGGGCATGATGCCGCGGAGGCTTCCCCACGCACGGTGTTGGCAACCGCTCCGCAATGCCGTCGCCGTAGCGGAGACGAGGAGGATGACGTCGAGGCCAGACTCGGAAGATTGCTCCTTTCGTTCCGTCCGCGATTTGAAGCCCGGCCGGCCGAAGACCTTCGCATGGAGAAGATCGATCTTTATGGTTCTTTTCTTAACCCTCGGCGAGCGGGGGCGACCGGAACGGGTTCTTACCGGAGTGCGTGTGCCAAAAACACGGCAACGGTGCGACGGGCTCCGCCGTCGTCCGGCGTCACCCCACGGGGGCAGAAACAGGGGCGGCCTTTGCTTTCAGTGCATGTCTCGGCGGAGATATCGTCGGACCCGCTGAAGGTGGCCCTGGCCGCCGCTCGCCTCGTCCTTCTCCGTCGCCAAGGGAAACTCTCTGCTGCGGACCACATCTAGTGCTGCGCGTCGCACCGCTCCCTTGCCCTGAAGCCCTAGAGGGCCGGCGATCACCTGGGTCATCTTCTCCGCAGACTCGGAAGTGTTCCTCAACACAAATTAGAATTCTTCTTTTTTTTTTTGGTTCCGTTTCAGTATATCTGTAAAATCTTCTAGCTCCTCCATTTTCTTGACTTGAGCACGAAGATTAAACCATGCTTCATATAAAAGAACTGAACATCCTTCTCTCCTTCTAAGGTGGCTCTGGTGCATTTGATCTTTTTATCGACTTAATTTTTTTCATTCTAGTTTCTTGAGAGATTTCGAAACCGGTATTCACTTCTCTTTCTAAAACGGCTCTAACTTCAGCTAGTCTAAAAACATTTTGGAGAAGTTATTTTCCTTGGCGGGAATGCTTGACAGTGTGTTTGGAAACTCGAGGTACTATAATCAAATAAAATTATTAATATTATTTTCATATCTGAGCAGCCCTTCATTGAATTATAGCCAAAAAGAATATGTCAAAAATTTTATGAAATAGTCAATGACATCAACATGCTTTACCATATAATTAAGTACAGTGAATTCTTCTGACAAATAAAAACATTTGTTCTTTTCTCCTATTTTAATAATTACGAAAAATTGAATTTTACTATGTTTAGAATCGAATTTAAATTAAGTAGAAAGTAAAACATATACCTGGATACATTTAAAATCATAATTTTAACTTGATATTCCATTTTAATTAAAACTTGCCAAACATTACTTTAACCAATAATTTCTTTTGACGTGGACACGAGATTTAGAATATTAAATTAAATTTATTACGCTTCATATGTACTTTGACAATATAAATAGCTATAATTAATAATTAAAGTGCAAACGAACCAATTTAAATAAATTATTTACATGCAAATACATTGATAGGTACGAATGTTAGAGATATCACTTGATTGATAGAATCATTTAAATAATATTCAAGTATTTAATAACTTCAATAAGTGCTGATTTATTAAGTAAATTTATTATAATATTTATAAAGTATATTCGTAGTTATGTTTATAAATAAAAAATATAAATTAAATTTAATAATAGTATTAATTATTTTTATAATTTATATTTAGAAAATAACTATAATAATTTTGTCCAGGCTAAAGAGAGTGTTGTTATTGTCCATTGATTAGGAACACATACTTGTGAGGACAGTAAAAAGTATTCTTATTAATGAGGACTTCTAGGTATTCTTCGTAGGTAATATTTGCCTTTTGCATTGGTATCCGTGTTTTTTAATAGCTTTCTTCAAGTTGTCTCAAATAAATAACTAGCTATTGTAAATAATACATACACGACTTGTTATTTGATGCACAAATATGACTTTGAAACTACTTGAAACAATAATCCCAAGATATTTATCCTTAATAACTCCTTTTTGATAATGCTACCATATTTCTATAATCTGGTACTTGTAAATGGGATGTCTTGAATGGCAGCTAAGTGTATATAGTTCTTATTTGATTAAGGATGTCTAACACAATCTTGTAATTAACCAGGCAATGTTCGGTGTGAGCATTGATTTGAATACTATGGTAAAATTTTCATTACCACTAGATGTATGTGCTTCAAGCTTTGTTGTGTCAAATATAAAATATAACGCGGTGTTAGCGGCTAATATTTCACATAAATAGAACCATTGGAACTGTTCGTATAATATTTATGTGAGGACAAATCTAGTTTATCTCTTAGGTCATGTTTGGCAAGAGGATAACTTGGGGATAAACCAGGTTTATCCCCAAAATTTAGAGGATAAACCTAGTTTATCCCCAAAAAATTTTGGTGCCAAACAAGCCCTTAAGTTTTACATAATAAACTAAGTTTATTCCATAATGTTGTCTGTATGGACCCTTTAACTTTTTTAGTCGATAAGGTTTAGGCTATACCTCTATCAGCAGTGCATAATACGTTGGTAATAGAAACAAGATCCGTTGGCCTTAAACTAATACTAGATGCTAGTCTCTATGAAATATAAATTGTAGAGACAACATAGATAGATAGATAGATTGAGATACATCATAGCTCATGGTGATGAGCTAATTAAGGGCACGTTAGAACAACATAGATAGATAGATTTGAGATGCATCATAGCTCATGGTGATGAGCTAATTAAGGGCATGTTAGAACAATAATACATCTTCAATAGTTCTTGTTGGTGAGACTAATAGAAAGAAGTAAGATCATTTAATAGAAATAAAAGAACATAGTCAAAGTCAAAGAAGATAGTCAAGATAATAAAGTCTAAATAAGACATAATTCTTTTATTATCAAGATGATGGTAAGTGGAAGAGAAAGTGCAAAATGTATTGCACATAATGCAAAGGTGGAGCTTTGAAAACTTGATATAAATATATGTATCTAAGACATTGATATTTACTTGTCTTAAATATATACTATATATGTATATCATAATATTAGAAACTTGAGGTAAGTCTAATGGTATGAGATACTAAATATGTATATTATATCTACAAGGAGTTGTAGAAAATGAAATGTAAATGAAGACTTAATAAAGAAAATGTTGACTGACATATGAAATACTACAAAGGTTGCATCATTACTAATGGGAGTTGCAAATCTTTAGTAGCCTCTTAGAGATATCCTAATAATTTAGATTGCTATTATATCTTTCTACAAGAACATTATCCATATTTTTTGCTTGAATAAATGATGGTTTATTTTGAGCTATGGAAATGGTAGATGTTATAAGACATTGAATGACAAAGTGATTGCTAGTGAAAGCTCAATAAATTGGTTAATCATATTAGATATGTTAGCTCCTATGATAGGTGTGAATACTCTACTTAAGAGGAAATGGGTTGATATAGATCAATCTATTTTAGTTTAATGTAATCATGGAGAATGGGCTAATTAGTTATTAGAACTCATACATCTAGTTCTATGTTAGCCCATATCTATTAAGGCTAAAAGAGAATATTTCTACTTTATTATTTTCAAAAATGATATCACTAGGTATGGATATATGTACTTAATGAAGTACAAATACGAAACCTTTGAGAAATTATTAAAGAATAATAATAAAGTAGAGATACTAATAAAAATACTATTAGAATTTTTAAATATCAAGACATAGAATATTTAAATATATAATTTACACATAGTTTTAAGAATAAAATAATCTAATTTTAATGGGCACATATTTACACATTTTAACTTAATTGAGTAGATAAAATGAAAAGCTGTATCATGTATATGGACAATGACAACCTTTGCAAAGTCTTCTTTATCTATTTAGGCTAAGTATTCGATTAATCACTTTATCTTAAATTGGTACATTCTAAGTATATATTGACTATTTCACGTAGGATATGGAAAGGGGTTAACAACTTCATCATAAGAAAGTTAAGAATTTAAAATGTCTAGCCCCGGTGAAAATGTATAACCCTAACTAGTTTAAATATAAGACTATGAAGTGTGAGCTTGTGAGATATACTAAGAAAACTTGTGAATATTAAATATACCATCTTTATGGAGAAGGATATATGTTGCTCAGCTCACCATGTCTCTAGAGGAAGAGTTTCTCTTTAAGAAAGATAGTGGTAGCAAGGTAGATTTAGAAAAATGTTCAAGTCCCACAACTTGAGGACACTGCCAAGGTACTAGTTAATAATTACATGGGAGAAATTCTTAGGTTTTTACTTGTGCACATTCAGCCTAAGAGATATGTGACACATATCTTTGATGGAAGAAGTAAGGCACAAGATAGTAAGAATATTGATCCTAAGACATATACAAAAGCAATATAAGATATTGGTTCTAAAATGAGAAAAGACAACAAGATCTAATATCTATTCTGATCAAATTTAAAAATTGATAGATTCACATAAGGATATAGTATCCATAAAGCATAAATGGATCACTAAAGGATGGATTGGAGTGGATTGAAAGATAGAGAACTTCAAGGCAAGATAGCTAGAAAGAATATCATCTAAGTCAAATAGTTTAGTATGATGAGATATTTTTACCTATGTCATGTATTAATCCATTGGCATTTTGATTGTTACACACTATGACTATAAGGTATGCCAATTGGATGTTAAGATAATGTTCTTCTATGGTATTTTGAAGAACATGTGTATATGATACAACATCAGAGAATCAAGTCTCAATAACATCCAAATAGAGTGCATATAACGTATAATTATGGACTAAAACAAACTTTCCATAGCTGATGTAAAAGGGTTAATGAGATTAAATCTTATGACTTCGTTGAGAACGAAGAAAGGCCTTGTGTATACAAGAAGATAAGTGGGAGTGCTATTACTTTCTTAACATTTTATGTGAGTGGCATACTAGTCATTGACAATGAATTAAGTATATTATCATCAGTCAGTCTAGCTATCAAACTAATCCTCCCAACATAATCTTAGTTTGAAGATCTATAGAGATAGATCTGAAGTATGCTTGAGTTGACCCAGTTAATGTATGAAGTCACCATAGTTAAAGGGTTCGACATGGTAATCTCCAATATAGGTTTCTTACCTATGTAGTATGGAGTTGATCTCTCTTAAGAGATGCCTTTATAGACTTCTTCAGAAATAGAGAGAGCACTTGAATAGAGCCTTTATGATTTTTCCATAGGGTCTATCATGTATCTATGTACAAGGGTTGCTGTGATTAATATTCTAAGTATTATGACCATTCATCAGGCAAATCCAAGTGAGAGTCATTGTATAGTTAAGAGATGTATCTTTAAATACTTGATTAGCATTAAGGATGTATCTCTACACAATAGAGAATAAGACTTGAAGCCTTGTAGCTTTATAAGCATAAGCTTATATAGTCAGATAAGTTTGATGTCAGGTCAACACAATGGTGGTGCAGTGAGCTGAAAGAGTTCCATGCAATAGAATACTGCAACTTCTACCACTATTGTAAAGAAGATTACATGATGGTTGCACACTGCTTGAGAAGCAGCCTAGATGATATCACTATTGTAAAGAAGATTACATAATGTTCATCTAATATATGAGATTATCCCAACTTTCTATGAAAGTGTACCATTGTTTTGAGAAAACAATAGTGGTAGAGCCAATGTCTCGTCAGAATTTTAAAACTTACGACTATACCATACAATCAGTGCGATTGCAGCTCGTAGAGATATAATTAAAAATAAAGTATCTTACACTAATAACATTGCAGATTCACTAACTGAAGTAATTACTTAAAGAGTGTTTAAACTTCATCTCGAGCTGAAAGAGATTTGCCAGATGGGTAGGTGACTTTATGGCAAGTGGGAGATTGATAGAATTGTATGCATTACAAGCCAATCATATATGATATGATTCAACATTTCTAGAAATATCTCATTAAACTAATTAGATAAATCTTTATTACTAACTCTTATTAAATATGTACATCGTAATGAAGTCCTTGATCACATGCAATGATGATTGGATCATGATGAGTTCATGACAATGAAATCAAACATCTAGAGGTATCAATCTAAATGTTCATAGTCATATAATACTTAAGATGGGACATCAAAGTTCCGAATAGATTAGTGTATGTGATGTTGTATCATGTGATGAGAATAACCGAGCACATTAGTCATTAGTATGGAAACACTGAGATACACATATAAGTGCTTATTAGTGGAATGAGTTCACTGAACTGATTGATTAGAAACCTCGAATGCTTATTGAACTATCTATCAGGGTTTTTGATCATCATAATTATATGGTTGGACTTTTGACCTGAGTTACCAAAGATGTCTTATTAGGTGGAACTTGTGCTTTGACCATTGACTTATGAATCACCATTTAGATGCTTCAGTATGGTGATAGATTGGGTATAAGGGAAACCCAATGAAAGCAATTGAGTGGACAATAAGAGATTGTTCTCTCTTGGTAAGTTAGAGTGAATGTACTATAGGATAGTACTCTAAGTCCCTAGTTAGGATAGAGAAGATAATTGGAAAATGAGTTTTTCAACTGATCTGATTCTGAGTACAAGATCTTATAGTGTCAGTATACAAAAGAGTTGATAGTCCATGTTGTACTCCTTTCCAACTGGGACATTGAATAGATGAGAATTTATATCTATGCAGTAACTAATCATGAAAATACTCAATGAAGATATGATTATCCTTATAGCCTTTTGAGATCATAAGATATGGCTTGTATATTTATGATCGATAGATCGATTAATCAATTAGTGAATAAAAAATTTAATTTAATTTAATAGAATTATTCTATTTTATTTAGGCTTTATACAAATAGGATATTGGACCTAGTGGTTTGTACACATAAGGATTTATCTATAAGTATAGGGGCAAGAGCATAATTTATGAAGATTTTAGATTTTTATAAAAAATTTTAAATTCTTTACAAATACTAATAGTTTCAGCCAAACCCTATCAAGACAAGGATAAGAATTATGTCCTAATATTATTTTATACTTCTTCCACTCTCTAGAATATGTCCACGAGTGATGGAGCCTTATTTGGGAAGAGTTCTCATGTCTACTGCGAAGAGAGAACTTACTATGGATGAAGTTAGAGTAGGCACTTGAATAGTTTAAGAGCTTGAGAAGTTATTCTTCTTTCCCTATAAGGGATTAGCTGAATCACTATCAGGTATTTTTAAATCTTTTTTGATTAATTTTAGTTTTTATTGTTTGGCTCCGATTGAGACAAGATCAACTTGAACCTATAGGAATTGTCACTTACACCGCACCAAATTTTATAAGATGATTCCCTACAAATATGTTTATCACCTTAGTGTGTTGACCCACATGCATCCAATGTTGGTTCTTCCTATGGAAGAGTCACATGGTAGATCGAGTCTCCAACCGGAATGTAGGATAGAAAACATTCCTAAAACTTTTTAATTGTAAAAATGTACTCGATCACTTTGCTCTAAGATTCAAGTCATTTTTAAATATAGAGCAATGTGTAGCTACCCAATAAAAAAATTGGAATCTTGTTTGGACTATTTTTAGTCACCGAATTCTTTATCGAAATGATTACAAACGACATTTACATTAATTCATGGAAAAGGGCTTTTTGCTTACAAAGTCTTTAGCACACCATAAAGACTTGTTGCATTCATAACATGGATACTAAGCTTGTTGTGTAGTCTTAAATTTGAATAAATTGTAATTAGGACTAATGTGACCCAATGGTGCATTAAATTACTAATGAAACCTTGGTGGGCATCACATTAATAGGAGATGAATTTCTCCTCTTATCTTTTACTTGTGCTCTTGTTTCTTCTCTTTCTTTCTCCCTCTCATGCTCATGGAAATAGTCACTTCACCCCTAGGCACAACCATGGAAGGAGAGAAGGTGCGGGTACCTCCCCCTCTAGAGGTGGATAGAAGAGAAGGCGTCTCCCCTAGCCATCATGGAAGCAATACTCTAGTAGGTATGTCCCTCATTTATTCTTTTGTTTTAAATAATCTTGGAAGTTGATGTGATGCAACAGGTTATAGGGTCACATTATGCTAAAGCAAAGAGTTGAAGAAGTGTTATTAACAAGGCCCCCTAGCCTCATTGCATTAAGAATGCACCAGGTTAATCTAACCATGGAATTCCAGGTTGCAACCTGGACCAGACCGGGTTGCAACAAGGCACGATTGGCCCAGTTACGACCTAGTAGGGGTGACCCAGAGCACCAGGTTGCGTGGGGTCGCCGGGTCATATGACCGTTGCCAGCACCAAGGGGAACTTTTAGCCCCCCCCCCCCACACACACACCATTGGGGGTCAATTTACCTATTTAAGGCTCCCAGGGTCTATTTATGGCCAATAATAGTATGAAATGAATTATGTGGATTCATCCAACACATCGATCCAATCGACCTATGGCTATGATAGCTATGGTGATTCTTTGGGATCTAGTCTTCGGGTGATTGCCCAAGGGAGTGACGAGTATAATTGTCATGATACTATGTGTTCAACTCAAATGACATGGGAAGAGTACATTTCCTTTATAAAAAATATAAATCATGTCACATTGGAATAAAGTTGATGAATTATTTGTTGAAGTAATGTTACTTAATTTTTCAAAATTTTTAAATATTTTTTGGCATTTTTTAATTTTTTCAATTTTTTAAAAAAATTTATTAAAATAATAGGTCCTACCCGAGTCACAACCCTTAGACTAGGTCGGTCTAGGGTCCAACCGACCCTATCGCATCCCCGGACCTAGCGGTCCTTGATTCCAACACATTCTTAACTTAAGCACCAATGGTGGCACATTAAGCACTTAATGCCTAGATTGTTTCATTTAAATGTCAATAGAGTTTGTTCTTTAAACATCAAGGTATTAGGAGATGGTGAGTATCATTGACACATGAATAAACCAGCCACTAGGCTTTCCTCTTGTTTCAACATGCTAGACTTGGAGTGATGGGATTTTATGAATTTCTTGTTCAAGAGTTTATATCGGTAGACTCCCTCTCATTTGTGCTCTTCAAACCTATTGAGATTTAAAAAGTACTTATTTTCTACTTTCATAGGGTCACATAATCTTTATTAGAGGATGTAGTCTTTATCATCAGGCTTATGGCTTATGGCCATGATGTTGGTTTGACTATGTTACGAAATGTGTATGCATAAATAATTATCATGGATATAAAGCAATTACATGCACTAGAAATGAGCCAAAATATCAATCATAGAATCAAATGTGCACACCTTAAAACTCACTAATAAATAAAGAAATCACTCAAATAACCATTTAGTGCATGGCTATGTTTCCTCTGTTAGATCTAGGAATCATCCATGGCTATGTCAATGTGAATGGTGCTACATAGGGAGTAGATTTGATTTTGACCAAAATTAATTTTGACCATGTTCTATACATGGCACCTATATGCATGATCTGAAGGGGGTAAGGAAGGAGGCAATATTTACCTAGCAAGAAAGGTCGTACAAGCGTTAACACACTTGAGACTTGCTACCTTGGTAATGAGCAATTTGCTGATAGAAGCAAACGAGAAGCAATAGATTGCCATCATGCCAAAAAAACCTCGAGCAAAGGGAGTTGAACTCTAACATTACTACCAATTGAGAATGGTAGATCTGTGCACCAAGGAAGAAGCAGAGATAGTGCAAAAGTTGATAGGCAAATACCCATGCCTTGCTGCAATCGCCCGACACCACTATTTATAACAATCTTATTCATGTGGAATTATAGGGCAGACAATGCGCCGTGCAAAAGAATAGAAAAAAAGGTTACAAAAGGCTGATAAATTACAGAGAATATGCTCTACGGTCGCAGTGGAGTGCAGAGGCAATCGGTTGGTGCTTCTAAAAGACATCCACAATTAGAAGCTTCTGGAATGGTGTCCGTTTGTAATGGAGATTAGTCATAGTTGATCTTGTATCATTCATAACACTCCCCCTCAAATTAGAGGAGGATAATATGGTACCAACTTGCTGGCATGTGTATGAAATTGATAATTTGGAAGTGTCTTTGTAAATATGTTAGCAATTTGATCTGCTGACCTTGTATGTATGGTTTTATGACTCCATTCTTGAATTTTTTCTTTAACAAACTGACAATCAATATTTATATGTTTTGTTCTATTGTGGAATATTGAATTTTCAGTGATATATATCATTACTTTGCTATCACAATACAATTTCATAGGTTCAATTTTAATTTTGTAATTAGAAAAGAGAAATACTAACCATTGGATCTTAGCAACACCAATGACTATGGCTCTGTATTTTGATTCACTAAAGATCTTGAGATTATATGTTGTTTTTTTGTTTTCCATGAAATGGGATGGCTACCAATGTAAACAATGTAACCAGTTGTGAATCTTCTAGTGATCAGGCATGATGCCCAATTGGCATCTGGGTATATCCGAACATGAAGTGAGGAGTTTGAGTTGTAAAAAATCCCTTTGCATGAAGTGCCCTTTATATATCTTACCACCTATAATGCAATGTCCATATGTTCTCTTGTGGGACATGACATGAATTGGGTGAGAAGATTCACAACATAGAGGATATCTGGCCGGGTCATGGCCAGATACATTGATTTTTTCACTAACCTTCTGAATACTCCAGGATCTTGCAGCCGTGATTGTTCCTCCGAACATTGCTCAATTAGAATGTTGGCAACTTTTCCATTTATCATGCCTACATTAGTAACAATGTCCAAGGCATATTTTATTTGTGTTAAGATTATACCTTCTTGTGATCTAGTAAGTTTAATACCCAAGAAATACTTTGGTTTCCCCAGATCCTTCATGTGAAAATTTTTAAATACTTTAGATTTCAGGAATTCAATAGAGATAGGATAGTTTCCAACAATTAAAAGGTCATCTACATATATGAGCACAAGGGTAATTTCACTTTCCTTTCTTTTAATAAAGATTGAATAGTCCGCCTTCAACTACTCATATTCAATATCATGGAAAAATGAAGTCAATTATTGGAACTAGTTTTTGGAGGCTACTTCAATCTGTATAAAGACATGAGTAATTTACAAACTCGCTTTTCCCTCTATCTCTCATAATTGGGTGTCAGATCCATGTATACTTCTTCATCCAACTCTACACAGAGTAAAGCATTGCTAACATCCAACTAAAGAAGCTTACAATCTCTAATGGCTATAATGGATAAAAGACACCTGACGGAGGTGAGTTTACCTATTGGAGAGAATGTATCATTGTAGTCGACACCTTTCTATTGTGTATACCCTTTGGCAACAAGTCTAGCTTTGTGTATTGCCACTGTGCCATCTGCATTGTATTTGGTTTTAAAAATTCATTTGCATCCGACTATTCTCTTATTTCTAGGCAATTTTGTCATCACCCAGGTTTGGTTTTCTTCTAGAGCTTTTATCACATTTTCTATAGCATCTCTCCAACACCTTATACTATGAGCTTCATCAAAAGTAGTGGGTTCTTATTTTTTATCAAGAGCCATAAGAAATTCTTGTTGTTCTTAGGGATACTTTTGGTAAGAAGTGTAGTTGGATAAGTGATATGGTGAGTAGGAAATGCAATTTGACTACAAAATTCTTTAAGTAGGCGGGTCTACACTTGATCCTCTGAGGTTTGTCAACATATGGTTGGCGGGTTCTTCTTCTACCATGGGTGATTCACTCCTTTTATAAGGATATGTGAAATCTTGTATGGGAACATTGTTCTGTTTATAAATTTACACCACAAGGCTTGGAATGAATGTCTCATTTTCATTGGCATTAGAGTGTTTTCTTTGGTATTTGTAAAAGAAAATTTGTTCAAGAAAAAACACATCCTGACTGGTGAATATCTTTTCAGACTAATGTTTATACCTTTTGGTGAAAAGGATATCCAAGAAATATGCAAGGTTGTCCTCTGGCCTGTCAACTCGAACAATGGGTTTGTCATTGTCCAGATTGCCACCTCAACAGAGGATGAGAAAGAAGGAAAGGAAACCACGAGAAAAACTCTCACCTCGGTCTCACACTCACATTGATCCACGAACTTCATCTCTCAACATTGCTCAATCACCGGAGAGATGGTTCGGGTTGTGTGTGAGGAGAGTGAGGACGGAAATAAAAGATGACCGTGTGTACCATAGTGCGAGAAAAGAGTGTTCAGGTTCAACCTTCTCCTTCTTCAGCCGACCAATGAAAAAGAGTCCCCAACAGCTGCTAGCTTGATAAACCTATGCAAAAAAGAACCAAGTGAAGAAAATTTATTAGAACTAGGTGAAGTGTAAAAACTGTAAGAAGAAAGATAAGAAAAAGAGCAATCGGATTTGAACTCATCAGATTGGGGCAAGCCCTAACCCTTTTTCTTGTATTTTTAGATGATAAAAATAATGCAAAACTAAATTAAAATAACCTAAAAATGCTCTAAATGAAATACGAAAGACTTAAAAGAGTTGGATGACTCAGATCAGAGCCGAAATGAGCAAAAGAAGCCGGTTCAAATGGCCTGCTCACGGGTGAGTGCAGTATCTTGCCAGCATGACTTCGGTGCAGAAGCTGCCACGGTCGACCCCAATATCAGAATTGAGTGCCATTTGTTTCTAAGATAGAGAACTTAGAGAGAAACAAATCAATGTTAATGACTTCTTCAGAATATGCTTGTACAAACCTATAGAATTTATGGAATTGAATGGATGTGAAAACAAAACCTGGTTGCGTACCCTCAATGTAGAAATCACCACAAAAAAAAAGACATATTGGAATCATGTTCCATTGGTTGCAAATGAAAGAGGACATAAAGATGAAACTTTCTTCTATTTACCACTTTTGTAGTATGCGTCCTGAGTATTTTGTAGAGGCCAATGAGGAATGTTGATGTCGAGAGCACGAATCGGGCCTCCTTTCTCACGTCGGGATCGATTTCTCACCAATGAGTCAGAGTAGAATGTGAAAGAGAGCTTGAGGAAGAGTTTGGACGACCTCTAGATGTACTAGAGTGTGTATGGTAACCCTGGATTGTTGAGAATGACCCTAAATTTATAGGAGAAGCAGACTCAGTGCAAAGTATAAAAAGAAACCAACCACACCCCTAGGTTGGGGGCGCGGTGGCCATGCCCTTTGGTTGAGGGCACGGTGAGTGCGCTCTCACCTCGAGGGCACGCTCAGCGTGTTATTTTTAAGAAAATTTGTGATATTTTAGAAAATTGCAAAAAAAGAGTTGACAAAACGAACACGCCCTCGACATGAGGGTGCGGTCAAAATAAATGTTTTTAAGTGGAGGAAACTCCCCAAAAGTCTATTTAAAAAGCCCAAATCAAGCGAAGTTTCCAGTTTCCAGAACCAACTGTGCCCTTAGACCGAGGGTGCGCTGATCACGCCCTCGGTTCGGGGGTGTGTTCAGTTCTCTCTCTTGCGCACCCTACGCCCGCAAGCCATAATTTTCAAACAGGATGTCCTTTTGACTCCTATTTGTTGTGTATGAAAGAGGACTTGAAAATGTAGTTCCCCAAATTGGTAAACCAGATGGCACACATCCCGAAACATCCATATGGAATTTTTAAGCTCCGATTTATGATTCTCAGGATGTGAAAATTTGGAGTGGTGATCCGAAAAGACACGATTTCAATCAAGGAGCAGAGGGTCAGCTTGGGATGACTTAAAACAATGACCTAACAAGTTCAGTATAATTGAAAAACTCAGAATCATCAGAAAAGATGAGAATAACTTGGTAAACATGAAATGAACCTCGAAAAAGTCGAGAATAACCGAGGAACCCTAAAATTAATCGAAAGGATTGCACGGCACTGGTTGGTGACAATACACAACTAGGGTTGACTCAGAGGACCCATAAAGGCCCGGTGATGATCGAAAAGACATAACACATGGTCTGGGATAGCCGTGACTGTACGGATCGGGAAGCCATGATAAAAGCTGATGTAGATGCACAACGTTCGACAAGACTTGTTGAAAACCCAGATGTTGCAAAATTCACGTGGGACTTTTGATACCTTTAATTGGGGATCAATAAGGGTTGGTTATTAAGTAGGCTTTGCGTTTTCACAATTAACGCACGACTCTCGCTTGAAGGTTACGACATTGCTTTAGAAGTTTTCAGGCCATTCTCAACTCACGCACCTCTCCATTGACATCCTCGACTCATCTCCATGAGGTGATTTTTATTAGATAACAGTCAAATAAAGAGTTTTGCTAATGGAATAAGACTTTGGAGCCTTGAATCAATCTAATTTGGCATGTCTATAGCTTGCCTCGCCTACCAATTCCTCGCTCCAACTTGCCACTTCCATCTCATTCTAATTATCCTGCAACTCACGTGCTAACACTAGTGGCTCAGGAACCCAACCTCACTCAAGCCTTTATTGATAAGCTCAATTGAATGGATGAGCATTTTGAAAAACTAAAGCACCGATTAGACTCCAAGATTGCTCCTGAAATTTCAATCTCATCCTTCCTGGTTCTTCACCTTCCCCCTTCAGAAATATCAGTCTTTCAATGCTATAATGGAATGGGCAATCCTTTCACCCATTTGAAGGATTTCTTATATGACTCCACCATTTGGAAAAATGATTGCAAAGTCCTTACTTTCTATTCTGTCAGTCATTGGAAGAATCTGCCATAGAATGGTTCTATTCGCTTGACTCTTTTGAGGCAGCAGACTTCGACATAGTGAAGGCAAAGTTTTTGGAAAGGTAGAGGGACCGGGTGGGGCCAGCCTACTCGATCATGGATTTAATTGTTGAGAAGATGAAGCTAGATGAAGTCTTCACCAATGTTGACTGGTGGAGAGGGATAGCGGCAAAATTGGTTGATACCATTTCAGAGGAGGAACAAGTGATGATGCTCATCGGGAATATCACACCAGCCCTTCACAACCTCTTAGTCATGCACTGCTCAATTACAATGAGTGAGCTCTATGATAGTGCCCGATATCTTTAAGCCCAATTTAGGGATGCCTCTAGGATCAATCATTTTGATCCTAAACCTTGCAACACTAGAAAACCCACACCTGTAGAGCAAAATATGTACATATCCCTTTAGAAAAAATTTCTGTAATGATGGGAAATTAGAGAGAAAAAGGTTGGCGCAGCTAAACCTAGCAGAACCCTAATTCGTCAGAGAAATATCAAATTCTCTTTCTCCACTGCCATTAAAAACTGGATAGTATGAGGAAAGGTTAGGTAATCGTATTACCCATATCCTAAAACATTTTACAAGCCTTAATGTCATCTATCTTCACAAAATCCCTAAATCCAGGTGAAGGTTCGGGCATGACAAAAATGCCAAATTTTGGGGTTTCTCCTGAACACTATAGAGATCCAAACTTTAAAAGGCTTGTGGCATTGGAAAGTCCTATATCACAAGATTCTAATGTAAGCACCCGAAACGGGACATCCGCGGATCTCCCCCTTCCGGCCCCTATGCTTGCTTTGGGGACTTGGTGGATGGGATGTTAGTGGTTGTGGTCGCCAGGAGTCAAAGGCTCCAAAATATAGTAGAATGAAAAGAAATGAAATGGAGAAATGACCGTCGTACCTTTGGAAGCGGGGAGATTGCTGGGTTCCGGCTTCTCCTCTCTCGGCCGGCCGAAAGAAGAGAGCTTAGTGAGTCCTTCGTCTTTGATCCGGTTGAAGCTCCGCCTCGGCCGGATTTACCTAAAAATTTCCATAAGAAAACATAGAAACAAGTGAAAAGATCATTAGTTCTAGTGACAGTGTAGAATCATGCTCAAATTCAAGTGTAAACATGAAAGAGGGAAGGAACTGACCGGATTGGGACTAAATCCCAACCCCTATTTAGAAGGTTTAAATATGCATGAAAAATGCAAATGAGTGGCTCAATATATGCTAAACGACATGTTAATGAGGGTTAAAATGAAAGAGGGGAGTAAAAGATCGACCGGAAAGGTAAATAAACTCAAAAAAATGCAAAACGGGGTCTGCCCCATCTAGTGCCCCATATATGGGGTGCCTGCTGCAGGTGTCCCCTTGATGGGGTGCGTTGACCAAAGTCAAAGCGCCCTATATACGGGGCACCAGGGACTGACTTCAGCAGATTTTCTTCGCTTCTTCGCGGCGTCGCCCCGGAGTGTAGGAAGACCTCCAAGACGGAAAAAGGACTTCTTCAAGCATCCAATACTCAAGTGAAGCTAATGGAAGAGTGTTTTGGCACTAGATGTAAGAGAAATAGAGTGTAGAGGCCCTCAAAGTTGGAGAAAAATCATATTTCTGAAGAAGGAAACTGCAGGTTTTTGGGTTTTTAGGGAAGGATTTTGGGATAATCTAAGGGCTTGAGATGGTGATATGAAGGCTTAGATTCGTAGTGGTGGATGATATGAGGTTGGAGACGGAGTTTGGGTGTCCAAAAACCTCTATATGGGGGTCTTTCTACAGCACAAAAGAGGGTAACTTCATTCTGCTGGAATATCCCTTCAAGAAGCAACTATGATTTTTTGGGGTTTTGGGAGATGGTTTTGGGACGGTTTGAGAGCATGGAGGGGGGTTACAAGGCTTGGGATGTGTAGTGGTGGATGAGAGGAGGTGAGGGACGCCCTTGGTCTCTCCTAAACCTTCCAAATGGGAGTCCTTTTATAGGCAAGAAGAGGGCAACTTTATCTGCAGAACTGTCCCATCAACTTTGTCCGGTCGGTCGGACCGGATGCGGGTGCCCCATCGCAGGGCGCTGGCGCCCTGTTTATAGGGCGCCAGGTGCCCTATAAGCAGGGCGCGTTGACCTGGTCAACGCCCCATCAATCTACTTCGAAATGTGCCAAAAAACTAGATTTTTCCGGAAAACTTGGTTCTCTCGAAAGGATACTCAAATATACTTCACGAAAATAAGAATTTTAGCTCTCCAACTAGGCCAAAATTGCGTGTCTACAGCTTGCCTCGCCTTGGCGTCGGCTTTGTAGGGGAGTGACATGAATGAAACGTAGGCGAATGTAGCGAAGCGTAATGAGGCATAGCGGAATGAAGTGGTAATGGACTGAAAAGGTGATGCCAAGGTGTAGATTTAGACACGCCCTCATTGGCCTAGTTGAGTGGAATAAAACTTTACCGGACTCCGAGATTACCCTTTGTCTTATCGAAACCTTCCCTCTGGTTGATTGGTTAAAGAGAAGAACAGTACTGAAAGTAAATAACTAAAATCCCACGTGGGGGAGAATTGTTACCGGCCAGGACCCGAACTGCATGGTGTGCTGGACTCGATAGAAATGCATTGAAAAGTAAATTGAGAAAAGTAAAGATGAGACAGCCAATCAACAAAGGTTGGGTTCTTCAAATTCATGAGGTTTACACAGAAATACCGGTTCAGTTTGACATGGAAAAACTTCTTGTTTCGATGAAATCATTGTCAAAACCCGTTGGAAACCAATTCTTTGAAAAATCAAGACCTTCTCTAGGGGCTATAAAAGACCATCTTTAAAAGGGTGCACGATGCGACTGGAAGGAGGTTATAGCATTATTAGGAAGCGGG
The DNA here is from genome assembly GCA_036172225.1 of Cryptocoryne crispatula var. balansae. Taxonomy (NCBI): domain Eukaryota; kingdom Viridiplantae; phylum Streptophyta; class Magnoliopsida; order Alismatales; family Araceae; genus Cryptocoryne; species Cryptocoryne crispatula. Next base: position 14,672,843 of record CM069933.1, on the reverse strand, counting down.
GAATGGTTATGGTGGGATAACGCATGTGATGATGCATGATGCATGCTGGGTTTAAAGAAATAAAAATAAGTATAAGAAAATAGATGAAGATATAGGTTGAACATAACGGGACAGGACATCCATGAAGAAACCGTCGTCCCCGCATATTCAACTTTGGCCTATCCGCAAGCCTAGGGAATGACTGGGCCCTCACTGATTTTGTTGAAGGGGTTCTCAGGCTCAGCCCCCCTCTAGACTTGAGGTCTTCAACATCTCAAATATTACTTATTTTGATAGATGCAATACTAAATGCATGTCCTAATAGGGGTCGGGGTAGTCCACTTTTGTTTTTCAATTTTTGATTTTTTTGTTGTTTTTTTGCCTCCTCGAAGTGCCTGGGGATATGAAGTTGTTATGCCTTCTCCTATTCCTGCATCCACTTGAGAGAAGATATTAGAACTTTATTTTGGCTTAGTCCCTTGCAAGGAGAGGGCAAAGTTGCCTTGATCTTTTGTCAAGGGACATAGGCCTTATCAAGGTAAAGATAACAGAAAAAACAAAAGTATGCATAAAAGAAAATACACAAGACTGAAATTAAACATGAATGCAAAGACAACTGATCAGTCTAGAAAGCAAACTTTTAGGTGGTTTGAAATTTTTGATTTGTTTGGGTTTTGATGGTTTTATAATGTTTTTGGTATTTTGGTATTTTTATGATTTTTTTTGGTGTTATGAATATTTAATTTTTAAGAGTTTTGACTTTATAGATTTTTTTTATGTTTTTGAAGTTTTTAATTTTTAGTTTGGTGTGAAAGAAACGACCATCTCATCCTTTGCCTTGCTTGCCATAGGTGCCTCTCATTGTTACCTAAGGTTTAAGAGTAGGCATCACGTGTAAGAAAGTGCCTAGTCCGAGATCTTCTGACCTTCTGCCTTCGATAGGCTATGGCTCTTCTTGTACCTAGTCGGTCAACCTAATCCTTTGAGGTTAAAGAAGGAAGATGATTGGTGGTAAGTCCTTAGTAGAATTCAGGGATGTTGAACTTGTTTTTCTACTAATATCCACATTGCCCATTCGGGTTTTGACCTCTTCGGGTCCTTTCTTCTAGCCCATTTTCTTTGATGGCCAACATTCAGACAGGTCTTTCTTCTTTTTTGCTTGATTTTGACCTGAGGGGTCATTGCCCATCTTTTGGAGCCTTTTTCTTTTAGACTTTTGTCGGTACACATTCAGACATGTCTATTCTTTTGCTGACCTGAGGGGTCATTGCCCATCTTTTGGCACCTTTTTCTTCTTTTTAAGAAGTCAGACCGTCAGAGGCATTTTCCAACTAAGGCAATGGGCATTTTCGATACTCCTTATTCTATCCCCTTTCATCTATTCTGGACCGAAACAAGAAGAGAATGGGATTAGGTTGACCTTCCTTTGCCAAGCGTTGCCTAGCTTTCTCTCTGACTTCCGATCATCATATCTCAAAGTTAGGCGTGTAGTGTGTGTAGTATGATGCCTATCCTTATTTCCCTAAGTGACAAGTTGGTGCACCGAGCAATAAAGCGTCAGATGTTATCATTATTCTTTACACCTTTGAATTTTATAGATTTTTGTGATTTTTGTTTTAAGGGAAATATTTTTTGAGGTATACACCATTCCAGGGATGAGCTAGTTCTTCTCCTTCTGCATTAGTCAGCTTATATGAATTACCGGGATAAACAGCCAAAATAACATAAAGACCCTCCCAATTAGGTTGAAGTTTGGAGCGGGGACCGCCTGGCTTAACAAATATTCTTTTAAGCACAACCTCACCGACTTCAAATTTTATCTCCACCACCCTCTTCTGATAAAATCTTTTAAGCCTATTTTGGTAAGATCTAGCATGTTCGGCAGCGGCCAGCCTCCTTTCATCCAAGAGTTCGAGTTGCGCGAGAAGAGAATCTCGACGTTCATCCATTGGGATATCTCGATCGATCTGGACTCGGAGGGAAGGAATGATTACTTCGTATGGAACTACCGCCTCCATCCCAAATGCCAAGGCATAGGGGGTCTGGCCTGTTGGGGTTCGAATAGAAGTGCGGTAGGCCCATAGAGCGTCAACTAACTTATCTGGCCAGTCTGCGAACTTGCTAGACCTACAAGTCTTCTTAATGATTTTTATCAGGGTTTTATTGGTGGCTTCTGCCTGACCGTTGCCTTGAGGATAATATGGAGATGAATGATGCAATCTGATGCAATACCTGTTGCAAAGGTTACACAGCTCCTGAGAGATGAATTGCGGTCCATTGTCGGTGATGATGTCGCCTGGGATCCCGAACCTGGCAATGATGTTGCGCTTGATGAAGGTGCAGACTGTTAATGCCTTAATCTCCACATATGCTTCCGCTTCCGCCCACTTGGTGAAGTACTCCGTTGTAGTTAGAATGAAGGATTTGATTTTGTTTGTGGAGCTTGGGTCACCGAGGGGTCCGATAACATCAAAATCCCACATAGCGAAGGGCCATGGTGCGTGAATCGGGTGAAGGGAAGATGCGGGAGGATGAATCTTGTCGGCGTGAAGTTGACATTGATGGCAGTGCCGGACAAAGATCGAGCAATCTTCTTCCAGAGTAGGCCAATAGTACCCTTGTCTGATGATCTTTTTGGCGAGGGCTTGGGCATTTACATGGCCTCCACATACTCCGGAGTGTGCTTCTTCAAGCACCAATTCAGCCTCCTCTTCATCTACGCATCTTAACAGAACACCGGCCAAGCTCTTTTGTAAAGTACTCCACCTAAGATGGTGTATCTCTGGGAGACCCTTCTTATGGCTTTCTTCTCTTCAGCAGTTGATCCTGGTGGATATGTCTGATCCTGATAGTAATTCGCAATCTTATGATACCATGGTTTCTCACCCTCTTCTAGTTCCTCCAACTCGACCAAAGATACTTCCTCCTTTTTCTCAATGTACTCTTTCCTTTCAAATTCTGCTTTAACTTTCAAGAATTGTGCATCTTCTACTGCTGGAATGGTACGTCGATGGACATAGATCGTCCTAACCTGTCTGCCTAGCGGGACAGATAGTGAAGATGCCAGGGAAGCGCGAGCATCAGCAAGAATATTTTGAGCACGAGGAACGTGAATGAATTCGAGTTTGGAGAATAGCTTGATGTAACAAGTGGTGAGTTCTTGGTATGGTCTGAGCCCGGGATGAGATGTGCGGTATTTGGCTAGTACTTGGCGGAGTATTAACTGACTATCACCAATTACCCTTAGTTTAGTGACACCATAGAAGTGAGCAGCCTCCCGTCCGGCCAACAAGGCTTCATACTCAGCTATGTTGTTTGTTGCTGGAAAATGGAGCTGAAAAGCCTGTGGAATGGTGACACCTTCGAGTGACAGAAGAACAATCCCTATCCCTCTACCCTGTGAGTTTAATGCCCCCGTCAAAATATAAAGTCCATAGATTGGAAGATCGAATGGACATCAATTCTTTATCGGGAAATTTTGACTGGATAGTGTCAAAGATTGGGATAGGATGATGGACAAGGTGTTCAGCGATTGCCTAGCCCTTGATTGCCTTCTCGTTGGATGTAGGTGATGTTGAACCGAGAGAGGAAGAAACCCCAAAGTTTGATCAATGTTATCCTTCTCCTCATATCGGATTTCATCCGGTGAATTGCATTTTCTAGATACTCCGGTAGCTTGGCACATTCTAAGCTCTTACGGGCTAAGCGATGCAAGTATCTTCTGGAACTCTTCTTCCTCTCGATTTTTGTTCTATTTTTATTGGAAACTAAACCTAAGGAAGAATAAGAGGAAGAAGAGGAGGTGGATGGAGAAGAATTTTTGGAGAGGATGGAGGGCAAAGGAGGTCAATCAAGGATCCGGTGGCTCCTTGGGTCGAATGCCCTTCCGAGGCAAGTTGAGATGTTTCCTCGATCGCAATTTCGGTTTCGAGGAGGGCATTGTTTTTTGGGGAGTGCTAAACATAAAGACGAGAATGGGCTTCGGGTGCCCGATTTGGGTTGAGATCAACTACGGGGGTCGAGTAGGCGAAGATATTGATAAAGAGGGGAAGACTTCGAGTAATGTTTGATAGAGGGGGCTTGCGGGCCCAATGTTGACAGAAAGAGATGATGGGCCAGTAGGCCGGATGATCATGGAAGAAGGTGGGTTCATGGACCCAATAAGAGGAGGATGTGGGCTCGAGGGCCTGGGTTTAAGAGATAGGCTTGAGAACCCAAGAGTTGGAGAAAATGGGCACAAAGACCCGGATTCAATAGAGGGGCTCGATGGCCCAAGAGTTGGAAGAAATGGGCACAAAGGCCCAGATTTAGTAGAGGGGCTCGGTGGCCCATGAGTTTGAGAAAATGGGCACAAAGGCCCAGATTTAGTAGAGGGGCTCGGTGGCCCAAAAGCAACAAGTGGGTTCGTGGACCCATAAGTTGGGCCTGAGGGCCTAAAAATAGGGATCGGGCCAAGAAGCCCGGGGAGAGCATCACGGTGAATTGGGGCATCGACCCCAAAAGATGACATAATGAGGGAAGGCCCTCGTGGAGTTGGTTGGACTTTTTCTCGAGTCGGTTTGGCAATATGACCCTCAGGTGGGTCGACAGGTGGTTCAACAGGAGTGGTTCATTGCTTGACCCTTCTTCATCAGTGGAAAACAAAAGAGATATTTCAGGATACAAGTTATCTTCAGGGTTGTCAGTTCTTCTTCTCTTGTCTTGCTCAATCTCTTGTTCTTCCTTGTTCTCAGCCAGTTGAATGGTTTCTTTCTTGATGAAAAACCTTTGTAAGCATCCTGAAAAGTATTTGCTTTTGAGATTTTGACCATTGGCTGTCGTTCCATCATATCCAACCCCGCTCTTTGGTTGTAACCTCACTGGATTGATTGGCTCAGCTATGCCTTGCAGTTCTTTGCCTAGTCCTCGGCCCTCCTGGTATCCTAAAATTTTCATTTTATGCCACCCAATGGTTTCATTTTCCTCTCTTTTCCCTCTCCACACTTGCCTGGGCTGCTTACTTATTTCTGGAAGATCCAAGATTGTCAAAATTGGCTCGTTTGGCAACCCAAGGGGTGGTGGTGGAGAAGATGGATGATCTAGGGGCATGCTAGTCACCTTAATCACCTGTCCCTTGTAAGGGAATTTAAGACACTGGTGATTGGTGGAGGCGACTGCCTCTAGTGCTTCCAAATAGGGCCGTCCCAGAATAGCTTTGTAGGTTGGATCCATCTCAAGTATGTGGAAGTCAACAGTGACTGTCTGAGGTCCGAGTTTGACACCCAATGTAATCATGCCGTCAGCGGGCTTCTTTGAATTATCATATGCGGTCACTGTTATTTGAGATGGCCGGATGTCCTCCTCGAAGATTCCACAAAGATGTAATATTTCTGGTGGCAGAACATTAATGGATGCTCCGGTATCGACCAAACATGACTTAATGCCTACACCATTGATGTGGACTGTGATGCACAAGGCACATTTCCTTATTTCCGGGTCGGCCAACTCTTCCTTTGTGAATATAAGGGCCAGATACTCACTTCTCGGGACCAGAACTGATGAGATTTTTTCTTGGGGGAGGCTCTCACTCACCATCACCTGCTGTAAGTATTGTTGGAGAACCTCTTGATGGACTTTGGATCTTTTGATCAACTCTAAGATAGAGATTCATGCCGGGGTTTTATCAAGATGCTTCAATAAGTCATAGGATGTCCCAGGCAACGGCTCTTCAATGTGTTCTTCTTCTGCTTCTGGTGCCAACCCTGATTGGCCGGCCTGGGGAAAGACCCTTTGGAACATGCGCCCACTCCTAAGTACTGTGGCAAGTTGAGGAGCTATAGCTGGGGTGGTAGTGGTGGGTGGTGGGTTAGGTCGAATGATGGGAGCTCTTGTGATGGGTGTAATGATGGTGGTTTGAGGGACAGTAGGGGAGGTAGGTTGTGAAGGTACGATTGCTCGGGGCGGGATGATGATGGGTCCTAGTGGTGGTGATGTTTGTAGTGGATTAATCGGGCGGATTAGGGTCCGTCCCGATTGGAGTTGTGTGTTTGGTGGTGTTATGATGGGTCGTGATGGTGCTCGGATGATGGGTGGCCGGTTGGGAGTAATGGGGGTGGCTGATGTAGCTTGGGGTATAGAATGGACGGTTCGGTTGACATGCATGGAGGAGGTGGCTCCCTCGACTTGCCAATTCTGGCCCCGATCATGATACTCCTCGGAAGAGACCAAGATGGGATTAACATGTTGATTCCCAGGTGTGGGTGCATGTGGAGGTAAAGGGTTTTGGATAATCCCCAGGCCGGGGTTCTGTTGTTGTTGCTGCTGAGCTGGTACGTGCTGCCGTTGAGGTTGATTTTTCACTGTTCTGATGTATTCCCCCATCTGGTCCCAGTCAATACTGCCTTGCTCATTAAGATCGTGGATATAGTCTTTGAACTGAAAACAATTTTCCACGGTGTGCCTAGGATATCTATGGAACAAACAGTATCGCTCTGTATTGGCATTCTGAGGCCATTCCAATTTCTCCCTTGGCAATGCAATTTGCTCTGCCGCCATGAGTGCATTAAAGATGTCCACGAGAGAGTACGGCAAAGGCGGGTAATGGTTCCTCTTGGGTCCAACCTTTCGGGGTTCATAGGCCATGGGAGGGGGTGCTTGGTTGTAGTTGGCCAGTTGTTGTCGCGCTGGTTGGGGAGCTGGGGCTTGCGGTCGCTGAGGGATCGGGGCTTGTTGCTGACGGGGCTGGAATTGAGGTTGAGGTTGAGGTTGACGAGGGTTTCTAAATGGTTGATTTTGTTGAGGGTTCCTGAACTGGTGTTGATAATTTATTGGTGGGTTCCCTACAACGTTAAGGTTTTCGTTTGTCACTACGCTCTCAGTCACTGGGCCGGTTGTGGTAAAGACTTGTTGCATTCATAACATGGATACTAAGCTTGTTGTGTAGTCTTAAATTTGAATAAATGGTTATTAGGACTAATGTGACCCAATGGTGCGTCAAATTACTAATGAAACCTTGATGAGCATCACATTAATAGGAGATGAATTTCTCCTCTTATCTTTTACTTGTGCTCTTGTTTCTTCTCTTTATTTCTCCCTCTCATGCTCATGGAAATAGTCACTTCACCCCTAGGCACAACCATGGAAGGAGAGAAGGTGCGAGAACCTCCCCCTCTAGAGGTGGATAGAAGAGAAGGTGTCTCCCCTAGCCATCATGGAAGCAATACTCTAGTAGGTATGTCCCTCTTTTATTCTTTTGTTTTAAATAATCTTGGAAGTTGATGTGATGCAACAGGTTATAGGGTCACATTATGCTAAAGCAAAGAGTTGAAGAAGTGTTATTAACAAGGCCCCCTAGCCTCATTGCATTAAGAATGCACCAGGTTAATCCAACCATGGAATTCCAGGTTGCAACCTGGACCAGACCGGGTTGCAACCAGGCACGATTGGCCCAGTTACGACCTAGTAGGGGTGACCCAGAGCACAAGGTTGCGTGGGGTCGCCGGGTCATATGACCGTTGTCAGCACCAAGGGGAACTTTTAGACCCCCCCCCCACACACACACCATTGGGGGCCAATTTACCTATTTAAGGCTCCCAGGGACTATCTATGGCCAAGAATAGTATGAAATGAATTATGTGGATTCATCCAACACATCGATCCAATCGACCTATGGCTATGATAGCTATGGTGATTCTTTGGGATCTAGTCTTCGGGTGATTGCCCAAGGGAGTGACGAGTATAATTGTCATGATACTATGTGTTCAACTCAAATGACATGGGAAGAGTACATTTCCTTTATAAAAAATATAAATTATGTCACATTGGAATAAAGTTGATGAATTATTTGTTGAAGTAATGTTACTTATTTTTTCAAATTTTTTAAATATTTTTTGGCATTTTTTATTTTTTTTAATTTTTTTAAAAAATTTATTAAAATAATAGGTCCTACCCGAGTCACAACCCTTAGACTAGGTCGGTCTGGGGTCCAACCGACCCTATCGCATCCCCGGACCTGGCGGTCCTTGATTCCAACACATTCTTAACTTAAGCACCAATGGTGGCACATTAAGCACTTAATGCCTAGATTGTTTCATTTAAATGTCAATAGAGTTTGTTCTTTAAACATCAAGGTATTAGGAGATGGTGAGTATCATTAACACATGAATAAACCAACCACTAGGCTTTCCTCTAGTTTCAACATGCTAGACTTGGAGTGATGGGATTTTATGAATTTCTTGTTCAAGAGTTTATATCGGTAGACTCCCTCTCATTTGTGCTCTTCAAACCTATTGATATTTGAAAAGTACTTATTTTCTACTTTCATAGGGTCACATAATCTTTATTAGAGGATGTAGTCTTTATCATCAGGCTTATGGCTTATGGCCATGATGTTGGTTTGACTATGTTACGAAATGTGTATGCATAAATAATTATCATGGATATAAAGCAATTACATGCACTAGAAATGAGCCAAAATATCAATCATAGAATCAAATGTGCACACCTTAAAACTCACTAATAAATAAAGAAATCACTCAAATAACCATTTAGTGCATGGCTATGTTTCCTCTGTTAGATCTACGAATCATCCATGGCTATGTCAATGTGAATGGTGCTACATAGGGAGTAGATTTGATTTTGACCATGTTCTATACATGGCACCTATATGCATGATCTGAAGGGGTAAGGAAGGAGGCAATATTTACCTAGCAAGAAGGGTCGTACAAGCGTTAACACACTTGAGACTTGCAACCTTGGTAATGAGCAATTTGCTGATAGAAGCAAACGAGAAGCAATAGATTGCCATCATGCCAAAAAAACCTTGAGCAAAGGGAGTTGAACTCTAACATTACTACCAATTGAGAATGGTAGATCTGTGCACCAAGGAAGAAGCAGAGATAGTGCAAAAGTTGATAGGCAAATACCCATGCCTTGCTGCAATCGCCGGACACCACTATTTATAACAATCTTATTCTTGTGAAATTATAGGGCAGACAATGCGCCGTGCAAAAGAATAGAAAAAAAGGTTACAAAAGGCTGATAAATTAAAGAGAATATGCTCTACGGTCGCAGTGGAGTGCAGAGGCAATCGGTTGGTGCTTCTAAAAGACATCCACAATTAGAAGCTTCTGGAATGGTGTCCGTCTGTAATGGAGATTAGTCATAGTTGATCTTGTATCATTCATAACACTCCTCCTCAAATTAGAGGAGGATAATATGGTACCAACTTGCTGGCATGTGTATGAAATTGATAATTTGGAAGTGTCTTTGTAAATATGTTAGCAATTTGATCTGCTGACCTTGTATGTATGGTTTTATGACTCCATTCGTGATTTTTTTCTTTAACAAACTGACAATCAATATTTATATGTTTTGTTCTATTGTGGAATATTGAATTTTCAGTGATATATATCATTACTTTGCTGTCACAATACAATTTCATAGGTTCAATTTTAATTTTGTAATTAGAAAAGAGAAATACTAACCATTGGATCTTAGCAACACCAACAGCTATGGCTCTGTATTTTGATTCAGCTAAAGATCTTGAGATTATATGTTGTTTTTTTGTTTTCCATGAAATGGGATGGCTACCAATGTAAACAATGTAACCAGTTGTGAATCTTCTAGTGATCAGGCATGATGCCCAATTTGCATCTGGGTATATCCGAACATGAAGTGAGGAGTTTGAGTTGTAAAAAATCCCTTTGCATGAAGTGCCCTTTATATATCTTACCACCTATAATGCAATGTCCATATGTTCTCTTGTGGTACATGACATGAATTGGGTGAGAAGATTCACAACATAGAGGATATCTGGCCGGGTCATGGCTAGATACATTGATTTTTTCACTAACCTTCTGAATACTCCAGGATCTTGCAGTCGTGATTGTTCCTCCGAACATTGCTCAATTAGAATGTTGGCAACTTTTCCATTTGTCATGCCTACATTAGTAACAATGTCCAAGGCATATTTTATTTGTGTTAAGAATATACCTTCTTGTGATCTAGTAAGTTTAATACCCAAGAAATACTTTGGTTTCCCCAGATCCTTCATGTGAAAATTTTTAAATACTTTAGATTTCAGGAATTCAATAGAGATAGGATAGTTTCCAACAATTAAAAGGTCATATACATATATGAGCACAAGGGTAATTAGAGATTGAATAGTCCGCCTTCAACTACTCATATTCAATATCATGGAAAAATGAAGTCAATTATTGGAACTAGTTTTTGGAGGCTACTTCAATCTGTATAAAGACATGAGTAATTTACAAACTCGCTTTTCCCTCTATCTCTCATAATTGGGTGTCAGATCCATGTATACTTCTTCATCCAACTCTACACAGAGTAAAGCATTGCTAACATCCAACTAAAGAAGCTTACAATCTCTAATGGCTATAATGGATAAAAGACACCTGACGGAGGTGAGTTTACCTATTGGAGAGAATGTATCATTGTAGTCGACACCTTTCTATTGTGTATACCCTTTGGCAACAAGTCTAGCTTTGTGTATTGCCACTGTGCCATCTCGCATTGTATTTGGTTTTAAAAATTCATTTGCATCCGACTATTCTCTTATTTCTAGGCAATTTTGTCATCACCCAGGTTTGGTTTTCTTCTAGAGCTTTTATCACATTTTCTATAGCATCTCTCCAACACCTTATACTATGAGCTTCATCAAAAGTAGTGGGTTCTTATTTTTTATCAAGAGCCATAAGAAATTCTTGTTGTTCTTAGGGATACTTTTGGTAAGAAGTGTAGTTGGATAAGTGATATGGTGAGTAGGAAATGCAATTTGACTACAAAATTCTTTAAGTAGGCGGGTCTACACTTGATCCTCTGAGGTTTGTCAACATATGGTTGGCGGGTTCTTCTTCTACCATGGGTGATTCACTCCTTTTATAAGGATATGTGAAATCTTGAATGGGAACATTGTTCTGTTTATAAATTTACACCACAAGGCTTGGAATGAATGTCTCATTTTCATTGGCATTAGAGTGTTTTCTTTGGTATTTGTAAAAGAAAATTTGTTCAAGAAAAAACACATCCTGACTGGTGAATATCTTTTCAGACTAATGTTTATACCTTTTGGTGAAAAGGATATCCAAGAAATATGCAAGGTTGTCCTACGGCTCGTCAACTCCAACAATGGGTTTGTCATTGTCCAGATTGCCACCTCAAGAGAGGATGAGAAAGAAGGAAAGGAAACCACGAGAAAAACTCTCACCTCGGTCTCACACTCACATTGATCCCTGAACTTCATCTCTCAACATTGCTCAATCACCGGAGAGATGGTTCGGGTTGTGTGTGAGGAGAGTGAGGACGGAAATAAAAGATGACCGTGTGTACCATAGTGCGAGAAAAGAGTGTTCAGGTTCAACCTTCTCCTTCTTCAGCCGACCAATGAAAAAGAGTCCCCAACAGCTGCTAGCTTGATAAACCTATGCAAAAAAGAACCAAGTGAAGAAAATTTATTAGAACTAGGTGAAGTGTAAAAACTGTAAGAAGAAAGATAAGAAAAAGAGCAATCGGATTTGAACTCATCAGATTGGGGCAAGCCCTAACCCTTTTTCTTGTATTTTTAGATGATAAAAATAATGCAAAACTAAATTAAAATAACCTAAAAATGCTCTAAATGAAATACGAAAGACGTAAAAGAGTTGGATGACTCAGATCAGAGCCGAAATGAGCAAAAGAAGCCGGTTCAAATGGCCTGCTCACGGGTGAGTGCAGTATCTTGCCAGCATGACTTCGGTGCAGAAGCTGCCACGGTCGACCCCAATATTAGAATTGAGTGCCATTTGTTTCTAAGATAGAGAACTTAGAGAGAAACAAATCAATGTTAATGACTTCTTCAGAATATGCTTGTACAAACCTGTAGAATTTATGGAATTGAATGGATGTGAAAACAAAACCTGGTTGCGTACCCTCAATGTTGAAATCACCACAAACAAAAGACATATTGGAATCATGTTCCATTGGTTGCAAATGAAAGAGGACATAAAGATGAAACTTTCTTCTATTTACCACTTTTGTAGTATGCGTCCTGAGTATTTTGTAGAGGCCAATGAGGAATGTTGATGTCGAGAGCACGAATCGGGCCTCCTTTCTCACGTCGGGATCGATTTCTCACCAATGAGTCAGAGTAGAATGTGAAAGAGAGCTTGAGGAAGAGTTTGGACGACTTCTAGATGTACTAGAGTGTGTATGGTAACCCTGGATTGTTGAGAATGACCCTAAATTTATAGGAGAAGCAGACTCAGTGCAAAGTATAAAAAGAAACCAACCGCACCCCTAGGTTGGGGGCGCGGTGGCCATGCCCTTTGGTTGAGGGCACGGTGAGTGCGCTCTCACCTCGAGGGACGCTCAGCGTGTTATTTTTAAGAAAATTTGTGATATTTTAGAAAATTGCAAAAAAAGAGTTGACAAAACGAACACGCCCTCGACATGAGGGTGCGGTCAAAATAAATGTTTTTAAGTGGAGGAAACTTCCTAAAAGTCTATTTAAAAAGCCCAAATCAAGCGAAGTTTCCAGTTTCCAGAACCAACTGTGCCCTTAGAACGAGGGTGCGCTGATCACGCCCTCGGTTCGGGGGTGTGTTCAGTTCTCTCTCTTGCGCACCCTACGCCCGCCAGCCATAATTTTCAAAGGGATGTCCTTTTGACTCATATTTGTTGTGTATGAAAGAGGACTTGAAAATGTAGTTCCCCAAATTGGTAAACCAGATGGCACACATCCCGAAACATCCATATGGAATTTTTAAGCTCCGATTTATGATTCTCAGGATGTGAAAAGCTGGAGTGGTGATCCGAATAGACACGATTTCAATCAAGGAGCAGAGGGTCAGCTTGGGATGACTTAAAACAATGACCTAACAAGTTCGGTATAATTGAAAAACTCAGAATCATCAGAAAAGATGAGAATAACTTGGTAAACATGAAATGAACCTCGAAAAAGTCGAGAATAACCGAGGAACCCTAAAATTAATCGAAAGGATTGCACGGCACTGGTTGGTGACAATACACAACTAGGGTTGACTCAGAGGACCCATAAAGGCCCGGTGATGATCGAAAAGACATAACACATGGTCTGGGATAGCCGTGACTGTACGGATCGGAAAGCCATGATAAAAGCTGATGTAGATGCACAACGTTCGACAAGACTTGTTGAAAACCCAGAAGTTGCAAAAATCACGTGGGACTTTTGATACCTTCAATTGGGGATCAATAAGGGTTGGTTATTAAGTAGGCTTTGCGTTTTCACAATTAACGCACGACTCTCGCTTGAAGGTTACGACATTGCTTTAGAAGTTTTCAGGCCATTCTCAACTCACGCACCTCTCCATTGACATCCTCGACTCATCTCCATGAGGTGATTTTTATTAGATAACAGTCAAATAAAGAGTTTTGCTAATGGAATAAGACTTTGGAGCCTTGAATCAATCTAATTTGGCGTGTCTATAGCTTGCCTCGCCTACCAATTCCTCGCTCCAACTTGCCACTTCCATCTCATTCTAATTATCCTGCAACTCACGTGCCAACACTAGTGGCTCAGGAACCCAACCTCACTCAAGCCTTTATTGATAAGCTCAATTGAATGGATGAGCATTTTGAAAAACTAAAGCACCGATTAGACTCCAAGATTGCTCCTGAAATTTCAATCTCATCCTTCCTGGTTCTTCACCTTCCCCCTTCAGAAATCTCAGTCTTTCAATGCTACAATGGAATGGGCAATCCTTTTACCCATTTGAAGGATTTCTTATATGACTCCACCATTTGGAAAAATGATTGCAAAGTCCTTACTTTCTATTCTGTCAGTCATTGGAAGAATCTGCCATAGAATGGTTCTATTCGCTTGACTCTTTTGAGGCAGCAGACTTCGACATAGTGAAGGCAAAGTTTTTGGAAAGGTAGAGGGACCGGGTGGGGCCAGCCTACTCGATCATGGATTTAATTGTTGAGAAGACGAAGCTAGATGAAGTCTTCACCAATGTTGACTGGTGGAGAGGGATAGCGGCAAAATTGGTTGATACCATTTCAGAGGAGGAACAAGTGATGATGCTCATCGGGAATATCACACCAGCCCTTCACAACCTCTTAGTCATGCACTGCTCAATTACAATGAGTGAGCTCTATGATAGTGCCCGATATCTTTAAGCCCAATTTAGGGATGCCTCTAGGATCAATCATTTTGATTCTAAACCTTGCAACACTAGAAAACCCACACCTGTAGAGCCAAATATGTACATATCCCTTTAGAAAAAATTTCTGTAATGATGGGAAATTAGAGAGAAAAAGGTTGGCGCTGCTAAACCTAGCCGAACCCTAATTCGTCAGAGAAATATCAAATTCTCTTTCTCCACTGCCATTAAAAACTGGATAGTATGAGGAAAGGTGAGGTAATCGTATTACCCATATCCTAAAACATTTTACAAGCCTTAATGTCATCTATCTTCACAAAATCCCTAAATCCAGGTGAAGGTTCGGGCATGACAAAAATGCCAAATTTTGGGGTTTCTCCTGAACACTATAGAGATCCAAACTTTAAAAGGCTTGTGGCATTGGAAAGTCCTATATCACAAGATTCCATTGTAAGCAACCGAAACGGGACATCCGCGAATCTCCCACTTCCGGCCCCTTTGCTTGCTTTGGGGACTTGGTGGATGGGATGTTAGTGGTTGTGGTCGCCATGAGCCAAAGGCTCCAAAATATAGTAGAATGAAAAGAAATGAAATGGTGAAATGACCGTCGTACCTTTGGAAGCGGGGAGATTGTTGGGTTCCGGCTTCTCCTCTCTCGGCCGGCCGAAAGAAGTGAGCTTAGTGAGTCCTTCATCTTTGATCCGGTTGAAGCTCCGCCTCGGCCGGATTTACCTAAAAATTTCTATAAGAAAACATAGAAACAAGTGAAAAGATCATTAGTTCTAGTGACAGTGTAGAATCATGCTCAAATTCAAGTGTAAACATGAAAGAGGGAAGGAACTGACCGGATTGGGACTAAATCCCAACCCCTATTTAGAAGGTTTAAATATGCATGAAAAATGCAAATGAGTGGCTCAATATATGCTAAACGACATGTTAATGAGGGTTAAAATGAAAGAGGGGAGTAAAAGATCGACCGGAAAGGTAAATAAACTCAAAAAAATGCAAAACGGGGTCTGCCCCTGCTAGTGCCCCATATATGGGGTGTCTGCTGCAGGTGTCCCCTTGATGGGGCGCGTTGACCAAAGTCAAAGCGCCCTATATACGGGGCACCAGGGACTGGCTTCAGCAGATTTTCTTCCCTTCTTCGCGGCGTCGCCCCGGAGTGTAGGAAGACCTCCAAGACAAAAAAAGACTTCTTAAAGCATCCAATACTCAAGTGAAGCTAATGGAAGAGTGTTTTGGCACTAGATGTAAGAGAAATAGAGTGTAGAGGCCCTCAAAGTTGGAGAAAAATCATATTTCTGAAAAAGGAAACTGCAGGTTTTTGGGTTTTTGGGGAAGGATTTTGGGATAATCTAAGGGCTTGAGAGGGTGATATGAAGGCTTATATTCGTAGTGGTGGATGATATGAGGTTGGAGACGGACTTGGGGTGTCCAAAAACCTCTATATGAGGGTCTTTCTACAGCACAAAAGAGGGTAACTTCATTCTGCTGGAATATCCCTTCAAGAAGCAACTATGATTTTTTGGCGTTTTGGGAGATGGTTTTGGGACTGTTTGAGAGCTTGGAGGGGGGTTGCAAGGCTTAGGATGTGTAGTGGTGGATGAGAGGAGGTGAGGGACGCCCTTGGTCTCTCCTAAACCTTCCAAATGGGGGTCCTTTTATAGGCAAGAAGAGGGCAACTTTATCTCAGAATCGTCCCATCAACTTTGTCCGGTCGGTCGGACCGGATGCAGGTGCCCCATCAGTAGGGCGCCTGGCGCCCTGTTTATAGGGCGCCTGGCGCCCTGTTTATAGGGCGCCAGGTGCCCTATAAGCAGGGCGCGTCGACCTGTTCAACGCCCCATCATTCTACTTTGAAATGTGCCGAAAAACTTGATTTTTCCGGAAAACTTGGTTCTCTCGAAAGGATACTCAAATATACTTCACGAAAATAAGAATTTACGCTCTCCAACTAGGCCAAAATTGCGTGTCTACAGCTTGCCTCGCCTTGGCGTTGACTTTGTAGGGGAGTGACATGAATGAAACGTAGGCGAATGTAGCGAAGCGTAATGAGGCGTAGCGGAATGAAGTGGTAATGGACTGAAAAGGTGATGCCAAGGTGTAGATTTAGACACGCCCTCATTGGCCTAGTTGAGTGGAATAAAACTTTACCGGACTCCGAGATTACCCTTTGTCTTATCGAAACCTTCCCTTCCGGTTGATTGGTTAAAGAGAAGAACAGTACTGAAAGTAAATAACTAAAATCCCACGTGGGGGAGAATTGTTACCGGCCAGGACCCGAACTGCATGGTGTGCTGGACTCGGTAGAAATGCATTGAAAAGTAAATTGCGAAAAGTAAAGAGGAGACAGCCAATCAACAAAGGTTGGGTTCTTCAAATTCATGAGGTTTACTCAGAAATACCGGTTCAGTTTGACATGAAAAAACTTCTTGTTTCGATGAAATCATTGTCAAAACCCGTTGGAAACCAATTCTTTGAAAAATCAAGACCTTCTCTAGGGGCTATAAAAGACCATCTTTAAAAGGGTGCACGATGCGACTGGAAGGAGGTTATAGCATTATTAGGAAGCGGGGAATGGTTATGGTGGGATAACGCATGTGATGATGCATGATGCATGCTGGGTTTAAAGAAATAAAAATAAGTATAAGAAAATAGATGAAGATATAGGTTGAACATAACGGGCTCAGGACATCCATGAAGAAACCGTCGTCCCCGCATATTCAACTTTGGCCTATCCGCAAGCCTAGGGAATGACTGAGCCCTCACTGATTTTGTTGAAGGGGTTCTCAGGCTCAGCCCCCCTCTAGACTTGAGGTCTTCAACATCTCAAATATTACTTATTTTGATAGATGCAATACTAAATGCATGTCCTAATAGGGGTCGGGGTAGTCCATTTTTGTTTTTCAATTTTTGATTTTTTTGTTGTTTTTTTGCCTCCTCGAAGTGTCTGGGGATATGAAGTTGGTATGCCTTCTCCTATTCCTGCATCCACTTGATAGAAGATATTAGAACTTTATTTTGGCTTAGTCCCTTGCAAGGAGAGGGCAAAGTTGCCTTGATCTTTTGTCAAGGGACATAGGCCTTATCAAGGTAAAGATAACAGAAAAAACAAAAGTATGCATAAAAGAAAATACACAAGACTGAAATTAAACATGAATGCAAAGACAACTGATCAGTCTAGAAAGCAAACTTTTAGGTGGTTTGAAATTTTTGATTTGTTTGGGTTTTGATGGTTTTATAATGTTTTTGGTATTTTGGTATTTTTATGAATTTTTTGGTGTTATGAATATTTAATTTTTAAGAGTTTTGACTTTATAGATTTTTTTTATGTTTTTGAAGTTTTTAATTTTTAGTTTGGTGTGAAAGAAACGACCATCTCATCCTTTGCCTTTCTTGCCATAGGTGCCTCTCATTGTTACCTAAGGGTTAAGAGTAGGCATCACGTGTAAGAAAGTGCCTAGTCCGAGATCTTCTGACCTTCTGCCTTCGATAGGCTATGGCTCTTCTTGTACCTAGTCGGTCAACCTAATCCATTGAGGTTAAAGAAGGAAGATGATTGGTGGTAAGTCCTTAGTAGAATTCAGGGATGTCGAACTTGTTTTTCTACTAATACCCACATTGCCCATTCGGGTTTTGACCTCTTCGGGTCCTTCCTTCTAGCCCATTTTCTTTGATGGCCCACATTCAGACAGGTCTTTCTTCTTTTTTGCTTGATTTTGACCTGAGGGGTCATTGCCCATCTTTTGGAGCCTTTTTCTTTTGGACTTTTGTTGGTACACATTCAGACAGGTCTATTCTTTTGCTGACCTGAGGGGTCATTGCCCATCTTTTGGCACCTTTTTCTTCTTTTTAAGAAGTCTGACCTTCAGAGGCATTTTCCAACTAAGGCAATGGGCATTTTCGATACTCCTTATTCTATCCCCTTTCATCTACTCTGGACCGAAACAAGAAGAGAATGGGATTAGGTTGGCCTTCCTTTGCCAAGCGTTGCCTAGCTTGCTCTCTGACTTCCGATCATCATATCTCAAAGTTAGGCGTGTAGTGTGTGTAGTATGATGCCTATCCTTATTTCCCTAAGTGACAAGTTGGTGCACCGAGCAAGAAAGTGTCAGATGTTATCATTATTCTTTACACCTTTGAATTTTATAGATTTTTGTGATTTTTATTTTAAGGGAAATATTTTTTGAGATATACACCATTCCAGGGATGAGCTAGTTCTTCTCCTTCTGCATTAGTCAGCTTATATGAATTACCATGATAAACAGCCGAAATAACATACGGACCCTCCCAATTAGGTTGAAGTTTGGAGCGGGGACCGCCTGGCTTAACAAATATTCTTTTAAGCACAACCTCACCGACTTCAAATTTTCTCTCCACCACCCTCTTCTGATAAAATCTTTTAAGCCTATTTTGGTAAGATCTAGCATGTTCG
Source organism: Cryptocoryne crispatula var. balansae (assembly GCA_036172225.1). NCBI lineage: Eukaryota > Viridiplantae > Streptophyta > Magnoliopsida > Alismatales > Araceae > Cryptocoryne > Cryptocoryne crispatula. The sequence goes on along the minus strand of CM069933.1, from coordinate 14,654,306 downwards.
GTAGCGGCCAGCCTCCTTTCATCCAAGAGTTCGAGTTGCGCGAGAAGAGAATCTCGACGTTCATCCATTGGGATATCTCGATCGATCTGGACTCGGAGGGAAGGGATGATTACTTCGTATGGAACTACCGCCTCCATCCCAAATGCCAAGGCATAGGGGGTCTGGCCTGTTGGGGTTCGAATAGAAGTGCGGTAGGCCCATAGAGCATCAACTAACTTATCTGGGCAGTCTGCGAACTTGCTAGACTTACAAGTCTTCTTAATGATTTTTATCAGGGTTTTATTGGTGGCTTCTGCCTGACCGTTGCCTTGAGGATAATATGGAGATGAATGATGCAATCTGATGCAATACCTGTTGCAAAGGTTACGTAGCTCCTGAGAGATGAATTGCGGTCCATTGTCGGTGATGATGTCGCCTGGGATCCTGAACTCCGGCAATGATGTTGCGCTTGATGAAGGTGCGGATCGTTGATGCCTTGATCTCCACATATGCTTCCGCTTCCGCCCACTTGGTGAAGTACTCTGTTGCAGATAGAATGAAGGATTTGATTTTGTTTGTGGAGCTTGGGTCACCGAGGGGTCCGATAACATCAAAAGCCCACATAGCGAAGGGCCATGGTGCGTGAATCGGGTGAAGGGAAGATGCGGGAGGATGAATCTTGTCGGCGTGAAGTTGACATTGGTGGCAGTGCCGGACAAAGATTGAGCAATCTTCTTCCAGAGTAGGCCAATAGTACCCTTGTCTGATGATCTTTTTGGCGAGGGCTTGGGCATTTACATGGCCTCCACATACTCCGGAGTGTGCTTCTTCAAGCACCAATTCAGCCTCCTCTTCATCTACGCATCTTAACAGAACACCGGCCAAGCTCTTTTGTAAAGTACTCCACCTAAGATGGTGTATCTCTGGAAGACCCTTCTTATGGCTTTCTTCTCTTCAGCAGTTGATCCTGGTGGATATGTCTGATCCTGATAGTAATTCGCAATGTTATGATACCATGGTTTCTCACCCTCTTCTAGTTCCTCCAACTCGACCAAAGATACTTCCTCCTTTTGCTCAATGTACTCTTTCCTTTCAAATTCTGCTTTAACTTTCAAGAATTGTGCATCTTCTACTCCTGGAATGGTACGTCGATGGACATAGATCGTCCTAACCTGTCTGCCTAGCGGGACAGATAGTGAAGATGCCAGGGAAGCGAGAGCATCGGCAAGAATATTTTGAGCACGATGAACGTGAATGAATTCGAGTTTGGAGAATTGCTTGATGTAACAAGTGGTGAGTTCTTGGTATGGTCTGAGCCCGGAATGAGATGTGCGGTATTTGGCTAGTACTTGGCGGAGTATTAACTGACTATCACCAATTACCCTTAGTTTAGTGACACCATAGACGTGAGCGGCCTCCGGTCCGGCCAACAAGGCTTCATACTCAGCTATGTTGTTTGTTGCTGGAAAATGGAGCTGAAAAGCCTGTGGAATGGTGACACCTTCGAGTGACAGAAGAACAATCCCTATCCCTCTACCCTGTGAGTTTAATGCCCCCGTCAAAATATAAAGTCCATAGATTGGAAGATCGAATGGACATCAATTCTTTATCGGGAAAGTTTGACTGGATAGGGTCAAAGATTGGGATAGGATGATGGACAAGGTGTTCAGCGATTGCCTAGCCCTTGATTGCCTTCTGTTGGATGTAGGTGATGTTGAACTGAGAGAGGAAGAAACCCCAAAGTTTGATCAATGTTATCCTTCTCCTCATATCAGATTTCATCCAGCGGAATCGCATTTTCTAGATACTCCGGTAGCTTGGCACATTCTAAGCTCTTCGGGCTAACTGATGCAAGTATCTTCCTGGAACTCTTCTACCTCTGATTTTTGTTCTATTTTTATTGGAAACTAAACCTAAGGAAGAATAAGAGGAAGAATAGGAGATGGATGGAGAAGAATTTATTGGAGAGGATGGAGGGCAAAGGAGGTCAATCAAGGATCTGGTGGCTCCTTGGGTCGAATGCCCTTCCGAGGCAAGTTGAGATGTTTCCTCGATCGAAATTTCAGTTTCGAGGAGGGCATTGTTTTTTGGGGAGTGCTAAACATAAAGACAGAATGGGCTTCAGGTGCCCGATTTGGGTTGAGATCAACTACGGGGGTCAGAGTAGGCGAAGATATTGATAAAGAGGGGAAGACTTCGAGTAATGTTTGATAGAGGGGGCTTTCGGGCCCAATGTTGATAGAAAGAGATGACGGGCCAGTAGGCCGGATGATCATGGAAGAAGGTGGGTTCATGGACCCAATAAGAGGAGGATGTGGGCTCGAGGGCCTGGGTTTAGGAGATAGGCTTGAGAACCCAAGAGTTGGAGAAAATGGGCACAAAGACCCGGATTCAATAGAGGGGCTCGATGGCCCAAGAGTTGGAAGAAATGGGCACAAAGGCCCAGATTTAGTAGAGGGGCTCGGTGGCCCAAAAGCAACAAGTGGGTTCGTGGACCCATAAGTTGGGCCTGAGGGCCTAAAAATAGGGATCGGGCCAAGAAGCCCGGGGAGAGCATCACGGTGAATTGGGGCATCGACCCCAAAAGATGACATAATGAGGGAAGGCCCTCGTGGAGTTGGTTGGACTTTTTCTCGAGTCGGTTTGGCAATATGACCCTCGTGTGGGTCAACGGTGGTTCAACCCGGGAGTGGTTCATTGCTTGACCCTTCTTCATCAGTGGAAAACAAAAGAGATATTTCAGGATACAAGTTATCTTCAGGGTTGTCAATTCTTCTTCTCTTGTCTTGCTCAATCTCTTGTTCTTCCTTGTTCTCAGCCAGTTGAATGGTTTCTTCCTTGATGAAAAACCTTTGTAAGCATCCTGAAAAGTATTTGCTTTTGAGATTTTGACCATTGGCTGTCGTTCCATCATATCCAACTCCGCTCTTTAGTTGTAACCTCACTGGATTGATTGGCTCAGCTATGCCTTGCAGTTCTTTGCCTAGTCCTCGGCCCTCCTGGTATCCCAAAATCTTCATTATATGCCACCCAATGGTTTCATTTTCCTCTCTTTTCCCTCTCCACACTTGCCTGGGCTGCTTACTTATTTCTGGAAGATCCAAGATTGTCAAAATTGGCTCGTTTTGCAACCCAAGGGGTGGTGGTGGAGAAGATGGATGATCTAGGGGCATGCTAGTCACCTTAATCACCTGTCCCTTGTAAGGGAATTTAAGACACTGGTGATTGGTGGAGGCGACTGCCTCTAGTGCTTCCAAATAGGGCCGTCCCAGAATAGCTTTGTAGGTTGGATCCATCTCAAATATGTGGAAGTCAACAGTGACTGTCTGAGGTCCGAGTTTGACACCCAATGTAATCATGCCGTCAGCGGGCTTCTTTGAATTATCATATGCGGTCACTGTTATTTGAGATGGCCGGATGTCATCCTCGGAGATTCCACAAAGATGTAATGTTTCTGGTGGCAGAACATTAATGGATGCTCCGGTATCGACCAAACATGACTTAATGCCTACACCATTGATGTGGACTGTGATGCACAAGGCACATTTCCTTATTTTCGGGTCGGCCAACTCTTCCTTTGTTAATATAAGGGCCGGATACTCACTTCTCAGGACCAGAACTGATGAGATTTTTTCTGGGGGGAGGCTCTCACTCACCATCACCCGCTGTAAGTATTGTTGGAGAACCTCTTGATGGACTTTGGATCTTTTGATCAACTCTAAGATAGAGATTCGTGCCGGGGTTTTATCAAGATGCTTCAATAAGTCATAGGATGTCCCAGGCAACGGCTCTTCAATGTGTTCTTCTTCTACTTCTGGTGCCAACCCTGATTGGCCGGCCTGGGGAAAGACCCTTTGGAACATGCGCCCACTCCTAAGTACTGTGGCAAGTTGAGGAGCTATAGCTGGGGTGGTAGTGGTGGGTGGTGGGTAAGGTCGAATGATGGGAGCTCTTGTGATGGGTGTAATGATGGTGGTTTGAGGCATAGTAGGGTAGGTAGGTTGTGAAGGTACAGTTGCTCGGGGCGGGATGATGATGGGTCCTAGTGGTGATGATGTTTGTAGTGGATTAATCGGGCGGATTAGGGTCTGTCCCGATTGGAGTTGTGTGTTTGGTGGTGTTATGATGGGTCGTGATGGTGCTCGGATGATGGGTGGCCGGTTGGGAGTAATGGGGTTGGCTGATGTAGCTTGGGGTATAGAATGGACGGTTCGGTTGACATGCATGGCGGAGGTGGCTCCCTCGACTTGCCAATTCTGCCCCGATCATGATACTCCTCGGAAGAGACCAAGATGGGATTAACATGTTGATTCCCAGGTGCGGGTGCATGTGGAGGTAAAGGGTTTCGGATAATCCCCTGGCCGGGGTTCTATTGTTGTTGCTGCTGAGCTGGTACGTGGTGCCGTTGAGGTTGATTTTTCACTGTTCTGATGTATTCCCCCATCTGGTCCCAATCAATACTGCCTTGCTCATTAAGATTGTGGATATAGTCTTTGAACTGAAAACAATTTTCCACGGTGTGCCCAGGATATCTATGGAACAAGCAAGATCGCTTCCGTGTTGGCATTCGAGGCCATTCCAATTTCTCCCTTGGCAATGCAATTTGCTCTGCCGCCATGAGTGCATTAAAGATGTCCACGAGAGAGTACGGCAAAGGCGGGTAATGGTTCCTCTTGGGTCCAACCTTTCGGGGTTCATAGGCCATGGGAGGGGGTGCTTGGTTGTAGTTGGCCAGTTGTTGTCGCGCTGGTTGGGCAACTGGGGCTTGCGGTCGCTGAGGGATCGGGGCTTGTTGCTGACGGGGCTGGAATTGAGGTTGAGGTTGAGGTTGACGAGGGTTTCTAAATGGTTGATTTTGTTGAGGGTTCCTGAACTGGTGTTGATAATTTATAGGTGGGTTCCCTACAACGTTAAGGTTTTCGTTTGTCACTACGCTCTCAGTCACTGGGCCGGTTGTGGTAAAGACTTGTTGCATTCATAACATGGATACTAAGCTTGTTGTGTAGTCTTAAATTTGAATAAATGGTTGTTAGGACTAATGTGACCCAATGGTGCATCAAATTACTAATGAAACCTTGATGGGCATCACATTAATAGGAGATGAATTTCTTCTCTTATCTTTTACTTGTGCTCTTGTTTCTTCTCTTTCTTTCTCCCTCTCATGCTCATGGAAATAGTCACTTCACCCCTAGGCACAACCATGGAAGGAGAGAAGGTGCGGGAACCTCCCCCTCTAGAGGTGGATAGAAGAGAAGGCGTCTCCCCTAGCCATCATGGAAGCAATACTCTAGTAGGTATGTCCCTCTTTTATTCTTTTGTTTTAAATAATCTTGGAAGTTGATGTGATGCAACAGGTTATAGGGTCACATTATGCTAAAGCAAAGAGTTGAAGAAGTGTTATTAACAAGGCCCCTAGCCTCATTGCATTAAGAATGCACCAGGTTAATCCAACCATGGAATTCCAGGTTGCAACCTGGACCAGACCGGGTTGCAACCAGGCACGATTGGCCCAGTTACGACCTAGTAGGGGTGACCCAGAGCACCAGGTTGCGTGGGGTCGCCGGGTCATATGACCGTTGTCAGCACCAAGGGGAACTTTTAGCCCCCCCCCCCCCACACACACACACCATTGGGGGCCAATTTACCTATTTAAGGCTCCCAGGGTCTATCTATGGCCAAGAATAGTATGAAATGAATTATGTGGATTCATCCAACACATCGATCCAATCGACCTATGGCTATGATAGCTATGGTGATTCTTTGGGATCTAGTCTTCGGGTGATTGCCCAAGGGAGTGACGAGTATAATTGTCATGATACTATGTGTTCAACTCAAATGACATGGGAAGAGTACATTTCCTTTATAAAAAATATAAATTATGTCACATTGGAATAAAGTTGATGAATTATTTGTTGAAGTAATGTTACTTATTTTTTCAAATTTTTTAAATATTTTTTGGCATTTTTTAATTTTTTCAATTTTTTTTAAAAATTTATTAAAATAATAGGTCCTACCCGACTCACAACCCTTAGACTAGGTCGGTCTGGGGTCCAACCGACCCTATCGCATCCCCGGATCTGGCGGTCCTTGATTCCAACACATTCTTAACTTAAGCACCAATGGTGGCACATTAAGCACTTAATGCCTAGATTGTTTCATTTAAATGTCAATAGAGTTTGTTCTTTAAACATCAAGGTATTAGGAGATGGTGAGTATCATTAACACATGAATAAACCAACCACTAGGCTTTCCTCTAGTTTCAACATGCTAGACTTGGAGTGATGGGATTTTATGAATTTCTTGTTCAAGAGTTTATATCAGTAGACTCCCTCTCATTTGTGCTCTTCAAACCTATTGAGATTTAAAAATTACTTATTTTCTACTTTCATAGGGTCACATAATCTTTATTAGAGGATGTAGTCTTTATCATCAGGCTTATGGCTTATGGTCATGATGTTGGTTTGACTAAGTTACGAAATGTGTATGCATAAATAATTATCATGGATATAAAGCAATTACATGCACTAGAAATGAGCCAAAATATCAATCATAGAATCAATTGTGCACACCTTAAAACTCACTAATAAATAAATAAATCACTCAAATAACCATTTAGTGCATGGCTATGTTTCCTCTGTTAGATCTAGGAATCATCCATGGCTATGTCAATGTGAATGGTGCTACATAGGGAGTAGATTTGATTTTGACCAAAATTAATTTTGACCATGTTCTATACATGGCACCTATATGCATGATCTGAAGGGGGTAAGGAAGGAGGCAATATTTACCTGGCAAGAAAGGTCATACAAGGGTTAACACACTTGAGACTTGCAACCTTGGTAATGAGCAATTTGCTGATAGAAGCAAACGAGAAGCAATAGATTGCCATCATGCCAAAAAAACCTCGAGCAAAGGGAGTTGAACTCTAACATTACTACCAATTGAGAATGGTAGATCTGTGCACCAAGGAAGAAGCAGAGATAGTGCAAAAGTTGATAGGCAAATACCCATGCCTTGCTGCAATCGCCCGACACCACTATTTATAACAATCTTATTCATGTGAAATTATAGGGCAGACAATGCGCCGTGCAAAATAATAGAAAAAAATGGTTACAAAAGGCTGATAAATTACAGAGAATATGCTCTACGGTCGCAGTGGAGTGCAGAGGCAATCGGTTGGTGCTTCTAAAAGACATCCACAATTAGAAGCTTCTGGAATGGTGTCCGTCTGTAATTGAGATTAGTCATAGTTGATCTTGTATCATTCATAACACTCCCCCTCAAATTAGAGGAGGATAATATGGTACCAACTTGCTGGCATGTGTATGAAATTGATAATTTGGAAGTGTCTTTGTAAATATGTTAGCAATTTGATCTGCTGACCTTGTATGTATGGTTTTATGAGTCCATTCTTGATTTTTTTCTTTAACAAACTGACAATCAATATTTATATGTTTTGTTCTATTGTGGAATATTGAATTTTCAGTGATATATATCATTACTTTGCTGTCACAATACAATTTCATAGGTTCAATTTTAATTTTGTAATTAGAAAAGAGAAATACTAACCATTGGATCTTAGCAACACCAACGACTATGGCTCGTATTTTGATTCAGCTAAAGATCTTGAGATTATATGTTGTTTTTTTGTTTTCCATGAAATGGGATGGCTACCAATGTAAACAATGTAACCAGTTGTGAATCTTCTAGTGATCAGGCATGATGCCCAATTTGCATCTGGGTATATCCGAACATGAAGTGAGGAGTTTGAGTTGTAAAAAATCCCTTTGCATGAGGTGCCCTTTATATATCTTACCACCTATAATGCAATGTCCATATGTTCTCTTGTGGTACATGACATGAATTGGGTGAGAAGATTCACAACATAGAGGATATCTGGCCGGGTCATGGCCAGATACATTGATTTTTTCACTAACCTTCTGAATACTCCAGGATCTTGCAGCCGTGATTGTTCCTCCGAACATTGCTCAATTAGAATGTTGGCAACTTTTCCATTTGTCATGCCTACATTAGTAACAATGTCCAAGGCATATTTTATTTGTGTTAAGAATATACCTTCTTGTGATCTAGTAAGTTTAATACCCAAGAAATACTTTGGTTTCCCTGCATCCTTCATGTGAAAATTTTTAAATACTTTAGATTTCAGGAATTCAATAGAGATAGGATAGTTTCCAACAATTAAAAGGTCATCTACATATATGAGCACAAGGGTAATTAGAGATTGAATAGTCCGCCTTCAACTACTCATATTCAATATCATTGAAAAATGAAGTCAATTATTGGAACTAGTTTTTGGAGGCTACTTCAATCTGTATAAAGACATGAGTAATTTACAAACTCGCTTTTCCCTCTATCTCTCATAATTGGGTGTCAGATCCATGTATACTTCTTCATCCAACTCTACACAGAGTAAAGCATTGCTAACATCCAACTAAAGAAGCTTACACTCTCTAATGGCTATAATGGATAAAAGACACCTGACGGAGGTGAGTTTACCTATTGGAGAGAATGTATCATTGTAGTCGACACCTTTCTATTGTGTATACCCTTTGGCAACAAGTCTAGCTTTGTGTATTGCCACTGTGCCATCTGCATTGTATTTGGTTTTAAAAATTCATTTGCATCCGACTATTCTCTTATTTCTAGGCAATTTTGTCATCACCCAGGTTTGGTTTTCTTCTAGAGCTTTTATCTCATTTTCTATAGCATCTCTCCAACACCTTATACTATGAGCTTCATCAAAAGTAGTGGGTTCTTATTTTTTATCAAGAGCCATAAGAAATTCTTGTTGTTCTTAGGGATACTTTTGGTAAGAAGTGTAGTTGGATAAGTGATATGGTGAGTAGGAAATGCAATTTGACTACAAAATTCTTTAAGTACGCGGGTCTACACTTGATCCTCTGAGGTTTGTCAACATATGGTTGGCGGGTTGTTCTTCTACCATGGGTGATTCACTCCTTTTATAAGGATATGTGAAATCTTGAATGGGAACATTGTTCTGTTTATAAATTTACACCACAAGGCTTGGAATGAATGTCTCATTTTCATTGGTATTAGAGTGTTTTCTTTGGTATTTGTAAAAGAAAATTTGTTCAAGAAAAAACAGATCCTGACTGGTGAATATCTTTTCAGACTACTGTTTATACCTTTTGGTAAAAAGGATATCCAAGAAATATGCAAGGTTGTCCTCTGGCCTGTCAACTCCAACAATGGGTTTGTCATTGTCCAGATTGCCACCTCAAGAGAGGATGAGAAAGAAGGAAAGGAAACCACGAGAAAAACTCTCACCTCGGTCTCACACTCACATTGATCCCTGAACTTCATCTCTCAACATTGCTCAATCACCGGAGAGGTGGTTCGGGTTGTGTGTGAGGAGAGTGAGGACGGAAATAAAAGATGACCGTGTGTACCATAGTGCGAGAAAAGAGTGTTCAGGTTCAACCTTCTCCTTCTTCAGCCGACCAATGAAAAAGAGTCCCCAACAACTGCTAGCTTGATAAACCTATGCAAAAAAGAACCAAGTGAAGAAAATTTATTAGAACTAGGTGAAGTGTAAAAACTGTAAGAAGAAAGATAAGAAAAAGAGCAATCGGATTTGAACTCATCAGATTGGGGCAAGCCCTAACCCGTTTTCTTGTATTTTTAGATGATAAAAATAATGCAAAACTAAATTAAAATAATCTAAAAATGCTCTAAATGAAATAAGAAAGACTTAAAAGAGTTGGATGACTCAGATCGGAGCCGAAATGAGCAAAAGAAGCCGGTTCAAATGGCCTACTCACAGGTGAGTGCAGTATCTTGCCAGCATGACTTCGGTGCAGAAGCTGCCACGGTCGACCCCAATATCAGAATTGAGTGCCATTTGTTTCTAAGATAGAGAACTTAGAGAGAAACAAATCAATGTTAATGACTTCTTCAGAATATGCTTGTACAAACCTGTAGAATTTATGGAATTGAATGGATGTGAAAACAAAACCTGGTTGCGTACCCTCAATGTAGAAATCACCACAAACAAAAGACATATTGGAATCATGTTCCATTGGTTGCAAATGAAAGAGGACATAAAGATGAAACTTTCTTCTATTTACCACTTTTGTAGTATGCGTCCTGAGTATTTTGTAGAGGTCAATGAGGAATGTTGATGTCGAGAGCACGAATCGGGCCTCCTTTCTCACGTCGGGATCGATTTCTCACCAATGAGTCAGAGTAGAATGTGAAAGAGAGCTTGAGGAAGAGTTTGGATGACCTCTAGATGTACTAGAGTGTGTATGGTAACCATGGATTGTTGAGAATGACCCTAAATTTATAAGAGAAGCAAACTCAGTGCAAAGTATAAAAAGAAACCAACCGCACCCCTTGGTTGGGGGCGCGGTGGCCATGCCCTTTGGTTGAGGGCACGGTAAGTGCGCTCTCACCTCGAGGGCACGCTCAGCGTGTTATTTTTAAGAAAATTTGTGATATTTTAGAAAATTGGAAAAAAAGAGTTGACAAAACGAACACGCCCTCGACATGAGGGTGCGGTCAAAATAAATGTTTTTAAGTGGAGGAAACTTCCTAAAAGTCTATTTAAAAAGCCCAAATCAAGCGAAGTTTCCAGTTTCCAGAACCAACTGTGCCCTTAGACCGAGGGTGCGCTGATCACGCCCTCGTTCGGGGGTGTGTTCAGTTCTCTCTCTTGCGCACCCTACGCCCGCAAGCCATAATTTTCAAACGGGATGTCCTTTTGACTCCTATTTGTTGTGTATGAAAGAGGACTTGAAAATGTAGTTCCCCAAATTGGTAAACCAGATGGCACACATCCCGAAACATCCATATGGAATTTTTAAGCTCCGATTTATGATTCTTAGGATGTGAAAAGCTGGAGTGGTGATCCGAAAAGACACGATTTCAATCAAGGAGCAGAGGGTCAGCTTGGGATGACTTAAAACAATGACCTAACAAGTTCAGTATAATTGAAAAACTCAGAATCATCAGAAAAGATGAGAATAACTTGGTAAACATGAAATGAACCTCGAAAAAGTTGAGAATAACCGAGGAACCCTAAAATTAATCGAAAGGATTGCACGGCACTGGTTGGTGACATTACACAACTAGGGTTGACTCAGAGGTCCCATAAAGGCCCGGTGATGATCGAAAAGACATAACACATGGTCTGGGATAGCCGTGACTGTACGGATCGGAAAGCCATGATAAAAGCTGATGTAGATGCACAACGTTCGACAAGACTTGTTGAAAACCCAGATGTTGCAAAAATCACGTGGGACTTTTGATACCTTCAATTGGGGATCAATAAGGGTTGGCTATTAAGTAGGCTTTGCGTTTTCACAATTAACGCACGACTCTCGCTTGAAGGTTACGACATTGCTTTAGAAGTTTTCAGGCCATTCTCAACTCACGCACCTCTCCATTGACATCCTCTACTCATCTCCATGAGGTAATTTTTATTAGATAACAGTCAAATAAAGAGTTTTGCTAATGGAATAAGACTTTGGAGCCTTGAATCAATCTAATTTGGCGTGTCTATAGCTTGCCTCGCCTACCAATTCCTCGCTCCAACTTGCCACTTCCATCTCATTCTAATTATCCTGCAACTCACGTGCCAACACTAGTGGCTCAGGAACCCAACCTCACTCAAGCCTTTATTGATAAGCTCAATTGAATGGATGAGCATTTTGAAAAACTAAAGCACCGATTAGACTCCAAGATTGCTCCTAAAATTTCAATCTCATCCTTCCTGGTTCTTCACCTTCCCCCTTCAGAAATCTCAGTCTTTCAATGCTACAATGGAATGGGCAATCCTTTCACCCATTTGAAGGATTTCTTATATGACTCCACCATTTGGAAAAATGATTGCAAAGTCCTTACTTTCTATTCTGTCAGTCATTGGAAGAATCTGCCATAGAATGGTTCTATTCGCTTGACTCTTTTGAGGCAGCAGACTTCGACATAGTGAAGGCAAAGTTTTTGGAAAGGTAGAGGGACCGGGTGGGGCCAGCCTACTCGATCATGGATTTAATTGTTGAGAAGATGAAGCTAGATGAAGTCTTCACCAATGTTGACTGGTGGAGAGGGATAGCGGCAAAATTGGTTGATACCATTTCAGAGGAGAGGGATAGCGGCAAAATGCCAAATTTTGGGGTTTCTCCTGAACACTATAGAGATCCAAACTTTAAAAGGCTTGTGGCATTGGAAAGTCCTATATCACAAGATCCTATTGTAAGCACCAGAAACGGGACATCCGCGGATCTCCCCCTTCCGGCCCCTACGCTTGCTTTGGGGACTTGGTGGATGGGATGTTAGTGGTTGTGGTCGCGAGGAGCCAAAGGCTCCAAAATATAGTAGAATGAAAAGAAATGAAATGGAGAAAGGACCGTCGCACCTTTAGAAGCGGGGAGATTGTTGGGTTCCGACTTCTCCTCTCTCGACCGGCCGAAAGAAGAGAGGTTAGTGAGTCCTTTGTCTTTGATCCGGTTGAAGCTCCGCCTCGGCCGGATTTACCTAAAAATTTCCATAAGAAAACATAGAAACAAGTGAAAAGATCATTAGTTCTAGTGACAATGTAGAATCATGCTCAAATTCAAGTGTAAACATGAAAGAGGGAAGGAACTGACCGGATTGGGACTAAATCCCAACCCCTATTTAGAAGGTTTAAATATGCATGAAAAATGCAAATGAGTGGCTCAATATATGCTAAACGACATGTTAATGAGGGTTAAAATGAAAGAGGGGAGTAAAAGATCGACCGGAAAGGTAAATAAACTCAAAAAATGCAAAACGGGGTGCACTCGTTAGTGCCCCATATATGGGGTGCTCGCTGCAGGTGTCCCCTTGATGGGGCGCGTTGACCAAAGTCAAAGCGCCCTATATACGGGGCACCAGGGACTGGCTTCAGCAGATTTTCTTCCCTTCTTCGCGGCGTCGCCCCGGAGTGTAGGAAGACCTCCAAGACGGAAAAAAGACTTCTTCAAGCATCAAATACTCAAGTGAAGCTAATGGAAGAGTGTTTTGGCACTATATGTAAGAGAAATAGAGTGTAGAGGCCCTCAAAGTTGGAGAAAAATCATATTTCTGAAGAAGGAAACTGCAGGTTTTTGGGTTTTTGGGGAAGGATTTTGGGATAATCTAAGGGCTTGAGAGGGTGATATGAAGGCTTAGATTCGTAGTGGTGGATGATATGAGGTTGGAGACGGACTTGGGGTGTCCAAAAACCTCCATATGAGGGTCTTTCTACAGCACAAAAGAGGGTAACTTCATTCTGCTGGAATATCCCTTCAAGAACAACTATGATTTTTTGGGGTTTTGGGAGCTAGTTTTGGGACAGTTTGAGAGCTTGGAGGGGGGTTGCAAGGCTTGGGATGTGTAGTGGTGGATGAGAGGAGGTGAGGGACGCCCTTGGTCTCTCCTAAACCTTCCAAATGGGGGTCCTTTTATAGGCAAGAAGAGGGCAACTTTATCTGCAGAACTGTCCCATCAACCTTGTCCGGTCGGTCGGACGGATGCGGGTGCCCCATCGCAGGGCGCCTGGCGCCCTGTTTATAGGGCGCCAGGTGCCCTATAAGCAGGGAGCGTTGACCTGGTCAACGCCCCATCATTCTACTTCGAAATGTGCCGAAAAACTTGATTTTTCCGGAAAACTTGGTTCTCTCGAAAGGATACTCAAATATACTTCACGAAAATAAGAATTTAAGCTCTCCAACTAGGCCAAAATTGCGTGCCTACAGCTTGCCTCGCCTTGGCGTCGGCTTTGTAGGGGAGTGACCTGAATGAAACGTAGGCGAATGTAGCGAAGCGTAATGAGGCGTAGCGGAATGAAGTGGTAATGGACTGAAAAGGTGATGCCAATGTGTAGATTTAGACACGCCCTCACTGGCCTAGTTGAGTGGAATAAAACTTTACCGGACTCCGAGATTACCCTTTGTCTTATCGAAACCTTCCCTCAGGTTGATTGGTTAAAGAGGAGAACAGTACTGAAAGTAAATAACTAAAATCCCACGTGGGGGAGAATTGTTACCGGCCAGGACCCGAACTGCATGGTGTGCTGGACTCGGTAGAAATGCATTGAAAAGTAAATTGCGAAAAGTAAAGAGGAGACAGCCAATCAACAAAGGTTGGGTTCTTCAAATTCATGAGGTTTACTCAGAAATACCGGTTCAGTTTGACGTGGAAAAACTTCTTGTTTCGATGAAATCATTGTCAAAACCCGTTGGAAACCAATTCTTTGAAAAATCAAGACCTTCTCTAGGGGCTATAAATAACCATGTTTAAAAGGGTGCACGATGCGACTGGAAGGAGGTTATAGCATTATTAGGAAGCGGGGAATGGTTATGGTGGGATAACGCATGTGATGATGCATGATGCATGCTGGGTTTAAAGAAATAAAAATAAGTATAAGAAAATAGATGAAGATATAGGTTGAACATAACGGGTCAGGACATCCATGAAGAAACCGTCGTCCCCGCATATTCAACTTTGGCCTATCCGCAAGCCTAGGGAATGATCGGGCCCTCACCGATTTTGTTGAAGGGGTTCTCGTGCTCGGCCCCCTCTAGACTTGAGGTCTTCAACATCTCAAATATTACTTATTTTGATAGATGCAATACTAAATGCATGTCCTAATAGGGGTCGGGGTAGTCCACTTTTGTTTTTCAATTTTTGATTTTTTTGTTGTTTTTTTGCCTCCTCGAAGTGTCTGGGGATATGAAGTTGGTATGCCTTCTCCTATTCCTGCATCCAATTGAGAGAAGATATTAGAACATTATTTTGGCTTAGTCCCTTGCAGGGAGAGGGCAAAGTTGCCTTGATCTTTTGTCAAGGGACATAGGCCTTATCAAGGTAAAGATAACAGAAAAAACAAAAGTATGCATAAAAGAAAATACACAAGTCTGAAATTAAACATGAATGCAAAGACAACTGATCAGTCTAGAAAGCAAACTTTTAGGTGTTTTGAAATTTTTGATTTGTTTGGGTTTTGATGGTTTTATAATGTTTTTGGTATTTTGGTATTTTTATGTTTTTTTTTGGTGTTTTGAATATTTAATTTTTAATAGTTTTGACTTTATAGATTTTTTTTATGTTTTTGAAGTTTTTAATTTTTGGTTTGGTGTGAAAGAAACGACCATCTCATCCTTTGCCTTGCTTGCCATAGGTGCCTCTCATTGTTACCTAAGGGTTAAGAGTAGGCATCACGTGTAAGAAAGTGCCTAGTCCGAGATCTTCTGACCTTCTGCCTTCGATAGGCTATGGCTCTTCTTGTACCTAGTCGGTCAACCTAATCCTTTGAGGTTAAAGAAGGAAGATGATTGGTGGTAAGTCCTTAGTAGAATTCAGGGATGTCGAACTTGTTTTTCTACTAATACCCACATTGCCCATTCGGGTTTTGACCTCTTCGGGTCCTTCCTTCTAGCCCATTTTCTTTGATGGCCCACATTCAGACAGGTCTTTCTTCTTTTTTGCTTGATTTTGACCTGAGGGGTCATTGCCCATCTTTTGGAGCCTTTTTATTTTGGACTTTTGTTGGTACACATTCAGACAGGTCTATTCTTTTGCTGACCTGAGGGGTCATTGCCCATCTTTTGGCACCTTTTTCTTCTTTTTAAGAAGTCAGACCTTCAGAGGCATTTTCCAACTAAGGCAATGGGCATTTTCGATACTCCTTATTCTATCCCCTTTCATCTATTCTGGACCGAAACAAGAAGAGAATGGGATTAGGTTGACCTTTCTTTGCCAAGCGTTGCCTAGCTTTCTCTCTGACTTCCGATCATCAGATCTCAAAGTTAGGCGTGTAGTGTGTGTAGTGTGATGCCTATCCTTATTTCCCTAAGTGACAAGTTGGTGCACCGAGCAAGCAAGCGTCAGATGTTATCATTATTCTTTACACCTTTGGATTTTATAGATTTTTGTGATTTTTGTTTAAAGGGAAATATTTTTTCAGGTATACACCAATCCAGGGATGAGCTAGTTCTTCTCCTTCTGCATTAGTCAGCTTATATGAATTACCGGGATAAACAACCGAAATAACATACGGACCCTCCCAATTAGGTTGAAGTTTGGAGCGGGGACCGCCTGGCTTAACAAATATTCTTTTAAGCACAACCTTACCGACTTCAAATTTTCTCTCCACCACCCTCTTCTGATAAAATCTTTTAAGCCTATTTTGGTAAGATCTAGCATGTTCGGTAGCGGCCAGCCTCCTTTCATCCAAGAGTTCGAGTTGCGCGAGAAGAGAATCTCGACGTTCATCCATTGGGATATCTCGATCGATCTGGACTCGGAGGGAAGGGATGATTACTTCGTATGGAACTACCGCCTCCATCCCAAATGCCAAGGCATAGGGGGTCTGGCCTGTTGGGGTTCGAATAGAAGTGCGGTAGGCCCATAGAGCATCAACTAACTTATCCGGGCGTCTGCGAACTTGCTAGACTTACAAGTCTTCTTAATGATTTTTATCGGGGTTTTATTGGTGGCTTACGCACGACCGTTGCCTTGAGGATAATATGGAGATGAATGATGCAATCTGATGCAATACCTGTTGCAAAGGTTACGTAGCTCCTGAGAGATGAATTGCGGTCCATTGTCGGTGATGATGTCGCCTGGGATCCTGAACCTGGCAATGATGTTGCGCTTGATGAAGGTGCAGACTGTTGATGCCTTGATCTCCACATATGCTTCCGCTTCCGCCCACTTGGTGAAGTACTCTGTTGCAGATAGAATGAAGGATTTGATTTTGTTTGTGGAGCTTGGGTCACCGAGGGGTCCGATAACATCAAAAGCCCACATAGCGAAGGGCCATGGTGCGTGAATCGGGTGAAGGGAAGATGCGGGAGGATGAATCTTGTCGGCGTGAAGTTGACATTGGTGGCAGTGCCGGACAAAGATTGAGCAATCTTCTTCCAGAGTAGGCCAATAGTACCCTTGTCAGATGATCTTTTTGGCGAGGGCTTGGGCATTTACATGGCCTCCACATACTCCGGAGTGTGCTTCTTCAAGCACCAATTCAGCCTCCTCTTCATCTACGCATCTTAACAGAACACCGGCCAAGCTCTTTTGTAAAGTACTCCACCTAAGATGGTGTATCTCTGGGAGACCCTTCTTATGGCTTTCTTCTCTTCAGCAGTTGATCCTGGTGGATATGTCTGATCCTGATAGTAATTCGCAATGTTATGATACCATGGTTTCTCACCCTCTTCTAGTTCCTCCAACTCGACCAAAGATACTTCCTCCTTTTGCTCAATGTACTCTTTCCTTTCAAATTCTGCTTTAACTTTCAAGAATTGTGCATCTTCTACTGCTGGAATGGTACGTCGATGGACATAGATCGTCCTAACCTGTCTGCCTAGCGGGACAGATAGTGAAGATGCCAGGGAAGCGAGAGCATCGGCAAGAATATTTTGAGCACGATGAACGTGAATGAATTCGAGTTTGGAGAATTGCTTGATGTAACAAGTGGTGAGTTCTTGGTATGGTCTGAGCCCGGGATGAGATGTGCGGTATTTGGCTAGTACTTGGCGGAGTATTAACTGACTATCACCAATTACCCTTAGTTTAGTGACACCATAGACGTGAGCGGCCTCCGGTCCGGCCAACAAGGCTTCATACTCAGCTATGTTGTTTGTTCTCGGAAAATGGAGCTGAAAAGCCTGTGGAATGGTGACACCTTCGAGTGACAGAAGAACAATCCCTATCCCTCTACCCTGTGAGTTTAATGCCCCCGTCAAAATATAAAGTCCATAGATTGGAAGATCGAATGGACATCAATTCTTTATCGGGAAAGTTTGACTGGATAGGGTCAAAGATTGGGATAGGATGATGGACTAGGTGTTCAGCGATTGCCTAGCCCTTGATTGCCTTCTGTTGGATGTAGGTGATGTTGAACTGAGAGAGGAAGAAACCCCAAAGTTTGATCAATGTTATCCTTCTCCTCATATCAGATTTCATCCAGCGGAATCGCATTTTCTAGATACTCCGGTAGCTTGGCACATTCTAAGCTCTTCTGGGCTAACTGATGCAAGTATCTTCCTGGAACTCTTCTACCTCTGATTTTTGTTCTATTTTTATTGGAAACTAAACCTAAGGAAGAATAAGAGGAAGAATAGGAGATGGATGGAGAAGAATTTATTGGAGAGGATGGAGGGCAAAGGAGGTCAATCAAGGATCTGGTGGCTCCTTGGGTCGAATGCCCTTCCGAGGCAAGTTGAGATGTTTCCTCGATCGAAATTTCAGTTTCGAGGAGGGCATTGTTTTTTGGGGAGTGCTAAACATAAAGACAGAATGGGCTTCAGGTGCCCGATTTGGGTTGAGATCAACTACGGGGGTCAGAGTAGGCGAAGATATTGATAAAGAGAGGAAGACTTCGAGTAATGTTTGATAGAGGGGGCTTTCGGGCCCAATGTTGATAGAAAGAGATGACGGGCCAGTAGGCCGGATGATCATGGAAGAAGGTGGGTTCATGGACCCAATAAGAGGAGGATGTGGGCTCGAGGGCCTGGGTTTAGGAGATAGGCTTGAGAACCCAAGAGTTGGAGAAAATGGGCACAAAGACCCGGATTCAATAGAGGGGCTCGATGGCCCAAGAGTTGGAAGAAATGGGCACAAAGGCCCAGATTTAGTAGAGGGGCTCGGTGGCCCAAGAGTTTGAGAAAATGGGCACAAAGGCCCAGATTTAGTAGAGGGGCTCGGTGGCCCAAAGGCAACAAGTGGGTTCGTGGACCCATAAGTTGGGCCTGAGGGCCTAAAAATAGGGATCGCGCCAAGAAGCCCGGGGAGAGCATCACGGTGAATTGGGGCATCGACCCCAAAAGATGACATAATGAGGGAAGGCCCTCGTGGAGTTGGTTGGACTTTTTCTCGAGTCGGTTTGGCAATATGACCCTCAGGTGGGTCAACAGGTGGTTCAGCCTGGAGTGGTTCATTGCTTGACCCTTCTTCATCAGTGGAAAACAATAGAGATATTTCAGGATACAAGTTATCTTCAGGGTTGTCAGTTCTTCTTCTCTTGTCTTGCTCAATCTCTTGTTCTTCCTTGTTCTCAGCCAGTTGAATGATTTCTTCCTTGATGAAAAACCTTTGTAAGCATCCTGAAAAGTATTTGCTTTTGAGATTTTGACCATTGGCTGTCGTTCCATCATATCCAACCCCGCTCTTTAGTTGTAACCTCACTGGATTGATTGGCTCAGCTATGCCTTGCAGTTCTTTGCCTAGTCCTCGGCCCTCCTGGTATCCCAAAATCTTCACTATATGCCACCCAATGGTTTCATTTTCCTCTCTTTTCCCTCTCCACACTTGCCTGGGCTGCTTACTTATTTCTGGAAGATCCAAGATTGTCAAAATTGGCTCGTTTGGCAACCCAAGGGGTGGTGGTGGAGAAGATGGATGATCTAGGGGCATGCTAGTCACCTTAGTCACCTGTCCCTTGTAAGGGAATTTAAGACACTGGTGATTGGTGGAGGCGACTGCCTCTAGTGCTTCCAAATAGGGCCGTCCCAGAATAGCTTTCTAGGTTGGATCCATCTCAAGTATGTGGAAGTCAACAGTGACTATCTGAGGTCCGAGCTTGACACCCAATGTAATCATGCCGTCAGCGGGCTTCTTTGAATTATCATATGCGGTCACTGTTATTTGAGATGGCCGGATGTCCTCCTCGGAGATTCCACAAAGATGTAATGTTTCTGGTGGCAGAACATTAATGGATGCTCCGGTATCGACCAAACATGACTTAATGCCTACACCATTGATGTGGACTGTGATGCACAAGGCACATTTCCTTATTTCCGGGTCGGCCAACTCTTCCTTTGTGAATATAAGGGCCGGATACTCACTTCTCGGGACCAGAACTGATGAGATTTTTTCTGGGGGGAGGCTCTCACTCACCATCACCCGCTGTAAGTATTGTTGGAGAACCTCTTGATGGACTTTGGATCTTTTGATCAACTCTAAGATAGAGATTCGTGCCGGGGTTTTATCAAGATGCTTCAATAAGTCAAAGGATGTCCTGTGCAACGGCTCTTCAATGTGTTCTTCTTCTGCTTCTGGTGCCAACCCTGATTGGCCGGCCTGGGGAAAGACCCTTTGGAACATGCGCCCACTCCTAAGTACTGTGGCAAGTTGAGGAGCTATAGCTGGGGTGGTAGTGGTGGGTGGTGGGTTAGGTCGATTGATGGGAGCTCTTGTGATGGGTGTAATGATGGTGGTTTGAGGCATAGTAGGGTAGGTAGGTTGTGAAGGTACAGTTGCTCGGGGCGGGATGATGATGGGTCCTAGGGGTGGTGATGTTTGTAGTGGATTAATCGGGCGGATTAGGGTCCGTCCCGATTGGAGTTGTGTGTTTGGTGGTGTTATGATGGGTCGTGTTGGTGCTCGGATGATGGGTGGCCGGTTGGGAGTAATGGGGTTGGCTGATGTAGCTTGGGGTATAGAATGGACGGTTCGGTTGACATGCATGGCGGAGGTGGCTCCCTCCACTTGCCAATTCGGCCCCGATCATGATACTCCTCGGAAGAGACCAAGATGGGATTAACATGTTGATTCCTGTGTGCGGGTGCATGTGGAGGTAAAGGGTTTTGGATAATCCCCAGCCGGGGTTCTCGTTGTTGTTGCCGCCGAGCCGGTACGTGCCGCCGTTGAGGTTGATTTTTCACCGTTCGATGTATTCCCCCATCCGGTCCCGCCAATACCGCCTTGCTCATTAAGATCGTGGATATAGTCTTTGAACTGAAAACAATTTTCCACGGTGTGCCCAGGATATCTATGGAACAAACAGTATCGCTCTGTGTTGGCATTCTGAGGCCATTCCAATTTCTCCCTTGGCAATGCAATTTTCTCTGCCGCTATGAGTGCATTAAAGATGTCCACGAGAGAGTACGGCAAAGGCGGGTAATGGTTCCTCTTGGGTCCAACCTTTCGGGGTTCATAGGCCATGGGAGGGGGTGCTTGGTTGTAGTTGGCCAGTTGTTGTCGCGCTGGTTGGGGAACTGGGGCTTGCGGTCGCTGAGGGATCGGGGCTTGTTGCTGACGGGGCTGGAATTGAGGTTGAGGTTGAGGTTGACGAGGGTTTCTAAATGGTTGATTTTGTTGAGGGTTCCTGAACCGGTGTTGATAATTTATAGGTGGGTTCCCTACAACGTTAAGGTTTTCGTTTGTCACTACGCTCTCAGTCACTGGGCCGGTTGTGGTAAAGACTTGTTGCATTCATAACATGGATACTAAGCTTGTTGTGTAGTCTTAAATTTGAATAAATGGTTGTTAGGACTAATGTGACCCAATGGTGCATCAAATTACTAATGAAACCTTCATGGGCATCACATTAATAGGAGATGAATTTCTCCTCTTATCTTTTACTTGTGCTCTTGTTTCTTCTCTTTCTTTCTCCCTCTCATGCTCATGGAAATAGTCACTTCACCCCTAGGCACAACCATGGAAGGAGAGAAGGTGCGGGAACCTCCCCCTCTAGAGGTGGATAGAAGAGAAGGCGTCTCCCCTAGCCATCATGGAAGCAATACTCTAGTAGGTATGTCCCTCTTTTATTCTTTTGTTTTAAATAATCTTGGAAGTTGATGTGATGCAACAGGTTATAGGGTCACATTATGCTAAAGCAAAGAGTTGAAGAAGTGTTATTAAGAAGGCCCCCTAGCCTCATTGCATTAAGAATGCACCAGGTTAATCCAACCATGGAATTCCAGGTTGCAACCTGGACCAGACCGGGTTGCAACCAGGCACGATTGGCCCAGTTACGACCTAGTAGGGGTGACCCAGAGCACCAGGTTGCGGGGGGTCGCCGGGCCATATGACCGTTGTCAGCACCAAGGGGAACTTTTAGCCCCCCCCCCCCCCCCACACACACCATTGGGGGCCAATTTACCTATTTAAGGCTCCCAGGGTCTATCTATGGCCAAGAATAGTATGAAATGAATTATGTGGATTCATCCAACACATCGATCCAATCGACCTATGGCTATGATAGCTAAGAATAGTATGAAATGAACTATGTGTTCAACTCAAATGACATGGGAAGAGTACATTTCCTTTATAAAAAATATAAATTATCTCACATTGGAATAAAGTTGATGAATTATTTGTTGAAGTAATGTTACTTATTTTTTCAAATTTTTTAAATATTTTTTGGCATTTTTTAATTTTTTAATTTTTTTTTAAAAATTTATTAAAATAATAGGTCCTACCCGAGTCACAACCCTTAGACTAGGTCGGTCTGGGGTCCAACCGACCCTATCGCATCCCCGGACCTGGCGGTCCTTGATTCCAACACATTCTTAACTTAAGCACCAATGGTGGCACATTAAGCACTTAATGCCTAGATTGTTTCATTTAAATGTCAATAGAGTTTGTTCTTTAAACATCAAGGTATTAGGAGATGGTGAGTATCATTAACACATGAATAAACCAACCACTAGGCTTTCCTCTAGTTTCAACATGCTAGACTTGGAGTGATGGGATTTTATGAATTTCTTGTTCAAGAGTTTATATCGGTAGACTCCCTCTCATTTGTGCTCTTCAAACCTATTGAGATTTAAAAAGTACTTATTTTCTACTTTCATAGGGTCACATAATCCTTATTAGAGGATGTAGTCTTTATCATCAGGCTTATGGCTTATGGCCATGATGTTGGTTTGACTATGTTACGAAATGTGTATGCATAAATAATTATCATGGATATAAAGCAATTACATGCACTAGAAATGAGCCAAAATATCAATCATAGAATCAAATGTGCACACCTTAAAACTCACTAATAAATAAAGAAATCACTCAAATAACCATTTAGTGCATGGCTATGTTTCCTCTCGTTAGATCTAGGAATCATCCATGGCTATGTCAATGTGAATGGTGCTACATAGGGAGTAGATTTGATTTTGACCAAAATTAATTTTGACCATGTTCTATACATGGCACCTATATGCATGATCTGAAGGGGGTAAGGAAGGAGGCAATATTTACCTGGCAAGAAAGGTCGTACAAGCGTTAACACACTTGAGACTTGCAACCTTGGTAATGAGCAATTTGCTGATAGAAGCAAACGAGAAGCAATAGATTGCCATCATGCCAAAAAAACCTCGAGCAAAGGGAGTAGAACTCTAACATTACTACCAATTGAGAATGGTAGATCTGTGCACCAAGGAAGAAGCAGAGATAGTGCAAAAGTTGATAGGCAAATACCCATGCCTTGCTGCAATCGCCCGACACCACTATTTATAACAATCTTATTCATGTGAAATTATAAGGCAGACAATGCGCCGTGCAAAAGAATAGAAAAAAATGGTTACAAAAGGCTGATAAATTACAGAGAATATGCTCTACGGTCGCAGTGGAGTGCAGAGGCAATCGGTTGGTGCTTCTAAAAGACATCCACAATTAGAAGCTTCTGGAATGGTGTCCGTCTGTAATTGAGGTTAGTCATAGTTGATCTTGTATCATTCATAACACTCCCCCTCAAATTAGAGGAGGATAATATGGTACCAACTTGCTGGCATGTGTATGAAATTGATAATTTGGAAGTGTCTTTGTAAATATGTTAGCAATTTGATCTGCTGACCTTGTATGTATGGTTTTATGACTCCATTCTTGATTTTTTTCTTTAACAAACTGACAATCAATATTTATATGTTTTGTTCTATTGTGGAATATTGAATTTTCAGTGATATATATCATTACTTTGCTGTCACAATACAATTTCATAGGTTCAATTTTAATTTTGTAATTAGAAAAGAGAAATACAAACCATTGGATCTTAGCAACACCAACAGCTATGGCTCTGTATTTTGATTCAAATAAAGATCTTGAGATTATATGTTGTTTTTTTGTTTTCCATGAAATGGGATGGCTACCAATGTAAACAATGTAACCGATTGTGAATCTTCTAGTGATCAGGCATGATGCCCAATTTGCATCTGGGTATATCCGAACATGAAGTGAGGAGTTTGAGTTGTAAAAAATCCCTTTGCATGAAGTGCCCTTTATATATCTTACCACCTATAATGCAATGTCCATATGTTCTCTTGTGGGACATGACATGAATTGGGTGAGAAGATTCGCAACATAGAGGATATCTGGCCTGGTCATGGCCAGATACATTGATTTTTTCACTAACCTTCTGAATACTCCAGGATCTTGCAGCCGTGATTGTTCCTCCGAACATTGCTCAATTAGAATGTTGGCAACTTTTCCCTTTGTCATGCCTACATTAGTAACAATGTTCAAGGCATATTTTATTTGTGTTAAGAATATACCTTCTTGTGATCTAGTAAGTTTAATACCCAAGAAATACTTTGGTTTCCCCAGATCCTTCATGTGAAAATTTTTAAATACTTTAGATTTCAGGAATTCAATAGAGATAGGATAGTTTCGAACAATTAAAAGGTCATCTACATATATGAGCACAAGGGTAATTAGAGATTGAATAGTCCGCCTTCAACTACTCATATTCAATATCATGGAAAAATGAAGTCAATTATTGGAACTAGTTTTTGGAGGCTACTTCAATCTGTATAAAGACATGAGTAATTTACAAACTCGCTTTTCCCTCTATCTCTCATAATTGGGTGTCAGATCCATGTATACTTCTTCATCCAACTCTACACGAGTAAAGCATTGCTAACATCCAACTAAAGAAGCTTACACTCTCTAATGGCTATAATGGATAAAAGACACCTGACGGAGGTGAGTTTACCTATTGGAGAGAATGTATCATTGTAGTCGACACCTTTCTATTGTGTATACCCTTTGGCAACAAGTCTAGCTTTGTGTATTGCCACTGTGCCATCTGCATTGTATTTGGTTTTAAAAATTCATTTGCATCCAACTATTCTCTTATTTCTAGGCAATTTTGTCACAACCCAGGTTTGGTTTTCTTCTAGAGCTTTTATCTCATTTTCTATAGCATCTCTCCAACACCTTATACTATGAGCTTCATCAAAAGTAGTGGGTTCTTATTTTTTATCAAGAGCCATAAGAAATTCTTGTTGTTCTTAGGGATACTTTTGGTAAGAAGTGTAGTTGGATAAGTAATATGGTGAGTAGGAAATGCAATTTGACTACAAAATTCTTTAAGTACGCGGGTCTACACTTGATCCTCTGAGGTTTGTCAACATATGGTTGGCGGGTTGTTCTTCTACCATGGGTGATTCACTCCTTTTATAAGGATATGTGAAATCTTGAATGGGAACATTGTTCTGTTTATAAATTTACACCACAAGGCTTGGAATGAATGTCTCATTTTCATTGGCATTAGAGTGTTTTCTTTGGTATTTGTAAAAGAAAATTTGTTCAAGAAAAAACACATCCTGACTGGTGAATATCTTTTCAGACTAATGTTTATACCTTTTGGTGAAAAGGATATCCAAGAAATATGCAAGGTTGTCCTCTGGCCTGTCAACTCCAACAATGGGTTTGTCATTGTCCAGATTGCCACCTCAAGAGAGGATGAGAAAGAAGGAAAGGAAACCACGAGAAAAACTCTCACCTCGGTCTCACACTCACATTGATCCCTGAACTTCACCTCTCAACATTGCTCAATCACCGGAGAGATGGTTCGGGTTGTGTGTGAGGAGAGTGAGGACGGAAATAAAAGATGACCGTGTGTACCATAGTGCGAGAAAAGAGTGTTCAGGTTCAACCTTCTCCCTCTTCAGCCGACCAATGAAAAAGAGTCCCCAACAACTGCTAGCTTGATAAACCTATGCAAAAAAGAACCAAGTGAAGAAAATTTATTAGAACTAGGTGAAGTGTAAAAACTGTAAGAAGAAAGATAAGAAAAAGAGCAATCGGATTTGAACTCATCAGATTGGGGCAAGCCCTAACACTTTTTCTTGTATTTTTAGATGATAAAAATAATGCAAAACTAAATTAAAATAATCTAAAAATGCTCTAAATGAAGTAAGAAAGACTTAAAAGAGTTGGATGACTCAGATCGGAGCCGAAATGAGCAAAAGAAGCCGATTCAAATGGCCTGCTCACGGGTGAGTGCAGTATCTTGCCAGCATGACTTCGGTGCAGAAGCTGCCACGGTCGACCCCAATATCAGAATTGAGTGCCATTTGTTTCTAAGATAGAGAACTTAGAGAGAAACAAATCAATGTTAATGACTTCTTTAGAATATGCTTGTACAAACCTGTAGAATTTATGGAATTGAATGGATGTGAAAACAAAACCTGGTTGCGTACCCTCAATGTAGAAATCACCACAAACAAAAGACATATTGGAATCATGTTCCATTGGTTGCAAATGAAAGAGGACATAAAGATGAAACTTTCTTCTATTTACCACTTTTGTAGTATGCGTCCTGAGTATTTTGTAGAGGCCAATGAGGAATGTTGATGTCGAGAGCACGAATCGGGCCTCCTTTCTCACGTCGGGATCGATTTCTCACCAATGAGTCGAGTAGAATGTGAAAGAGAGCTTGAGGAAGAGTTTGGACGACCTCTAGATGTACTAGAGTGTGTATGGTAACCCTGGATTGTTGAGAATGACCCTAAATTTATAGGAGAAGCAGACTCAGTGCAAAGTATAAAAAGAAACCAACCGCACCCCTTGGTTGGGGGCGCGGTGGCCATGCCCTTTGGTTGAGGGCACGGTGAGTGCGCTCTCAGCTCGAGGGCACGCTCAGCGTGTTATTTTTAAGAAAATTTGTGATATTTTAGAAAATTGCAAAAAAAGAGTTGACAAAACGAACACGCCCTCGACATGAGGGTGCGGTCAAAATAAATGTTTTTAAGTGGAGGAAACTTCCTAAAAGTCTATTTAAAAAGCCCAAATCAAGCGATGTTTCCAGTTTCCAGAACCAACTGTGCCCTTAGACCGAGGGTGCGCTAATCACGCCCTCGGTTCGGGGGTGTGTTCAGTTCTCTCTCTTGCGCACCCTACGCCCGCAAGCCATAATTTTCAAACGGGATGTCCTTTTGACTCCTATTTGTTGTGTATGAAAGAGGACTTGAAAATGTAGTTCCCCAAATTGGTAAACCAGATGGCACACATCCCGAAACATCCATATGGAATTTTTAAGCTCCGATTTATGATTCTCAGGATGTGAAAAGCTGGAGTGGTGATCCGAAAAGACACGATTTCAATCAAGGAGCAGAGGGTCAGCTTGGGATGACTTAAAACAATGACCTAACAAGTTCAGTATAATTGAAAAACTCAGAATCATCAGAAAAGATGAGAATAACTTGGTAAACATGAAATGAACCTCTAAAAAGTCGAGAATAACCGAGGAACCCTAAAATTAATCGAAAGGATTGCACGGCACTGGTTGGTGACAATACACAACTAGGGTTGACTCAGAGGACCTATAAAGGCCCGGTGATGATCGAAAAGACATAACACATGGTCTGGGATAGCCGTGACTGTACGGATCGGAAAGCCATGATAAAAGCTGATGTAGATGCACAACGTTCGACAAGACTTGTTGAAAACCTAGATGTTGCAAAATTCACGTGGGACTTTTGATACCTTCAATTGGGGATTAATAAGGGTTGGTTATTAAGTAGGCTTTGCGTTTTCACAATTAACACACGACTCTCGCTTGAAGGTTACGACATTGCTTTAGAAGTTTTCAGGCCATTCTCAACTCACGCACCTCTCCATTGACATCCTCGACTCATCTCCATGAGGTGATTTTTATTAGATAACAGTCAAATAAAGAGTTTTGCTAATGGAATAAGACTTTGGAGCCTTGAATCAATCTAATTTGGCGTGTCTATAGCTTGCCTCGCCTACCAATTCCTCGCTCCAACTTGCCACTTCCATCTCATTCTAATTATCCTGCAACTCACGTGCCAACACTAGTGGCTCAGGAACCCAACCTCACTCAAGCCTTTATTGATAAGCTCAATTGAATGGATGAGCATTTTGAAAAACTAAAGCACCGATTAGACTCCAAGATTGCTCCTAAAATTTCAATCTCATCCTTCCTGGTTCTTCATCTTCCCCCTTCAGAAATCTCAGTCTTTCAATGCTACAATGGAATGGGCAATCCTTTCACCCTTTTGAAGGATTTCTTATATGACTCCACCATTTAGAAAAATGATTGCAAAGTCCTTACTTTCTATTCTGTCAATCATTGGAAGAATCTGCCATAGAATGGTTCTATTCGCTTGACTCTTTTGAGGCAGCAGACTTCGACATAGTGAAGGCAAAGTTTTTGGAAAGGTAGAGGGACCGGGTGGGGCCAGCCTACTCGATCATGGATTTAATTGTTGAGAAGATGAAGTTAGATGAAGTCTTCACCAATGTTGACTGGTGGAGAGGGATAGCGGCAAAATTGGTTGATACCATTTCAGAGGAGGAACAAGTGATGATGCTCATCGGGAATATCACACCAGCCCTTCACAACCTCTTCGTCATGCACTGCTCAATTACAATGAGTGAGCTCTATGATAGTGCCCGATATCTTTAAGCCCAATTTAGGGATGCCTCTAGGATCAATCATTTTGATCATAAACCTTGCAACACTAGAAAACCCACACCTGTAGAGCCAAATATGTACATATCCCTTTAGAAAAAATTTCTGTAATGATGGGAAATTAGAGAGAAAAAGGTTGGCGCTGCTAAACCTAGCAGACCCCTAATTCGTCAGAGAAATATCAAAATCTCTTTCTCCACTGCCATTAAAAACTGGATAGTATGAGGAAAGGTTAGATAATCGTATTACCCATCTCCTAAAACATTTTACAAGCCTTAATTTCATCTATCTTCACAAAATCCCTAAATCCAGGTGAAGGTTCGGGCATGACAAAAATGCCAAATTTTGGGGTTTCTCCTGAACACTATAGAGATCCAAACTTTAAAAGGCTTGTGGCATTGGAAAGTCCTATATCACAAGATTCTATCAATGCCAACCAATATCTTATCTTGATTACATAGATATTATAGTGGCCTCGACAAGACACACATGAGCATGAGATTGTTGGTTGGTTCTTGTTTTTCTAAGCCAGTCAAGAAAGTTAATGTTAATGAGCCTAATGACTTCTAGTAAGCAAGATAACTGATGGTTAAAAATCTAATTCTATAACAGAGATATAATTTTATTTAGAAAATATTGCAGACATTTAATGTAAATTAAGATATGGTCTTTTATTCTAATTTATGCTCCCACTAATTTCGGCGAATTTGCATAACCCTCATTATGCAAAGACGGGATAACACGATGATATCTTAGTGGGGACTAAGACCCTATTAACCTTATGGTGACGACCTTGTGGAAAACACAACAAGTCATCCCATACTTAACCTGGTAGGCAACTTTTGCCAGTTGCAACTCTTAGTCATTTAGCCTCTAAAGTCATGACCTTGTGGGAAACACAACAAGTCATATACTCTAGTTAGGTCAAATCCGCTTGTTACGTTATGGGTATGGATTCTCAACACAGCCCTTGTGGGAAACACAACAAGACCATGCCAATGGTCCACCCCAAGATTCGGCTTTAAGCCTTGGCCATGATCACCAATCCCTTGTTGAGTGAGCCTTGTGGAAAACACAACAAATTCACCCAATCTAAGATTGACTTATCGATACCATAACAATGGAAGGTTACATGGGTGATTAATGTCCCATGCTTATCAACCTAATTCAAACGAGGAGGGGTTTTTATTTTAGTCTCATCATAGTATGTGCTACATATATATATGAATACCTTTGAATACCATATATCTAAGGTATCTAGCACATACACATACATATCAAATATGCAAAATTTAAATAGATGATCGTGGACTTTCATCACATTAATGCATGATCGGAGCCATATTGGTATGCATTAAAGAATTCAGCATCTTCTGCCAGTGTTGACAAGTCATTATGCCTTCAAGAACTTTTCTCCTTGCATCTCTCTCTCTCCTCCACCTCGATCAGTCTTCTTGTCGTTACAAGAATATTATGGGTATGCAAACCCATAAATGTACATTAAATAAATAAGAAACCTTGATCTTAATCAAGGGGAATACATTTTTAAAGGGATGTAGAATAAACAATCAGGAGTGATAAGAGAGAGGATTAGGCATGTAGGCCCTTAATTACATGCCAACATCAAACAAGCATCACATGACATTCACTTAGTCCATTATCATCCAAGCATTCACACATACATACCATCACATGAACATAGTACAAATACATGGTAATCATTTGATAGAACTATTATATCATAAAAATATACATCATATGTTTTGAAATTCTCAATTTCATGCTTGTCGAATTATTCATAAAGTAAATAACATGAAATAATATATAAAAAATTTATATGATATAAACAAACAACTCCAAACAATTTGGACAATACACGTATTCCCAAAACTATACAAAATATAAAATCAATGTCTAAATAATAATTTTGAAAAATCATATTTTTAAAATTAGTTTAGACATTAATTTACAAGTTAAGTCATTAAAACAATTTAAAAAACTTAATGATGAATAAATATTTGACAATAGAGCTCAAAATCACATAAAAGATCATCAAACACTTTAATAATCCATTATATGATATTACAAACTTTTTCAAAAATTTTATAGATTTTTATGGCATTTTTTGGATTTTATTTTGATTTAAAACAATTTTAAATCAATTAAAACTGGCCTTGGCGCATTACGCCACCCTTCCTCTGTGCCGGATGCGTCGCCCATGCGCCACAGGTGTCAGCGCATGGTGCTATCTTGCACGTTGTGTGCGCCCGCGAGAGTTGCACGCTTGCACGGGTTCAAATTCTTTTTAATGATACGTGTACGCCTTACGGCCCGCCAACCACGTGCGGCAATGGCTGTGGTCAAACCACATTCGAAGCGCGTGGTTGACCAGCATTTGGATCCCGTTATCAGGTCCCGACTATCGTCTTCCCCGCCCGATAAGGCATGAACAATAACAACGGAAGGGTGCTCCAAGGCCTTCTTAAAACTGGACCTTTCTATCTCTAAAAAATCCAAAATAATAGTAGGTCAATTCTAAATCGATCAAGGAATCCAAAAATGCTACTTTATTTCCTTGAAAAAAATCCTAATTAACATAAAAATAGGAAAGAACCGCCGTTGTCCCTAAAGCTTCACCTCATTGAAAAAGCACTCAATCGACCTTCGACAGTGCCGTTTAAAGACAAATAAAGTTGAGAAACTCTTGATAATCACATTACCTATCTTTTAAGTTATATATTAGACATCAAATGTCTCCATGGAAGAAGTTCTTAAGAAATCCCCAAATTGAGCTAGTGAATTTCGTAAAACAAAATCAACATCTTTCAGACCCTCTACCGGACTCTCCTGTGGTCCAAAATTCGAATGGCTTGCGGCATTGAAAAGCCCTTTGTCACGAGATTCATTAAAAAGTAACCAATATCAAAAATGTATCCCATATGATTCATGGTTGCTTCATAAAGATGAATGTTTGTACATATTTGAGAAAACATGAAATATATGAAACGACGTTGAAATGACGTTAGATTCGAACAAGACTTCAACCTGGCACTAACACCACTATAATAAATTGGTCCAATCAGATTGGCGTAGTAAAAAATTATCGATTCCCTGTATGTCTTGGTATCGATCAAAATTGAATGACGTCGCCAAAATCGGTATTCGAAACAGTTTCAAACATGTACCTTTGCAGGACTTCATTTCATGCAACCTAGGACTTCATTACGATAGACGCATCTAGATAGTGCAAGTAATGAAGATTATACCATTAATACTGAATAAGATTATACAGGAAATGTAAAATCATATCACATATGATTGACTTGTAGGGCATACATTTCTATCACTTTCACTTAGGGCTCTCAAACTATTTTGGTTTTCAGTTTTAGTGGCCAATACAAGAATAGGAATACCATTTTCATCATTTTAATATCTATATGGAAAAATATTTTCATGGAAAACCACATCCCTACTAGAAAACACATGCTTAGTCTCAAGATTCATAAGAGACCTTTTGATGTGATGTGTATCAAAGAAATATGCATGAGTGAGCTCTTAGTTTGAATTTATCCATTTCCATTTGTGAATTGGAAGAGAAGCAAAGGTAGCCAAAAACTTTCAAACTATCATTTTGAGGAGCGACTTGAAAGAGAATTTCATAAGGCATTTTTTCAACTAGTTTTAATACATGAAGTATATTGAATAGATATCCAGTTGTACGAACACAATAGTTCCAGAAACATTTTGGTATGTTACTTTGAAAATGAAGAGCTCTAGCAACATTGATAATTTGTCTATGCTTTCTCTCAATGATTCCATTTTGTTGAGAGGTATAGGTGCAAGTATGTTGCTATTCAATCCCTTTTTCAGCAAGAAAGAAGTGAAGATATTTGTTAAGAAATTTAGACATATTGTTAGTTTTGATGGTTTTAACAAGAATTTCAAATTATTTTGAACATAGCTGACAAAATTCTTGATAATTTTAAGAACCTAGGACTTTAAGCCAAGCATGTGGTTCATTGATTGCAGAATTGCCAGAATCGGATTGAAATCAGCCGATTCTAGAATCAGATTAGTGGATTCCGATCCGATTCCATGCCGAAGGGCCGATTCCAATAGGAATTCCGTGGAATCGACCGATTCCATGGTTGACTGGTCTGGCCGGTCTGGTTTGATTTCTGGTCCCGAATCTAACTGATTCCCGCCCTTTTAGGGCAAAAATCGACCGCTGTGGTTGATTCCGGTGATTTAGTAGTGTGGCGAGGCTCCTTCCGGCGATTCTGGGCAATTTCAACCCTTGAAATCAAGGATTTCGACGATTTCGAGGTCGATCCCAGCTCCCTGCGCCGATTTCGATGAGATTCCAGCGATTCCGGCAACAATTCCAGTGATTCCGGTGATTCCAGCCGATTTCGTCAACGGATTCCGCCGATCCAAGCTCCGATCGGCCTCGATTCAACCTCTTCTTAGATCCTTAGAAGATTATTGGTAAGATTTCTTCGCTGAAAACTCCGTACACCCATTCTTACGCATTTTTGATGACTCTGAGCGTAGTTAAACTCGGTGATTTCTGACTGAACAACTCCGTTTAAGTTCTAAACTAATCGATTGGTTGTTCTTTGCACGGGAAAAATTCTAGATGTCCTGTACCGCTATTTTTACGTGTTTCTGACGACTCCGAGCATGGTTAAACTCAGTGATTTTTGATCAAATAACTTCGTTCAAGTTGTAAGAACATCGATTGGATTTTCTTTGTATGTGAAAAATTCTAGATACCCTGTACGTCGATTTATGACCATTTTCGGCAAATATGTAACCCTTCAAACATACCAAATAGTGTGTTTGATGGGCTGTCTGCTTTCCGAACAACGCCTAATGCAATTTTTATGTTGCCTAATAATTTTTAATGCACTGTTTACAATTTTTGCAGGTCTAAGCAATGGCTGATCAAGGTGATGTAACATCAGCACGTCCTTCTGACTTGGTTGGGAACCTGGGCATATGGTAGACCCAGTCAGAAAGAGAGTGCAATTCAAATGGTGTGGAAAGGAGATGAATGGGGGGGGATGTTCCGGTTGAAACAACATATTGCCGAAATAGGTGGAAATGTAAAAAAATGTGATAAGGTGCCGAGGGAGAAGAGTGAGGAGATGAGAGGCTACATGACAGGTAGAGCCTCTCAATGGACTGTTAGGATTGAGCAGAGGGAGGAGTTGCACGACGAGCTAGTCCAAAGAAGGAGGGACCAAGATTTGCCTACCTGGAAAGGGAAAGGCAAGGGGAAGGTACCAGTCGAGCCGGAGCCAGAGAGCGAGGAGGACTCCATGGACTCTGAGCTTAGACATGTTAAGCAAGCTAGCAAGTGTGCATTTGCTGAGGAGGAGGGGAGCAGGAGGGTCAGGGTTCACAGCTGACCTAACTCTTGGCCGATCAGCATCGGCTCGCCCTACCCGGGACCAGGAGACCGAGGGATAGAGACAGGAGCCACACCGCCATTCTGCCAATACTCAGTTTATGCCGAGTGATGAGTATTTATTTAGAAAATAGAGTGCTGGGCAGATGGGGATTAAACAAGCTATTAAAGGGGTGAAGGCAACAGAAATGGCTGCAAAGAGAGCCGTTCGCCACATTGTGAAGTGGTTTTTGCATGCAGGTATCACTTTTAAAATGGCATTTATGTGTGTTTTATTTACTTAAGCTTAATTTTTGCCTGATCCAAATTTTTTTATCTTTATGTAGGCATCCCAGCATATGCAGCCACCAGCCCCTACTTCCAGACGATTGTGGATGTCGTGGGTGAGGCTGGATTGGGTCTGCAAGCCTCGGGTAGTAGGCATATATACGGCATTGGGGTGGATGAGGAGTTCCAGGAGTTGAGGGAGTGAATGGATGAATTTAAATTGGTGTGGAAGGAGAGGGGTTGCACAATTATGTGTGACGGGTGGACAAGTATCACCAAGAGGAGTATGATAAACTTCTTGGTGTATTGTTCTGAGGGGATCACATTCTTGAAGTCAGTGGACGGTTCTGAAAAGATTAAAAATGTCGACTTCATTTTTTATATGATGGATGTGATGGTGGAGGAAATCAGGGAGGATAATGAGATTTAGGTTGTCACTAACAACGAACCTTCATGTAAGGTGGCTAAGAAAAACCTGATGGAGAAGAGGAAGCACATGTTCTGGGTGCCCTGTGCGGCACATTCTATTGATCTCATATTAGAGGATATAAGCAAGGAAGAGAATGTATCCACCCTTGTCAGGTAGGCGCAGACGATCACGTCATTTATTTATTCGCATCCCCATCTGCTGCATATTATGAGAACACACACAGGAGGGCATTTCTTGTTAGGCCTAGCCCGACTCGTTACGCCACGAATTTCATTGCATTGGAGAGTTTACACCGGCACAAGCATGCATTGGTTAGGTTCCACCACCACCACTAGCTCCACCAGAGTCTGCCTATATCTCAATCGTCCCACAATCCGATGCCTACGACCATGATAGCATGGCATCGTCATTATTTTTATATGGATATGGTCCTGAACAATGTACAAGATTGGGCACAACTCAAGAGCATCGACAGCAGCAGGAAGAGGAGGAAGGCCAATATCCATATCCTAGATATTGGTAATAGATTGATATCATGTAAATTCCTATTTTTTATATTTTTGTGATGTATTAATTAATTGGTTTTTGAATCAATGGAATATGTACTTAACTTCATTTCATGTTCATTAGTAATTATTCGATGTGGTCCTGTGGATGAATGCTAATCTTATTTTTATATTTTTTTTCTAATTCATTTCCTATTTTTAAATTTTTTTCTATTTTTTTTAATTTTTTTGATGAAAAAAATTTAAAAAATTATGAATCGATTCTCTTCTCCAAAATTGGCTGATTCCGACCGATTCCTGGGAATCGGATCAGTCCCAATCGATTCTGATTTCAATTT
Organism: Cryptocoryne crispatula var. balansae; assembly: GCA_036172225.1. NCBI lineage: Eukaryota > Viridiplantae > Streptophyta > Magnoliopsida > Alismatales > Araceae > Cryptocoryne > Cryptocoryne crispatula. The sequence continues at coordinate 14,618,947 of CM069933.1, read as the reverse complement.
TGATTCCTTGATCCATGATGTGGTTCTATTTAAAAAGGGAATGATCATTTACAATAGCTAAAAAATTAATTTGCATCACTCTTGAATTGGACGAGGTAATGTCCCCATACATCAATTAACAACAGATCAAAAGAAGAAAGACCTATATTCTTACTTGACTAGAATGGTAGGTGGGTTTGCTTGGCTTTTGATGAAGGAGGATTTGTTCCACCATCCTCAAGGCCCAGAACAATATGCTCCCTTGAGGTTTAGTCCTAAAGAACAACATAAGATGGATAAAAGGTGATGGAGCATTGAGAATTTTTTTTTCAATTAATTAACTAAGAGAAGATTGTGCTTAAATGAAGAAAAATGAACCACATTCTGCAAGAATATTCTATCATCAAACTTGATAGAGTTTGAACTGTGAGTTATTGCTAAAGAACCATTTTGTAAGTGGATACTTGTAAATCCTCTTGGTGATTAGGATTAAAACTAGTTATTAAGGTGATTAGAACAAATGATATGTGAGTTGCAGGTTCTAAATCAAGAATTCACATTTTTTACGAATAAAATTTGAGTAAGAGACATTGTTAACATGTGAACAAGAACTAGAGTTACAAGATCCTAGAAGTTTGATGAGGTTCGCATACTATTCCTCTTGGAGCGTTGGTTGTATCTTCTTGGCTTGGAACTTTTTATTGTCTTGTTGGTTATGTGAATACCAAATTAATTTATAACATTGTTCCTTGTAATGACTAAGAACATTATAGTGAGAAAACTAGGGAGCATTAAGTTTGAAACAAATTTCTTTTGAATATCTGGCTATATTGCAATGGGTGCACCACTCTTTCTTCTCCTTCATCGTCTTCCCAACTCCTTAATTTAAAACCAATGAGTAAGCTTTTCCTACACAAGGTAGGGGCTCCATAAGTGATATTGTGCTTTAGATAGAAGCATAGACAATGTTTAGTTCATGACAAATTGCATGAGATGCCTTTTATCATTGTAAGGTTTCGGCACTAGGATTCAATTGTGTGAGCTTGTTCTATTATTCATTTAGTGTGTTAAAATATTTTCCAATGGGCTCGTTTCTTTGCCTTAATGTTGATATGGCTTTCTCCAAGTTGTATATATCCTTGGACTGTCAACGGGGTGGAAATGAGCTTTGAGATCATTTCAAATGCCATATATAGGGTCAATTTAGAGTACATAATTAACGATGTCCTTATGACTCAAATTCAAGATCATGAGATCACTATGTTGTTGGTGTACTCCCAAGGCTTGTAAATAGTAGCATCAGATTATGCTAGGTTGGTAACACTTCCATTGAAAAACTCCAACTTCTTTTGTGTAGAAAATGTGATAGTCATACCTCTTTGCCATGAGATGTAATTATCTTTAGTGAGGAGCACTAAAATTTGAATCGTCCCAAGATTGTCTAATGAGTATAAGAAGAAAAGACCTTTAAATTTGATGTTGAATTTCCCTTCATCCACAGCGTGTGTTGATGATCCATCCATTCCCTATTTTGTCATTCTTCCAGTTTTGATACAAAGTTGCAAATCAAGTTCAATGGATGTTGATGTTGTGTTAACTTTGGAGAAGGACCTGCAAATAAGAAATGGAAGAAATAAATAATGAAGGAGACACAATGTATAATGAGGGCCACATTATCAATTCACACATAGCATTGTAAGAAATATCCCTATAAAATTTAGTGCAATGGAAGCAATGATTCCCATGGGTTCATGTTGATCTTGTCTCGATCAAAAGTAAACAAAGAACATCGAATACTGATTAAAATGAGTTCAAATATATCTGTTAGGGATTCCTATAAAATTTGGTGTAGCGGGAGCAATGATTCTTATAGGTTAATAATGATCTTGTGTCGATTGGAACCAAACCAATGAATACTGATTAAACGAGGTTCTAATATACCTGCTTTGGATTCATTTATACTGGTCTCTAATGGTATCCATACAAACTTCCTCTATAGTTGGTTCTCCCTTCTCATTGGGCTCAAGAACTCTTCTCGAATGAAGTTACATCACCCATGGACATTATCTAGTTAAAGGAGAAAGTAGGGAGGAGGCTGAGGATGTAGTTCTCACCCTTGTCTTGATAGGGTTTGGCTGTAACTATTGCTATTTATAGAGAATTTAGAATATTTTATAAAAATCCAAAATCTCTATAAATTTCATTCTTTTCCCTGCACTTATGGATAAGTCCTTATGAGTGTGTCGCACTAGGCCTAATAGCCTACTAGGTTGAAGCCTAATTAAAATAGAACAATTCTATTTAATTAAATCAAATTCATTTTATAATAACATATTTAATGACCTACCGATCATAAAGGGTATAAGCTACATCCCCAAATCCCAAATGACTACGAGACTAATCTTATCTTTATTGAGTATTTCCATTGTCAATCACCACATAGATATAAACCCTCATACATTCAATGTTTCGGTCGGATAGAAGTACACTACTGACTATCAACTCCTTAGTATACTAACTTTATAGAATCTTGCACTTGGAATTGGATCAATTGGAAAATTTTTTTAATTATCTCATGTATCTTGCCCAGAGATTTAAAGTACTATCCCATAAAACATTCACTATTACTTACTAAGAGTAAACAATACCATATTGTTCGCACAATTTTCTCCATCAAGTTTCTCATGTACCCAATCCATCACTATACTAGACCATCTAAATGGTGATCCATAAGTCAATGGTCAAAGCATAAGATCCACCAAAAATACATCTTCGGCAACTCAAGTCAAAGATCCAGCTATACAACCAAGATGATAGAAAACCCTAATTGATAGTTCAGTAAGATATCATTCAAGGTTTCTAGTTCAGTCAGTTCAATGAATTCATTCTACTAATGAGCACTTGTATATGTGTATCTCAGTGTCTCCACATTAATGACCAATGATATTGGTTATCCTTATCTCATGAGAAGACATCATATACATTAGCCTATCTGAATCTAATGTCACATCTTAATGATCTTATGACTAGAAACATTTAGATCACATATTTATAGATAATTGATCTCATTATCATGATCTTTTCATAATTTAATTAGTCTTGCATGTGATCAAGGACTTCAGCATCTAATAAGAGCTAGTAATGAAGGTATGTCTAATTAATTGAATACGATATTTCTAATAATGTTGAATCATATCATATATGATTAGCTTGTCAGACATACATTTCTATTAATCTTCCACTTGCACTAAAGTCAATCATCTATTTGGCTAGTCTCTATTAGCTCGAGGTGAAGCTTTAACACTCTTTGCTTTACCGCTTTAGTTAGTGAATCTGAAATGTTATTAGCAAAATATATTCTTTCTTTTAATATGTATTTATAAGCTACAATCCCTATGATTCTATGGTATCGCTGTAGAAGTTATAAACTTATGATGAGACATTGGCTTTATCCCATTATTTTCATAAAATAACTGTACACTTAAAAAGAAAGTTGGAACAATTCCATATCTTAGATGAACATCTTCATCTAGACTACTTCCAAAGAAATTTGCAACCATTATGTAAACTACTTTACACTAGTTGTAGAATTTACAGTGTTCTCTTGCATGGAACTCTTCCAGCTCACTGCACCTCCATTATTTTGACTTGCTATCAAATTTATCTAACTAGAAACTTGTGTTTGCAAAACTACAAGGCTTCAAGTGTTATCCTCAATACTTTAGAGATACATCATTAGTGCTTCTTAAGTACTTAAGGATACATCTCTTAACTTTCTAATGATTCTCACCTAGATTTACCTGATGAATACTCACAACACTTAAAGCAATAATTAAGTAATGTATGTAGCATCACATACATGATAGACCCTTTGGCAAAAGCATAAGTCCTATACTCATATGCTATCTCAATCTTTGAAGAAATCTATAAAGACATCCCTTTAGAGAGATCAGCTCCATACTACATAGGTAATAAACTTATTTTGGAGTTTACCATGTCAAACTCTTTGATTATGGTTACTACGTACATTAACTGTGTCAAACCAAGCATATTTTTAGATTTATCTTCATAGATCTAAATACCGAAATAAATATTGGAGAATTAATTAGATAGTTAAGCTCACCGATGATAACATATACTCATCATTTTTAATTAGTATGTTATCCATATCAAACGTCAACAAAGTAATAGCACTATTGCTTATCTTCTTGGTCACAAATGGCTTATCATTGTTCTTAATGAAGTCTTATGATTTAATCTAATTAAAAATTTTATTCTAACAATGTAAAGTTTATTTCAGTCCATTAATGGACCTTAACAACTAACACACTTTATTTAGATGTTAATGGGACTTGATTCCTTGAGGTTGTATCATATGCACATATTTCTTAAAATCACTAATGAGGAATACTATCTTAACATTAAATTGACATATCTTATAGTCATAGTGAGTAATAATCATAATTTGAATGGATTAGATAATAGAAATGTATGCCTTACAAGCCAATCATATATGATATGATTCGACATTTCTAGAAATATCTCATTTAATTAACTAGGCAAATTTTTATTACTATCTCTTATTAGATGTGAATATTGTAATGAAGTCCCTGATTACATGCAAAGATGATTAAATCATGATGAGATCATGATAACCAGATTGATCACTTAGAGGTATGTGATCTAAATGTTCCTAATCATAAGATCTTTGAACATCATGGATCTGGATAGATTAGTGTATATGAGGTCTTCTTACGTGATGAGGATGATTGATCTCATTAGTCATTTGTGTGGAGACATTTAGATACACATACAAGTGCTCATTAGTTGAATGAGTTCACTAAATTGACCGAATTAGAAATCCTGAATGGTATCTTACCTAACTATCAATCAGGGTTTTCTATCATCATAGTTGCATGGTTAGATCTTTTACCTAAGTCACCAAATATGCCTTGTTGGTTGGAACATGTACTTGGGCCATTGACTTATGGATCGCCATGTAGATGGTCCAGTAAGCGATGGATTGATGGGTACAACAAAAAATGATGTAGACAATTGAGCAGACAATAAGGGATCATCAACTCTCAGTAAGTGAGAGTGAATGTCCTATGAGATAGTACTCTAAATTCTCGAGTAGGGTAGATAGGATGATGGGAAAATAAAATTTTCAATTAATCCAATTTCGAGTACTTGATCCTATAGAGTTGGTATACTACGGAGTTGATAGTCGATACCATACTCATTTTCAACTGAGACATTGTATGGACGAGGGTTTATATCCATGTGGTAACTGATGATGAAAATGCTTAATGGAGATAAGATTATTCCCATAGCTATTTCGTATCATGGAAAGTGGCTTGTACCCTTTATAAATAGTTGGCCGATTAATCTGTTATTAAATAAAAAATTTAATTAAATTAAATATAATTGTGCATAGGCTATTGGGCCTAGTAGGTCACACACATAAGAACTTATCCATAAATACAGAGGCAAGGGCAATTTTTTTGGAGATTTTGGGTTTTCTTGAAAAATTCTAAAATTCTCTATAAATACTAATGGTTTCAACAAAACCCTATCAAGCCAAAGGTAAAAACTACATTCTCATCATTCTCCCTATCTCCTTCTCTCTCTATAAGGTGTCCATGGGTGATGGAGTTTCGTTCGAGAACAGTTCTTGAGGCCGGTGTGAAGGGAGAATCTGTTATGGTTGCAGTTCGTGTGGATACCACTGGAGACCAGACACTTGAATGGCTTTTAGAGATTGATAAGCTCATATCCTTATTCTCCATGGTATTATATGAATCCTTATCAGGTATACTTGAATCCATCTTGATCAGTTTTTAGCCTTTGTGGTTCGATTCAGATTGAGATAGGTTCTAAATGAACCCATATGAATCATCATTTTCTCTGCACCAAAACTTTTAGATCAATTTATTATAGTGGTATCAGAGCTAGGTTTATGTCTTAGTCAAAATCGACATCGAATCAATGCTATTTCATGTAATTTATGTGTTCCCAAATCTGTGCAAACGTCTATTTTGTCGAGGCTTCCATAATCTGTATGTGATGCAAATAAGATATTGGTTGGCACTGATAGAATCTCGTGATACAAGTCTTTCCAATGCTACAAACCATTTGAATTTTAGATCTTAATAGCATCCAAGAGAAGCCCCAAAAATTGGTGTTTCTATTATGCCCGAACTCACACCCATATTTGGGGATTTTTGAGATCTCCATCCTTGGAAAAAATTGAAGCCTAAAAAAAGGCTTTAAAGATGGGTAATGATATTACCAAACCTTACCTGATGATCTCCTTCTTTGAATGGAGGTAAAAGAAGAGGATTTGAAAATTTTCTATCAAACTAGGGTTCTGCTGGGTCTAGCGGTGCAGCCTTGTTTCACTCTGATTTCCAATAAACAATGAATTTTTATATGAAATTATATATACATTTTTGGAAACTTCATTTGACTAGGATTCCATATTGCATTTTTGGGAAATTTTAGTTTTTGAGATAAGGAGTTATCCTTGTTGCAAGATAGTGATTTCTGCTACATAGTCTGATTGACTGCCACCTCTTCTTCTTCAATTTTCTATGTATCGAGATTTTTACTATATATGAGGCCTACTTTTTGGAATCCTTATTTAATAAGTATTCCAATGCATAATTTTCTTATTTTTGGGACCGCTGGATAAGGAGATATGCTCAGTTTAAGGGGAGCTTATCCTCCCTGATGAACAGTGCCATCAGTGGAGGGAGTGTGGTGCACCATGGTTCAAGGTGCCAATGGCAGTGTGCCAGTGCAATGCATCAGCAACAAAGGCCATGGCTGTGCGATGCAACGCACCCATCAAATTTTTTAAATGATTTTAACTTTTTTAAAATCATAGAAAAAATTGAAAATTTATTAAAAATTTCTATAAAATTTATGAAAAATGCTAGAATATTACTTAACAAGTTTTAAAGTGTCTAATGACCTGTTATATGATATTAATTTTTTTTTATATATTTTATATTAGTTAAACTTTAAAATTGTTTTAAAGGTTTAGCTTAATTAATTAGTGTCTTAATTAATTATGTAAAATGAATTTTAAAAAATATAAATTTTGACATTAATTAATAGCTTTGCATAGCATTGGGAATGTACAAATGTTCTAAATAGTTTATATATGCATATTTATTTTATATAAATTGTTTATATGTTGCTTTCATGTTATTTTCATGCTATTTATCTCATGAAAATTTAACATCCATGAAATTGGGAATTTCAAAAATTTAAGTATGTAATTTTTTGCCGGTATAGATGATATATCCCATATAATTATCATGTATGTGCTCTATGTTCATGTGATGAATGTTAGTGTGTGTATGAAGGTGATCATGAACTTAATTGTGATTGACTTGTGATTGCTTTTGGTTATGTTACTAAATGGGGGCCTGTATGTGCATCCTCTCTCTCTATACAATATGGTACATTCTACCTCCCTCTATTAATGTACTTATCTTGGTTAAAACCAAGATTTCTTATTAAGTTATCTATATTTGTGGGTCTGTGTACCCTTTAGCCACTTGTAATTGTTATAAGCTGGTTCGTGGAACGTTGGAGAGTGGGACCACTTGAAGAAGTACCCTTCTAAAGTGGGATCATGCCAACTCAAGCTTTTGACGTAAGGAATTTCACCCATAGAGGGGCCTTAGGTGCATGCTTAGGGTCAAGTCTATGATCACCTATTTTTTATGCATATTTGATATATGGGTGTGTGCTACAGGTTATACCTTAGATATATGATATTCCAAAGGTATTATATATAATTAGCACATATTAATGATGAGACTAAATTAAAATTTCTCTTTGTTTTGATTAGGTCGATAAGCGTGTGACATTAAGAATGACTCACTTAGCCTTTTGTTGTTATGGTTTTGATGAGCCAATCTTAGATTAGATGGGTTTGTTGTGCTACTATATGGCCATTAAGTAAGGGATTGGTGATCATGGCTAAGGCATTTGCTGAACCTTGGAGTGGACCATTTGCATGGCTTTATTGTGCTACCACAAGGACTGTGTGAAGAATCCATGCTCATAACGTAACAAGCGGGTTTGACCTAACTAAGAGTATATGGCTTGTTGTGCTACCACAAGGTCATCACTCTAGAAACTGAATGACTAAGAGTTGCAAGAGTTGCAACCGGTAATAGTTGTCTACCAATTATGTATGGGGTGATTTGTTGTACTACCACAAGATCACCATAAAGTTAATAGGGTCTTAGTCTCCACCAGGATTTCATTATGATATCCCATCTTTACAAAATGAGGGTTATACAAATTCATCGAAAATTAGTGAAAGCATAAATTAAGATGGAAGACCATATCTTAATTTTAATGATTGTCTACAATGTTATATTAATAAAATAATATCTTAATTATAGAATACGATGTTAAACCACCATTAGTACGGCATACTGGTTGTCAAATACTTTTAGTGGCTCACACTTCTTAGACATTCAAAACCATTTACACATATGCTTCTCTCATTAATATGACCAAGTCATTATTAAACTAAAGAATAAATTGATATATATCAACCTATTTTCTCTTAAGAGAAGTATTCACACATCATGGGAGCTAACATATCTAATATGATCAAACAAACTATTATGCTCCCATTGGAAAACACTATGTCATTCAATGTCTTAGAGCATCTATCATTTCCATAACTCAGAATAAATCATCATTTATTAAAATAAGAAATATAGATAATATTCTTGTATAAGGATATATTAGCAATCCTAATGATTAGGACATCTTTATAAAGTTATTAAAGATTAGTATCTTCCACTAGTTGTGATGCAACTTTTGTACCATTTCATATGTAGGTTAACATTTTCTTTATTAAGCCTTCATTTACTTGTCACTTTCTACAACTCTTTGTAGATGTAATATGCATATCCAATATCCTATACCAAAAGATGCATATATTATATCTTATAAAAGATATCCACATCTAGTACGTCATAGTAGATATGCACATATAGTATCTAATACTTTGATATACACATATAGCATATGATACTATTAAGTGTATATTTAAGAAATTTAAGACAAGTAAACGTTAATGACTTAGATGCATGAAGGTTCTCAAGCTCCACCTTTGTATTATATCCAATGCACATTGCACTTCCTCTTCCACCTACCATCGTAATGATAGTGGAAGAATTATGTCTTTATTCGGGCTTTATTAACTTGACCACCTTCTTTGACTTTAACTATGTCCTTCTATTTCTAACTAATGATCTTTCTTCTATCAATTGGTCTCACCAATAATAAGTATTAAAGATATATTGTTTTAACTTGCCTTTAATTAGCTCATCACCATGAGTCATGATGAATCTCATATCCATCTATCCATGTTACCTTTACAATTTATATCTCATAGAGAATAGCATATAGTACATGGCGTCGACTCTAAAAATTCGATGGGGCCTTCTGCTTTTCAGGGAAGTCCATGAACCTAGATCATCACCTCAAGAGGGGATGAGAAAGAAAGGAAGAAAACTCGAAAAGCAACTCTCACCTTGGTTCCACACTCACATTGATCGCCAAACTTTTATCCCTTGGCGTCGCTTGATCACCAAAGAGATGGTTCGGGTCATGTGGGAGGAGGGTGAGAAGAAAGAAACTAAGACATGTGGTCCACGGGTTCCAATTTATGAAATTAAATTGACCCCAGGGCACATGGGCCCAGGTGCAGGGCGATGCACCCCACTGAGGGGCGCATGTGCCTCCCAGTGAGGGCACATGGCACATTTTCTGAAAAATTTGGTCTTATCCGCTCGATCTATTCAGTGGTAGAGTACCGGTGAAAAACTGGTTCCCTCGTGCCTCAAGGGTAGGGCGCATGTGCCCTCAAGTGAGGGCGCGAGTTCACGTGCCTCAATGGTAGGGCGCATGGGCACATGCCCTAGGTTCCGGGCGCATGTGACCAGGGACCCGGGCGCATGAGACTGTTTTTTGCGCGTCCTTCTTCCGAAAGCCATTGCAGACACTCCCGAACTCAGAATTCGACACCATTTGTTGCATTGAAAAGATAACAGGCCGAAGAAGCTTTCTATAGCATTGGATCAGACATCACACCCTCCAAAACTTCAGAATTTTGTCTGGAAGTTAGGGCAGTGAATAGAAGATCCGATACTGGTCAAAAATGACTTCGACGACAAACCAGAAAGGCACAGTATGCAACAAAACTTGTCTAGAGTGTGAATCTGACCATAACCTTAAATGCATGATCATTAGGAATTGGTCATTCAGCCAATTTTCGTGTTTACACGATTTACGTGTGGCTTTCACTCGAAAATTATGGCTTTCTGTAGAAAACTTCAGAAAACATCTGATTTCGTTCGGCGAAGCTCCAAATCAAGTTTTAAAGACCCAGCATCATTATAAGATCAATCGCACATGTTACCCTATAAAACATGAGTTTTATGCTCTGAATTAGGCGAATTTGGCGTGTCTACAGCTTGCCTTGCCTTGATGTTGGCTTTGTAAAAGAATGGCATGTAATGAAGCGAAGTGATTTGGAGTGAACTGTAATAGAATGCAAGTGAGCGTAGATGAATGTAGCGGAATGGAATGGTGATGGAGTAAAAAGGTGGCATCAAGGTGTAGATATAGACATGCTTATCTACTCGATCCAGCAAAATGAATCTCTCTGAGTATTCTAGATCACTTTCATGTTCTATCAAAAGCTAACATAATTGATTGGTAAAAGACATGCCATTGGCACGAGAGATGAAAAATAAAAGATAAAGAATGAAGGATGTAGCCAACCCTCAACGTGGTGAGGAGTCGTCGAATTCGTAGGTTCATCATCAGCCAGCAACCCGAACTTTGCGGTGTTCTTGTACTGTGATGGGCTAATGTTTTAAAAGAGAAGTTGATCTTAAAATGAAAAGAATACCAATCCATCATATTTGGAATCTCAAGTTCATTCAAGTTTCACCAAAATACTCAGTTTAATTCTGAGTGGAATAATCTTAAATTCTAAAAGGGTTCGTTTAAGCATAACAAAATTGCTCGGGTATCATAAAAACCATGAATCATGCTCTGGCAGAAAATTGAGTATTTGGAAAACGACAAAATAGACTTAAGCCATAGTGAGATTGAAAGATAATGATGAGACTAACATAGAATGATGGGAAAGAAGAAACAATGGCATGACAAACATGACACGGTGAGATAAATTAAAAGACATGGTGGGATAAAAGAAAGGAAAGAATAAAACATGATGGAATAAAATAGAGGAAAGAATAAAACATGAAGGGATAAAATTGGTAACGATGAAGAATGGAAAAGAAATGGATGTGAAAACATAGAAAATTATGTAGAAAATAGTTGAAGATATAGATTGTCTATTGGAGGTCAAGACATCCGATTAGGAACAATCGTCCCTCCAATGTTCAATTTTGCCTTATCCGTGAGTGTGAAGAAATGACCAAGCCGTCGTAGATTTTGTTGAAGGGGACCTCGGGCCTAGTCATTTTCACTCTCAAGGTCTTCAACATTAATGCATATAATACGTATCAAATGGACCTAACATAGCTAAATGATAGATGATAAGAGTGAGGTGAAGTGCAAAATGGAATGCTGGTGATGATGTGAGATTGATGAGAATGTGGATGAAATCTTCAGGCATGATTTATCAACTTGCATCGACAGCCTGATTCATCAGCATCTCTGGTCCATCCTTGTCTTACTTTCTGACGGAATACAGCACCACGATAATGTTCAGTTGGTTGGCGCTTCCTCTCTTTTCGCCACAAGGTTGGCATGACGTTCCTTGGGGAACACTGATCTCACCACTTCACCTGATTGTACATAAAAGGTTGCCTGTTGGCCCTTGTCTTTTACTTCTTCAACTCCTGAAAACACTTAGCAAAGATGATTAAATTTTCATCATGACTCATCCCTTTGCCTGTATACCGTTTGTCTTGATTTTGAGTCAAAGAGGGGAGCCTTCTTAACAAGGTGGAATAAAACAAATGACTGAAATGAAATGGGGTAAGGGTTAAGAGAACTTACCTACCATGGTGTGAATTCTCTCCTCTCTTGTATTGAAATGCCTGAAACACTTGGTAGAAAGGGTATTAGATCTTCACCATGACTCATCCCTTTGCTTATTACAGTCAACTTTGACTTAGGTCAGAGGGAAGCCTTCTTAACAAGGATATGCAATGCAGAAATGTAAATATGCATGACAGTCAAATAAATATGGATGCAACTAGGGCAATGATCATGACTGAGCATTTTTTGGACTTGAAAACATTCATTTTTTTGGATTTTTGAAATATTCAAAATTTTTGTTTGGATTTTTTAAATATGCATTTTTTTGGGATTTTGAAATATTCATTTTTTGTGGGTTTTTGAAATATTCATTTTTGTGTGTGTTTTTTTTGAAATATGCATTTTTTGTGTTTTTGTAATATGCATTTTTTAAGTTTTTTTGAAATATTCACTTTTTTTTGGATTTTTGAAATATTTCCTTATTTGTGGGAAAAAATTGGTATTTAAGACAATTCATCGGTCATTGGAGTTTGTCAAGACTCAAGTGGTAGATGCCACGTGCAAAAATAAAGTTCCCTTCCTAGAATCCTTCTAACCTTATTCCTTTGATCGGCTTGGATTCCACCTGGATTTGGTCGGTTTACCCTACCCAAGGGGTTTTAAGGAGGAAGAGTATAGAGGAAGTCCTTGATAGGGTTTGGAGATGTTGAGAGGGATTTCTCTACTCACACTCAAATTACCCATTGGGGTTCGGCCTCTTTGGGTCTTTCTTATTTTTTTGCTCTTTTCTATGTGGCACATATTTAGACAGGATTTTGACCCATGGGGACATTGCCCATCTTTTAGTGCCTTTTGCCTTGACTATCATTATGGGTACTCATTCAAATAGGTTGATCATTTTTTCTTTTTCTAACCTGAGGGGTTCATTGCCCATCTTTTGTCACCCTTTTAAACCCTCTGAGATGGCCTCTTACTAGGGTGGCAAGTGTTTTCGATACTACCCCTCTCTAATCTTCTCTCCCTATCTTGGACCGAGTAGAAGAGAATAGGGTAAGGGTACTCCTTCCGTTTCTAGATTTCTGCCTTGCCTTTCGCTAGTGTCGAGTTGTCTGGATTCTAGGATCGGGAGGTGTTGTGTGTGTAGGATGGTACCTACCCTTGACTTCTCACGAACAACCTAGGATCGATGACTTGAGATTATACCAGTGGTTTCTCCATTTTTATGGAATGTACTTTTTGAGGTAAACTCTATTCCAAGGATGATTCAATTTTTCTCCATCTGCATTAGTCAGTTCATATGCATTGCCTGGATACTTTTCAGTGATTACAAAAGGCCCTTCCTAGTTAGGTTGCAACTTGGAGCGGGGACCCCTTGGCTTAACAAATATGCGTTTGACTACCATCTCACCGATTTCGAACTTTCTCTCGACCACCCTCTTTTGATAAAACCTTTTGAGTCTATTCTGATAAGTCCGGGCATGCTCGGTGGCGGCTAGCCTTATTTTATCCAAGAGTTCAAGCTGTGTAAGGAGAGATTCTCATCTCTCATCAACAGGAATATCCCTGTGGAGCTGAACTCGGAGAGATGGAAGTAATACTTCGTAGGGGACCACTGCTTCCATCGCATATGCCAAAGCATATGGGGTTTGTCAAGTGGGAGTCCTTACAAAAGTACGATATGCCCATAGAGCATCTACAAGCTTATCAGGCAAATCGGCAAATTTGCTAGACTTACAAGATTTCTTGATGATTTTGATTAAGGTTTTGTTGGTGGCTTCTGCTTGACCATTGACTTGAGGATAGTATAGTGATGAATGATGCAATGAAATGCAATACCTGTTGCAAAGATCACATAGATCTTGAGAGAGAAATTGCGGCCCATTATCAGTGACGATGTCGCTGGGGATCCCGAACCTTGCCAGGATGTTGCGCTTAATGAAGGAGCAGACTGTTGACGCTTTAATCTCCACGAATGCTTCCACATCAGCCCACTTTGTGAAGTACTCCGTTACCGTCAGAATGAATGATTTCGAGCGCATTTCAGAGTTGAGGTCACTCAAGGGGCCAATGATATCAAAAGCCCACATGGCAAAAGGCCATGGGGCATGAATTGGATGAAGGGAAGATGCGGGTGAATGAATCTTGTCGGCATGGAGTTGACATGAGTGACAATGCCGGACAAAGATGTAGCAGTCTTCTTCTAGAGTTGGTGAATAATACCCTTGTCGGATGATTTTCTTAGCAAGGGCTTGGGCATTCACATGACCACCACATACTCCAGAATGTGCCTCCTTCAGCACCAACTCAGCTTCTTCTTCATCAAGACATCTGAGTAAGATTTCACTTAGGCATCTCTTGTAGAGCACTCCTCCTAGGATTGTATACCTCTGGGATACTCTTCTGATTGCCTTCTTTTCTTTGGTGGTTGATCCAGGCGGGTATGACTAATCTTGGCAATACCTCGCAATCTCGTCATACCAAGGTCTCTCACCTTCTTTTAATTCTTCCAACTCAATTAAGGAGATTTCTTCTATATTTTCCAAGTATTCCTTTATGTTGAACCTCTCCTTAACCTTCAGAAAACGTCCATCCTCAATTGCTGGAATTGTCCTCTTACAGATGTGGATAGTCTGCACTTGCCTACCTAGCGGGACAGATAGAGATGAAGCTAGTGAAGCTAAGGCATCGGCGAGGATATTCTGAGAATGGGGGACATGGACAAAGGTGAGTTTGAAGAATAGCTTGATGTAGCAGGTGGTGAGCTCCTGGTAGGGTTTGAGGTTTGAATGGGAAGTTCGATACTTGGATAGGACCTGGCATAGGATCAATTGACTATCACCTATCACCCTCAGTTCGGTGGCACCATGGAAATGAGCGGCCTCCAGCCCAGCCAGCAAGGCTTCATACTCAGCTATGTTGTTGGTTGCTGGAAAGTTAAGCTGTAAAGCCTGTGGAATGGTGACACCTTTAGGTGACAGAAGGACAATACCTATCCCTCCACAATGAGAGTTCAAAGCCCCGTCAAAATATAATGTCCAAAGATTGTAAGATTGGACAGACATTAGTTCGTCATCCAGGAACTCCGACCGGACTGGGTCAAAGACGGGTATGGGATGATGGGCAAGGTGTTAAGCAATAGCATAGCCTTTGATTGCCTTCTGTGGGACATAAGTGATATCAAATTGGGATAAGAAGCTCTGCCATCGCCCTAACCGATCAGTCAAGACTATCTTCTCTAATAGAAACTTAATGGGATTAATACGAGCATTGAGCTTGACTTGGTGAGCAAGAAAATAATGTTTGAGTTTCTGAACCACCGAAACAAGAGCATCAAAGGTTTTTTCTACCACAGTGTACTTCATCTCACAAGCATCAAACATCTTGGACAAGTAATAAGTAGCTCGTTCTTTCCCTTCTTCATCAACTTGTGCAAGGACTGCCCCAAGAGAGTTCTCAAGAACTGAAATGTAGAGGACCAAGGGCTTGTCAGGAATTGGTGGTTTAAGTACAGGGGGACTTGCCAGGTATGTTTTCAACCCATAAAATGCATCTTGGCACTTCGAATCCCATTTAAACTCGGCCCCCACCTTGGTTAACTCATAGAAAGGTTTACACCTTTGGGAATGTTGTGAGATAAACCGGCGGAAAAATTGTAGCCTCCCAATCAATCCTCGAAGCTCTTTCATATTCTTCGGGGGAGGCATACCAATGATTTCTTTGGCCTTGTTTGGGTCGATCTCTATGCCCCTTTTGCTTACTATGAACCCAAGTAGTTTTCCTGATGAAACTCCAAATGTGCACTTCTTAGGGTTCATTTTCAGCTTATATTCTCTAGCTCGTTGCAAAACCTTCCTTAGCACTTCAGAATGATCTTCTCGACTCTTGGACTTGATAACCAAATCATCCACATACACCTCTACAAGGGTGTTCATCATGTCATGAAAGATAGCCATCATAGCCCTCTGATATGTAGCACCAGCATTCTTTAAACCAAAAGGCATGACAACATAGCAATATGTTCCCCAAGGTGTAGTGAACGAGGTCTTCTCTTTGTTCTCCTCAGCTAACCAGATCTAATTGTATCCAGAATAGCCATCCATGAATGAAAGCATTTCAAATCCAACTGTGTTATCAACTAAAACATCAATATGAGGTAAAGGAAAATCATCCTTAGGACACGCTCGGTTCAAGTCCCTGAAATCTATACAAATCCGAACACGTCCATCCTTCTTCATAAAAGGGACTATGTTAGCCACCCATTGCGGACATAGAACAACTTTAATAAATTTTACTTGGTGTAGTTTGTCGACCTCTTCTTTCATTTTGAGTGCAATATCAGGGTGGAATCTCCTGAGCTTTTGTTTAACCAGGGTAGTTCTAGGTTTCAAGGTTAATCTATGTTCAACCAATGAATTATCTAATCCTGGCATATCTTCATATGTCCATGCGAACGTGTCCTTATATTCTTCCAAGACTTCGATCAAACGTTGTTCTTGTGAGGGAGTGAGGTTTGCACTAATGAGGATAGTTTTAGGATCTTCTAGGGTTCCTAAATTCAGTTCTTTGGTTGGTTCATTCCCCATGGCTGATGGTTCCTCAAATCTTCTAAGTCCAGATGCATACACATCGGCCAAGTCCTCAATTTCATCCTCAAATTCGGGATCCTTCTCTGATACCACCTAATATACTCCCAAAGTATGATCTATGTTATGCTCATCCTCATATCGGATTTCATCTAGCTGGACGGTATTCACTAAAAAGTTTGGTAGCCTTGCACACTCTACACATTTATGTGCCAATTGTTGCAGATACCTATTTGGAACTCGTTTACCTCTAACTTTCCTATTTTCTAATCTAACCTGACCTACTGAAGATAAAGCTAGAAAGGTGGTATTTACAGTGGAAGGAGGATCGAGTAAATCGATCAATGATTCAGAAGAGAGGGATCCCTGATTGGGAGCACCCTCTGGGATGAGTAGAGACGTCTCCTCGATGAAAATGTGAGTTTCAGAGAAGACGTTTTTTTTTTTTGGAATTTTCAAGTAAAAAGCTAGAATGAGTTGGAATGACTCGGGATTTGCTGGAAGATTAATAGAAAGAAAAACTTAAGGATAAAGGGGAAAAAGGGGCTCGTGGGCCCAATGGTAACAGAAAGTGGACACATGGGTCCAAAACTGATGAAAAAAGTAAACGGGTACAAGGACCCGATCTTAGAAATAAATGGGCATGTGAGCCCATGTTGGGAAAAGCCCTCAGTTTTGTAGTTGATGAGGGAAGCAAATGGGCAAGCTGGCCCAGTAAGAGTGGAAGGTTGAAGAGGGCACATGGGCCCAAAGTGGGAAAGTGGGTTCTGAAGCCCATCCAAAAGATCTAGAAACAATGGTACAAGGTTCAAACATGGGATTGTTGTATTTGGGCCTCATGGAATGGTTATGACTTGGGTGGTATGCTCAACCAGATGAAACAAGATTGGTCTACCCTCGAGTGGTTCCTGGTGCTCTTCCCCACTTGAGAACAGACGAGTCAAAGATAAGCATAGGTCTTCCAAGTCTTCTTCTTCATCTGGAGCCTTCCTTCTCTTGACAACTGTAATGAAACTCTTGTCATCTTCAGCCATCATCATGGTCTCCCCTTTGATAAAGAAGGTGTGGAGTACCATGGCATATCATGGCTGGAAGATCCTCCTTGGGATGGAATCCTCTTTGTATCCAAACCCCTGCCTGCGTGGCCTTTTCACAGTTTGAATCGGCTGAGTGATTCCTTGAAGATCCTTGCCTAAACCTTTTCCAGGCTGATAGCCCAGTTTCATCATCATCCGCCATCCCACTGTGTCAGGTAGAGAGGCGGTCATGCATCTGACTTCTGGTAAATATCCCATTGAGATCTGGGGCTGTATTGACAGTCCTAAGGGTGATGTAAAAGTAGCATCATTCATCTCGTATTTTACAGGCATGCTAGTCACCTTGACCACTTGTCCTTTAAAGGGAAACTTTATGCACTGGTGATTTGTTGAAGCCACAGCTCCTATTGCCTCCAAGTATAGCCCGAAAAGTTGGATCCAATTCTAGAACATGAAAATTCGTTGTGACCGTACATGGTCCACGTTTAACCGCTAGAGTGACCACCCCATGTGCAGACTTCTTGGAGTTGTCGTAAGCCATCACCATGGCACAGGATGGCTTGATTTGTTGTTCAGAAATGCCGCACAACTGCAAAGTTTTTGGCAGCATAACGTTGATAGAAGCTCCAGTGTCAACCAAACATGATTTCACTTTGACATTGCATATGATAACAGCCACATGCAAAGCATATCTCTTGACCTCTGGATCTGCTAATTCCTCCTGAGAGAAAGTGAGTGTTGGGTGCTCACTTCTAGGGGCTAACACTGTAGTGATCTTCTCAAGTGGGAGATATTCACTCACCATGACCATTTGCAAATACTATTGTAGAATCTCCTGGTGCACATTTGATCTTTTGATTAACTCAAGTATGGAAATACGGGCCGGTGTCTTATCCAAATGTTTTAGCAAATCATACGTCGTGCCCGGTAATGGTTCTTTCACTTGTTCTTCCTCGACTGGATCTTGCGGTTGAGTACCGGCTTGGGGAAAGAGCTGCTGGAACATCCTCCCACTCCGAAGCACCGGGGCTATTTGGCGGTTGGGTAGAGGTGATGGGTTAACTGGGGTGAACTGTGGTGGAACAGGTGGTGTAGGTGTAGGTATGGTATGCAATGGGATTGGTGGTTCTGGGATGATTGGGTTTATGGGTAGAGGGGTAGGATTTGGAGGTGGTAGTGATGGTGAGACTGGTGGCCTGATAAGAAGAGGCCGGGGTGCAGGAGTGGTTGATGGGTTTAATGAAGGTATTGGTAATGTGGTAGGTTGTGGGGTCGGTGTTATGATAGGTTGGGGTTTTGGAGTGGCAGAGCTCATAGGCTGAGGGTTTAGGTTTGGGGGTGATTGTGGTGGTCGGATGAGCAAGGGCCGGTGTGTAGCAATGGTTGAAGGAGGTGTAGTTAAAGAGGGGGCTGGCCTAATGATGAGTCAGCGAGAAGAAGTGGCGGCCAATGGTTGTGTTATTGAGCTTTGTGGTAGTTGTGGAGTAGAAGGTGCACAAATTATTTGTCTAGGAGGGTTCCTAGCAGGAGGCCTAGCTGGGTTGACCGGCATCGTCGCATTTTGGTTTTTCTAGTTGCCAACCTTGAGCACGGCTGGCATCTCCCTGGACATTGGAGTGTACTAGACCAATTCCTGGGTTTGGATGTGCTGGTGCCGGTGTTGGAGCGGGAGCATGTAATGGGAGCAGATTATGAACAATCCCCAAGCTAGGTTGTTGTTGAGGTTGAGCCGGTGGACGCTGTCGCTGATGCTGCCTAGCCTTCATAGCTTGTATGCATTCCCCCATTTGAGCCCAATCAAAGCTACCTTGGTCATTCAGATCGTGTATGTAATCCTTGAATTGAAAACACACTTCAACAGCGTGACCAGGACATCGGTAGTAAGCACAATATCGGAACATATCTAAATTTGTTGGCCAAACCTCTCTTTCCTTGGGCAATTCCAACTGTTTCTCCGCCATGAGTACATTGAAGATGTTGGTCAAGGAGTAAGAGAGTTGTTGGTAGTTCTCTCTCCTAGGACCTCCCCTTCGTGGTGCCTGATTGGGTGGTGGCGGTGCCCTATTGTAGGTAGGTTGACGAGGTTGCTGGGGTTGTGCTACTAGCTGAGGTGGTTGTTCTGGTTTTCGTGGTTGTGGTGGCCTAACCTATTGTTGAGGGGGGTAATAGGAAAGGTTTTGTGGTGGGTTTCTGAACTAGTTTTGATGGTTCCCTCCCTGGTTTTCCACAATGTTTATAGCTTTGTTGTTGACCACTCCCTCGGTTGTAGGACCAACCGGTGCAGAGGTGGTTTTCCTGAAGTTTCTAGGTTTGGGATCAAAAGGATTTATCATTGTGGCATCTTTAAAGTGGGCTTGCAAGTATCGGGCACTGTCATAGAGTTCATTCATTGTGGTAGGACGGTGCATAATCAAGACATTCCTCAAGGCAGGTGTAGTGTTGCCGATAAGCATCTTTACTTGTTCCCCTTCAGAAATCACATCTGTCAATTTCTCTGCCATTCCCCTCCAGCGATCAGCAAACTTTATAAAGTCCTCCTAGAGCTTCATCTTTTTAGCAATCAAATCCATGATGGAGCATGATGGTGCCACCCGGTCTCTGTATCTTTTCAAAAATTTGGTTTTGACGATATCAAAGTCTCCTGCCTCAAAGGAGTCGAGCGAGCAGAACCATTCCAATGTAGACCCTTCTAGTGATCGACAGAATAAGAAAGCAAGAACCCTATGATCATCTTTCCAGAATGAGAATTCATAGAGAAAATCTTTAAGGTGGAGAAAAGGATTGCCAGTACCATTGTAGTGGTGATAAACTGGTAGTTCAGAAGGTGGTAGGTGGAGAACTGGCAGAGAAGGAATAGAGATATCAGGAACTGACTTGGAGTCCAAGTGACATCTCAGCTCTTCATAACGTTCATTCATCTGCGTGAGCTGATCCATGATTGCCTGCGTGAGAGCAGGTTCTTGGTTTACTGGTGGGGGTATGTGGTTAGAGGCATGGTTTTGGAATTGAGGAGCATGACTTGGCAAATTTACTGAAGATTGTCCCATGACTTGATGGGCCAAGCAACAACATGGTTTAAATAAGATGGCTGAACAAATGAGGGTTGGACCACAGATGGTTGAACTATAGATGGTTGAACTACAGATGGTTGAACTATAGATGGTTATGTTAAAGATGGTTGAATCATAGATTGTTGAACAATACGTGGGTGAACAAAGGGTGATTGAATGAGTGGTGGTCGAACCATAGGACAAGGAGATGAGGCAATTTGATTGGCTTCAGCTTGATCAGAGGCAATCTTGCCCTTCACCATGGATTGTATGCAGGCGTAGGTTTCTAAGTCGGTATAGAGAGACAACTCCCTAAAGAGTTGTTCAACATCACGAGGAGCAGATGGTTGAGGGACCTCTTGCACTTCTGACTCAAACAATGGATTAACAAGACCGTCTGACGGAATTGGTTGGTGATCCATCTCGTGTTCTTGATGTTCAGCTTGTTCCGCCATTCCAACGTGCCTTCCAGACCTTAATTGCATTGAACAAGTTGGCAAAATAAACAAAGAACTTTTTTCTGGTTTTTAGTATCTTGCAAAAATGTTAGAGGTTTGAATTTTTGTTTGACAAACAAGTGATGCAAAGACTTGAAAGAAAAAATTACGCAATGATTTTGATTAAACCTTAGGTTTATGGATTTTGTTAAGAATTGTTCTCTCAACAAATGGGTTAGGATCCTAACTCCAATATCCAATGACCTAGGTTTCACACAATCTCACCACGTGTAGGTAACATAGGATGCTTTGGGTTTTGGGGAGTGGTACAACCAACCTAATCGTGAAGAGGAATACTCCACGTATGAGGAATTACGGAGGCCTTGATGAAAGCCAACCAAGTCAACTATGAAGGAATATCCCAGAAGAGAGGTCAGAATCCACTAAGAGGGTGCTTTGGATGGGAGGGGTAAATGGGAGAGTGAGCTCCCGCCTCAAAAAAGTGTAAAAGAAGGAGGTAGAGAGAAGGAGCAAAGAATGCAGTCAAGTAATAAGCAAAACATAAACTTAAATAAACAAGCAATCATACAAGACAAGCAACTAGAAACTAGACAAGCAACTAGAAACTAGAATCTAGACCTTGTTTCTTATGTGAGCCAAATGGAGATAGTGAAAAGTGATAGAAAGAAGAGAGTTCAGATCTGATAGCCAAGAAAAAGGGTGGTCCACACGGGGACCGATGTAAGAATAAGTTGGTTCACGTGGGAACCGGGGTAAAAAGTAAAGGTGGTTCACGCGGGAACCGGTTTTGGGTATAAAAGGGTGGTACACGTGGGAACCGGTTTGAATGATTGAAAGAAGGCCACGTGGGGCCAATTAAAGGTGAATAAGGATCTGATCCAAGTGGGGATAGATATGAAATAAAGTGGTTAGGTTCACGTGGGAACCGAAGTAAAGAAAGAGATTGGTTCACGCGGGAACCGGCTTAAAAGGAAAAGGGTGGTTCACGTGGGAACCGGTTTAAATAAAATGACAGAAATTAAATGAGGTACTTGGCACTTCAGATCTGATGAAAGATGGGTGAAATCCGAAATTTTGACATGGCATGAAGTTTAAGAAAGGTGGAAAGAAGGAAAGGCTCACGTGGGAATCAGTCTAGAACTAGAACTAGTTGCAAATAAAACACTAAGCACCCACGGTTGAAGACATTGCTTGTCCCACCGTGGTCGCCACAAAGTTGTCGACTCTGAAAATTTGACGGGGCCTTCTTCTTATTAGGGAAGTCCGTGAACCCAGATCATCACCTCAAGAGGGGATGATAAATAAAGGAAGAAAACTCAGAAAGCAACTCTCACCTCGGTCCCACACTCACATTGATCCCCGAACTTTCATCCCTTGGTGTCGCTCGATCACCAAAGAGACGGTTCGGGTCATGTGGGAGGAGGGTGAGAAGAAAGAAACTAAGACATGTGGTTGCCAGGAACCGCGGGTTCCTATTTATGAAATTAAATTGACCGTGTGTACCTTAGCGTGAAGAGTGCGGGTTAAAGCTTCTCCTTCCTCGGCCGGCCGATGAAGAAGAGTTCTCAACGCGGTGGGTGCTTGATCTTCTGTGCAAATAGACATATAAACAGGTGAAAAAAACAATTAGAACTAGACAAAGTGGAGTATATGTAAATAGAATAACATGAAACACACAATTGACTAGAAACTGACCAGATTCGGGTTATCTCTAACCCCTTTTTTCTGTTTTCGTAATAACAGACTAAAATTAATGCAAAAAAATAAAAAAAAGATAGGAGGATGGAGAATCACGTAACAAAGAGATAGGAAAAAGAACATAAAGATTCTGATAAGAAGAGAGAGAGATATGCCCAAATCTGGGTTGTCGAAAAAGCCGAGCAGCAGTCCAGGATCTGCAAGGTGCGACTTTGCTTCTGCGCTCATCACGACCAGCCCCGATCTTGGAATCAAGTGATGTAAATTTCAAACTAAATAATACTTGGAGGGGAAGAACTTTGATGAAGAGAGCTCTGGCAACATATGTCAACACGCTGCTGTAGAGGCCAAAGAAGAGAGACCTAGCTGATCACCTGCAGAACAGTCTTCCTCTCTCTTGAACTGACTTTTATCTCTCTAAAAACTCGAAATTCTCTCTCTAAAAATCACAAAATCAATGCAGGAGGGAGGTTGGATGTCTTGAGATTCCGGGGAGTTGTGCTAATGCCTTTGGAACAACCAGAATCAGAGTTTATTTATAGGAGAACGAACAGTCTTATCAAGGCTAAAAAAGGGGACCTTGCGCCCTACCCCAGGGCGCATGCACCCTGGTGCAGGGCGCATGCGCCCCAGTGAGTGGCGCATGTGCCTCCTAGTGAGGGTGCATGGCACATTTTCCGAAAAATTTGGTCTTATCCGCTCGATTTGTTCAGCGGTAGAGTCCCGGTGAAAAACTGGTTCCCTCGTGCCTCAAGGGTAGGGCGCATGTGCCCTCAAGTGAGGGCACAAGGTCATGTGCCTCAATGGTAGGGCGCATGGGCACATGCCCTGGGTTCCGGGAGCATGTGACTAAGGACCCGGGCGCATAGGACTATTTTTGCGCATCTTTCTTCCGGAAGCCATTGCGGACACTCCCGAACTTGGAATTCGACGCCGTTTGTTGCGTTGGAAAGATAACAGGTTGAAGAAGCTTTATATAGAATTGGATCAGACATTACACCCTCCAAAAATTTATAATTTTGTCCGAAAGTTAGGGCAGTGAACAGAAGATCCGATACTGGTAAAAAATGACTCCGACGGCAAACCGGAAAGTCACGGTATGCAACAAAACTTGTCTGGAGTGTGAATCTGACCATAACCTTAAATGCATGATCATTAAGAATTGGTCATTTAGCCAATTTTCGTGTTTACAGGATTTACGTGTGGCTTTCACTCGAAAATTATGGCTTTCTGCAGAAAACTTCGGAAAACATCCGATTTCGTTCGGCGAAGCTCCAAATCAACTTTTAAAGACCCGGCATCATTATAAGGTCAATTGCACATGTTACCCTATAAAACAAGAGTTTTATGATCTGAATTAGGCGAATTTGGCCTGTCTACACAAGGCAAGCAATTCATCTTCTCTATACTATATTATGACATATGATCTTATCTTCTCTCACATCATATATAGTATAGGAGGCACTTACTTCTCTTAAGTCAATCCTGAGAACAATTCTCTTAGTTCTAGACCTTTCGAAGAAGTGTGAGCCATAATGTTATTTGGCATCTAGTATGGCTTACCAGGTGTCTTATCATCTTCTACAATGTAGATATAATTTCATTTGTATAAAATTGCAAACATTCATTTAAAATTAAGACATGGTATTTTATCATAATTTGTTCTTCTACTAAATTTTGACAAATTTGCATAACCCACGTTATGCAAAGATGAAAAATCATGATGAAATCTTAGTGAGGATTAAGACCCTATTAACCTTTTGGTGATGACCTCGTTGTAGCATAACAAATCACCATATACTTAATAAGTAGACAACTATTGTCAATTACAACTCTTGCAACTCTTAGTCATTTAGTCTCTAGAGTTATAATCCTATGGTAGCACAACAAATCTTATACTCTAGTTAGGTCAAATCTACTTGTCACATTATAGGAATGAGTTCTTCACATAGCCCTTGTGGTAGCACAACAAAGCCATGAAAATGGTCCACCCCAAAGTTTGGCAAATGTCTTGGCCATGATCACTAATCCCTTGCTGAATGGACCTTGTGATTGCACAACATGCCCATTAAATCTAAAATTGGCTTATCATGACCATAACAATGAAAGACTACATGAGTTATTCTTAATATATTACTTTTATTAACCTAATTATACAATATAAATATAAATACATTTGGAATATCATATGTCTAAGGCATAACCTATAGCACACATCCACAAGTAATTAAATGAATTATCATGGACTTAACCCTAATTATGCAACACTGGAGCTAGAATGGTGTGCAACTAAAAGAGTTAGCATTTGATGCTAATGTTGGTGTGTCTCCACTTCCAAAAGAATGATTGTTCAAGTGGTCCCAATCTCTCTTCCTCCACAAACTATCTTCTTGTCATTACAAGCAACTTTTGGATACGCATACCCGCAAATGTACATATCTCAATAAGAAACAATAATTTTAACCAAGGAGAGTACATTAAAAGAAAGTGGTAAAATGTACAATCAAAATTTAATAGAGAGTGGAGGAGGCACTCAGGACCCATTAAACACTACCACATAAAATAATCACATTATATGATAATCACATCTATGTCCATGATCTCTATGCATTCCACAATCAAACAACACATGTACATAGTGCAAATAAGTGATATTAATATGATATAATATTTATGCTATAAAAATATAATTTTAAATTTTTAAAAAACTACATTTTATGCTTGCCATAATTTTTATGAAATAACCAACATGAATAATACTTATAAACAATTTATATGAAATAAACAAGAAGATCCAAACTATTTAGAACATTTATGTATTCCAACACTGTGCAGAGCCATAAATTAATGTCCTAATCATTAATCCGAAAAATATCATTTTACAAAATTAAATAAGATGCTAATTAATCAAGTTAAGCATTTAAAACAATTTTTAAAACTTAAGTATGAGTGATTCTTTGTCAATAAAGCTAAATATTATCTAATAGCTATTTAACACTTTAAGATCTATCAAATAATATTATAGAATTAAAATTAAAATTTTTATTTAATTATAATTTTTTAAAAATTAAATATCTTAAAAGTGCTTGGGCACATTGCATCGCATGTGCCGACGCATTGATCCACCACCAACATGCACTCTCATGCTCTACCTCGTGTGCCGGTATCCAGCTATGCCTACACCGCCACTAGCTGCACCCCAATGCACCACCATCAACTTCATAGATTGGATCCGCAAGCACTGCTCATTCCAAGTTCGATTCGAACCCGATCCTGGCACCTTCTGATAAAAATGTATGCCCTGCAAGCCAATCATATATGATATAATTCAACATTTCTAGGAATATCTCATCAATTAAATAGGCAAAACATCATTACTAGCTCTTATTAGAAGCGTATATGATAATGAAGTTCTTGATAACATGCAAAGATGATTGAATCATGATGAGATCATGATAATGAAACCGAGCATCGAGAGTTATGTGATCCAAATGTTCCTAGTCCTAGGATCCTTGAGACGGGACATCAAGGATCCGGATAGCTAGTGTGTGTGATGTTTTCTCATGTGATGAGAATGATTGATCTCATTGGTCATTAGTGTGGGGACAGTAAGATACACACATAGGTGCTCATTAGTGGAATGAGTTCACTGAACTGACCAACGTAGGAAAACTTGATCGGTATCTTACCTAACTATCTATCAAGTTATCTTTACATGGTTGGATCTTTGACCTGAGTCGCCAAAGATGTCTTACCAGATATATCTTGTACTTTGATTATTGACTTATGGATCACCATCTTGATGGTCCAGTATAGTTGATGTATTAGGTGCAAGAGAAACACGGTGGAGGCAATTGAGCAGATAACAAGGGATCGTTCACTCTCAGTAGGAGAGAGAAAATGTTCTATGGGATAGTACTATAAATTCTAGGCCAACATACTTAGGATAATCAGAAAAGGAGTTTTTCAATTGATCCAAACCTGAGTACAGGATCTCGTAGAGTTGGAATATTTAGGGATTGATAGTCATTGCCGGACCCCTAACTGACTGGAACATTGTATGAACGAGGATTTAAATCCATGTGGTAATTGATGATGGAAAGGCTCAACGGATTTTATTTAACTCTCCAAAGTCATTTGATATTATAGAATGTGGCTTGTACCCTTTATGATTGAAAAGCCATAAAAACTGTTATCGGATAACGATTTTGATTTAATTTAAAAGAATTGTTCTTTTAAATAAAATAAGGCTTTAACTAAATTGACTATTGGGCCTAGTGGGTCACACATATTAGATCTAGTCAATAAGATGAGGATATGAATGTAATTTTATAGAAGTTTTGGATTTTTATGAAAAATTTCATCTTCTATATATAAATAGCTTATGAGGCCAAACCCTAACAAGCCCTAGGGCTGGAGCACATCTCAAGCAGCCTCTCTCCCTTCTCTTTTCTCTTGAAGGTGATCTCCCATAGTCAAGCTTGGATCTAGAAGGCTTCTGGAGGCCCGAAGGAAGGGAGAACTCGTCTATTGAAGAAAATCATGTGGATACCTCTAGAGACCATACACTTGAATGATTTTCAGCAAGGAGGAATGTCCTCTCTTCATCCATGGTGAGAGATTTTGGAAATCCCATGAGGTACTCTCGTTCTACTTCATATTTGGTTCTCGATTTTACTCGTTCGGCATCGACCAAGGCAAAGATCATGGTTTTAAGGAATCAATTTTTTTACGCTGTCATGTATTGATTTATTATAGTGGTGTAAGAGCCAAGTTAAAGCCTTGGTCAAAGTTGAATTGAAATTGGCATGATTTCATGTGAATTCTTGCTTTCCTGAAACTGTGTATAGAGCAGTTTTGTTTTGATCACTACAGTTCATATAAGATACAAAACTATGTGTTAGTTTCAATTGATTCTCGCCTATGAGATCTTTCCATTGCTGCAAACCTCATAAATTTTGGCCATTCGGAAAGTTCGGTAGGAGTTCGGAAAGATGATATGATCATCATGTCCAAAAATTCGGCCGAAATTAGGGGAGTTGATGAACCTACCTATTTTGACGCAATTACCTTTGTATAATGGCATGAAAAGATAGAAAATTAAGTTTTCAAAAATTTCCAAAAGTTATTGGACACTTGACGGCCCTAGGAGGTGCCGGATTTGAAAGGTCTTTGCGGTTAGGGTTTGTTGTGGCTGTGGCTTGTTGCTCCATAAACTACACATTGGTCATGAGATGAAATGTATTCAAGTAGATTCCTTATTCTCCAGGATTCCAATGGGTATTTTTACGGATTTTTTAGACTCCGTTTGACCACCCCCAAAAAAATGGCCCGAAAGTTGGGCATTTTCTAAGGATTCTACGGTGCTACAGTACTCCTCCACCCTTGTCGGGCGGAGGAGACGAGTCCGGTTAAGGTCCAGACTCGACAGCTGGATGGGGTACGCGGCGGAAGTGTAGCTGCGCTCAGATGGGGTATGCAGTAGCACCACATTGGCTTAAGAGGCACGTGGCGGTGCACGCGGGCACACGGAAAGCGGCGCGTTGCCGCCGGCCACTCGGCGCAGCCACGAGGGTACATGGCGTAACCAAGCTGAGTCCATCAGGGACATGGCAAGCACTAATTGGTCGGCGCTATGCACCGCTAGTTAATATATTTCAAAAATAATTTTAAATTGTTTAAAATTTATTTTTGATCCAAAAAATTTCTGAAAAATTGTAGAATTTATTTAATGAGTTATTAAAGTGTTTAATGGCTTATTAAATAGAGTTTTACAATTTTGTCATTGAATTCTTTTATTTTTATTTTAAAATTATTTTAAGTTTAAAATTAATGAAATTAATGATTATATAATTTTTGGTAAATTATTTAATAGGTTTATAGATTTTTTATGAACTTGTTAGATAGTTTTAGGCTCTAGTTGTCGTGGAATCATTTTATAAATAGTTTTAAAATTATTTAAAATTATTTATTGATTAAATTAGTGTTCAAATAAATGTGTTTTTAAAGAATTATGATTTGGACATTAATTTAATGCTCTGAGGAAGTTTGGGAAAACATGAATCATTTGAATTGTTTATATTGCTTGTAATGTGTTTACACGTATATTTTATGTTATTTATTTTCTTGGAAGTTCAACAAGCATGAAATTTGGAATTTTAAAAATTATAGTATAAAATTTTATAATGGTATATATGATATGTCTCACATAATTATCACATATACGCTTTATGTTCATGTGATGAATGTTAGTGTGTGTATAGAGGTGATCATGGACTTAAATATGCTTTGCTTGTAAATACTTGGTTAATTAAGTTGGTTATGTTATTGAATGGGGCCTACGTGTGCCTCTTCTCTCTTTATACAATCTGATTGTACATTTTACCTCCCCTCATTTATGTAATCCCTTTGGTTAAAACCAATGTTTCTTATGATGATTTGTACATTTGTGGGTCTGCATACCCATAAGCTACTTATAATAGTTAGAAGCTAGTTCATGGAAGAATGGAAAGCGGGATTACTTGGAGAAGCACTCTTCTGAAGTGGGAGCATGTCAACTCAAGCTTCTGTAGCAAGGAATTGCACCTATAGATGTGCGCCTTAAGTGTATGCTTAGGGTTAAGTCCATGACCACCTATGTTTTAATGCATATTTGATATGTTGCTGTGTGCTACTAGTTATACCTTAAATATATGATATTCCAAAGGTATATTAATATTTATAGGTAACACCTATGTTGATGAGACTAAAATAAAATCTCTCCTCGTTTTAATTAGGTCGATAAACGTGAGGCATCAAGAATGACTCACGTAGCCTTCTGTTGTTATGGTCATGATGAGCCAATCTTAGATTGGATGAGTTTTTTGTGTTTTCCACAAGGCTTATTCAGCAAGTGATTGGAGATCATGGCTAAGGCATTTGCCAAACTTTGGGATGGACCATTTTTATGGCCTTGTTGTGTTTCTCACAAGGGCTATGTTAAGAATCCATTCTCATAATGTAACAAATGGATTTGACCTAACTAGAGTATATAGCTTGTTGTGTTTTCCACAAGGTTATAACACTAAAGGCTAAATGACTAAGAGTTGTATAGGTTGCAATTGGTAAAAGTTTCCTACCTATTAAGTATGGGATTACTTATTGTGTTTCCCACAAGGTCATCGTAAAGTTAGTAGGGCCTTGGTCCCCACTAGGATGTTATCATGATATCCCATCTTTGCATAATGAGGGTTATGCAAATTCGTCAAAAATTAGTTGGAGTATAAATTAGGATTAAAGATCATATATTAATTTTAATGAATATCTGTAATATTGATGTAATTATTGTAAACACACCAAATTGGCCAGATTTGAAGCCCTAGACTCTTATTCCTTAGGCGATATCATTTATTTGACTGTTAGTTGATTCAGATTACCTTATGGAGATGAGCTAAGGACATTGGTGGAGCCCTCGCGAGTTGGGAATAGACTGATGATTTCTGGAACAATGGCGTAACCTTCAAGCGAGAGCCACGTATGAACCGTGAAAACACGAAGCCTGCTCAATGTCTGACCTTGAAAGGTTCATAATTGAAGGTCTTGGAAGTCTTGCGTGTGTTCCATAACGTTCAGGTTTTCCGACAAGTCATTTCAGTAGTTGTCGGTCTATAACGATTTTCGTTATGGCTTTTCGATATGTACTGACATGGCTATCCCGGAGCACGTGTTAGGCCTTTCTGATCATCACTGGGCCCTTTTAGGTGATCCGGGTCAATCCTAGTCATATATTTCATCAACCAGTTCCATACAGCTGTTTCGGTCGAGTTTAGGGTTTCTCGGCTTTTTCAAGCTTCAGTTCACGTTTACCCGGTTAATCTTGGATTTTTCAATGATTTTTTATTTTTTGACCATAATGGAATTGTTCTGTCAACAGTTTTAGTCATCTTGAGTTGACCTGAGATTCCCCGACCGGAAGCGTGCGCTTTCGGATCTTTGTCACGATTTTCGACTTTCCACGGGAGGGTAAATCGGTAGAAAGCCCCGTGCAAACGTCTTGGAGTAATGCTAATTGGTTTATTGACTTGAGGAGGTGCGGTTGAAACCTCTCTTTTCAATGCAACAAATGGGAGCCGAATTGGACATCCTGGTTGTAAGTTACAGCTCGTGGAACACGAACGTAGGAGAGAAAGTGTACTGCGCCCCCGCTTCCCTTGAAATGGGAGGGCGCGGTCACGGCGCCCTCACACTAGGGGTGCCCTATGCACCCTCACTCCCTTTGAAAGGTGGAGGCGCGGTCTATTTTTGAAATCTGGAAATTACCCTAATAGCACCTTCTAAACTAGATTTTGGAAAGTTTCCCCCGCTTAAGATCGATTATTTTGACTGCGCCCCCGAGTCGGGGGCGTGTTAGTTGTGTCAAGTCCAACTTTTAGCAATTTCTAAAAAGTTCTGGCAATTTTTAGCAATAAGATGTGTAACGCGCCCCCACCTCCTTTAAAATAGGAGGGCACGCAGACTGTGCCCCTAGGGTAAGGGCGCGCCCTCTCCTCTTTTGAAACGCGGGGGCGTGGTTGGGCCAATTTCCATATTTTGAACCAGTTCTCCATCTCTATAAATTGAGCGCTGTTCCCAACGACCCAAGGTTGAACCCCCCTGCCTAGCTCATCTTGAGGTCCTCCAAGATCTCTCCTAAGGCTGCCCCGATGTCCAAATCCGATCCGAGGTCTAGAGATCGATCCCGAATTGAAGGAAAAGCCTGATCCGTGCATTCTACAGCATCATAACTTCATCGGCCTCTGTAGAAAATTTGGGGCTCCTTCCGCAAAATCCATCAACAAAAGAGTTGTTCTTCTCTTTATTCTCTTTCATTTTCAATGGGCAGCACTCAATTCTAACTTTCCGTCTGTCCGTGGCGATTGTTGCACTGAGGGCGTACATCTAGGTTCTGTTCTTCCATGTCCATCCATTTTATAATTTTTTGAAAGCATGTATGGATGGATTCCGGAGAAGTCATAAACATGATATCTGTTCCACTCTGAGTTCCCCATCCATAGAAACAAATGGCACTTGATTCTGACATCGGGGTCATCTGTATAATTCTCTTCACCAAAGTCATGCCAGAAGGATGCAGGGCTACCCGAACCGGCCTTCTTCAACCAACTCAGCTTCAACTCAAGCCAATTCACTTCATAAGTTCTTCTTAACTCATTTCATTTAGTATATTTATTTGTTAGAACATCTTTTAGTTTAGTTTGCATTATTTTTACATAACCAAAAACATAAAAAAGGGGGTTAAGGCTCACCTCGAAGCCGGTGAGTTCGGTTTCAATTTCTTATTTCTCATCTTTTGTTATAGTTTCTACATTTCTATCAAGTCTAATCAAACTTTTCACTTGATTCATTGTTTTAGGTTGCACAGATCGATCAAGCTAGCACTGGTCGGACTCTTCTTCATCGGCCGGCTGAAGAAGAAGAAGGTTGAACTCACATTTCAATCTCCCGCGCTAAGGTACACACGGTCATCTAACTTAATCTCTTGTTCAATTCCATAAGGCAGAACTTGTGGCTCCTGGCGACCACCTCTTTTATTCATGCTTTAAGTCAATTCATTCCTCACTCTCCTCCCACATGACCCAAAACCATCTCCGGTGCTCAAGCAATGCTGTGAGATGAAAGTTCGAGGATCAATGTGAGTGTGGGACTGAGGTGAGGATTTTACCACTTTCCGAGCGTTTTCCGATTCACTCTCTTTCCCCTATTCAATCATCACCTTTTCTTGAGGTGCCTATCTAGAACCTGTATCTAGAGTCGACAGCTTTTTGGCGACCACGGTGGGACAACCAATGTCTTCAACCATGCTAGCTTGATTGATGAGTGCAACTAGTTGTTTTCCGATTTGGTTCCCACGCGAACCGGCTTGTCCTTTACCTTTTCCATGTCAATTTACCTTTAAACTTTCTGTTTACTCTTTCTTTAAGATTGTCCCCCATATGGATTTGACTTGCTTGTCTTTAATTTCAACCCGATTCCCACGTGACCCACTCTTTTCTTCTTATAAATCGGTTCCCGCGTGAACCACCTTTCTTTTCCAACTCGGTTCCCGCATGAACCAACCTATTTTTAAATCAGTCCCCACGTGGACCACCTCTTTACAGCAGCTTAAAATTGTCCCCACATGGCCCTCTTTCTATTTTGTCATCTTTTACACCGGTTCCCCCATGAACCACCCTTTTCTTCATAAAAATCAGTTACCACGTGAACCAACCCCCTTTCCTAAATCGGTTCCCGCATGAACCAACCCTCTTTCAGATCGGTCCCCATGTGGACCACCCCTTTACACCACTTTAGATTGGCCCCATGTGTCCTTCCATTCCTTTTTCCAATTGAACAAACCGGTTCCTACGTGAACTGCTCCTTTTCCTTCAAAAATTGGTTCCCACGTGAACCACCTACCTTTCCAAAACTCGGCTCCCATGTGAGCCACCTTGTTTCCAAATCAGTCCCTACATGGACCATCCCTTTTACCTTCATTTCAGATTTGTCCCCACTTGGACACTCCCTCACAAGTCGGTTCCCGTGTGAACCACCTTTTAGTTGCTAATTGCTAGTTATTTGTTTTACTTCATCATTGCTTGTCTTGGTTGCATACTCTTGCTTGATTTACTTAATAGCTTTCTTTCATTTTCATGCTTGTGCACATTGTTTGCTTCTTCTCCTCTTACCCTCCATTTTTACTTTTGCATTAGCTTTTTGCATCGGGTACCGGACTTGTTCCGATCCGTAGGGCATTCTAGGTGGGGGCTCTCTCTCCCAACACACCCTCACCCTCCAAATACCTTCTTGGTAGATTCTAACCTCTCTTCTGCGAAATTCCTTCCTAGTTTATTTGGTTGTTTCCATCAAGGCCTCTATAAGTCCCCATCTGTGGAGTATTCCTCTCTGCATGATTGGGCAGGTTGTACCACTCTCCCAAAACCCGAAGAACCCAAGTACCTACTCGTGGTGATTGAGTGACAACCTTAGGTCTTGAAGATTGAAGCAATAGGAACCATACCTACTTGAGTGAACAATTGCTAACAATCTATCTAATCTAAGGTTTCAACCCAAAAATTGTCGAGTAGTCATTTTAAAAACTTGTCTGCATAACTTGCTTGCTCACAACAATTGAAAACAACCAAAAAAATTTCTTCTTTCAAAACACCTAAGAAAGCAAAACAAAACCTTTAATTTTCTGTTCAACTTGTTTTCCAAACAACCAAATTGAAACCAAATCAAATCAAACAAAAACAAAGCATAATCAAACAAAAACTCTCTTTCGCAATTACACCTTTCATTTGCTTTCTTTCAACCATTTTGTTAGAAAGTTTGACAGGATGCCTATGATGCTAAGGTCTGGAAGACACATCGGGATGTCAGACTACTATAGGCAAGAAGAGGAGTACGAGACGGGCCACTACGAGCTACAATAACCCATGGTCCAACTAGAGGGCCATGTCAACGCCATCAGGGAGCCTGAAATTCAAAATCCTACTCATCAACCTGCTTCACTTAAAGCAACTCCTACAGGGTCTATCTCTCCATCTAAACCCTGAATCCTTTTCACTTGTGCAATCTTTGACAAAGGGCAAGATGCCCACCAATCAAGATCCGGTCAAGGGAAATCAAGCCCCCTCACCACCTCAATCGGTAGTCAGGCCCTTGATCATTTCTTCTCCTGGGCAACCCTGCCGTGTCTCCACTCACCCTGTTGTGGGGCATTCACATAATGCTATTCTAGCTCCTATTTCCAACCCATCTCTTCCAACCCATTCACCTAAAAGCTTTGCTCTGGTGGCTCAGGAATCCAGCCTCACCCATGCATTCATGGAAAATCTTAACCAGATGGATGAGTGCTTTGAAGAGCTAAGGCACCGCCTCGATTCCAAAGCCACCCCTGAAATCTCTGTTTCGTGTTTCCTGGTCCTACATCTCCCTTCTTCTGAAATTCCAATCTTTCAATGCAATAATGGGACTAGGAACCTCTTTAACCACCTAAAGAGCTTTCTATACGACTCCGCATTCTAGAAGAATGACCACAAATCACTTGCTTTCCTATTTTGTTGATCATTGGAAGGATCCACCCTTGACTGGTTTTATTTTTTTTATTCTATTGAGGTAGTGGATTTTGATATTGTCAAGGCAAAGTTTTTGCAAAGGTACAAGGACCGGGTGGGGCCAGCCTACTCAATAACTGATTTAATTGCTAAGAAAATGAAGCCGAATGAAGATTTTGCCAAATTTGCTGATCAATGGAGGGGAATGGCTGAGAGGCTAGTAAATACCACCTCAGAGGGGGAGCAAGTGAGGATGTTCATCGGGAATACCACGCCTAACCTTTGCAACCTATTGATCATGCACCGCCCGACTACCATGAGTGTGTTGTGTGATAGTACCCGTTACCTCCAAGCCCATTTTAACTTGCATACAACTAAGCACCACCACAACCCACTTAAAACCGATCGCCCCAGCAAAAAAATGTCTATAACCAAGAACCTCAGCAACAACCTGTCTATAATCGAGCACAACCACCACAAGAACAAGCCTACAACCAAGTGCCACCACCAGCCAACCGATCTAGGAGGGGGTGTAGACATGCCAAATTGGCCTAATTTGGAGCCACAAACTCCTATTCCATTCGCGATATCCTTTGTTTGACCATTATCTGATTCGGATTACCTCATGGAGATGAGCTAAGGATGTTGGTGGAGCTTCTCGTGCATTGGGAATGGACCAATGATTTCCGGAATAATGTCGTAACCTTCAAGCGAGAGCTATGCGTGAACCGTGAGAACACGAAGCCTGCTCGATGACTGACCTTGAATGGTCCATACATGAACGTCTTAAGAGTCCTGCATGTGTTCCATAACATTCAGGGTTTCCGACAAGTTATTTCGGTAAGCATTGGTCTATAATGGCTTTTCGTTATGGCTTTTCGATATGTACTTGCACGGCTATCCTGGACCACGTGTTAGGCCTTTCCAGTCATCATCGGGTCTTTTCAGGTTATCTAGGTCGATCCTAGCTGAATATTTTCATCAATTGAGGCTATACGGCCATTTCCGTCGATTTTAGGGTTTCCCAACTTTTTCAAATTTTGGTTTACGTTTACCAGGTTAACCTTGGATTTTTTGATAATTTCAGGTTTTTCGACCATACCAGACTTGTTTTATCATCATTTTAAGTCATCCCAAGTTGACCCGAGATTCCTCAACCAGAACTGTGCCCTTTCAGATCTCCGCCGTAGTTTTTGGCTTTTCACAAGAGGGTAAACCGGTAGAAAGCACTGTGTGAATGTCTTGGGAGTAATGCCAGCTGGTTTATCAACTCTAGGAGGTGCGGTTGAAGGCCCTCTTTCCAACGCAACAAATGGGAGCCGAATCGAACATCCCGTTTATAGGTTACAGCTCGCGGAACATGCACGTAGGAAAGAGAGTGTACTGCGCCCCCGATCCCCTTGAAATGGGAGGGTGCGGTCACCGTGCCCTCACACTGGGGGCACGCCCTGTGTGCCCTTAGTCCAGGGGCGCACCCTGCGTGCCCTCGCTCCCTTTGAAAAGTGGGGGCACGGTCTGTTTTCGAAAATCGGAGATTGCCCGGATTAGCACCTTCTAAACTGAATTTTAGAAAGTTTCCCACTCTAATTATCCTTTATTTTGACCGCGCCCCCAAGTCGGGGGCGTTCATCTTATCAAGCCCGATTTTTAGCAATTTTCGGAAGGTTCTGGTGATTTTTAGCAATGAAATGCATAATGCACCCCGCTCCCTTAGAAACAGGAGGGCATGCTGTGTGCCCACAAGGTGAGGGTGTGCCTTGAGCGCCCTTAGGTGGAGGGCGCGCCCTCCCCTCCTTTGAAATGAGGGGGAACGGTCAGTCCAATTTCCATATTTTGAACCGATTCTACATCTCTATAAATTGATTGCTATTCCCAATGACCCAGGGTTGAGAGATCGATCCCGAAGTGAAGAAGAAGCCCGATTTGTGTGTTCTACAACATCCAAACTTCATCGGCTTCTGTAGAAAATCCGGGGCTCCTACTGCGAAAGTACTTAATAGAAGAGTTGTTCTTCTCTTCATCCTCTTTCATTTAAAACTGGCATCACTCAATTCCAACTTGCCATCTGTCTGTGGCGATTGCTGCACTGAGAGCATACTTCCAATTTCTGTTCTTCCATATCCGTCCAATTTCTAATTTTCTACAGGTTTGTACGAACAGATTCCGAAGAAGTCATCAATAGGAGATCTATTCCTCACCAAGTTAGCCATCTATATAAGCTAACATCACTCGATTCTGACATTGGTATCATCCGTATAATTTTCTGCACTAAAGTCGCGCTAGGAGGGTGCAGGGCTACCCGAACAGGCTTGTTTCAACCAACTTGGCTTCAACTCAAGCCGATCCACTCCATAAGCTTTCTCAACTCATTTCACTCAGTTTATTTACTATTTTATAACATATTTTGGTTAATATTTCATCATTCTTACATAATCAAAAACACAAAAAAGGGGTTAAGGCTCACCCCGAAGTTGGTGAGTTTGGTTTCAATTGCTTATCTCTCATCTTTTTATTACAGTGTGGGAACCTCGGGAATCGTTTTTTAATTCTTGGAAAAGATTTTTTGTTTTTTTGTATGTTTTGAAATATCGACATCCGAATTTTCTAGTAAAGTAGGTAATAGACCATAAAAATACTAGATAGTCCGGGTGATAAAAAGAAGAGTATAGAACCGAGGTTCGGGTTCTGTGAAAATATTTTTTGACCTCTCTCCATTGGATGGTGCGAATATCCAATGTTCATTTACATAGAGCAAACACTCGAACACCCTTGATTAACTGCCATAGCGATCTTGTTTGACGAGAGCGTGCACATCCACAACATGTAAAGAACACAAAGGGCCCCGGCCTTTTCAGTTCGATGAGATGCAAACAAGTTTGATTAGATTTTGTTTGAAGTTGTTTTATGTTGATTTATGAATTGATTTGGATGTGGTTTAAAATGTTGATTTCATATTTTGATTTGACTTGGATTTGAATGTTATTTGTTTCGGTTTGTTTTAATTGTTTGGTTTGCATCACATCCGGTTTGTCGGGCTAGTGTCGATGCCCAGTCACACGCAATCAACTCGGCACTTGGAATGTTCATTGAATATTCATGTTCATGCTTGTGTACATCAGATGTGGCAGTTCATATGCCAAGAATAATGCTTGTCGAAGTGCAAATGTATGAATGTCCTTCCCTGGTTGTAAAATCCACTTGATTGAGAAAATTTTGGCAGCACGCCGCCTTATTTTCCAATCGGTGTGGAATTTTACCCATCCTACAAGGCATAGTCATTTGACTTTCCAAGTAGTGGGAAGGGTCCGTCTACAGTGGGAAGCATGTCCCATGCCTACGCCCGGGTCAACATACCGGATACGGGTCCGGGCTAGCTGCCCAAGGTGGAGCGCCCACGTGGTGGTGCTAACTCCTTATTTAATTTTGGCATTTCGGCTTCATATTTAATTAAGGTTTATTTTATGTGTCCAAAGCCCAATGGGCCAGCTTCATCAGCACAATGGGCTGGTCTTCATGCTATGTCGGCCCAGTTGGCCCAATCTTGTGCTTCATGGGTCCTGGCGGCCTGCTTTGAACTTCATGACCCAATGGGCCTGCTTTGCACCTCCATGGCCCGGTTGGCCTGATTTGCCCTCTATTTTTGCACCATGACATCTTGCTGTGGCAGTGGGCTAGGTGAGCCTCAGAGGGGCTGGAATGGGTTGGCTAAGGTGCTGTTTAGGTGAGCTTTGGTAGGACTGCACAAGGGGTAGGTTTAGGTATGAACTAGGACTGTTTTAGGAATGCACAAAGGGCATGAGAATTGAAGGCCCGCCCGAGTAGTCTCGGTCCGTCCGGCGGATTCCGATAGTCTCAAAGCGTTGACCCTCCTTCCACACATCAAAGAGGATGTTTGGTTTGTTTGGGGGTGCTGTAGAAGCTGTATTGGGTGTGTTGCACATAGGGCAAACTAGGTGACCATCAAAGGGGCCTGATATGAGTGCTCACAACGGGGGCAGAACTTGGGCCAGCAAGGGGGCCTGTTTTGCATGCCACTCGGGGCCTGATTGGGAAAGGCAGGAGGTTCATGTACAAGTGACCATCAGTAGGGTCAAACCAAGCATGATAGTATAAGGTTTAGAGGCCAACATGGAGGGCCAAAAGGGTGCACAAAGGGGCTGGTTCAGAGGCCTGTTTTAAGAGGCAGCAAGGGGCTGTTTTTTGTGATGGCCAAATAGAGGGTACACTTGGGGCTTTCTGTAGACAAACGTGAAGGGCACTCAAAGGGGGATGAATGGGCATTACTCAGAGGGTATGCCACCATGGAGAGGGGTAGAGAAGAGAAGGGGAAGAGTTGAATTAAAAGGCTACATTGGAACACACTTTCTCAACTCACCATTTTTTTTCTCTCTCTTGCACTGCAGGTGGTGTTGAAGATGATGGGCTGAAGGTGACATCAAACCCTTATTCTCTTGCTGTTGGACGAGAAAAGGGGGTCTTATCCTTGCTGATGTTGATGGATGGAGCAAAGGAATGAAGAGAGCTTTGCTGCACTTGCGGAAGTTGGCACACCAATCAGGTGGGCTGGTTGCACCTGCTGCTGGCGCGCATGCTGGAGGGAGGCCTTTTATCCTTCTTCTTATTCACTTGGAACACCAAAAGGGGGATGGAGAGGTTTCTGAATTGCTGATGAAGACGTACAAGCAAGGAGAAGCTGTTTTGGAGTAGGGTAGAGGGAGGAGAGGCAGGGCTTCCGCAGGGTGATCAGCTTGTCCTGCACATGGCCAGCAGAGGGGGCTTTTATAGGGGCTGAGGGGTGCCATCTCCAGGAGGAGATAAGGCTGGAGGTTGTTGAGAGGAGATAAGGATAACTCAAGGGAGGTTTGGGATGATAAGGATAACCCATAGTTGGTTGTTGAGGATGATTATGCGCCAACTAGAAAGAGAGGGAGAGAAGGGTGCGCACCATCTCCTCCTTTCAAGGACGTGTGCGCACATGACATGTGGAAAGAAGGCTGGTTCGACCAAGGCTTGGATGAGGATAAGATTGGTTAGTTGTAGGATTAGTTAGGATGAAGATAAACCAAGGGAGAGATAGGGATAAGCCATGGGAGGTGGTTGAGGGAAGTGGTTGAGTGGGACCCACCAGCCAAGGAAGGAGGAGGTGGGTGCGCCTCCCTCCCCTATTTTCTAGGGCTTCTTGCACACACATCAGATGAGGGAGGATGGGATTCGGCCATGACAGGTTGGGTTAGCCCATCTTGGGTTAGATTTAACCCTGGTTTAATCAGAGTGCTCCCGATCCAACGGCTAGCATTAATTTCGACTAAAACCAATTAAATAAATCTCAAATTGACTTCAAAAAAATTCCAGAGCATGCCCTGATGGCCATTGATCTTATGATCTATCCTGATGTGTGATTGAGATCACTTGAATTGCAACGGATCTCTTAATTTAGCTAGTTTTTCTGATCGGTGCGATCTCGGCCGTTGATAATGCCGAAAACTGTAATTCAATGCAATTGCCTCCTCCCATTGGCCAAATTTATTTTTCATGCATCAATATTCATGAGATAAAATTTTTGAGTCATGAAAATTGAAATTTTCAGCCCATGTGTCGATCAAGTGCTAATCGGACCATTATGCCCCTGGTGCGAGAACATACGGCTTTCCGTCTGGATTTGCTCTTTCTTGCATATCTCTTCATCCGGGGGTCGGATTTTCGATCCGTTTTGATCGTTGCCTAGCTCTATCCAATATTGACAATGTGGTAAAGTTGGAATTCCATGTTAGAGTCCCAATTTGTCCCAAAGTGTCAGGGGCAAAATGGTCATTTCGGCCTTCCGGTGTCCGTTTTTCATGTTTTGGGCACCGTTGCGAAGCTCTTGACCGGGGCTATGTAATGAGCACATTATCTTGGCCATTTGTAACATGTAAAGCCATGCCAAGGCATTTCCAAAGCCTGTTTACATCATCTATTCAAGTATTTTTTGAATCTGGGTCAGATTTTCTGCACCGGCTTCGGCATTGCTGAAACTTGTATCAAGCAAGCTAAGCGGAAAAATTTGATGCCAACAAATGCCCCTAATGGGCAGTTTCTTGGAGATCGGAGTCGAGAAGGGACTGCCCATGTAAGTTGGCATCCGATATTTGTTCTACTTTGTCCTTGGCAATCTATCCACTGCTTCTGCTACATGAGCTTTCTTCAAGACTGAGAAGGGCTTGGGCCCTTGTACATGACCAACCTTGGCTTATTTTTGTGTTTGGTTGCCCATCCTCCATTCAATAGGCACATTTGATGGTGTCAATTCTTGTGTGCTCCCCAACAAGCAAGCTCTCTGAATGAGCTAGTCTTTCTTTTTTTTCTTTTTTGTTTTTTTTTTTTTTCTTACTGATCTGACTGTCTCTTGCAAGATTTTCACTCAGACCAGCCCCCTTGATGTTTTGCCTACACGCCTCCAGAGAGGTTTTCATGTAGCGGGGTTACCTAATTTTACCTAGAGTGCCCTTTCAGGTTTTCACTCTAGCCAGGTTTTCTCTCTTCTTTTATTCTCTTTTTTTTTTTTCTTTTTTTTTTTTTTTCTTCTTCTTTTTTATCCTTTCTCTAATTTTTTTAACTTTCTTTTCTTTCTCTCTCTCTCTCTGTTGTATAGGGAATT
The DNA here is from genome assembly GCA_036172225.1 of Cryptocoryne crispatula var. balansae. Classification (NCBI taxonomy): domain Eukaryota; kingdom Viridiplantae; phylum Streptophyta; class Magnoliopsida; order Alismatales; family Araceae; genus Cryptocoryne; species Cryptocoryne crispatula. The sequence goes on along the minus strand of CM069933.1, from coordinate 14,577,377 downwards.
AAGGCTTCCCTCAAGCCATATGCAAATAGAATGAACCAGGTTGAGATTAATGATAACTCAACACGGGGGTCCAACCAAAGTTGTGAAACCAATCAAGTGGCTTCAAACAAGTGAGTGGAGAAACCAACAAGTGCAAAAGGCAACTTGGCATGAGGGATTAATCAAATAGGTGCGAAACCAACGCAAAGGAGGTTCCGAACACGATTAGACCAATCCAAGTGCTGAAGGCTGCTTGGCATGGAGGACTAATACTGAAACTATCTCAAAGGGGTTTCAAACAAGATATGACCAATCGAAGTGCCTAAGACAACTCAGCATGAGGGTCAAATTTTTGAAACTGATACAGAGAGAGTTTCAATCAAGGCAAGACCTATCCAAGTAGGGGAAAACAACTTGGCATGAGGGTCGAGTGAATATGAGAAAAATCCAAGTGCTAGGGGAAACTTGGCCTGGGGGCCTAATAAGGTTGTAAAACCAACACAAAGGGATTTCGGGCTTGCCTACAAGGCAAAGTTTGTGGACTACAAAGGGTTTGGTAGGAAATCTCAAAGGGTTGGTTTCCTAGGGATCCACACAAAGGGTAGGACTAATAGTGCCACAAAGGGGTGAATGGGAGCCTCAAAGGGGCTGGTGTCCCATGGGTCTACACAAGGTGTACGAATAGAGTTCCACAAAGGGGCGAATGGGAGCCTCAAAGGAGCTGATTTTCCAAGGGTCCACACAAAGGGTAGTCCTAAAGTGCCACAAATGGGCGAATGGGAGCCCAGAAGGGGCTGGTGTCCCATGGGTCTACACAAGGTGTAGGAATAGAGTGCCACAACGGGGCGAATGGGAGCCTCAAAGGGGCTGGTGTCCCATGAGTCTACACAAGGTGTAGGAATAGAGTGCCACAAAGGTGCGAATGGGAGCCTCAAAGGGGCTGGTGTCCCATGAGTCTACACAAGGTGTAGGAATAGAGTGCCACAAAGGGGCGAATGGGAGCCTCAAAGGGGCTGGTGTCCCATAGGTCTACACATTGTGTAGGACTAAAGTAGGGCTATGGAAGCCAAAGTGGCATTGTAGAAGCCTTGTTTGGAGCCTCAAGAACAAGTAGTCAAGGCAACTAGTTGTGTAGGCTACCGAGATCGGGATGATCAAGGTAGTGAGAGTTTTAAAGCCATACAAGACCAACCTCGCCAAGATGGTTAGTTTATTGAAGGTTGCCTGGAATGATGGTCCAGATAATGCATGTTTTTTGTAGGTCATCAAGACTGGATGGTCATGACGACGTGGAAGCTTGTAGACCAACAAGACCGGAATGGTCAGGGTGGTATGGGTTTGAATTAATTTCAAAAATTTTTCAGACCAGGAAGGGTCTTGACAGTATGAGTTTTTATGGGACGTGTGGGGTCAAGATTGGAGAAAGTTTTTTTCATTTATGGACCATCAGGATCGGAATGATCAAGATGGTGGGAATGCTAAAGCCAAAAGAATGACTGAAGGGGTAAGAATGAGTGAGAGTAGAGTAGGGTATTACCCTTCGTCCTTTTCAAGATGAAGTGTGGGAACTTACCTCAAATTTTAAAGGCAGGAGATGGTCTTCCTCGTTGCCTCAGGTATGGTCTCCCTGGCATATTTCTACTACAAGGTAGATGAGCCTATGAGAGCCTTTTCGTCATTGGCAACTCGGATCTCCTCCCTAATAAAATTAGGGGGATGAACCCACCCATCTTGTTAGGTTGGGGGCTTGTCCAAGTTGATTATTTTGTTTTTCTTATCAACCTGATTGCTCCTTTGCGGAGTTTTTACCCAGGTTGACCCCTTTTCACTTTTGCCTGTGTGTCCCATTGTAGGATTTTAACACAGTAGGGTTATCCAATTTTGCCCAAGGCGCCTTTGCAGGTTTTCACCTTGACTGGATTATTTTGACATTTTTACCCTTAGCCAATCATGGTGTTTGATTGACTAAGTCCATCAGGCATCTCCATTTTTAGCCCATTCTCTCTCTCTCTCTCTCTCTCTCTCTCTCTCTCTCTCTCTTTTTCCATCTCTTTTTCTTTTTTTTGTAGGGAATCAAGGCTTCCCTCAAGCCATATTCTAGAAGAATGAACCAAGTCAAAATTAGAGGTAATTCAACATGGGGGTTCGAGAAGAGTTGAGATAACTAGCACAAGGGGGCTTTAGCTAGGTGAATGGAGAAACTGACACAAAGGGGATTTCTCAAGGGGATGAGGCCAATCCAAGTGTGGAGGGAAACTTGGCATGTGGGTCTAATCTTCAAACTGACACAAAAGGGAGGTTTTAAATGGATAAGTGGAGAAACCATCATAAAGGTGTTTCCTCAGCAGGATAAGGCCAATCCAAGTGAGAAAGGTAACTTAGCCTGAGGGTCACAATTTGAAACCTACTCAAAGGGAGTTTCAAGTAAGATAAGACCAATCCAAGTATGAAAGGCAACTTGGCATGAGGGTCAAAATTTGAAACCTACACAAAAGGGGTTTCAAGTAAGATAAGACCAATCCAAGTGTAAAGGCAACTTGGCATGAAGGTCTGATGAAGGCTCAAATAGAGGTAAGAGTGATCCAAGTGTAGAAGGCAACTTGGCATGAAGGTTTAATGAAGGCTCATGAAGATAACACAAAGGAGCTTCAATCTTGCCTAAGGAGCAAAGTTTAAGAGCCACAATGGGGCTGGTAAGAAACCACAATGGAGCTATCCTTTTATAAACATTTTCACTAAAGGCAGAAGCAAGGCCTCGAAGGGTGAGCATGGAGTCTCAAAGGGACTAGATTTTTATAAAAGACTAGCACAAAGGGTAGCAATAAGAGGTCATAGAGGGACCAGTAAAGAGCCTCAAAATGGCTAAGTAGTGAGCATCAAAGGGGCTAGATTTCCAAGGGTCTACACAAAGGGTAAGACTAAAATGCCACAAAGGGGCAAAGGGGAGCCTCAAAGGGGCTGGATTCCCAAGAGTCTACACAAAGGGTAGAAGTAAAATGCCACAAAGGGGCAAAAGGGAGCCTCAAAGGGGCTGAATCCCAAGTGTCTACACAAAGGGTAAGACTAGAATGCCACAAAGGGCGAAAGGGAGCCTCAAAGGGGCTGGATTCCCAAGGGTCTACACAAAGGGTAGAATTAAAATGCCACAAAGGGGGAAATGGGAGCTTCAAGGGGCTAGATTCCCAAGTGTCTACACATAGGGTAGGACTAAAATACTACAAAGGGCGAAAGGGAGCCTCAAAGGGGCTGGATTCCCAAGGGTCTACACAAAGGGTAGAATTAAAATGCCACAAAGTGGAAAATGGGAGCTTCAAGGGGATGGATTCCCAAGTGTCTACAAAAAAGGTAGAACTAAAATGCCACAAAGTAGGCAAATGGGAGCCTCAAGGGGGCTGTATTCCCAAGAGTCTATACAAAGGGTAGAACTAAGGTGCCACAAAGGGGCGAAGAGGAGCCTTAATGTGATGGACTTTATAGAAGGCTTGCATAGAGGGAAGAGATGGTCACAGAGGGACCAATGAGAGAGATAGCCTCAAAGGGGTTGATTTAAAGGTTTGCACGAAAGGCAAGAATGAGAGAGACTATTGAAGACAAAGAGGCATTTACAATAGCCTCGCTGCATGAACGAGTGGTCAAGGTAGCAAGTTGAGTAGGCTACCAAGATCAGGGTGATCAGGGTAGTAGAGGTTTCAGGGCCATACGGGCCAGAATGGCCAAGATGGTAAAAGTGTTCATCTGAAATGGGAGGCAAGTGGTGAGTGTGTGTGTATGTGTATGTGTTTGTTTTTTTTTTGTTGGGCCATGTGGGCTGAAAAGCCAAGGCTGGGGAATATTTTTGTAAACCACTAAAATCAGATTGATCAAGGTGGTGGGAGTTCAAAGCATCACTAAGTCTGAACAAGCGTGAGTGATAGAGTCTTGTAGCCCCATAATCAGAATGGTTAAAGGGGCGATGATTTTATGAAAAATGTTATGGAAAGGAGGACATTGGGCAACAATATAAGAATGGCCCTCAGTGTGGTCAAGGCCAGGGTTTCAACCTGGAAGGGTTTGCATCCGAGCGTTGTAAATGAACAAGCTTAGAAGGTAAAAGCTCCACTGGGGAAACATTGGTATTTGGAAGCCACATTTGTTTGAGGACTGGGGCAGAGGGTTTGGATCCTTGCCCCCGGTTGGTACGAGAGTCCGCTGTCCGGGGCTCTCGGTGGGGTGTAGCTTGTGCGGGAAACTTGCCACCAATCAGCAATGGTAAGTTAGTAGGATGACCTAAGGACTAGACCGCTGGTCAGTCAGCTTGTTGGAGAGTGGCTTGGACAAGAAGGCTGCCCTTAGTTGCTTGAGCCTAGCATGGACAATGTTGATCAGCTGGCCCCTCAATTGCTGGAATTTTTCTAATGGTAGGTGTTGCAGTCTGCTAGCTATCTTCAAGTCAGACCACTGATCAGTCCAATTTATATAAGGACCTGGGCAGAGGGTCTAGAACCTTGCCCTCGGTCGGCATGAGAGTCCACTGTCTGGGACCCTAGGCATGGAGTAGCTTGAACGGGGAACTTGCCACCAGTCAGTAGAACAAAGTGTTGGAAGAGTCGGTCGGCAGACAAACCAAATATAAGGAAAATTTCTTTTTATGACAAGTGTTGGGGCCTACCGGCTCTCTCTGGGTAAGATGGCTGATCAATCTAGTTGAGGAATACGGGCTAAGAGCTGATCCCTCACCCGGACTGCCACTTTTATAACCATAGTAGGTTGGCTTGTGTTTTCAAGTTTCAAAGGAGAGGGTTGCCCCCACTCCTTGTCCTGCTTGGCCATTGGTCGGCCGATCTTCTTAAGTTGAATAGAAGACTTGAGCTTCTATTGTGTAGCTAGTGCAGAAACAATGGTGCGCATGGCATGGGCCCTATCTTTGACACCCAACCACTCGAATGTAAGAAACTGGTTGTCAAGTAGTAGATCAATGAGTTGAGCTCGTCATGTTTGGATGAAGGCAGCCAGGAGAGTGAGATTCCAGGGGCAATGCACCTTGCTAACCATCAGGTGATGGCAAGACTAATGTCTGACTCAAATCTTGAAGAGACTCTACTATTGTTGTTTTGCAGGCGCAGGCTCAAACTGCTGGTGTTTAATTTCACGACAGGCATTTGCTGTTGAATCCTCATGGGTCAGACTGCTAGCTAGTTGGCTTGAAGAAGGAAAGGACCAACAAGGAGCTTCCCCTAATCAGCTGAGCTGGGGTAGCCTAAACTGCAGTGGAGCATCATGCATGGTACTCAGCAGTGGCAGCTATTAGAATTTCTGCACGTAAGTCCCTCATCTGGGAATGGTGAACAACAAACCTTGATAGAGGTTGGTTCCATTGAGGAGAAGCTAAATTCAGTTTGGGACCATGGTAGAGGGTCTAGCACCTTGCCCCCGGTCAGCAAGGGGATCCATTGGATGGACTTCCCCGTAAGGAATAACTTGTATGGGGAACATGCCCCCAATCGGCGGAGCTGGGTGCCGAAGTAGTAAGCCAACAGCTGGGCTAATTGATGTTTTCATCATGGCAAGTGGCTGCTGCCAGGTCTTCATGGGCCAGACCACTGATCGGTCGGCTGTGTGAAGGGAATGACCTACGGGGAGTCTACCCACAGTCGGTTAAGTAGTGAACTTGAAAGGGTGGTCAATGAACCAAGCATTCACAAAGAATTTTCCCATGGTAGGTGGTGGCACCTTCAAGTTCTGTTCAGCTTGGACTACTGGTCAGTCCGATGCAGGAAGGCTGGTCGAGGGCTGGTCCCTCACCCGAGTTGTTGTCTTTAGAGCTACTGATCAGCATATGACTTCATAATTTAAAGGAGAGGGCTGCCCCCTCTTCCTGGCCTCTCCAACTACTAATTGGCCAGCCCAATGATGAGAGGATCTGACAAGAATGTTGCCCCTGATCAGCTAAGTAGGGAGCTGAAAAAAAATTTGACCAATGGGCTGACCAACTACAGGTGATTCCTGGCTGATAGGTGGTGGCACCTGCGAATTCTCCTCATCTTGGACCGCTGATTGGTCGAATGAGGGAAGGCGGGCTGAGGGATGGTTCTTTGCCTGCGCTGCCATTTTTGGAACTGCTATCCAGCCCCTGCTTTCAGAACTCAGAGGAGAGGATTGTTCCCCCGCTCTCCATAGCATTAGCTCATATCGGGATTTGCCCCTAGCTGGCAGAATTGAGTGCCAAGGTGATTCAGTGTCATGGCTGACTACTGATGTCTCTCTCTTTTTTATGACAGGCGGTTGCTGTCAAGCCCTTGTACATTGAACCACTGATCGGTTAGCGAGATGAACGGCAAATCCAATGGAGAGGCTGCCCGCAGTTGGATAAGCTGAGGGGTCTTGTCATCTCAGACCACTGCTCAGTCTAACGAAGTATGGCAGGCTAAGGGCTGATCCCTTGCCTGTATTGTCCTTTTTGAGTCTTCTAAGTTTAGAAGGGAGGGCTGCCCCCTCTCCATGGCCTTTCTAGCTGCTAGTTTGTTGTATTTCTTGGCGCAGGCAGAAGGTCTACACTTCCCCCTTGCATATGGTGCATTAACATTGGGCACAACAAGGGTCCCATTGTTGTAATCTAGCCAGTCCAGAGTGAAGAACTGTCGACAAGCGGCAAGATAACAGGTTGTAGTCATCTACGCTTCTCCTCCATAAGCTTAGAAGGAGTCTTGATAGGCATCGCTTGGTGGGTGTGGTCCCACGAGCAACACACGTTGTTGTTGTTGAGGTGCCGAAAGGATCCTCACTCACTCATGTTCTTCCTCAGGTTGAGGGGTGTTGTAGCAGGTGTCCGCATGGCAGGAGGTGCAGGCGCACATGTTGTGGCAGACATAGTAGGTGCCAGGGCAGCAAGTTGAGTAGGTACTATGACTGTGGGTGCGGGTGCGGGCCCAAATTCAAGGGTGATCTGATTCACCATGAATGTCTCACGTGGGGGAGACAACAGAACATTTTCTGGGAGCAACTTGGCAGTGTCCAGGCCAAGCTTTTGGAGATGCATTATGGAGTAGAAAGTGAGGGGTAGCATTGCTATGTCCTCAGCAGCAGGTGGTGACTCCAAGATGGTGTCGAGCTAGTCCAGGAGCAACACGATCTTTGCAAACTTGCTGAAATTGATCACCAATGTGATTGAGCTGACGCTGCATTGTCAACATAAGTTTTTTAAGTAAATGACACCTTCACAAGCCGCCGCTGAACCTGTAAAAAGGTTGACTTGATTAGAGTGTTTTTAAGAGGTAGTGGATGTGCACTTTCTAAGATCACTATGGTAGAGAGATGAAGGGAAAGAGAGGTCCCACCGGGCGTGCCAATTTGTGGGAACCTCGGGAATCATTTTTTGATTCATGGAAAAGTTTTTTTTGTTTCTTTGTATGTTTTGAAATATCGACATCTGAATTTTCTAGTAAAGTAGGTAATAGACCATAAAAATACTAGATAGTCCGGGTGATAAAAAGAAGAGTATAGAACCGAGGTTCGGGTTCTGTGAAAATATTTTTTGACCTCTCTCCATTGGATGGTGCGAATATCCAATGTTCATTTACATCGAGCAAACACTCGAACACCCTTGATTAAACGCCATAGCGATCTTGTTTGACGAGAGCGTGCACATCCACAACATGTAAAGAACACAAAGGGCCCCGGCCTTTCAGGCCCGATGAGATGCAAACAAGTTTGATTAGATTTTGTTTGAAGTTGTTTTATGTTGATTTATGAATTGATTTGGATGTGGTTTGAAATGTTGATTTCATATTTTTATTTGACTTGGATTTGAATGTTATTTGTTTCGGTTTGTTTTAATTGTTTGGTTTGCATCACATCCGGTCTGTCGGGCTAGTGTCGATGCCCAGTCACACGCAATCAACTCGGCACTTGGAATGTTCATTGAATATTCATGTTCATGCTGGTGTACATCAGATGTGGCAGTTCATATGCCAAGAATAATGCTTTTCGAAGTGCAAATGTATGAATGTCCTTCCCTAGTTGTAAAATCCACTTGATTGAAAAAAATTTGGCTGCACGCCGCCTTATTTTCCAATCGGTGTGGAATTTTACCCGTCCTACAAGTCATAGTCATTTGACTTTCCAAGTAGTAGGAAGGGTCCATCTACAGTGGGAAGCGTGTCCCATGCCTACGCCTGGGTCAGCGTTCTGGTGTAAGTCGGATGAGCCGCCCAAGGGGGAGCGCCAAGTGGTGGTGCTAACTCCTTATTTAATTTTGGCATTTCGCCTTCAGATTTAATTAATGTTTATTTTAAGTGTCCAAAGCCCAATGGGCCAGCTTCATCAGTACAATGGGCTGGTCTTCATGCTATGTCAGCCTAGTTGGCCCAATCTTGTGCTTCATGGGTCCTGGCGGCCTGCTTTGAACTTCATGACCCAATGGGCCTGCTTTGCACCTCCATGGCCCGGTTGGCCTGATTTGCCCTCCATTTTTACACCATGACATCTTGCTGTGGCAGCGGGCTAGGTGAGCCTCAGAGGGGCTGGAATGGGTTGGCTAAGGTGCTGTTTAGGTGAGCTTTGGTAGGACTGCACAAGGGGTAGGTTTAGGTATGAACTAGGACTGGTTTTAGGAATGCACAAAGGGCATGAGAATTGAAGGCCCGCCCGAGTAGTCTCGGTCCGTCCGGCGGATTCCAAGAGTCTCAAAGCGTTGACCCTCCTTCCACACATCAAAGAGGATGTTTGGTTTGTTTGGGGGTGCTGTAGAAGCTGTAATGGGTGTGTTGCACATAGGGCAAACTAGGTGACCTTCAAAGGGGCCTAATATGAGTGCTCACAATGGGGGCAGAACTTGGGCCAGCAAGGGGGCCTGTTTTGCATGCCACTCGGGGCCTGATTGGGAAAGGCAGGAGGTGCATGTACAAGTGAACATCAGTGGGGTCAAACCAAGCATGATAGTAGAAGGTTTAGAGGCCAACATGGAGGGCCAAAAGGGTGCACAAAGGGGCTGGTTCAGAGGCCTGTTTTAAGGGGCAGCAAGGGGCTGTTTTTTGTGATGGCCAAATGGAGGGTACACTTGGGGCTTTCTGTAAACAAACGTGAAGGGCACTCAAAGGGGGCTGAATAGGCATTACTCAGAGGGTATGCCACCATTGAGAGGGGTAGATAAGATAAGGGGAAGAGTTGAATTAAAAGGCTACAGGAGACAGTGAATCAACCAAGGTTGGGTTCTTCAAATTCATAAGGTTTTACTCAACAATACCGGTTCAGTTCGACATGGAAAAACTTCTTGTTTAAATGAAATCATTGTTAAAACCCGTTGGAAACCGATTATCTAAAAAATCAAGACCTTCTCTGGGGCTATAAAAGACCATTTGTAAAATGTTCATAATGGGACTAGAAGGAGGTTATGGCAGGATTAGGAAGCGGGGAATGGTCATGGTGGGATGATGCATGTTGGTGTATGAAATAATGCATGCTGGGTTTAAAGAAATACAAATAAGTATAAGAAAATAGTTGAAGATATAGGTTGAACATAACGGGTCAGGACATCTATGAAGAAACCGTCGTCCCCGCATATTCAACTTTGGCCTATCCACAAGCCTAGGGAATGACTGAGCCCTCATTGATTTTGTTGAAGGGGTTCTCATGCTCAGCCCCCTCTAGACTTGAGGTCTTCAACATCTCAAATATTATTTATTTTGATAGACGCAATACTAAATGCAAGTCCTAATAGGGCTCGGGGTAGTCCACTTTTAGTTTTTCAATTTTTCGATTTTTTTGTTGTTTTTGCTTCCTCTAAGTGTCTGGGGATATGAAGTTGGCATGCCTTCTCCTGTTCCTGCATCCACTTGAGATAAGATATTAGATCTTTATTTTGTCTTAGTCCCTTGCCTTGATCTTTTGTCAAGGGACATAGGCCTTATCAAGGTAAAATAACAGGAAAATATAAGTATGCACAAAAGGAAATATGCAAGACTGAAATTAAACATGAATGCAAAGGCAACTAATCAGTCTAGAAAGAAAAATTTTAAGTGTTTTGAAATTTTTGATTTGTTTGGGTTTTGATGCTTTTATAATGTTTTTGATGTTTTGGAACTTTTATGATTTTTTTGGTGTTTTGATTATTTAATTTTTAAGAGTTTTGACTTTATAGATTTTTTTGTGTTTTTAAAGTTTTTAATTTTTTTGGTTTGGTGTGAAAGAAACGACCATCTCATCCTTTGCCTTGCTTGCCATAGGTGCCTCTCATTGTTACCCAAGGGTTAAAAGTAGGCATCACGTGTAAGAAAGTGCCTAGTCTAAAATCTTCTGACCATCCGTCTTTGATAGGCTATGGCTCTTCTTAGGTCTAGTTGGTCAACCTTACCCGCAAGGTTAAAGAGGGAAGAGGATTGGTGGTAAGTCCTTAATAGGATTCGGGGGTGTCAAATTTGTTTCTCTACTAGTGCCCGCATTGCCTATTTGGGATTTGACATCCTTGGGTCCTTCTTTCTAGCCCTTTTCTTTGATGGCCCACATTCAGACATGTCTTTTTTCTTTTGCTTGATTTTGACCTGAGGGGTTTATTGCCCATCTTTTGGAGCATTTTTCTTTTTTTTGGGCTTTTGTTGGTACACATTCAGACAGGTCTATTCTTTTGCCGACCTGAGGGATCATTGCCCATCTTTTGGCACCTTTTCTTCTTAAGAAGTCAGACCTTCAGAGGCATTCTCCTACTAAGGCAATGGGCACTTTTGATACTCCTTATTCTAACCCCTTCCATCTATTCTGGACCGAAACGAGAAGAGAATGGGATTGGGTTGACCTTCTTTTTCTAAGAGTTGCCTAGCTTTCTCTCTGACTTCCAATCATCAGATTCTGAAACCTAGGCGTGTAGTGTGTGCAGTATGATGCCTATCTTTATTCCCCTAAGTGACAAGTTGGTGCACCGAACAAGCAAGCGTTAGATGTTATCATCATTCTTCACACCTTTGGATTTTATAGGTTTTTTTGTGATTTTTTGTGATTTTTGTTTTAGGGGAAATATTTTTTGAGGTATACACCATTCTAGGGATGAGCTAGTTCTTCTCCTTCTACATTAGTCAGCTTATATGAATTACCGGGATAAACAACCGAAATTACATATGGATCCTCCCAATTAGGTTGAAGTTTGGAGCGGGGACCACCCAGCTTAACGAATATGCTTTTAAGCACAACCTCACCGATTTCAATTTTTCTCTCCACCACCCTCTTCTGATAAAATATTTTAAGTTTATTCTGATAAGATCTAGCATGTTCGGCAGCGGCCAGCCTCCTTTCATCCGAGAGTTCGAGTTGCGCAAGAAGGGAATCTCTGCATTCATCTATCGGGATGTCTCGATCGATCTGGACTCGGAGGGAAGGAATGATTACTTCGTATGGGACTACCGCCTCCATCCCAAATGCCAAGGCATAGGGGGTCTGACCCGTTGGGGTTCGAATAGAAGTGCGGTAGGCCCATAGAGCATCAACTAACTTATCTGGCTAGTCCGCGAAGTTGCTAGACTTACAAGTTTTCTTAATGATATTTATCAGGGTTTTATTGGTGGCTTCTGCTTGACCGTTGCCTTGAGGATAATATGGAGATGAATGATGCAATCTGATGCAATACCTGTTGCAAAGGTCACACAGCTCCTGGGAGATGAATTGCGGTCCATTGTCGGTGATGATGTCGCCCGGGATCCCGAACCTGGCAATGATGTTGCGTTTGATGAAGGTGCAGAATGTTGATGCCTTGATCTCCACGTATGCTTCCGCCTCCGCCCACTTGGTGAAGTATTCTGTTGTCGTTAGGATGAAGGATTTGGTTTTATTTGTGGAGTTTTGGTCACCAAGGTGTCTGATGACATCAAAAAGCCCACATAGCAAAGGGCCATGGGGCGTGAATCGGGTGAAGGGAAGATGCATGAGAGTGAATCTTGTCGGCGTGAAGTTGACATTGATGACAGTGCCGGACAAAGATCGAGCAATCTTCTTCTAGAGTAGGCCAATAATACCCTTGCCTGATGATCTTCTTGGCGAGGGCTTGAGCATTTACATGGCCTCCACATACTCCGGAGTGCGCTTCTTTAAGCACCAATTCAGCCTCTTCTTCGTCTACGCATCTTAATAGAACGCCGGCCAAGCTCCTTTTGTAAAGTACTCCACCTAAAATGGTGTATCTCTGGGAGACTCTTCTTATGGCTCTTTTCTCTTCGGCAGTTGATCCCGGTGGATATGTCTGATCCTGACAGTAATTCGCAATCTCATGATGCCATGGTTTCTCACCCTCTTTTAATTCTTCCAACTCAACTAAAGATACTTCTTCCTTTTGCTCAATGTACTCTTTCCTTTCAAACTTTTCTTTAACCCTCAAGAATCGTGCATCTTCCACTGCCGGAATGGTATGTCGGCGGACATAGATCGTCCTAACTTGCCTGCCTAGCGGGACAGATAGTGAAGATGCTAGAGAGGCGAGAGCATCGGCAAGAATATTTTGAGCACGAGGAACATGAATGAATTCGAGTTTAGAGAATAGCTTGATGTAACAGGCAGTGAGTTCTTGGTATGGTCTGAGCTCGGGATGAGATGTGCAGTATTTGGCAAGCACTTGGTGGAGAATAAACTGACTATCACCGATCTCCCTTAGCTTAGTGACACCATAGAAGTGAGCGGCCTCCAGTCTGGCCAACAAGGCTTCATACTCAGCTATATTGTTTGTTACTGGAAAATGAAGCTGAAAAGCCTGTGGAATGGTGACACCTTCGGGTGACAGAAGAACAATCCCTATCCCTCTACCCTGGGAGTTTAATGCTTCATCAAAATATAAAGTCCATAGATTGGAAGATAGAATGGACACCAATTCCTCATCGGGAAATTTTGATTGAATAGGGTCAAAGATTGGGATAGGATGATGGGCAAGGTGTTCAACAATTGCATAGCCCTTGATTGCCTTCTGTTGGATGTAGGTGATGTTGAACTGAGAGAGGAAGAAACCCCCAAAGTTTGATCAATGTTATCTTTCTCCTCATATCGAATTTCACCCAACTGGATCGCATTTCCTAGATACTCCGGTAGCTTAGCACATTCTAAGCTTTTCTGAGCTAACTGATGCAGGTATCTTTCTGGAACTCTCCTACCTCTGATTTTTGTCCTATTTTTATTGGAAACTAAACCTAAAGAAGAAGAAGGTAAATAAGAGGAGGTGGATGGAGTGGGCATTCCTTTTTGGGAAGCAAACATAAAGATAGAATGGGCTTCAGGTGCCCGATTTGGGGTGAGATCAACTATGGGAGCCAAAGTAGGCGAAGATATTGATAAAGAGGGGAAAATTTCGAGTAATGTTTGATAGAGGGGGCTTTCGGGCCCAATGTTGACAGAAAGAGGTGATGGGCCAGTAGGCTGGATGATCATAGAGGAAGGTGGGTTCATGGACCCAATAAGAGGAGGATGTGGGCTCGAGGGCCTGGGTTTAGGAGATGGGCTTGAGGGCCCGAGAATTGGATGAAATGGGCACAGAGGCCGGTATTTAGTAGAGGGGCTCGATGGCCCAAGAGCAACAAGTGGGTACGCGGATCCATAAGTTGGGCCTGAGGGCCTAGAAATAGGGATCGGGCCAAGAAGCCCGGGGAGAGCATCACGGTGCGTTGGGGTGTCAGCCCTAAAAGATGACATAATGAGGGAAGGCCCTCGTGGAATTGGTTGGACCTTTTCTCGAGTCGGTTTGGCAATATGACCCTTGGGTGGGTCGACAGGTGGTTCAGCCTAGAGTGGTTTATTGCTTGACCCTTCTTTATCGGTGGAAAACAAAAGAGATATTTCAGGATACACGTCATCTTCAGGGTCGTCAGTTCTTCTTCTTTTGTCTTGCTCCAGCTCTTGTTCTTCCTTGTTTTCAACCAGTTGAATGGTTTATTTCTTGATGAAAAACTTTTGTAAGCATCCAGAAAAGTATCTGCTTTTGATATTTTGATCATTCGCTGTCGTTCCATCATACCCAACCTCGCTTTTTGGTTGTAACCTCATTAGATTGATTGGCTCAGCTATGCCTTGCAGTTCTTTGCCTAGTCATTGGTCTTCTCGATATCCCAAACTCTTCATTATGTGCCAACCAATAGTTTCATTTTTCTCTCTTTTCCTTCTCCACACTTGCCTGGGTTGCTTACTTATTTCTAGAAGATCTATGATTGTCAAAATCGGCTCATTCGGCAACCCAAGGGGTGGTGGAGAAGATGGATGGTCTAAGGGCATGCTTGTCACCTTAATCACTTGTCCCTTGTAAGGGAATTTGAGACACTGGTGATTGGTGGAGGCGACTGCCTCTAATGCTTCCAAATAGGGTCGTCCCAGAATAGCTTTGTATGTCGGATCCATCTCTAGTACGTGAAAGTTGACGGTGACTGTCTGAGGTCCGAGTTTGACACACAATGTAATCATGCCGTCAGCGAGTTTCTTTGAATTATCATATGCGGTCACTGTTATTTGAGATGGCCGGACGTCCTCCTTAGAGATTCCACAAAGATGTAATGTTTCTGGTGGCAGAACATTAATGGATGCTCCGGTATCGACCAAACATGACTTAATGCCTACTCCATTGATGTGGACTGTAATGCATAAGGCACATTTCCTTATTTCTGGGTCGGCCAACTCTTCCTTTGTGAATGTAAGGGCCGGGTACTCACTTCTTGGGACCAAAACTGATGAGATCTTTTCCGGGGGGAGGCTCTCATTTACCATTACTCGCTGTAAGTACTGTTGGAGAACCTTTTGATGGACTCTGGATCTTTTGATCAACTCTAAGATAGAGATCCGTGCCGAGGTTTTATCAAGATGTTTCAGCAAGTCATAGGATGTCCCGGGCAACAGTTCTTCGATGTGTTCTTCTTCTGCTTCTGGTACTAATCCTGACTGACCGGCCTGGGGAAAGACCCTTTGGAACATGCGCCCACTCCTGAGTACTGTGGCAAGTTGAGGAGCTATAGTTGGGGTGGTAGTGTTAGTGGTGGGTGGTGGGTTAGGTCGAATGATGGGAGCTCTTGCGATGGGTGTAATGATGGTGGTTTGAGGCATAGAGGGGTAGGTAGGTTGTGAAGGTACATTTGCTCGGGGCGGGATGATGATGGGTCCTAGTGGTGGTGATGTTTGTGGTAGATTAACCGGGTGGATTAGGGTCCGTCCTGATTGGAGTTGTGTGGCTGGTGGTGTTATGATGGGTCGTGATGGTGCTCGGATGATGGGTGTCCGGTTGAGAGTAATGGGGTTGGCTGATGTAGCTTGGGGTATAGAATGGACAGTTCGGTTGACATGATGGCAGAGGTGACTCCCTCAACTTCCCAATTCTGGCCTCGATCATGATACTCCTCGGAAGAGATCAAGATGGGATTAACATGCTGATTACCAGGTGCGGGTGCATGTGGAGGTAGAGGGTTTTGCATAATCCCCAGGCGGGGGTTCTGTTGTTGTTGCTGCTGAGTTGGTGCATGCTGCCGTTGAGGTTGATTTTTCACTGTTCTGATGTATTCCCCCATCTAGTCACAGTCAATACTGCCTTGCTCATTAAGGTCGTGGATGTAGTCTTTGAATTGAAAGCAATTTTACACGGTATGCCCAGGATATTTATGAAACAAGCAGTATCGCTATGTGTTGGCATTTTGAGGCCACTCCAATTTCTTTCTTGGCAATGTAATTTGCCTTGCCGCCAAGAGTGCATTAAAGATGTCCACGAGAGAGTACGGCAAAGGTGGGTAATGGTTCCTCTTGGGTCCAACTTTTCGGGGTTCGTAGGCCATGGGAGGGGGTTCTTGGTTGTAGTTGGCCAGTTGTTGTCGCGGTGGTTGGGGAATTGGGGCTTGCGGTCGCTGAGGAATTAGGGCTTGTTGTTGACGAGGCTGGAACTGAGGTTGATGTTGAGGTTGACGAGGGTTTCTAAATGGTTGATTTTGTTGCGGGTTCCTGAACTGGTGTTGATAATTTAAAGATGGGTTCCCTACGATATTGAGGTTCTCGTTTGTCACTACGCCCTTAGTCACTGGACCGGTTGTGGTAAAAGTGGTTTTCTTGACAGCTCGGGGTCTAAGATCAAACAAGTTCATGATTGGTGAGTCCCTAAGCTGTGTTTGAATGTACCGTGCCCTCTCATAAAGTTCACTCATGGAGGTGGGGTGATGCAAAGCCAACATATTCTTTAAGGCCGGAGTGGCATTAGTGATGATCATCTTCACTTGCTCTGGTTCTGAATTGGAATCAGTAAGCTTTTCTGCCATGGACCTCCACCTATCAGCATATCTGGTAAACTCTTCATCATTTCTCATTCTTTCGGCCATGAGGTCAGTGATGGAATATGTTGGTCCGACCCTGTCTTGATATCTCTGCAAAAATTTAGCTTTGACAATTTCAAAGTTACTCGCCTCCAAAGAGTCAAGCGAGTAGAACCACTCTAAAGCTGATCCCTCTAATGATCTTCTGAAAATAAAAGCAAGGGCCCTTGGATCATTTTGCCACATTACCGACTCATAAAGAAAGTCCTTGATGTGAATGAATGGATTACTGGTTCCATTGTAGCGACGGTATACCGGCATCTCAGAGGGAGGTAGATGAAAAGTAGGGAGGAAAGGAAGAGAAATTTCAGGGGCTGCCTTTGTGTCGATCAAACGTCTAAGCTCTCTATACTGCTCATCCATGCAATTGATCTTGTTAATCATGGCCTGATCGACAGAAGGTTCCCTAAGAGGAGGAGGATAAGTGGGTGCTTGGTGCACCAGAATTGGGATTTGATGGGCCGAAGTGGCCGGATAAGAAGGGTACATTGGGGGGATGCACCAAAGGGTGAGTAGGGTTGAGATGATTAGAGGAATGAACTAGTGGCCTAGAAGGAGCAACGGCATTCGGATTGGGATGATCTAGATTAGCCACCAGATGAGGAGAAATTGGGGCTACAAGCCCGGTTTAAGAATGGCCATGAGTGGGCACATTGGGTTGATGTGCTACCGATAGAGGGGTAGAGATGTAAAGACCACCTTCGGGAGGAATGTGGTCGGCGGGCGACTTGCCCTTGAGGATGGCTTTGATAGCCTGAATTTGGGTAGGGTCAGCATGAGAAAATGCCTCCCAAAGTGAATTTGGATTGGGTCGAGGAGAAGTTTGACTAGGTTCGGGGAGAACTTCGGGTTCAATGACGGCACATACGGCATCAGGGTAGAAATAAGATTGGTCATACTCCAACTGTAGTTGCTCGTATCTTTGATCCGCCATTCCGATAACTCGACCTGACCTAAAATTCATAAACACAATAGAAAAAGAAGGTTGACAAATAAAAGCTTAAGGATTTTTTTTAGTTTTGATTTTTTACCCCTTTTTTGTTTTGATTTTCTTTTGTCGGACAAGCAAGTTGTCAAGCAAATTAATGTCAAGCAAATTTTTTGTTTTGGTTCTTTTTAGGTGATTTTGGGATTTTTGTTTAATTTTTAGTTTTTGTTTGCAAACAAGTAATAGCAAAGACTTGGAATGATTAACGCAATTTTTTTTGTTTCAACCTCAAATTAATGGCTTGTTAAGAGATATATTGTCCACTCAAATAAATGGGTAGGACCCTATGCTCTCACAACGCCGAGCAATATAAGGTTGTCACTCTTTTCACAACGATAGGTAATAGGTACTCCAGGTTTTGGGATAAAATGGTACAACCAGCCCGATCAGTGAAGAGGGAATCCTTCACGTCTGGGGACTTACAGAGGTCTTGATGGAAGCTACCCAGTCCTTTCGAGAGGGAATCCCCGGAGGAGGAGTTGGCAACCACCAAGAGGGGTGTTTGGGTGTGTGGGGCTTTGGGAGGAGAGAGCCTCCCTTCTCGGATGACCTAAGGAGCCGAAACCCCAATGCAAACTAAATGCGAGTGAAATGCCAAGGAATAAAGAGCAAGCAAGAAGAAAATAAAAGCATACAATGATTAATGAGATGTTGTAGGAAGCAAGTAAACAAGACAATGAGATAATATAAAATAAAAACTAAAATGGAAAGGAGCACTTAACCATGACTAGAAGTGCTTAGCAAATTTACTAGAACGGAATTAGACATGGAAGGAAATAGGCAAGCATATTTGTCAAGGCATGAAATAGGATGATCTTCAAGATACTAAATTGAAATAAGATGATAAACAAAGCTAAAAATCAGATTGCCATGCTTTTAAAAAGATAAAGGGAGGGCAAGTAAACTTGAAGAAAAGTAGATGATACTTCAAAGAAAGTAGTAAGCAACATAAACAAGCAACGATGTAAGGAAATGGAAATGACTCACATGGAAATGAAAGTAAACATGCTTTTCAAATGGACATTCTTAGGAAAGAAAATAGGATCTCACTAAAGCAAAGTCGGTCCCACCGTGGTCGCCGAAAGGTGTAAGCACCCGAAACGGGATATCCGTAGATCTCCCTCTTCCGGCCCCTACGCGTGTTTTGGGGACTTGGTGGATGGGATGTTAGTGGTTGTGGTCGCCAGGAGCCAAAGGCTCCAAAATATAGTAGAATAAAAAAATGAAATGGAGAAATGACCGTCGTACCTTTGGAAGCGGGGAGATTGTTGGGTTCCGACTTCTCCTCTCTCGGCCGGCCGAAAGAAGAGAGCTTAGTGAGTCCTTCGTCTTTGATCCGGTTGAAGCTCTGCCTCAATCGGATTTACCTAAAAATGTCCATAAGAAAACATAGAAACAAGTGAAAGGTTCATTAGTTCTAATGAAAGCATAGTATCGTGCTCAAATTTGAATTCAAACATGCAAAAAAAAAGAGACTAACCGGATTGGGACTAAATCCCAACCCCTATTTAGAAGGTTTAGATATGCATGAAAATGCAAATGGGTGGCACAATACATGCTAAATGACATGTTAATGAGAGTTAAAATGAAAGGGGGGAGTAAATGATCGACCGGAAAGGTAAATAAACTCAAAAAAATGCAAAATGGGGTCTGCCCCTGCTAGTGCCCCATATATGGGGCGCCTGCTGCAGGTGTCCCCTTGATGGGGCGCGTTGACCAAAGTCAAAGCGCCCTATTAAGGGGCACCAGGGACTGGTTTCAGCAGATTTTCTTCCCTTCTTCGCGGCGTCGCCCCAAAGTGTAGGAATACCTCCAAGATGAAAGAAGGACTTCTTCAAGCAGCCAATACTCAAGCAAAGCTAATGGAAGAGTGTTTTGGCACTAGATGTAAGGGAAATGGAGTGTAGAGGCCCTCAAAGTCGGAGAAAAATCATATTTCTGAAGAAGGAAACTGCAGGTTTTTGGGGTTTTTAAGAGAGAGTTTTGAATCGGTTAGAAGGCTTATGGGGGGTAAAAATGGCTTAGAAACATGGTGTTGGATGAGCTCTAGGGTGGCACGAAGTTGGAACCTCCTCCCAGCTCCAAATGGGGGTCTATTTATAACCCGAAAGAGGGTACTTTGGCCATTTTCGAAAAGCAGTGCCACGCGGCATAGCGCCCTATATATGGGCGCCAGCATCATGAGATATGTCAAATCTATTAGACGAGTCACTGCGAGGGGTCAATTCGGCCGATCAAGTCAATTTGATTTGGTGCCAGGAGCCCTGTTTATAGGGCGCCTGGTGCCCTATATATAGGGCGCCAGGTGCCCTATATACAGGGCGCCTGGTGCCCTATAAGTAGGGCGCCAGGTGCCCTGTATATAGGGCGCTTTGACCCTGGTCAACGCCTATCGATCATCTTCGAAATGAGCCAAAAAACTTGATTTTTCTGGAAAACTCGGTTCTCTTGAAAGGTTACTCAAATATTATTCATGAAAACAAGAATTTAAGCTTTTCAACTAGGCCAAAATTGCGTGTCTACACCAGGTATGTCTTCAACCCATCAAACGCCTCTTGGCACTTTGAATCCCATTTAAACTCGGCCCCTGCCTTGGTTAACTCATAGAAAGGTTTACACCTTTGGGAGTGTTGTAAGATAAACTGGAAGACAAATTGCAGCCTCTCAATCAATCTTCGAAGCTCTTTCACATTCTTCGAAGGAGCCATACCAATGATTTTTTTTTGGCCTTGTTTGGGTCGATCTCTTTGCCCCTTTTGCTTACTATGAACCCTAGTAGCTTTCCTGATGAAACTCTAAATGTAGACTTCTTAAGCTTCATTTTCAACTTTATTCTCTAGCTCGTTGCAAAACTTTCCTTGGCACTTCAGAATGATCTTCCCAACTCTTGGACTTGATAACGAAATCATCCACATACACCTCTACAAGGGTGTGCATCATGTCATGAAATATAGCCATCATAGCCCTCTGATATGTAGCACCAGCATTCTTTAACCCAAAGGGCATGACAACATAGCAATATGTTCTCCAAGGTGTAGTGAACAAGGTCTTCTCTTGTCTCTTGGTCCTCGTTGGCTAACTGGATCTAATTGTATCTAGAATAACCATCCATAAATGAAAGCATTTCAAATCCAGCCATGTTATCAACCAAAACATCAATATGAGGTAAAGAAAAATTATCCTTAGGACATGCTCAGTTTAAGTCCTTGAAGTCTATGCAAATCTGGACCCGTACATCGTTCTTCATAACAAGTACAATGTTAGCCACCCATTGTGGATATAGGACAACTTTAATAAATTTTGCTTCGTGTAGTTTGTCAACCTCTTCTTTCATTTTGAGTGCAATATCAGGGTGGAATCTCCTGAGCTTTTGTTTAACCGGGGTAGTTCCAGGTTTCAAAGTTAATCTATGTTCAACAAATGCATTATCTAATCCCGGCATATCTTTATATGTACATGCGAACGTGTCCTTATATTCTTCCAAAACATTGATCAAACATTGTTCTTTTGAGAGAGTGAGGTTTGCATTGATGAGGATAGTCGTAGGATCTTCCAGGGTTCCTAAATTTAGTTCCTTGGTTGGTTCATTCCCTGTGGCTGATGGTTCTTCAAATCTTATAAGTCCAGATGCATATGCATCAGCCAAGTCCTCGATTTCATCCTCAGATTTAGGATCCTTTTCTGATACCACCTCATATACTCCTAAAGTATGATCTATGTTATGCTTATCCTCATATTGGATTTCATCTAGCTAGACAGTATTCTTTAAAAAGTTTGACAACCTTGCACACTCTACACATTTCTGTGTCAATTGTTGCAGATATCTACTTGGAACTCGTTTACCTCTGACTTTCCTATTTCCTAACCTAACCTGACCTACTGAAGATAAAGATGAAAAGGTGGTATTTATAGTGGAGGGAGGATCGAGTAAATTGATCAATGATTCAGAAGAGAGGGATCCCTGATTGGGAGCACCCTTTGGGATGAGTAGAGATGTCTCCTCGATGGAAATGTGAGTTTCAGAGAAGACTTATTTTTTTTGGGATATTCTAGTAAGTAGACAGACTAAGCTTGAGTGACTCAATACTTGCTAGAAGTTGACGGAATTAACAAAGAGAAAAACTTAAGAATAAAGGAGAAAAAGGGTCTCATGGGCCCAATGGTAATGGAAAATGGGCACATGGGCCCAAACTTGATGAAGAAAGTGAATGGGTACGTGGACTCGATTCTGAAAATGGATGGGCATGTGAGCCCATGTTGGAAAGAACTCTCAGCCTTGAAGTTGATGAGGGAAGTAAATGGGCAAGCAGGCCCAGTGAGAATAGAAGGCTGAAGAGGGCACATAGGCCCATAGTGAGTTGTCAGTTTGGTGGAAGAGAGTGGGCATGGAAGCCCATCCAATAGATCTAGAAACAATGGTACGAGGTTTAAACATGGGATTGTTGTATTTGGGCCACATGGAATGGTTTTGACTTGATTGGTAGCTTGCTCAATAGGAAGATCCAAGATTGGTCTTCCCTTGAGTGGTTCTTGGTGCTCTTCCCCACTTGAGAACAAATGAGTCAAAGATAAGCATAGATCTTCCAAGTCTTTTTCTTTATTCAGAGCCTTTCTTCTCTTGATAGCTATAATGGAACTCTTGTTATCTTCAGCCATCATCATGGTCTCCCCTTTAATAAAGAATGTGTGGAGTCCCATGGCATATCCTGGCTGGAAGACCCTTCTTCAGATGAAATCCTCTTCATATCCCAACCCTTGCCTGCATGGCCTTTTCACAGATTCAATCGACTGAGTGATCCCTTGAAGATCCTTACCCAAACCTTTTCCAGGTTGATAACCCAATTTCATCATCATCCTCCATCCCATTGTGTCTGGTAGAGAGGTGGTCATGCATCTAACTTTTGTCAACTCTCCCACTGAGATTTGGGGTTGTATTGATAAACCTGGGGGTTATGTAAAAGTAGCATCATTCATCTCATCCCTTACAGGCATGCTAGTCACTTTGACCACATGTCCTTTAAAGAGAAACTTTATGCATTGATGGTTTGTTGAAGCCACAGCTCCTATTGCCTCCAGATAAGGCCTCGCAAGTATAGCCTAAAAAGTTGGATCCAGTTCCAGGATATGAAACTCAGTTGTGACTGTACATGGTCCAAGTATAACCTCTAGGGTGACCACCCCACGTGTAGACTTCTTGGAGTTGTCATAGGTTGTCACCATGGCACAAGATGGCTTGATTTCTTGTTCAGAAATGCCGCACAACTACATAGTTTTTGGCGGCATAACGTTGATGGAAGCTCCAGTGCCAACCAAATAGGATTTCACTTCCATATTGCAGATGATAACAGCCATATGTAGGGCGTATCTCCTGACCTCTGGATCTGCTAATTCCTCCTGAGAGAAAGTGAGTGTTGGGAGCTCACTTCTAGGGGA
The DNA here is from genome assembly GCA_036172225.1 of Cryptocoryne crispatula var. balansae. Classification (NCBI taxonomy): domain Eukaryota; kingdom Viridiplantae; phylum Streptophyta; class Magnoliopsida; order Alismatales; family Araceae; genus Cryptocoryne; species Cryptocoryne crispatula. The sequence goes on along the minus strand of CM069933.1, from coordinate 14,554,703 downwards.
TAACACTGTAGTGATCTTCTCAGGTGGGAGATCTTCTTTCACCATTATCCTTTGCAAATACTACTGTAAAATTTCCTAGTACACTGTTGATCTTTTAATCAACTCAAGTATAGAGGTACGGGATGGTGTCTTATCCAAATGTTTCAACAAATCATAGGTCGTGCCTGGCAAAGGTTCTTACACTTGTTCTTCCTCCACTGGATCCTGCGGTTGAGTCCCGGCTTGGGGAAAGAGCCGCTGGAACATCCTCCCACTACGAAGCACCAGGGCTATTTGGCGGTCGAGTAGAGGTGATGGGTTAACTGGGGTGGGATGTGGTGGAACAGGTGGTGTAGGTGCAGGTATGGTAGGCAATGGGATTGGTGGATCTGGGATAATTGGGTTTGTGGGTAGAGGGGTAGGATTTGGAGATGGTAGTGATGGTGATGGTGGCAGCCTGATAAGAAGAGGTCGGGGTGCAAGAGTGGTGGTAGGTTGTGGGGTTGGTGGTGTGATAGGTTTGGTTGGGGTGATAGATTTTATAGGTAGGGGGTTCAGGTTTGGTGGTGATTGTGGTGGCCGGATGAGCAAGGGCCAGTGTGTAGCAATGGTTGAGGGAGGCGTAGCCAAGGCGAGGGCTGGCCTAATGATGAGTCGATGATAAGAAGTGGCGGCCAGTGGTTGGGTTATTGAGCTTGGTGGTGGTTGTGGAGTAGACGATGCACAGATTATTTGTCTAGTGGGGTTCCAAGTAGGAGGCCTAGCTGGGTTGACTGGCATGGTTACATTGTGGTTTTTTAGTTACCAACCTTGAGCATGACTGGCATCTTCCTGGACAATGGAGTGTACTAGACCAATTCCTAGGTTTGGATGTGCTGGTGCCGGTGCTGGAGCGGGAGCATGTAATGGGAGTGGATTCTGAACAGTCCCCAAGCCAGGTTGTTGTTGAGGCTGAGCTAGTGGACACTGTCGATGCTGCTGTCTAGCCTTCATTACTTGTATGCATTCCTCCAATTGGGCCTAATCAATGCTGCCTTGGTCATTGAAATCATGGATGTAGTCTTTAAATTGAAAACACACTTCAACAGTGTGACCAGGGTACTGATGGTAAGCACAGTATCGGGACATATTTGCATTTGCTGGCGAAACCACTCTTTCCCTAAGCAATTCCAATTGTTTCTTTGCCATAAGTATATTGAAGATGTCGGTCAAGAAGTAAGGGAGTTGTTAGTAATTCTCTCTCTTAGGACCTCCCCTTCTTGGTTGCTGATTGGGTGGTGGCGGTGCCCTATTGTAGGTAGGTTGACGAGGTTGTTGAGGTTGCGCTACTGGCTGAGGTGGTTGTTGCGGTTGTTGTGGTTGTTGAGGCCTAACCTGTTGTTGAGGGGGGTGGTAGGAAAGGTTCTGCGGTGGGTTCCTAAACTGATTTTGACGGTTCCCTCCCTGGTTCCCCACAATGTTTATAGCTTCGTTGTTGACTACTCCCTCGGTTCTAGGCCCAGCTGGTGCAGAGGGGGTCTTCCTAATGTTTCTAGGTTTGGGATCAAATGGATTTATCAATATGGCATCTTTTAAGTGGGCATGCAAGTATCGGGCACTATCATAAAGTTCATTCATGGTGGTAGGATGGTGCATAATCAAAACATTCCTTAGAGCTAGTGTAGTGTTACTGATGAGCATTTTCACTTGTTCCCCTTCAAAAATAACATTTGTTAGTTTCTCTACCATTCCCCTCCAGCGATCAACAAACCTTATGAAGTCCTCCTCGGGCTTCATCTTCTCAGCAATCAAATCTGTAATGGAGCATGATGGTGCCACCTGGTCTCTGTACCTTTGCAAAAATTTGATCTTGACGATATCAAAATCTCCTACCTCAAAGGGGTCGAGCGAGTAGAACCATTCCAATGAAGACTCTTCTAGTGATCGGCGGAACAAGAAAGCAAGAACTCTATGATCATTTTTCCAGAATGAGGACTCGTAGATAAAATCTTTTAGGTGGAGAAAAGGATTGCCAGTACCATTGTAGTGGTGATAAACTGGTAGTTCAGAAGGTGGCAGGTGAAGAACTAGCAAAGAAAGAATAGAGACTTCAGGAATTGACTTGGAATCCAAGCGATATCTCAGCTCTTCATAACGTTCATTCATTTGGGTGAGCTGATCCATGATTCCCTAGGTGAGAGAAGGTTCTTGGTTTACTGGTGGAGGTATGTGGTTAGATGCGTGATTCTAGAATTAAGGAGCATGACTTGGCAAATTCTCTCAAGATTGTCACATGACTTGTTGGGCTAAGGGAGCAACATGGTTGAAATAAGGTGGTTGGACAAATGATGTTTGAACCACAGATGGTTGAACTACAAATGGTTGTGCTAGTGGTGGTTGAATCACAGATTGCTGAATAATAGGTGGTTGAACAAAAGATGATTGAATGAGTGGTGGTTGAACCATAGGACAAGGAGATGAGGCAACTTGGTTGGCTTCAGCCTAATCAGAGGCGATTTTTCCCTTCACCATGGATTGTATACGGGAGTAGGTTTATGGGTCAATATAAAGGGACAACTCCCTAAAGAGTTGTTCAACATCATGGGGAGCAGATGGTTGAGGGACCTCTTGCGCTTCTGACTCAAACAAGGAGTTAACATGACTGTCTGACGGAATTGGTTGGTGACCCATCACGTGCTCTCGACATTCAGCGTGTTCCGCCATTCCAACGTGCCTTCTAGACCTTAATTGCATTTTCACCTTTCAACTTCAAGAAGGTAAAAGCAAACAAGTTGGCAAAACAAAAGCTTTTGTCTGGTTTTTTTAGTATCTTGCAAAAAAGTTAGAGTTTTGAATTTTTATTTGACAAACAAGTGATGCAAAGACTTGAAAACAAGATTACGCAATGATTTTGATTAAACCTTAGGTTTATAGATTTGTTAAGAATTGTTCTCTCAACAAATGGGTTAGGATCCTAGCTTCAATCTCCAATGACCTACGTTTCACACAATCTCACCACGTGTAGGTAACATAGGATGCTTCGGGTTTTGGGGAGTGGTACAACCAACCTGATCATGAAGAGGAATACTCCACATATAAGGAATTATGGAGGCCTTGATGAAAGCCAACCAAGTCAACTAGGAAGAAATATCCCAGAACAGATGTCAGAATCCACCAAGAGAGTGTTTTGGATGGGAGGGGTAAATGGGAGAGTGAGCTCCTGCCTCAAAAGAAAAAAAGTGTAAAAGAAGGAGGTAGAGAGAAGGAATAGAGAATGCAATCAAGTAATAAAGCAAGTAATAATAAAAACATAAACTTAAATAAACAAGCAATGACACAAGGAAAGTAACTAGAAAGTAGACAAGCAAGTAGAAACTAGAATCTTGACCTTGTTTCACACGGGAGCCAAATGTAGATAGTGAAAAGTGATTAAAAGAAGAGGGTTCAGATCTGATAGCCAAGCAAAAAGGGTAGTCCATGCGGGGACCAATGTAAGAAAAAGCTGGTTCACGTGGGAACTGGGGTAAAAAGTGAAGGTGGTCCACGCGGGAACCGGTTTTGGGTAGCAAAGGGGTGGTTCACGTGGAAACCGGTTTAAATGATTAAAGAGGGCCACGTGGGGCCAATTAAAGGTGAATAGGGATATGATCCAAGTGGGGATAGATCATAAGAAAAGTGGTTTGGTTCACATGGGAACCGAAGTAAAGAAAGAGAGTGGTTCAAGTGGGAACCTGTTTAAAAGAGAAAAGGGTGGTTCATGCGGGAACCGGTTTAAATGGCAAATGGAAATAAAATAGGGTCACGAGGTGACCAATTTGAGGGTGATAACCTTCACCAAAAGAGAGAAAAATATGATTTGAATTACTGAAAAAAATGTTGGTTCACGTGAGAACCGGTTTGTAGAAGAGAGTTGGTTCGTACGGGAACCGTTTTTAAAAGCAAAGGTGGGTTCACGCGGGAATCGGCTGAAATAAAATGACAAAAATTAAATGAGGTACTTGGCACTTCAGATATGATGAAAGATGGGTGAAATCATAAATTTTGAGATGGCGTGAAATTAAGAAAGGTGGAAGAAAGGAAAGGCTCACGCGAGAACCAGTCTAAAACTAGAACTAGTTGCAAAGAAACACTAAGTACCAACAATTAAAGACATTGCTTGTACCACCATGGTCGCCACAAAGCTGTCAACTCCAAAAATTTGAAGGGGCTCTCCTTTTCAGGGTAGTCCATGAATCCAGATCATCACCTCAAGAGGGGATGATAAAGAATGGAAGAAAACACGGAAAGCACTCTCACCTCGATCCCACACTCACATTAATCCCCGAAATTTCATCCCTTGGCATCGCTTGATCACCAAAGAGACGGTTCAGGTCATGTGGGAGGAGAATGAGAAGAAGAAAATTAAGACATGTGGTCGCAAGGAACCACGGGTTCCGATTTATGCAATGAAAATGACCGTGTACCTTAGCGTGAAGAGTGTAGGTCAAAGCTTCTCCTTCTTCGGCTGGCCAATGAAGAAGAGTCCTCAACACGTGGGTGTTTGATTTCCTGTGCAACTAGACAAACAAACAAATGAAAAAGACAATTAAAACTAAATAAAGTGGAGTATATGTAAGGAAAATAACATAAAACACACAACTAAATGAAAACTGAACGGATTCGGGTTATCTCCAGCCCCTCTTTTTTTATTTTTTGGATTAAAAGACTAAAAATAATGCAAAAAATGTAAAAAAATGATAGGAGCATGGATAATCACACAAAAAAGAGATAGGAAAAACAAAAAAAAATTGATAAGAATAGAGAGAGATATGGCCAAATATGGGTTGTCGAAAAAGCCGAGCAATAGTCCGGGATCTGCCAGGTGCGACTTTGTTTCTGCGCTCATCATGACCCGCCCTGACCTCAGAATCACGTGTTGTTGATTGCAAACCGAATAAGACTCGGAGAGAAAGAACTTTGATGTTGAGAGCACAAGCAGAAGATGTCCATACACTGTTGTAGAAGCTGAAGAAGAGAGACCTGGCAGATCACCTGTAGATCAACCTTCCTCTTTCCTGAACCGACTTCTCTTTCTCTAAAAACTTAAAATTCTCTATCGAAAAATCACAAAATCGATGTAGAAGGGAGCTTGGACATTTTGGGATGCCCGGGGGCTCGTGAACCAGCCTCTAGAACGACCAGACTTGGAGTCTATTTATAGAATAAAAATGTCGCGATCTATCCCTAAAAAATAGGGGACCTTGCGCCCTGGTCCTGGGCGCATGCACCCCCTGGATGGGACGCATCCTATCCACCCTACAAAGTCGGTCTGATCCAACCAAAAAATTCGATTCGATCGGGTCAGAAGTAGTGTCCTGGTTGAAAAATGGTTACCTCGTGCCCCCGATCGGGGGCACATGGCCACGTGCCTCAAGGGCAGGGCGCATGGCCACATGCCCTGGTCCAGGGCACATGTGCCAAGGGACTAGGGCACATGGGATTGATTCTGCGCGTCTTTCTTCTGGAAGCCATTGCGGACACTCCCGAACATGAAATTCAACGCCATTTGTTGCGTTGGAATGATAATAGGCAAAAGAAGCTTTATACTACAACGGATAAGCTATTACATCCTCCAAAATTTCAAAATTTTATCCAGAAATTAGGATAGTGAATAAAAGATCCAATACTGGTTGGAATGACTTCGACGGCCAACCGGAAAGACATGGCATAAAACAAAACTTGTTCGGAGTATGAATCTGACCATAACCTTCAATGCATGATCATTAGACATTATTCATTCATCTAATTTCCATGTTTACATGATTTACGTGTGGCTTTCTTTTGAAAATTATGGCTTTGTGCAGAAAACTCCAGTAAACATCTGATTTCATTAAGCAAAACTCTAAAGCAACATAAAAAGATCTAGCATCATTATAATATCAATCACATATGTTACCTTATAAAACATGAGTTCTATGCTCTGAATTAGGCAAATTTGGCATGTCTACAGAGCACACAATTAAAGATTTTTTGTTATGTTTTAATTTGTTTGAGTTTTTTTGTTTCAATTTTATTATTGGCAAACAAGTTGTACACAAAATTAAAGAGATTTTTTTGTTTTAGGTGTTTTGAAAGAAGGAATTTTTGTTGTTTTCAATTTTGTTGAGCAAGCAAGTTGTGCAAATAAGTTTTTAGAATGACTACTCGACAATTTTTAGGTTCAAACCTTAGATTAGATAGATTGTTAGAAATTGTTCACTAAGTAGGTATGGTTCCTATTGCTCCAATCTTCAAGACCTATGGTTGTCACACAATCACCACGAGTAGGTATTTGGATTCTTCAGGGTTTTGGAAAAGGGTACAACCAGCCCAATCGTGCAGAGAGAAATACTCCACGGATGGGGACTTATGGGGGTCTTGATGGAAACAACCAAATCAAGTAGGAAGGAATATCCTAGAAGAGTGGTTAGAATCTACCAAGAGAGTGTTTTGAGGGTAAGGGTGTGTTGGGAGAGAGAGCTAGAGCTCCCGCCTCGAATGCCCTACGGATCGGAAAAAGTCCAGTACCCAATGCAAAAAGATAATGCAAAAGTAAAAAATGGAGGGTAAGAGAAGAAAGATAGAATAGAAAAAAGGGAGTGAATCAGAAAACACTTGAAAAGCAGTAAAATCCTCACCTCGATCCCACACTCACATTGATCCACGAACTTTCATCTCCTGACGTCGCTCGAGCACCAGTGAGACGACTCAGCTCATATGGGAGGAGGGTGAGGATGGAATGAAAGAGCTTAATAAGAATAAAAGTAGGTGGCCACCAGGAACCATTGGTTCCGATTTAAATGAAATAAGAGAAATATTTGACCATGTGTACCTTAGCGCGATAGATGATGTGTGAGTTCAACTTTCTTCTTCTTCGGCCGGCCATTGAAGAAGAGTCTCCAATCAATGTTTGTGTGATAAACCTATGCAACTAGTAAACAAAGAAGATAAGAAAACAAGTGAAAGAAGGATTAGAACTGAGTGAAGTGTAGCAACTATAAAAAGACAATAACATAAAAAATGGCAAATGGAAATAAACTTACTGGATTCGGGGTTAGCCCTAACCCCTTTTTTTGATTTTTTATGATGTAGGAAATAATGCAAAATTGAATAAAAATGATACTTAAAATATGAACTAAATGATATGAATGAAGAGTTTTCAAAGAGAATATGAATGGTTAAAGACAACACAACCCAGGCAAAGTGGCAACCGGGTTGGACAGATTCAATGTAAATTGCATGACTTTGATGCAAAGATCATAGTGGATAGCACCAATGTCAAAATTGAGTGTCGTTTGTTTCAAAATAATGAGGACTCACCGAGGGTGGTTTTAGATTAATACAAGTTTTCTTGAATACTTTCATAAGTAGTATGAATTTACCTTAAAGTTATGTTGTTGAAAGTTGAAGATCAGGGAACCACCAGCGCGATGTTGATGCAAGATTTGCCTCAGGCACCACAGACATCCAAATTAAATGATTCTTATTGTAAATTAAATATAACTCATCGGGGAACAGTTTATATGAAGTATATATTGGCTGAATCTACATGTAAGTGCAGCGAAATTGACTGATAAGATGATGACCAAGAAGGGAAGACTTCGGATCTGTCTATGTAGTGCCGGTGTAGAAGCCATCACCAGCCAAGGAGATGTCATAATAAATCTCTATTTATTGGATATGAAAGAGATATAGATTATGAATACTTATTATGAAGAAATATAGGTAGTAAAGTGATCAGGGAGATCTTCAGAAGCCGATGATCAGCAGTGCAGCATGTCGGAGCATAGACCGAATTCTTCTTCACTTTGGGATGATCTCTAGGCACCGAGATGAAGAGAGGACAATTTGGGGAGGTTGGGACAAGCCTAGGGTGTATTGAATATGAGGATAATAGTGCTAGAGAATGGGGATGCTCCTCTTAGGTTGTTCATATGAGTCTCCCTTTATAGGGGAGGAGAAACAGGTCAAACAATAGCAAGTTTTGATGCATACGACCATAGGTTGGATTTTCTCCATTTAATGCTTCTAATTTTCATCATGAGGCTTCTAGAAACTTACCCAACTGATTTAGATGGATTGGAAATCATGGATCACCTTCCCCATGTTCAAAATATGTCTCCACTTGAAGAGGAAACAAATATGGTCTAAAAATAGCAAGTTTTGATGTATGATACAACAAGTTGGATTGCCATCATTTAATGATACTAATTTTGACCATAAAGCATACAAATGCTTTACCAAGTGATATGGAAAAGTAAAAAAGAAGGTAAAGTCATGAATTGGTCAGAGATGTGACCAATGGGCTGGGCTTGCATGCAATTGGGCTTGATCAGGGGTGCGTGCGGACAGAATTGTGCATCTGACTTCTAGAGGGCACCGCAGACAAATGGAAGATCAAAATTTGAATGTTGTTTGTTGTACTGAAAAGGGAATTCAAAGAGAAATATTATTTATGTTGAAGACATTTTCATTAGACGTTCACAAAATCTTGTGAAAAAAATTTAAATAGAGGGGATGTCGAGAAAAGCATAATCTGGCACACAAACAAGCGGCGCAACCTTGGTGCAAAAACCACCAAGAGAAACATGGAAGTCATAATGGGCTCTCATTCGGCAAACATGGATTTGATTAGAAATTAGCAACTCATCCTCAAATTTGCAATAAACTCCTCGGCTCATCCAAAAAATGGTTTAACTTGATTTTATTGGTATAAAAGGAATATTGCCAATGGAATAAGGGTTTAAGCTCCAAATAAGGCCAAATTGGCGCGTCTACAATGACCTTGTGGGAAACACAACAAGTCATATACTCTAGTTAGGTGAAATCCGCTTGTTACGTTATGGGTATGGATTCTCAACACAGCCCTTGTAAGAAACACAACAAGGCCATGCCAATGGTCCACCCCAAGATTCGGCTTTAAGCCTTGGCCATGATCACCAATCCCTTGCTGAGTGAGCCTTGTGAAAAACACAACAAACTCACCCAATCTAAGATTGACTCATCAAGAGCATAACAATGGAAGGCTATGTCGGTCATTCTTAATGTCCCATGTTCATCAACCTAATTCAAACGAGGAGGAGTTTTCATTTTAGTCTCATCATAGTATGTGCTACATATATATGAATACCTTTGAGTACCATATATCTAAGGTATCTAGCACATACACATACATATCAAATATGCAAATTTTAAATACATGATCGTGGACTTTCATCACATTAATGCATGACCAAGGCCATATCGGTATGCATTAAAGGATTCAGCATTTTTTGCCAGTGTTACAGGAACATTATGGGTATACAGACCCATAAATGTATATTAAATAAATAAGAAACCTCGATCTTAATCAAGGGGAGTACATTTTTAGAGGGAGGTATAACATACAATCAGAAGTGATAAGAGAGAAGATTAGGCACGTAGGCCCTTAATTACATGCCAACATCGAACAAGCATCATCATATGCCATACACTTAGTCCATGATTATCCAAGCATTCACACGTACATACCATCACATAAACATAGTGCGAATACGTGGTAATAATATAATATAACTATTATGTCATAAAAATATACATCATATGTTTTGAAATTCCCAATTTCGTGCTTGTCAAATTATTCATGAAGTAAATAACATAAAATAATATATAAAAAAATTATATGATATAAACAAACAACTCTAAACAATTTGGATAATACACGTATTCTCAAAACTATAAAAAATATCAAATCAATGTCCAAATAACAATTTTGAAAAATCATATTTTTTAGAATTAATTTAGACATTAATTTCACAAGTTAAGCCATTAAAACAATTTTAAAAACTTAACCATGAATAAATCTATGACAATAGAGCTCAAAACCATATAAAAGATCATCAAACACTTTGATACTCCATTATATGACACTATAGACTTTTTCATAAATTTTATAGAATTTTTATGGCATTTTTAGAATTTTATTTTGATTTAAAAATTTTTAAATCAATTAAAACTAGCCTCGACACATTGCACCGCCCTTCCTCTGTGCCGGATGCGCCGCCCATGTGCCGCAGGTGCCGACGCATGGTGCTATCTCGCACGCTGTGTTCGCTCGCAAGCACTGCACGCCCGCACGCGCTCAAATTTTTTTTAATGACACGCACACTATGCGCGGCCCATGTGCAGAAACGGCTGTGGTCAAACCGCGTGGTCCCGACCGTCATCTTCCCCACCCAATAAGGCGTGAACAGTAACAGCGGAAGGGTACTCCAAGACCTTCTTAAAATTGGACCTTTCAGTCTCCGAAAAATCCCAAAAACTAGTAGGTCGATTCTAAATCAATCAAGGAATCAAAAAATGCCACTTTCTTTCCATGAAAAAATCCCAATCAATGGAAAAATAGAAAAGAACCGCAATCGGCCCTAGAGCTTCATCACATCGAAAAAACACTCAATTGACCTTTGACAGTGCCGTTCAATGCTAAATAAAGATGGGAAACTCTTGGTAATCGCATTACCTATCTTCTAAGTCATCTATTAGACATCAAATGTCTCCATGGAAGAAGATCTTAAGAAATCCCCAAATCGAGCTGGTGAATTCTATAAAATGAAATCAACATCTTTCAGACCCTCTACTGGATTCTCCGGTGGTCCAAAATTCGAAGGGTTTGCGGCGTTGGAAAGCCCTTTATCATGAGTCATTTAGATGAAACCAATATCCAAAATGTATCCCATATGATTCATGTTTGCATGGTAAAGATGGACATTTGTACAAATTTGGAAAAACATAAAATATATGAAATGACGTCGAAACGACATGAACGAGACTTCAACCTAGCTCTAATACCACTGTAATAAATTGGTACAATTAGATTGGAGAGGTAAAAATTATTGATTCTTTGTATATCTTTGTTTTGGGCTCGATTGAAACGAACGACGTCGTCAAAATCGGTATTCGAAACAATTTCAAACACGTACCTTTACGGGATTCAAATAATCTCTAAAGACCGAAGAAGATTGAGCATTCTAACGCTTGTTTAGCCACTCAAGTATGTGGCCTCTAGTTGTATCCACATGAGCCTCCTCCATAGTCGAGTTCTCTTTCGCGTCGGACCTTCCGATTCGCCCCGGATGAAGTCCCAACGACTCTCGACGGCCTCCAGCATAATAAAATGTGAAGGAGAGAGGTAGGGACGAATTTTGCAGCCTTGGCTTGCAGGGCTCATGCTCCATTCGCTATTATATGTTTTCACAAAAACTCCTCCTTCCTTTATATTTACACCCTTGCCACCAAACTTATAGATTAGCCCTTATGTGTGTGACCTACTAGGCCCAATAGCTCATTTGGTTGTTGCCGAATTAAAAGAACAACTTTTTTAAATTAAATCTATTATCTCATAATAGATTTATTGGCCTACCGATCATGAAGGGTACAAGTCACATCCTATGATCCCAAACGGCTTCGGGGATGAACTCCTCTCCAAAGAGTCATTCCATCATCGGTTAACACATGGATATAAATCTTTGTCCATTCAATGGCCTGGTCGGATATGAGTATATCATTGACTATCAACTCCTAAATATACCGACACTATGAAATCTTGTACTTGAAATTAAATCAATTGGAAAACCCTTTTCCAATTATCCTATCTACCTTGGCCAAGGATTTAGAGTACTATCCATAGGACATTCTCTCTCTCCAACTTAGAGTGAACGATCCCCTATTGTCTGATCAATTACCTTCATCAAGTTTTCTATATACCCAATCTATTAACTATATAGGACCACAATACTAAGTGATCTATAAGTCAAATGTCAAAGTACATGGTATGCCTAGAAAGACATCTTTGGTGACTTAGGTCAAAGATCTAACCGTGCAACCACCATGATAGAATACCCTGATCGACAGTTTGGTAAGATACCATTCAGGGATTCTATACTGGTCAGTTCAGTGAACTCTTTCCTCTAATGAGCACCTGGATATGTATCTCAGTGTCCCCACACTGATAACCAATGAGATCAGTCATTCTCAACATATGAGAAGATATCATATACACTAGTCTTACCAAATCCTTGATGTCATGTCTAGAGGATCCTACGACTAGGAACATTTAGAGTACATGCTTATAGATGATTGATCTCATTATCATGACCTCATCATGATTTCATCATCATTGCATGCAACCTAGGACTTTATTACGATAGACGTATCTAGATAGTGCAAATAATGAAAATTATACCATTTATAATGAATAATATATTACAAGAAATGTAAAATCATATCACATATGATTGGCTTATAGAGCATACATTTCTATCACTTTCACTTAGGGCTCTCAAATTATTTTGGTTTTCAATTTTAGTGGCCAATACAAGAATAGGAATACCATTTTCATCATTTTAATATGTATATGACAAAATATTTTCATAGAAAACCACATCCCTACTAGAAAACACAAGCTTAGTCTCAAGATCCATAAGAGACCTTTTGATGTGAAGGGTATCAAAGAAATATGCTTGAGTGAGCTCTTAGTTTGAATTTGTCCATTTCAATATGTGAATTGGAAGAGAAACAAAGTCAGCAAAAAACTTTCAAACTGTCATTTTGAGGAGCGGCTTGAATGAGAATTTCATAACGCATTTTTTCAACTAGTTTTTATACAGGAAGTCTATTGATTAGATATCCAGTTGTATGAACACAATAGTTCCAGAAACATTTTGGTATGTTGCTTTGAAAATGAAGAGCTCTAGCAACATTGATAATTTGTCTATCCTATCTCTCAACGATTCCATTTTGTTGAGAGGTATATGTGCAAGTATGATGCTATTCAATCTCTTTTTCAGCAAGAAAGAAGTGAAGATATTTGTTAGGAAATTTAGACATATTGTTAGTTTCGATGGTTTTAACAAGAATTACAAATTGTTTTGAACATAGCTGACAAAATTCTTGATGATTTTAGGAACTTGGGACTTTAAGCCAAGCATGTGGTTCTATATAAAAAGGGAATGATCATTTACAATGGTTAAAAATTTACTTTGCGTCACTCTTAAATTGTACAAGGTAATGTTCCCATACATCAATTAACAACAGATCAAAAGGAGAAAGACCTATATTCTTACTTGACTAGAATGGTAGGTGGGCTTGCTTGGCTTTTGAACGAACAAAGCATTTTGATGAAGGAGGATTTGTTCCACCATCCTCAAGGCCCAGACCAATATGCTCCCTTGAGGTTAAGTCCTAAAGAACAACATAAGATGGATAAAAGGTGATGGAGCATTGAGAGCTTTTTTTTCAATTGATTAACTAAGAGAAGAATGTGCTTAAATGAAAAAAAATGAACCACATTCTGCAAGAATATTCTATCATCAAACTTGATAGAGTTTGAACTGTGAATTATTGCTAAGGAACCATTTAGTAAGTGGATACCTATAAATCCTCTGGATGATTAGGATTAAAACTAGTTATTAAGGTGATCCGAACAAATGATATGCGAGTTGTAGATTCTAAATCATGGATTCACATTTTTTCAAATAAAATTTGAGTAAGAGACATTGCTAAAATGGTAACAAGAACTAGAGTTACCAGATCCTAGAAGTTTGATGAGGTTCGCATACTATTCCTCCAGGAACGTTGGTTGTATCTTCTTGGCTTGGAACTTTTTATTATATTGTTGGTTATGTGAATACCAAATTAATTTATAACATTCTTCCTTGTAATGACTAAGAACATTATAGTGAGCACACTAGGGAGCATCAAGTTTGAAATAATTTTTTTTGAATGTCTGGCTATACTGCAATGGGTGCACCACTCTTTCTTCTCCTTCATCGTCTTCCCAACTCCTTAATTTAAAACCAATGAGTAAGCTTTTCCTACACAAGGTAGGGGCTCCATAAGCGATATCATGCTTTAGATAGCAACATATCCAATGTTTAGTTCATGACAAATTGCATGAGATGCCTTTTATCATTGTAAGATTTTGGAACTAGGATTCAATTGTGTAAGCTTGTTCTATTGTCCATTTAGTGTGTTAAAATATTTTCCAATGGGCTCGTTTATTTGCCTTAATGTTGATATGTTTCTCTCAAAGTTGTATATATCCTTGAACAGTCAACAGGGTGGAAATGAGCTTTGAGATCATTTCAAATGCCTTATGTAGGGTGAATGTAGAGTAGATAATTAACGATGTCCTTATGACTCAAATTTAAGATCATGAGATCACCATGTTGTTGGCGCACTCCCAAGGCTTGTAATTAGTAGCATCAGATTATGCTAGGTTAGTGACACTTCCATTGACAAACTCCAACTTCTTTTTTGTAGAAAATGTGATAGTCATACCTCTTTGCCATGAGATATAATTCTCTTTAGTGAGGAGCACTAAAATTTGAATCATCCCAAGATTGTCTAATGAGTGCAAGAAGAAAGGACCTTTAAATTTGATGTTGAATTTCCCTTCATCCACAGTGTGGGTTGATGATCCATCCATTCCTATTTTGTCATCCTTCCAATTTAGATACCAAGTTGCAAATCACGTTCAATGGATGTTGATGTCGTGTGAACTTTGACGAAGGACCTGCAAATAAGAAATGGAAGAAATAAATAATGAAGGAGACACAATGTATAATGGGAGCCACATTATCAATTCACACATAGCATTGTAAGGAATCTCCTTATAAAATTTAGTGTAACGGAAGCGATGATTCCTATGGGTTCATGATGATCTTGTCTCGATCAAAACTAAACGAAGAACATTGAATATTGATTAAAATGGGTTCAAATATACCTGTTAGGGATTTCTATAAAATTTGGTGTAGCAGGAGCAATAATTCTTATAGGTTAATAATGATCTTGTCTCGCTTGGAACCAAACCACAATGAATACTAATTAAACTAGGTTCGAATATACCTACTTTGGATTCATTTATGCTGGTCTCAAATGGTATCCATACAAGCTTCCTCTATAGTTGGTTCTCCCTTCTCATTGGGCTTAAGAACTCTTCTCGAATGAAGTTCCATCACCCATGGACATCATCTAGATAGAGGAGGAAGTAGGGAGGAGACTTAGGATGTAGTTCTCACCCTTGTCTTGATAGGGTTTGGCTATAACTATTACTATTTATAGAGAATTTAGAATATTTTACAAAAATCCAAAATCTCTATAAATTGCATCCTTTCCCTGCACTTATAGATAAGTCCTTATGAGTATGTCGCACTAGGCCTAATAGCCTACTAGGTTGAAGCCTAATTAAAATAGAACAATTCTATTTAATTAAATCAAATTTTTTCAATAATAACATATTTAACGACCTACCGATCAAAAATAGTATAAGCTACATCCCTAAATACCAAATGACTATGGGGCTAATCTTATTTTCATTGAGTATTTCCATCATCAATCATCACATAGATATAAACCCTCATACATTCAATATTTCGGTCGGACAAAAGTACAACATTGACTATCAACTCCTTAGTATACTGACTTTATAGAATCTTGCATTCGGAATTGGATCAATTGGAAAACTTTTTCTTAATTATCCCATGTATTCTGTCCAGGGATTTAAAGTACTATCCCATAGAACATTCATTATTACTTACTAAGAGTAAACAATCCCATATTGTTCGCACAAATATCTCTATCAAGTTTCTCATGTACCCAATCCATCACTATACTAGAACATCTAAATAGTGATCCATAAGTCAATGGTCAAAGCATAAGATCCATCAAAAATACATCTTTGGCAACTCAAGTCAAAGATCTAGCTATACAACTAAGATGATAGAAAACTTGAATTGAAAGTTTAGTAAGATATCATTCAAGATTTCTAGTTCAGTCAGTTCAATGAATTCATTCTACTAATGAGCACTTGTATATGTGTATCTCAGTGTCTCCACATTAATGACCAATGATATTGGTCATCCTCATCACATGAGAAGACATTATATATATTAGCCTATCTGAATCTAATGTCATGTCTTAAGGATCTTATGACTAGAAACATTTAGATCACAAATTTATAGATGATTGATCTCATTATCATGATCTTTTCATGATTCAATCAGCATTGCATGTGATCAAGGACTTCAACATCTAATAAGAGCTAGTAATGAAGGTATGTCTAATTAATTGAATATGATATTTTTAAAAATGTTGAATCATATCATATATGATTAGCTTGCCGAACATACATTTCTATCAATCTTCTACTTACACTAAAGTCAATCATCTGTTTAGCTAATCTCTATTAGCTCGAGGTGAAACTCTAACACTCTTTGCTTTATCACTTTAGTTAGTTCATCTATAATGTTATTAGCAAAATATATTCTATCTTTTAATATGTCTTTATAAGCTACAATCCCTATGATTCTATGGTATCATTGTAGAAGTTATAAACTTATGATGAGATATTGGCTTTACCCAATTATTTTCGTAAAATAACTATACACTTACAAAGAAAGTTGGAACAATTCCATATCTTAGATGAACATCTTCATCTAGACTGCTTCTAAGAAATTTTCAGCCATTATGTAAACTACTTTACACTAGTTGTAGAATTTACAGTGTTCTCTTGCATGGAACTCTTCTAGCTCACTGCACCTCTCTTATTTTGACTTGCTATCAAATTAATCTAACTAGAAACTTGTGTTTGTAAAACTACAATGATTGAAGACTTATCCTTGATACTTTAGAGATACATTATTACTGTTTCTTAAGTACTTAAGGATACATCTCTTAAGTTTCCAATGACTCTTACCTAGATTTACCTAATGAATGCTCATAACACTTAAAGCAATAATTAAGTCATGTATGTAGCATCACATACATGATAGACCCTTTGGCAAAAGCATAAGTCCTATACTCATGTGCTATCTCAATCTTTGAATAAATCTATAAAGACATCCCTTTAGAGAGATCGACTCCATACTACATAGGTAAGAAACTTATTTTGGAGTTTACCATGTCAAACTATTTGATTATGGTAACTACGTACATTAACTGTGTCAAACCAAGCATCTTTTTAGATTTATCTTCATAGATCTAAATACCTAAATAAATATTGGAGGATTAATTAGATAGTTAAGCACACTAATGATAACATATCTACATCATTTTTAATTAGTATTTTATCCATATCAAACGTCAAAAAACTAATAGCACTATTGCTTATCTTCTTGGTCACACAGGGCTTATCATTGTTTCTAATGAAGTCTTAAGATTTAATCTCATTAAATATTTTATTCTTATAATGTAAAGTTTATTTTAGTCCATTAACGAACCTTAACAACTAACATACTTTATTTAGATGTTAATGGGACTTGATTCCTTGAGGTTGTATCATATGCATATATTTCTTAAAATCACTAATGAGGAATACTATCTTAACATCCAACTAACATATCTTATAGTCATAGTAACTAAAAATCAAAATTTGAATGAATTAGAAGATAGAAATGTATGCCTTACAAGCCAATCATATATTGTATGATTTGACATTTTTAGAAATATCTCATTTAATTAACTAGGCAAATTATAATTACTAGATCTTATTAGATGTTAATATTATAATGAAGTTCCTGATCACATGCAAAGATGATTAAATTATGATGAGATCATGATAATGAGATTGATCAATTAGAGGTATGTGATTTAAATGTTCCTAGTCATAAGATCCTGGAACATCAAGGATCTGGATAGATTAATGTATATGAGGTCTTCTCACGTGATGAGGATGACTGATCTCATTAGTCATTAGTGTGGAGACACTGAGATACACATACAAGTGTTCATTAGTTGAATAAGTTCACTAAATTGACCGAATTAGAAATCCTGAATGGTATCTTACCTAACTGTCAATCAAGATTTTCTATCATCATGGATGCATTGTTGGACCTTTGACCTAAGTCACCAAAGATGACTTGTTGGTTGAAACTTGCACTTTGACCATTGACTTATGGATTGCCAAATAGATGGTCCAGTAAGCGATGGATCGAGTGGTACAATAAAAACTTGATGGAGGCAATTGAACAAACAACAAGGGATCATCTACTCTCAGTAAGTGAGAGTGAATGTCTTATGAGATAGTACTCTAAATTCTTGACTAGGGTAGATAGGATAATTGGAAAAAAGGTTTTTTAATTAATCCAATTTCGAGTACTTGATCCTATAGAATCGGTATACTAAGGAGTTGATAGCCGATGTCATGCTCATTTTTGATTAAGACATTGGATGGACAAGGTTTTATATCCATGCGGTAACTAATGATGAAAAGGCTTAATGGAAATAATATTATTCCCATAGCCATTTGAGATCATGAGATGTGGCTTGTACTCTTCATGAACAGTTGGCCGATTAATCTGTGATTGGATAACATATTTAATTAAATCAAATATAATTGTTCATAGGCTATTGGGACTAGTGGGTCACATAGATAAGGACTTATCTGTAAGTACAGAGGCAAGGGAAAAACTTTTAGAGATTTTGGGTTTTTTTAAAATTTTAAAATTCTCTATAAATATTGATGGTTTCAACAAAACTCTATCAAGCCAAAGGTGTAAACTGCATCCTCATCCTTCTCCCTACGTCCTTCTATCTCTAGAAGGCATCCATGGGTGATGGAGCTTCATTCAGGAATACTTCTCGAGGCCGGTGTGAAGGGAGAACTTGTTATGGTTGCAATTTGTGTGGACACTGTTGGAGACCGGACACTTGAATGGCTTTTAAAGCTTGATAAGCTCATCATCTTCTTCTTCATGGGATTATATGAATCCTTATCAGGAATATTTCAATCCATCTTGATTAGTTTTTGGCCTTTGTCGTTTGGTTCAGATTGAGACAAGTTCTAAATGAACCCATATGAATCATTATTTTTGTTGCACCAAATTTTTTAGATCAATTTCTTATAGTGGTATCAGAGCCAGGTTTAAGTCTTGGTCAAAATTGACATCGAATTTATGTTATTTCATGTAATTTATGTGTTCCTGACTCTGTGCAAATGTCTATTTGTCGAGGCTTCCATAATCTGTATGTAATGCAAATTAGATATTGGTTGGCACTGATAGAATCTCATGATACAAGTCTTTCCAATGACACAAACCATTTGAATTTTAGATCTTAGTAGCATCCAAGAGAAGCCACAAAAATTGGTATTTCTGTCATGCCCTAACTCACCCAGATTTGGAGATTTTGTGAAATCTCCATCCTTGGAAAAAATTGAAGCCTAAAAAAGGCTTTAAAATATGGGTAATGAGATTACCATACCTTACCTCATGATCTCCTTCTTTGAACGGTGGCGGAGGAAGAGGATTTGAAATTTTTCAGATGAACTAGGGTTCTACTAGGTCTAGCGGTGCAGCCCTGTTTCACTCTGATTTCCATTAAACAATGAATTTTTATATGAAATTATATATACATTTTTGGAAACTTAATTTGACTAGGATTCCATATTGTATTTTTTGGAAATTTTGGTTTTTTAGATAAGGAGTTTCCTCATTTTAAGATGGTGATTTATGCTACATTGTCTGATCGACTGCCACCTCTTCTTCTTCATTTTTCTATGTATCAAGATTTTTACTATATATGAGGCCTACTTTTTGGAATCCTTATTTAATAAGTATTCCAACGCATATTTTTTTTATTTTTGGGACCCCTAGATAAGCAGATATGTTCAATTTAAGGGGAGCTTATCCTCCTTAATGAATAGTGCCATCAATGGAGGGAGTGTGGTGCACCATGGCACAAGAAACCAATGGCACTGCCAGTGCAATGCATCAGCATCAAAGGCCATGGCCGCGCGGTGCAATGCACCCAGCATATTTTTTAAATGATTTTAAAATTTTAAAATCATAGAAAATTTTGAAAATTTGCTAGAAATTTTTATAACATTTATGAAAAATGCTAGAATATTACTTAACAAGTTTTAAAGTGTCTAGTGACCTGTTATAAGATAATAAACTCTATTTACATAGATTCACTATTAGTTAAACTTTAAAATTGTTTTAAAGGTTTAACTTTATTAATTAGTGTCTTAATTAATTCTGTAAAATGAGTTTTTACAAATATATAAATTCAAACATTAATTAACAACTTTGCATAGCATTGGGAATGTACAAATGTTCTAAACATTTTAGATATGCATATTTATTTTATATAAATTGTTTATATGTTGCTTTCATGTTATTTTCATGCTATTTATTTCATGAAAATTTAACATCCATGAAATTGGGAATTTCAAAAATTGTAGTATGTAATTTTATGCTGGTATAAATGATATATCTTATATAATTATCACGTATGTGCTCTATGTTCATGTGATGAATCTTAGTGTGTGTATGAAGGTGATCATGGACTTAATTGTGATTGGCTTGTGATTGCTTTTGGTTATGTTACTAAATAGGGCCTGCATGTGCATCATCTCTCTATACAATCTGATTGTACATTCTGGAAACTGAATGACTAAGAGTATATGGCTTGTTGTGCTATCACAAGGTCATCACTCTAGAAACAAAATGACTAAGAGTTGCAAGAGTTGCGACTGGCAATGGTTGTCTACCAATTATGTATGGGGTAATTTGTTGTACTACCACAAGATTATCACAATAAAGCTAATAGGGTCTTAGTCTCCACTAGGATTTCATCGTGATATCCCATCTTTACATAATGAGGGTTATACAAATTCATCGAAAATTAGTGAAAGCATAAATTAAGATGAAAGATCATATCTTAATTTTAATGAATGTCTACAGTGCTATATTAATAAAATTATATCTCAATTATAGAATACAATGTTAAACCACCATTAGTATGGCATACTAGATGTCAAATACTTTTAGTGACTCACACTTCTTAGATCGGTTTAGAACTAAAAGAATTGTTCTCATAGTTGACCAAGTAACTATCTTTCTTAAGAAGTAGGTGTCTCCTAGACTATCTAATGATGTGAGAAAAGATAAGGTCTTATTTCATAATATAGTATAAAAAATGTGTTGCTTGCCTTATACTGGATGTTAGTCTCTATGAGATAAAAAAAAATTTAGAGGCAACATGGAAGGATGAATATAAGAACCATCATGGCTCATAGTGATGAGCTAATTTTGGGTAGGTTAAAACAACAATACATCTTAAATACTTCTTGTTGGTGAGACCAATAGAAAGAAGTAAGATCATTAGATAGGGGTAGAAGGATATTGTTAAAAGTCAAAGAAGATGGTCAAGATAATAAAAGCTCAAATAATACATATAATTCTTACACTACCACAATGATGGTAGGTGGAAAATAAAGTGCAAAGTGTATTGCACATAATGCAAAGGTGGAGCTTGCGAAGCTTCATGCATCCAAGTCATTGACATTTACTTATCTTAAATATTCACTTCATAGTATTAAATACTATGTGTATATCATAGTATTTAGATACTAGAGATGCATCTAATGGTATGAGAAACAAGATATGCATCTCTTATCTATAAGGAGTTGTAGATGATGACAAGTAAATGAAGGCTTAATAAAGAAGATGTTGACCTACATAAGAAATGGTACAAAACTTGCATCATTACTAGTGAGAGATACAATTCTTTAATAGCCTTGTAGAGATATCATAATATTTAAAATTGCTATTATATCCTTCAACAAGAACATAATATGATTACCATGTTAATTTATTTTGAGCTATGAAAATGACAGATGTTCTAAGACATAAAATGGCAAAGTGTTTGCCAGTGAGAGCTTTATAAATTGTTTAATCATATTTGATATGTGAGCTCTCATGTTATGTGTGAATACTCCTCTTAAGAGAAAATGAGTTGATTTAGATCAATCTACTCTTTAACTTAATGTAGGCATGCAAAATAGGTTAATGAGTTGTTAGAACTCATACATCTAGGTGTATGTTAGCCCATATCTATTAAGGCTAAATGAGAATATTTTTACTTCATTATTTTAAAGATGATGTCTCTAGGTATGGAAACATGTACTTATCGAAGTACAAATCCAAAACCTTTGAGAAATTATTTGAGATTAAGAATGAAGTAGTGACTAATGGAAAGAGTATTAGAACTATTTGATAAGATCAAAGAGGATAATACTCTAGTAAGTAATTCACACATAATTGAAAGATAATAGAATCAAAATTTAAAGGACAACTTTTTACATATGTTAGATTAATTGAGTAGCTAAAATAAGAAGCCATATTATGTCGGGCATAATATGAACAGTGACAACCATTGCAAAATTTTTCTTTATCTATTTAAGGCTATGTACTATAAATACTTTATCTTATTGGTGCCTTCTAAGTCTATTCTGATAATTCCATATAGGATATGGAAAAGGTTAAAGTTTGATTGTAGACATGTCAACTTGGCCTTATTTGGAGCATAAGACTATTATTCCATTGGCAATACTCTTTTTCTGAATGTTATCCAATCAAAATCACCTTTTGGAGATGAGCTGAGAATGTCATGGAGAGCAACGTGAATTGAGAATGAACCAAAGATTTCTAAGCATGGTCGTAACCTTCAAGCAAGAGCCACGCGTTAATCATGGAAACATGAAGCCCGCTCAATGATAGACCATTAATGATCTACAATTGAAGGTCACTGAAGTCCCGTGTGAATTCCATAACATATTAGTTTTCAACAGGTCTTTTTGACAGTCACAACTATGTTGGCTTTTATCGTGGCTTTCTGTTCAGTACTATCAGGGTCATCCCAGACCATGCGTTATATCTTTTCAATCATCACCAAGCCTTTTTTGCCTTTCAAGTCAACCCTGGTAGTTTCCTATCGCCAATCCATGCCATATAGTCGATTCTAGGGTTTCCTGGTGATTCTCGGCTTTTTGATGCTCATTTCACATTAATCGAGTCACTCTTGGCTTTTTAAATGATTCTGAGTTTTTCATATCAAACTGAACTTGTTCGGTCATTGTTTTAAGTTCTCTTGAGTTGTCTCTCAACTTTTAAATCAAAACCTTGTCTTTTTGAATCACCACTCCGACCTTCGACATCACCGAAATCATAAACCAGAGGTAAAAGTCCCATATAGATGCCTCTAGATGTGTAACAGCTAGTTTACCAATTTGGGGAGCTGCATTTGTTAGTCCTCTATCATACGCAATAAATGGGAGTTGAAACAGATGTCCTGTTTGCAAGTTACGTCTCACGAAAGTAGAGTGTGCAAGAGAGAGAACTGAATGTGCCCCCAAACTGGGGGCACAGTCTATGTGCCCTCAACTTGAGGGTGCAGGCTATGCGGCCTTAGTCCGAGGGTGCAATTAGCTCATCCCCAGCCTTGGGGCACATACAATTCTGGAAACCGACGACCTACCCCATTTTTCAACTTTCTAAACAGGTTTTAAAGTTCAATTATTTTTATTGTATCCCCTAGTCGGGGGCGTGTCCATCTTACTAATCCAAGTTTAAGCAAGTTTTCAGAAGATTCCGGATACTTTTGGCAATAATGTGCTGGATGTGCCTTCACTGTGAGGGCACACCCACAGCACTTCTCCCCCAGATTGAGGGTGCAGCAACTACACCCCCAACCCGGGGGCGCATCCAGCTTCTTTTAGTCTTTTGCACTAGCTTCCGATTTTCTAGAAATTCGAGGCCATTCTCAACGATCGAGGATTACCATGCACATACTGGAACATCCAGAGATCATCCTCAACCGCCTCTACCCTCTCCCAAGCTCTTCCTGGCATTTTACTCTAGTCCAGAGGTGAGGGATCGATCTACGGAGTGAGAAAGGAGGCATGATCCATGCTTCTATATTGACAGCTTTTGTCGGCTTTCCCAGATATTTTAGGACTTGTGCTGCAAAAGTGTTCAACGGAGGAAAGCTTCTACTACATGTCCTCTTTCATTTTCAACAAATGACACTCAATTCCGACGTGTCATTTGTCCATGGCAATTTCTTGAGGAACTCTTCATCTTAAAATATAGTAAGTGAAGTAATATAAAACCTTATTCATAAAGATGGTCAAATTAATATCCATAAGTTTTCTTTGGATATCCCACAAGCCAACACTTTTTAGTCTTATATTCAACTAGTTAAAGTTATACATCTTCACAAGCGCCAAACATTCTAAAATCTTAACAAGTTTAAGGTCAAGTTTTTAACTCCTTTCCATATCCTACATAAAGTGATTAGAATAGACTTTGAAGGTACCAATTTATTATAAAATGGTTACATTAAGTACTTAACCCTAAATAGATAAAGAAGACTTCGCAAAGATTGTCAATGTTCATATTATGTCTACACAATACGGCTTCTTATTTTTTATACTTATTTAAGCTAAAATATGTAAAGATATGTACATTAAAATTAGATTTTATTATTTTTAAAATTAGATGTGAATTTTGTAATTATTTTTTCTTTGATTTTATTAAAGATTTATAATACTCTTTTCATTAGTATCTCTACTTCATTCTTAATCTCCGATGATTTTTCAATGGTCTTAGATTTATACTCATAAAGTACATAAATCCATACCTAGAAACATCATCTTTGAAAATAATAAAGTAGAAATATTTCTTTTTAGAGTTAGTTGACATAGACTAACATACACCTATTTGTATGAGTTCTATAAAGTCATTACCCCTTTCTCCATGTCTAACAAATGGAGAGTTGGTCATTTGGTTCAATGAGATAATACTCACATATGGTTAATGATTCAAAACCATCTACACATATGCTTCCATCTGAATGTTAAGTCTTTCTCTCATTAATATGACCAAGTCATTATTAAACTAAAGAATAAATTGATATATATCAACTTATTTTCTCTTAAGAGGAGTATTCACGCATATCATTGGAGCTAACATATCTAATATGATTAAGCAAGCTATTAAGCTCTTATTGGCAAACACTTTGTTATTCAATGTCTTAGAGCATCTATCATTTCCATAGCTTAGAATAAATCATCATTTATTAAAATATGAAATACAGATAATATTCTTGTATAAGGATATATTAGCAATCTTAATGATTAGGACATCTTTACAAGGTTATTAAAGATTTGTATCTTCCACTAGTTGTGATGCAACTTTTGTACCATTTCATATGTAGGTTAACATTTTCTTTATTAAGCCTTCATTTATTTGTCACTTTCTACAACTCTTTGTAGATGTAATATGCATATCCAATATCCTATACTAAAAGATGCATATATAATATCTTATATAAAATATACACATCTAATACATCATAGTAGATTTGTACATATAGTATCTAATACTCTGGTATACACATATAGCATATGATACTATTAAGCGTATATTTAAAAAAGTTAAAACAAGTAAATGTCAATGACTTAAATGCATGAAGCTTCTCAAGCTCCACCTTTGTATTATTTCCAACGCACATTGCACTTCTATATCTTTATTTGGGCTTTATTATCTTAACCACTTTCTTTGACTTTAACTATGTCCTTCTATTTCTAGCTAATGATCTTTCTTCTATCAATTGGTCTCACCACTTATAAGTATTAAAGATATATTGTTTTAACTTGCCTTTAATTAGCTCATCACCATGAGTAATGATGAATCTCATATCCATCTATCCATGTTACCTATACAATTTATATCTCATAGAGAATAACATATAGTACATGGCAAACAATTCATCCTATCTATACTATATTATGACATATTATCTTATCTTCTCTCACATCATATATAGTATAGGAGGCACCTACTTCTCTTAGGTCAATCATGATAACAATTCTCTTAGTTCTAGACTTATCGAAGAAGTGTGAGCCATAATGTTATTTGGCATCTAGTATGCCTTACCAAGTGGCTTATCATCTTCTACAATGTAGATATAATTTTATTCTTATAACATTGCAAACATTCATTTGAAATTATGATATGGTATTTTATCATAATTTGTGCTTCCACTAAATTTTGACAAATTTGTATAACCCTCATTGTGCAAAGATGAAAAATCACGATGAAATCTTAGTGGAGATTATGACCTTATTAACCTTTTGGTGATGACCTTGATGTAGCATAACAAATCAACATATACTTAATAAGTAGACAACTATTGTCAATTGCAACTCTTGTAACTCTTAGTCATTTAGTCTCTAGAGTTGGTAGCAAAACAAATATTATACTCTAGTTGGGTCAAATCTACTTGTCACGTTATGGCAATGAGTTCTTCACATAGCCCTTGTGATAGCACAACAAAGTCATGAAAATGGTCCACCCCAAAGTTTGGCAAATGTCTTGGCCATGATCACCAATCCCTTACTGAATGGACATTGTGGTTGCACAACATGCCCATTAAATCTAAAATTGGCTTATCAAGACCATAACAATGAAAGACTACATGAGTTATTCTTAATATATTACTTTTATCAACCTAATTATACAATATAAAAATAAATACATTTTGAATATCATATGTCTAAGGCATAACCTATAGTGCACATCCACAAGCAATTAAATGAATTATCATGATCATAACCCTAATTATGCAACACTGGAGCCAGAATGGTGTGCAACTAAAAGAGTTAGCATTTGATGCTAATGTTGGCGCCTCCACTTCCAAAAGAATGATTGTTCAAGTGGTCCCAATCTCTCTTCCTCCACAAACTATCTTCTTGTCATTACAAGCAACTTTTGGATACGCATACCCACAAATGTACATATCTCAATAAGAAACAATAAATTTAACCAAGGAGAGTACATTAATAGAAAGAGGTAAAATGTACAATCAGAATTTAATAGAGAGGGGAGGAGGCACTCAGGCCCCATTAAACACTACAACATAAAATAATCACATTATATGATGATCACGTCTATGTCCATGATCTCTATGCATTCCACAATCAAACAACACATGTACATAGTACGAATACGTGATATTAATATAATATAATATTTATGCTGTAAAAATATACTTTTAAATTTTTAAGAAACTACATTTTATGTTTGCCATAATTCTTATGAAATAACCAACATGAATAATACTTATAAACAATTTATATGAAATAAACAAGAAGATCTAAACTATTTAGAACATTTATGTATTCCAACACTATGCAAAGCCATAAATTAATGTCCTAATCATTAATCCAAAAAATATCATTTTACAAAATTAAATAAGATGCTAATTAATTAAGTTAAGCATTTAAAACAATTTTTAAAACTTAATTATGAGTGAGTCTTTGTCAATAAAGCTAAATATTATCTAACAACTATTTAACACTTTAAGATATACAAATAATATTCTAAAATTTTTAAAAAAATTAAAATTTTTATTTAATTATAATTTTTAAAAATAAATTACTTAAAAGTGCTTGGGCACATAGTGCCGCATGTGCCAGTGCACTGATCCGCCACCAACATGCACCCTCATGCTCTACATCGTGTGCCGGTGTCTAGCAATGCCTGCACAGCCACTAGCTGCACCTCAATGCACCACGATCAACTACAGAGATCGGATCTGCAAGCACTGCTCATTCCAAGTTCGATTCGGACCCGATCCTGGCTCCTTCGGATAAAAATGTATGCCCTGCAAGCTAATCATATATGATATGATTCGACATTTCTAAGAATATCACATTCAATTAAATAGGCAAAACATCATTACTAGCTCTTATTAGAAATGTATATCATAATGAAATCCTTGATAACATGCAATGATGATTGAATCATGATGAGATCATAATAATGAAACCGAGCATCGAGAGTTATGTGATCAAAATGTTCCTAGTCCTAGGATACTTGAGACGGGACATCAAGGTTCCGGATAGACTAGTGTGCGTGATGCCTTCTCATATGATGAGAATGACCGATCTTATTGGTCATCAATGCTGGGACAATAAGATACATACATAGGTGCTCATTAGTGGAATGAGTTCACTGAACTAACCAATATAGGAAAACCTGATCGGTATCTTACCTAACTATCTATCAGGTTATCTTTACATCTCAATAGTATGGTTGGATCTTTGACCTGAGTCGCCAAAGAAGTCTTACCAGATATATTTTGTACTTTGATTATTGACTTATGGATCACCATCTTGATGATCCAGTATAGTTGATGTATTAGCTGCATGAGAAAACTCGGTGGAGGCAATTGAGTAGACAATAAGGGATTATTCACTCTCGGTAGGAGAGAGAGAATGCCTATGGGATAGTGCTTTAAAACACCTTTTCTCTACCCATCATGTCAAGAATGTCAAAACTATGTATCAGATGCTTGTACTTGGTAGTAATCTTGTTGATTGCTCAATTGTAAATGCATATTTTTCATTTACCATTTTTCTTTGAAGTTAACATAGCAAGGACAACACAAGGGTTCATGTTTCAAGAGCAAAACCCTTCTTCAAACTCACCTATTTGTCAAGTCATCTCCTATGTCCGCTAAATTGACAATGGATCCCTTGTGACTACATCAAAAGCATGTTAAATATTTCTTATATTAGACAACTCATAATATAGCTTATCATGGGTGACATTATTAAACTCATTAAGCACTTGTTGTACTTTTGTTGGAATCTCAACTCATTCCTTTCTCAAAGGTTATCTAACCTTTTTTACCATTAAAATAAATGAAACTCCAACTTCTTTAATCTCTATCTCAAATTCTTGGCAAGCAAGGATATGTAGAGGTTGTTTTCTTTTTATAAGAAGTGATGATGAAGACTAAGATGTGCCACCTATAGGAGTCATACAGTTCCTAGGTTATGCAAGGGTCAATTTTATTCTTTGTCCATTATGGGTGAACACATAGGTGTCAGACCTCCCATAATGAATCTCCCCAACAGGATATGTGCTACATCCATCTCCAAAATAGGACACCAAACACTATCTTGATGGATACCAAACTATAAAGGAACTAAACACATTGAGTTATAAGGATAGGTAAGTGATCAATGCAAGCCACCTTATAAGGATGGTGAAGGGTTCAAGGTGCTAGCGAAATCTCTCAATGACACTCTTAGAAACCACATTGTGACAACTTTCTCCATCAATGATAAGCTTTTCACTTTTTTTTGCATTTGACATAAGTGCGAAAATGGAAGTTCATTTCTAATGCTCTCAGTTCCTTTCATGTGTGATAATACATTTAATGACATGCATTCCTATAACACCATCATCAACTCTAGCATCTTTGTCAATAGATGGAGTTCCAGGATCAACCTCATCATCCACTTTTATTTTTCATATTGTGACAACTTCCTCCAACAATAATAACCTTTCCACTTTTATTTTTACATTTTGCATGAGTGTGAAAATGGAAGTTCATTTCCAATTCTCTTGCTTCTTGTCTTGGGTGATCATACATCTAATGACATGCATTCCTATCACCATTATCAACTCCAACATCTTTTTCATTGCTAGGTGGAGTTCCAGAATCAACCTCATCTTCTTCCTTAGCTTCTTCAGCATGTAAATCCATGTAAAGATTTTGGGAACATTCATATGCTCACGTACCTTTATTGTGACACCTAAAGCAATCAATATTTGTCTTTGGACTCTCTAAAATTTCTTTTCTTTTACTACCTTCAGTTAATGGCTGTCCAAAGAAAGAATTACCCCTAGGTGCAGAGGACCTAACAATGACTGCTCTAGTTAGTTTCTCATTATCAACATACTTTGTAGTCTCCCCAAATTGTAATGAAGCTCTCATTGCATAAGAAGATCACAAGTATTGTTCATACTCCAATGCTAATTATAAGGCCCTCTCTAGAGAGTTAATAGAATGTTGCATTAGCTCTTTACTAACGTCAAACCTAAGATCAGTAAAAAATTGTGATAGTGTCATGCAAGGATCCTCATGAATCTCACATTGAATCATCAACTCATAGAATTGATGCATGTATTAGGCTACAAATAGTGAGCCTTGGTGTAGGGTAAGGATTTGATCCATAAGTTGGTTCTTATAGGATGTAGGGACATATTTTTTCTGTCAATTTCTCTTTCATCTTTAGTCATAAAATGATAAGTAAATGTTATAGACATGAAATTGCTTAACATTTAACCAATGAAGCTTTCATAAGCCACACAATTTCATTTTGAGTAAATTTATCCCATTGTATATCTAACATACCATAGCAATAAAAGAATTGGTCCATCTAAACCAATTAATCCACAAATACCTTTGGATGAAAACTTCCATCAAAACTCAGTGCATCCACCATGACAAAAAATTTTATGAAACGGTGATCTTCACACTTATTTGACATTCAACCATCCTCTCTATCTTCATCCCTTATCATGATTTGATCTTCCCATTGATCAACTCCATGTCTTCCACCTTTAGCTTGCCTTTAGGATGAATCTAGCAAAATGTCTCTAACCTATCAACCAAAGTGTTGGTGGTAGATTACATATCATCCAAGTGGTACCCTATCAACCAAAGTGTTTATCATTCATCATCATTGTCATTAGGCTCACATGCCATAGCTCTTTTAATATATCTAAATAAATGATACAAAAGAGAAAAGAGATTTCTAGCTAATATATCATCCAAATGGTCTTCTATGTAGTTTATTATGTCGATAAAGACTACGTCATCATTGTCATTAGGTTCATGGCCCTTAGCTCTTTCTGTCAAGGTGAATGATAAACAAAATAATAGTGATTTCTAGTTATATGAATGATAACACTAGTGACATAAAAATTTCTTTTTATATAATATTGCAGAAAACAAATATGATCTACTAACTAATACAAAGCCTAGGCTCTAATACCAAATATGACAAAGCATTTACTAAGTTTCAAAATGTACCTATATAAATAATGATCAAGGATATATTCAATTACATGCACTAGAAATGAGCCATATGATAAATCATATAATTAGGTGTGCACACTCTCAAAACTCACTAATAAATAAAATTAATCACTAAAATTTAGGAATCACCCATGCTATGTCAATGTGAAGGGAACTGCAATAAGGATTAGATTTTATCTTGACAAAAATTAATTTTGACTATCTTCTTTACATGCCACCTATAGTCATGATCAAAAGGGGTAGGAAGGAAGCAATTATTACCTTGCAAGAGAGTACATACAAGCACCCACTTGACACTTGCAACCTTGGAAATTAGCAACCTATTGGTAGCGGCAAACAAGGAGAAATAGTTGTCCATCATACCAAGAAACCCAAAGGGAAGGGTGTCAAACCTTTATCCCAAACTCCACATGACTATCGATGAATCACATAATGTCTTATCCTTCTAAAGTTTACAATGTAGCAAAATAGTAATCCATCAAGCCTTGTGCACAACTTTGGCAATATGAACCATTGTGACAAAAAGGGGAATGGAATTGGTGAACAACATGAAAGAAAGAATTTAAGGCCTCATGCAAGAGAAGATGAAGCTGTTAGATTGTTTCTCTCAAAATACCATTATGTCTTCTTTAGGGTTAAGTAGCCTATTTAAACATTCATGTGCTTCAAAAAAGTTCAATCATACTAATTAATAATTTGAAATAAATTTTGACACTAAGAAATAAAACTAATCCTTACTTGAATAGTGCCTTAGGTGATCCTCTCTAGTTAGGAGTGTCAGCTATCAGTTGATCATCATTAGAGGATCTTAGGCAATTCTCTCTAGTTAGAAAGCCCAATTCATGATTCATAGTTAATGGGTACAACAAATAAGTAACTCCTTGTAGTAGTGTGATGTACTATACACATTGAGAAGTTTGGGTCCCACCTCTTTTAGGCTTTCCTTATCAAGTATGAGCTACAAATCAAGTTT
The DNA here is from genome assembly GCA_036172225.1 of Cryptocoryne crispatula var. balansae. Classification (NCBI taxonomy): domain Eukaryota; kingdom Viridiplantae; phylum Streptophyta; class Magnoliopsida; order Alismatales; family Araceae; genus Cryptocoryne; species Cryptocoryne crispatula. Next base: position 14,523,037 of record CM069933.1, on the reverse strand, counting down.
CAATGGATAATGTGTGAACCCTGAAAAAAAACCAACAAAGAAGAAATAGAGGAAACAATGAATGAAGAGACACGATGCATAATTAGGGCTATGCTATCAATCGTACATCGCATCTCCTCCTCTATGTTTTATGTATACTAAGAAAAGAATACATGGGTGAATGATGTACAACAAATAGGTGCACAATTTTTTACCAAAGTGTGCAAGAATGTTCTCACCTAAGTTGTATAGAAGTGCATCAAAAGATTCCAACCATATTTCTTTTGTAAAGAAGTGATAATCATGTAATAGAATATTAACATTTTCTCCTCAAGTTGATGCAATTGATAAATGTAAATTGTTTAGCAACTTGGATATATGAGAAATGAATTGATTCTTTCTCAAATCTCTTTTAAGTATGTTTGCTATCTGAGTTTCCAAAGTGTTATGAATAAGCTTAATTGTCCCATATTAAATTCACTACCTAAGGAAGTGACAATCCATTTCAATATGCTTGGTTCTTTCATGAAATAATGGATTCTCAGCAATGTGTATTGCTGCCTTGATATCACGTATTAATTTAACTAGTTTTGTGTCTAATCCAAAATATTGGAAGAGATAAAATATCCATTGATCTTCTACAACATCAACTACCATGGATCTATATTAGGATTCCACTCATGAGCATGAGATTGTTGGTTGCTTCTTGTTTTTCTAAGAGACTAGGTTATCTCCAATGAAACAAATTTATCAAGTAGTTGATCTTTCCCAAGTAGGACCTGAACCCCAGTTAGCATTGGTGTACACCACATTTGGGTGCTAGATCTTTAGCTATAAATGAGACCACCACTCATATTTCATTTTAAATACTTGACAGTGGGTAATGCAGTACATAATTGATACTCAGTGGGCTTGTTCATAAACTATGACAAAAAATTAACATCATATACAATATTGTGCCTAGTTATGGTTCAAACATTAATCGACCAATTAGCCTTTTGAAGGTATTAGGATTTTCTAATTTTGTACTCCCCTAGAACTCCTTATGTTTTTTGTTCCAAAGGTGTGCTAGCTAGTTTTGCTCCGAACATTATGGCATCAGATATAATATCCAGTGCAAACTTCCTGACTTAAAAATAGTAGCCATTTCAATCCCAAGAAAATATTTTGGTCTTTCCAAATATTTCATTTTAAAAGCCTTATAAAGGTCTTCTTTTAGACAAGTATGCTTTCTTGGTTACCAACAATAAGAATATTGTCGATGTAAACAAGAACTACCACTATAGATTAGTATTTCTCCTTGTAAATAACATGTAATGAAATTTGGTTTGTGTGAAACCAAAGGACATGAAAACAAAAGTTAACTTTGAAAACCATTTCTGGGAGGCTTGTTTTAATCCATATATAGATTTCACCAATCTACAAGCAAGCTTCTCCCCCTTTCTAGTAAGTCCCAGTGGCATGGACATGTAGACTTCCTTCTTTAATTCTCCATGATGAAAAGCACTATCGACATATAATTTCATGAGATATCAATTTTGAATGGAAATAATTGAAAGTAAGCATTTGGTAGTGACCATTTGGCAATCGAGGTAAAAGTGTTGTGATAATCAAGGTCCACAAGTTGGGTATATCCCTTTGTAATGAGCATGGTCTTGTTTCTAAAAACACTGTCATCAAAGTTGCATTTCACCTTCTACCATTTGCATTCCATAGGTAGTTTTTTTTTTCTTTTTAATAACTCTACAATCTTCTAAGTTTCATTGTTTCCTAGAGCTATCAATTACTTATTCATACCTTCTTGTTAGTATGCATGAGATTAGGCTTCCTCAAATGTGTTTGCTTGATGAATTTTAGAAAAACATTAGTTATCAATATAATTTGACAAAGGATAAAGAGTATTACATGAGAAATCTTTGGTCTCAGCATTGAACCTAGTTCAGGCTATATAGTCCTTTAAGTAAGTTGGTTGGCACCTAATTCCTTTAGCTTTGCATGGGTTTCAATATGTTCAATGTTTGTAGGTTGACTATGCTAATCTTTGAGTATGATATTCTAAATTTAGTAGGGCTTTTGAATATATTTTCTGTATGGAATCGATCCAATCAGATTGGCGCAGCTAAAAATTATCGATTCCATATATATCATTGTCTTGGTCTTGATCGAAACCGAATGACGTCACCAAAATCGGTATTCGAAATAGTTTCAAACACGTACCTTTGTAGGATTCAAATAATATCTAAAGATCGGAGAAGATCAAGCATTCTGACACTCGTTCAGCCACTCAAGCGTGCGGCCTCTAGTCGTATCCACATGAACCACCTCCATAGTCAGGTTCTCCTTCGCATTGGACCTTCTAACTCACCCTGGATGAAGATCCATCAACTCTCGATGGCCTCCAGCATGGGAAAACGTGAAGAAGAGAGGTAGGGATGAATTTTGTAGCCTTGGCATGTGGGGCTCATGCTCAATTCGCTATTATATTGAGAATTTGGAGTTTTTTACAAAATATCCTCCTTTTTCTATATTTACACCCTTGACTCCAAACTTATGGATTATCCCTTATGTGTGTGACCTACTAGGCCCAATAGCTCATTTGGTTATGGCCTAATTAAAAGAACAACCCTTTTCCAATTATCCTATCAACCTTGGCCAAGGATTTAAGATGAATGATCTTATCAACCTTGGCCAATTATTCTCTTGCTCCTACCGAGAGTGAATAATCCCCTATTGTCTGCTCAATTGCCTCCACTGGTTTTCCATATACCTAATCCATTAACTATACACGGCCACAATACTAAGTGATCTATAAGTAAAGAGTCAAAGTATATGGTACGCCCGGCAAGACATCTTTGGCGAGCAGGTCAAAGATCCAACCGTGCAACCGTGATGATAGAATACCCTGATCGACAATTTGGTAAGATACCATTTAAGGATTCTATACTGGTCAGTTCAATGAACTATTTCTTCTAATGAGCACCTGGATATGTATTTCAGTGTCCCCACACTAATGACCAATGAGATCAGTCATTCTCAACATATGAGAAGATATCATATACACTAGTCTTACCAAATCCTTGATGTCCCGTCTTGAGGAACCTACGACTAGGAACATTTAGAGTACATGCTTCTAGATGATTGATCTCATTATCATGATCTCATCATGATTCAATCATCATTGCATGCAACCTAGGACTTCACTACGATAGACGCATCTAGATAGTGCAAGTAATGAAGATTATACCATTTATACCAAATAAGATATTACAAGAAATGTAAAATCATATCACATATGATTGGCTTGTAAAGCATACATTTCTATCACTTTCACTTAGGGCTCTCAAACTATTTTGGTTTTCAGTTTTAGTGACCAATACAAGAATAGGAATATCATTTTCATCATTTTAATATTTATATAGAAAAATATTTTCATGGAAAACAACATCCCTACTAGAAAACACATGCTTAGTCTCGAGATCCATAAGAGACCTTTTGATGTGAAGGGTATCAAAGAAAAGTGCATGAGTGAGCTCTTAGTTTGAATTTATCCATTTCGATATGTGAATTGGAAGAGAAACAAAGGCAACCAAAAACTTTCAAACTATCATTTTGAGGAGCGGCTTGAAAGCGAATTTCGTAAGGCATTTTTTCAACTAGTCTTTATACAAGAAGTCAATTGATTAGATATCCAATTGTACGAACACAATAGTTCTAGAAACATTTTGGTATGTTGCTTTGAAAATGAAGAACACTAGCAACATTGATAATTTGTCTATGCTATCTCTCAATGATTCCATTTTGTTAAGAGGTATAGGTGCAAGTATGTTGCTATTCAATCCCTTTTTCAGCAAGAAATAAGTGAAGATATTTTTTAAGAAATTTAGACATATTGTTAGTTTTGATGATTTTAACAAGAATTACAAATTGTTTTGAACATAGCTAACAAAATTCTTGATAATATTAGGAACTTGGGACTTTAAGCCAAGCATATAAAAAGCGAATGATCATTTACAATAGTAAAAAAATTACTTTGCTTCACTCTTAAATTGGACAAGGTAATGTCCCCATACCTCAATTAACAGCAGATCAAAAGGAGAAAGACTTATATTATTACTTGACTAGAATGGTAGGTGGGTTTGCTTGGCTTTTGAACGAACAAAGCATTTTGATGAAGGAGGATTTGTTCCACCATCCTCAAGGCCCAAACCAATATGCTCCCTTGAGGTTAAGTCCTAAAGAACAACATAAGATGGATAAAAGGTGATGGAGCATTGAGAGTTTTTTTTCTTCAATTGATTAACTAAAAGAAGATTGTGCTTAAATGAAAGAAAATGAACCACATTTTGTAAGAATATTCTACATCAAACTTAATAGAGTCTGAACTATGAATTATTGCTAAGGAACCATTTAGTAAGTGGATACCTGTAAATCCTTTTGGTGATTAGGATTAAAACTAGTTATTAAAATGATCATAAAAAATGATATGTGAGTTGTAGATTCTAAATCAAGGATTCACATTTTTTACGAATAAAATTTGAGTAAGAGACCTTGATAACATGCGAACAAGAACTAAAGTTACTAAATCCTAGAAGTTTGATGAGGTTCTCATACTATTCTTCCAGGAGCGTTGGTTGTATCTTCTTGGCTTGGAACTTTTTATTGTCTTGTTGGTTATATGAATACCAAATTAATTTATAACATTGTTCCTTGTAATGACTAAGAACTTTATAGTGAGCACACTAGGAAACATCAAGTTTGAAACAAATTTCCTTTGAATGTCTGGCTATATTGCAATGGGTGCACCACTCTTTCTTCTCCTTCATCGTCTTCCCAACTCCTTAATTTAAAACCAATGAGTAAGCTTTTCCTACAGAAGGTAGGGGCTCCATAAGCGATATCGTGCTTTAGATAGCAACATGGCCAATGTTTAGTTCATGACAGATTGCATGATATGCCTTTTATCAATGTAAGTTTTTGACACTAGGATTCAATTGTGTGAGCTTGTTCTATTATCCATTTAGTGTGTTAAAATATTTTCCAATGGGCTCGTTTATTTGCCTTAATGTTGATATGGCTCTCTCCAAGTTGTATATATCCTTGGACTGTCAATGGGGTTGAAATGAGCTTTGAGATCATTTCAAAAGCCATATGTAGGGTCAATGTAGAGTACATAATTAACGATATCCTTATGACTCAAATTTAAGATCATGAGATCCCCATGTTGTTGGCGCACTCCAAGGCTTGTAATTAGTAGCATCAGATTATGCTAGGTTGGTGACACTTCCATTGACAAACTCCAACTTCTTTTTTGTAGAAAATGTGATAGTCATACCTCTTTGCCATGAGATATAATTCTCTTTAGTGAGGAGCACTAAAATTTGAATCATCCCAAGATTGTCTAATGAGTGCAAGAAGAAAGGACCTTTAAATTTGATGTTGAATTTCCCTTCATCCACAGTGTGGGTTGATGATCCATCCATTCCTATTTTGTCATCCTTCCAATTTTGATACCAAGTTGCAAATCACGTTCAATGGATGTTGATGTTGTGTGAACTTTGAAGAAGGACCTGCAAATAAGAAATGGAAGAAATAAATAATGAAGGAGACACAATGTATAATGGTGGCCACATTATCAATTCACACATAGCATTGTAAGGAATATCCCTATAAAATTTAGTGCAATGGAAGCGATAATTCCTATGGGATGTTGATCTTGTCTCGATCAAAACTAAATGAAGAACATCGAATACTGATTAAAATGGGTTCAAATATACCTGTTAGGGATTCCTATAAAATTAGGTGTAGCGGGAGCAATGATTCTTATGGGTTAATAATGATCTTGTCTCGATTGGAACCAAACCACAATTAATACTAATTAAACTAGGTTCGAATATACCTGCTTTGGATTCATTTATGTTGATCTCTAATGGTATCCATACAAACTTCCTCTATAGTTGGTTCTCCCTTCTCATTGGGCTCAAGAACTCTTCTCAAATGAAGTTTCATCACCTATGGACATCATATAGATATAGGAGGAAGAAGGGAGGAGGCTGAGAATGTAGTTCTTACCCCTGTCTTAATATGGTTTGGCTATAACTCTTACTATTAATATAGAATTTAGAATATTTTATAAAAATCTAAAATCTCTATAAATTACATCATTTTCCATGCACTTTATGGATAAGTCCTTATGAGTATGTCGCACTAGGCCTAATAGCCTACTAGGTTAAAACCTAATTAAAATAGAACAATTCTATTTAATTAAATCAAATTCATTTTATAATAACATATTTAACGACCTACTAATCATAAAGGGTATAAGCTACATCCCCAGATCCCAAAAGATTACTGGGCTAATCTTATCTTCATTGAGTATTTCCATCATCAATCGCCACATAGATATAAACCCTCATACATTTAATGTTTCGGTCGGATAGAAGTACAACATTGACTATCAACTCCTTAGTATACTGACTATATAGAATCATGCACTCAGAATTGGATCAATTGGAAAACTTTTTTTTAATTATCCCATGTATCATGTCCAGGGATTTAAAATACTATCCCATAGAACATTCATTATTACTTACTAAGAGTAAACAATCCCATAATGTTCGTACAATTATCTCCATCAAGTTTCTCATGTACCTAATCCATCACTATACTAGAACATCTAAATGGTGATGCATAAGCTGTAGACACGCCAAATTTGCCTAATTCGGAGCATAAAACTCATGTTTTATAGGGTAACATGTATGATTGACCTTATAATGATGCCGGGTTTTTTTAAAGTTGATTTGGAGCTTCGCCGAATGAAATCGGATGTTTTCCGACGTTTTCCGCAAAAAGCCGTAATTTCCGAGCGAAAGCTGCACGTAAATCGTGTGAACACGGAAATTGGCTGAATGACCAATGCCTAATGATCATGCATTGAAGGTTATGGTCATATTCACACCCCGAACAAGTTTCATTGCACTCCGTGCCTTTCCGGTTTGCCGTCGGAGTCAGTTTGACCTGTATCGGACCTTCTGTTCACTGCCCTAACTTCCGGATAAAATTCTGAAGTTTTTGAGGGTGTGATGTCTGATCCAATGCTATAGAAAGCTTCTTCGGCCTGTTATCTTTCCAACGCAACAAACGGCGTCGAATTCCGAGTTCGGGAGTGTTCGCAATGGCTTCCAGAAGAAGGACGCGCAGAACCAGTCCCATGCGCCCGGGTTCCAGGGCACATGCGCCCGGGACCCAGGGCACGTGTCCATGCGCCCTACCAGTGAGGCACCTGACCATGTGCCCTCACTTGAGGGCACATGCGCCCCACCTTTTAGGCACGTGGGAACCAGTTTTTCACCGGGACTCTACTGCTCAACCGACGGACCGGATAAGATCGAATTTTTCGGAGATGATAAGATATGCCCCCCCTGGGGGGCGCATGCGCCCTTCAGTGGGGCGCATGCGCCCTGCACCAGGGCGCATGCGCCCAGGACCAGGGCGCATACACCCTATTTTTTAGCTCCGATGACGCCCTCTGTTCTCCTATAAATGGACTCTGATTCTGGTCGTTCCGGAGGGAGGAGAACGACTCCCCAGGCATCTCAAGACGTCCTATCACCCTCCTGCATCAATTTTATGATTTTTAGAGAGAGAATTTCGAGTTTTTAGAGAGAGAAAAGTCGGTTCAAGAGAGAGGAAGGCTGTTCTGCAGGTGATCTGCCAAGTCTCTCTTCTTCGGCCTCTACAGCAGTGTGTGGACGTCTGCTGCCTGAGCTATCTTCATCAAAGTTCTTCCTCTCCAAGTCTTCTTGAGTTTACAATCGACGGCACTTGATTCCAAGGTCGGGGCTGATCGTGACGAGTGCAGAAGCAAAGTCGCGCCTGGCAGATCCTGCACTGCTACTCGGCTTTTTCGACAAAACAGATTTGGCTATATCTTCCTCTATACAACTCAGAATCTTTCAATTCTTTTTCATATCTCTTTGTTTAGTGATTATCCATCATCCTATCAATTTTTTACATTTTTTTGCATTACTTTTACTCTGTTAATCCGAAAATAAAAAAAAGGGGTTAGGGATAACCCTGATCTGGTCAGTTTCTAGTCAATTGTGTGTTTTATGTTATTCTCTTTACATATACTCCACTTTGTCTAGTTCTAATAGTCTCTTTCACTTGTTTGTTTGTCTAGTTGCACAGAACATCAAGCACCCACCGCGTTGAGGACTCTTCTTCATCGGCCGGCCGAAGAAGGAGAAGCTTAAACTCACATTCTTCACGCTAAGGTACACACGGTCATCTTTCATTTTAATTCCATAAATCGGAACCCACGGTTCCTGGCGACCACGTTTATTTCTTCTCACCCTCCTCCCACATGACCCGAACCGTCTCTTTGGTGATCGAGCGACGCCAAGGGATGAAAGTTCGGGGATCAATGTGAGTGTGGGACCGAGGTGAGAATTGCTTTCCGAGCTTTATTCCTTTCTTTTCTCACCCCCTCTTGAGGTGACGATCTGGGTTCACGGACTTCCCTGAAAAGGAGAGGACCCCGTCGAATTTTCAGAGTCGACATAAGTCAATGGTCAAAACATAAGATCCACCAAAAATACATCTTTGGCAACTCAAGCCAAAGATCCATCTATACAACTAAGATGATAGAAAACTTGAATTGATAGTTTAGTAAGATACCATTCAAGATTTCTAGTTCTGTCAGTTCAATGGATTTATTCTACTAATGAGCACTTGTATATGTGTATCTCAGTGTCTCCACATTAATGACCAATGATATTGGTCATCCTCATCACATTAGAAGACTTCATATACATTAACCTATCGGAATCTAATGTCCCATCTTAAGGATCTTATGACTATGAACATTTAGATTACATATTTATAGATGATTGATCTCATTATCATGATCTTTTCATGATTCAATCAGCCTTGCATGTGATCAAGGACTTCAGCATCTAATAAGAGCTAGTAATTAAGGTATGTTTAATTAATTGAATATGATACTTCTAAAAATGTTGAATCATATCATATATGATTAGCTTGTCGGACATACATTTCTATCAATCTTCCACTTGCACTAAAGTCAATCATCTGTTTGGCTAATCTCTATTAGCTCGTGGTGAAGCTCTAACACTCTTTGCTTTACCGCTTTATGCCCTGTTTGGTCAGAGTTTCATTTTTGGTACAATATCAATATTCATATTAATATTTTTAAATGTTAGAGTATCAATATCAAAATTAATACAAGTTGACACTTGTATTTGATAAAAATGTATGCCCTACAAGCCAATCATATATGATATGATTCGACATTTCTAGAAATATCTTATTCAATTAATTAGGCAAATCTTCATTATAAGCTCTTATTAGAAGCGAATATCATAATGAAGTCCTTGATCAAATACAATGATGATTAAATCATGATGAGATCATGATAATGAGATTGATCATCTAGAGGTATTTGATCTAAATGTTCCTAGTCACAGGATACTTGAGACGGGACATCAAGAATCCGGATAGACTAGTGTATGTGATGTCTTCTCATGTGATGAGGATGACCGATCTCATTGGTCATTAGTGTGGAGACACTGAGATACACATACATGTGCTCATTAGTTGAATGAGTTCACTGAACTGACCGAATTAGAAACCCTGAATGATATCTTACCGAACTGTCTATCAGGGTTTTCTATCATCACTGTTGCATGGTTGGACCTTTGACCTGAGTCGCCAAAGATGCCTTGTTGGGTGGAACTTGTGCTTTGACCATTGACTTATGGATCACAATTTAGATGGTCCTATATAGCAATGGATCGGGTACAAGGAAAATCCGATGGAGGCAATTGAGCGGACAACAAAGGATCATCCACTCTCGGTAAGTGAGAGTGAATGTCCTATGGAATAGTACTCTAAATCCCTGGCATGGGTAGATAGGATAATTGGAAAAGGAGTTTTCCAATTGATCCAATTCCGAGTACAGGATCCTATAGAGTCGGTACACTAAGGAGTTGACAGTCGATGCCGTACTCCTTTCCAACCAGGACATTGGATGGATGAGGGTTTATATCCATGTGTTAATTGATGATGGAAAGGCTCAATGGAGATGAGATTATCCCCATAGCCATTTGGGATCATGGGATGTGGCTTGTACCCTTCATGATCGGTAGGCCGATTAATCTGTTATCGGATAATGGATTTAATTAAATTAAATAGAATTGTTCTATTTTATTTACGCCTCAACCAAATAGGTTATTGGGCCTAGTGGGTCACACACAAAAGGACTTATCCACAAGTACAGGGGCAAGGACGTAATTTATAGAGATTTTGGGTTTTTAAGAAAAATTCCATAATTCTCTATAAATATTAATGGTTTCAGCCAAACCCCATCAAGCCAAGGGTGAAAACCACGTCCAAAGTCTCCTCCCTACCTCCACCTCTCTCTAGAAGATGTCCATGGTCGATGGAGCTCCGTTCGGGAAGAGTTCTCGAGGCCGGCGCGAAGGGAAAACCTGCTGTGGATGAAGTTCGTGTGGATACTGCTGGAGACCGGACACTTGAACGGTTTGTAGAGCTTGATAAGCTCATCTCCTTCCTCTCCATGGGATTATATGAATCTCTATCAGGTATATTCGAACCCGATTTGATCGGTTTTCGGTTTTCGTCGTTCGGTTCTAATTGAGACGGATTCTAAAGGAACTCATAGGAATCGTCTCTTCCTCTGTACCAAATTTTAATGCACGATTCCTTACAGTGGTATCAGAGCCCGTTTCAAGTCTCGGTCGAAACCGACGTCGAATCGACATTATTTCATGTTATTTATGTGTTCCCGAATCTGTGCAAACGTCTGTTTTGACGAGGCCACCATATTCTTTGTATGACTCAGATAAAATATTGGTTGGACTTGGTAGAATCTCGTGATATACGTCTTTCCAACGCCGCAAACCGTTTGAGGTTTGGATCTCTGTAGTGTTCGGGAGAAGCATCAAAAGTTGGTGTTTCTGTCATTCCTGAACCAACACCCGGATTTGGGGATTTTGTGAAATCTCCGTCCACGGAAAAAATTGAGACTTGTTAAAGGTTTAGGAGATGGGTAATATGATTAACTAACCTTTTCCTTTGATCTCCAGCTTTTAACGACGGCGGAGGAAGAGAATTTTTGAGTTTTCCGACGAACTAGGGTTCTGCGGAATCTGGCGGCGCCGACTTGTTTCTTCCTGATTTCCCGTTGACAGAGAATTTTTATCTGAAGGGATATATACATATTCGGAAACTTCATATGATGAGGATTATAAATTGTATTTTTGGAGAATATTTTGCTTCCTGGATAAGGAGTTATCCTCGTTGCAAAATTGGGATTTCTGCTACGGAATTTGGGTGACCGCCGCCTCTTCCTCCTCATTTTTCGGTCGACTGCGATTTTTACTGGATATGAGGCCGACTGTTTTGGATTCCTTATTCGATAAGGATTCCAACGCATATTTTTTGGATTTTTCGGAGTCCGGGATAAGGAGATAAATCCGATTCTATAGGATGAATTTTCTCCCGAATGAACAGTGCTATTACGCGCAGTCGGTCGTCGCACGCGCCGGCGTACCGACGGTCGGCGAACACCCTCTGGAGGACTGGCGCACGCCAGGGCGCACACCGGCGCACGCCGGACGGGCGTAGTGCGCCGCCATGTGCTGCGCATTGCGCAAGACACCATTTATATGCTTTTAAAGTGTTTAAAATCATAGAAAATTCCGAAAAATTGCCAGAAAATTCCAGAAAAAATTTTAAAAATTCTATAATATTATTTAACATGTTTTAAAGTGTTTAATGACATGTTAGATGATGTTTAGTTCTATTTACATAGATTCACTCATGGTTAAACTTTAAAATTGTTTTAAAGGTTTAACTTAAATTATTAGTGTCTTAATTAATTCTGTAAAATGAGATTTTACAGAATATAAATTGGGACATTAATTTCTGACCTTGCACAGTATTGGTAATGCATGAATGTTCTAAATAGTTTAGTTTTATATGTTCATTTCATATAAATTGTTTATATGTTATTGTCATGTTATTTATTTCATGAAAAATTCGACATGCATGAAATTGAGAATTTCAAAATATATTATATATAATTTTATGCTGATATATATGATATATCTCATATAATTATCACGTATGCGCTCTATGTTCATGTGATGAATGTTAGTGTGTGTATGGAGGTGATCATGGACTTAATTGTGCTTGGCTTGTGATTGCTTTTAACTATGTTCGTTATGTTATTAAATGGGGCCTGCGTGTGCCTCCTCTCTCTCTATACAATCTGATTGTACATTCTACCTCCCTCCATTAATGTACTCCCCTTGGTTAAAACCAAGGTTTCTTATTGAGTTATGTACATTTGTGGGGTCTGCATACCCTTAAGCCGCTTGTAAGAGTTAGAAGCCGGTTCGTTGAAGGTTGGTGAGCGGGACCACTTGGAGAAGCACCCTTCTGAAGTGGGAGCATACCAACTCAAGCATCTGAAGCAAGGATTTGCACCTATAGGGGTGCCCTAGGTGCATGCTTAGGGTTAAGTCCATGATCACCTGATTTTGTGCATATTTGATATGTGAATGTGTGCTACAGGTTATACCTTAGATATATGATATTTCAAAGGTATTATATATACTTAGCACATATTCTTGATGAGACTAAAATAAAATCCCTCCTTGTCATAATTAGGTTGATAAACGTGTGACATTAAGAATGACTCACGTAGCCTTCCATTGTTATGGTCTTGATGAGACAATCTTAGATTGGATGGGTTTGTTGTGCTACCACAAGACTCATTCAGCAAGGGATTGGTGATCATGGCTAAGGCATTTGCCGAACTTTGGGGTGGACCATTTGCATGGCTTTGTTGTGCTACCACAAGGGCTGTGTGAAGAATCCATTCTCATAACGTAACAAGCGGATTTGACCTAACTAGAGTATATGGCTTGTTGTGCTACCACAAGGTCATAACTTTAGAGGCTAAATGACTAAGAGTTGCAAGAGTTGCAGCGGCAATAGTTGCCTACCTATTAAGTATGGGGTGATTTGTTGTGTTACCACAAGGTCATCACCATAAAGTTAATAGGGTCTTAGTCCCCACTAGGATTTCATCGTGATATCCCGTCTTTGCATAATGAGGGTTATGCAAATTCGTCGAAAATTAGTGGGAGCATAAATTTGGATGAAAGACCATATCTTAATTTCATGAATATTTGCAATGTTATATTGATAAAATTATATCTCTGTTGTAGAATACGATAATAAACCACCATTAGTATGGCATATTAGATGCCATATAGCTTAATGGCTCACACTTCTTAGACTGGTTTAGAATTAAGAGAATTGTTCTCATAGTTGACCAATTAACTATTCTACTTGAGAAGTAGGTGTCTCCTAAATTATCTAGTGATATGAAAGAAAGATAAGATCTTATCTCATAGACAAGATGCATTGTTTGCCTTAAACTAGATGTTAATCTCTATGAGACATAATTGTAGAGACAACATGGATAGATGGATATGAGATCCATCATGGCTCATATTGATGAGTTAACTAAAGGGCAACTTAGATCAACAATATATCTTAATTACTTCTTGTTGGTGAGACCAATAGTAAGAAGTAAAATCATTAAATAAAAATAGGAGAGAGTTAATAGTAAAAGAAGGCGGTCAAGATAATAAAGCCAGAATAAGACATGATTCTTACAATGTCATGATGATGATAAGTGGAAGAGGAAGTACAAAGTGTTTTGTATATAATGCAAAGGTGGAGCTTGAGAAGCTTCATGTATTCAAGTCATTGGCACTTACTTGTTTTAAATATACACTTAATAGTATTAGATACTATATGTGTATATCATAATATTAGATACTATGGATGCATCTGATGGTATGAGATACCAGATATGCATCTTATATCTACAAGGAGTTGTAGATGATGAGAAGTAAATGAAGACTTAATAAAGAAGATGTTGACCTACATATGAAATGGTGCAAAAGTTGCATCATTATTAGTGGGAGGTGCAATTCTTTAATAGCCTTATGGAGATGTCTTAATAATTAATATTGCTATTATATCCTTCTACAAGAACATTATATGATTTCCTACTTGAATAAATGTTGATTTATTCTAAGCTATGGAATTGATAGATGTTCTAATAGATTGAATGGCAAAGTGTTTGCCGAGTGGGAGCTTAATGAATTGTTTAATCATATTTGATATGTTAGCTCTCATGTTATGTGTGAATATTCCTTTTAAGAGGAAATGGGTTGATTTAGATCAATCTACACTTTAGCTTTATATAGACATGGAGAATGGGTTAATGAGTTATTAGAACTCATACATTTAGATGTATGTTAGCCCATATCTAGTAAGGCTAAAGAAGAATATTTCTACTTCATTATTTCAAAGATGATGTCTCTAGGTATGGATACATGTACTTTATGAAGTACAAATCTAAGACCTTTGAGATATTATCTGAGATTAAGAATGAAGTAGAGATACTAATGGAACTAGTATTAGAACTCTTTGATGAGATCAAAGAGATGAATACTTAAGTACATAATTCATATATAATTGAAGGATATTAGAATCTAATGGACACCTCTTTACAAATTTTAGCTTAATTGAGTAGCTAAAATAAGAAGTCATATTATGTAAGACATAATATGAACAATGACGAGTTTTGCAAATTTCCTCTTTGTCTAATTTTGGTTAAGTACTCGTTATAACCACTTGTTCTTAATAGGTACCTTCGAGGTACATTACGATTATTCCATATAGGATATGGAAAAAGGGTTAAAACTTGACCTTAAGCAAGTTAAGGTTTCGGAATGTCCGACCTGGTGAAGAAGTATAACTCTAACAAGTTGGAATATAAGACTATGAAGTGTTGGCTTGTGGAATATCCTAAGGAAACTTTTGGATATTAAATATACGACTTTTATGTATAAGGGTATGTGTTGCTCAGCTTACTATATTTCTAAAGGAAAAGTTCCTTCTTAAGAAAGATAGTGGGAGCAAGGTATATATGGAAGATGTTCCAGTCCCACAACCCAATAACACTTCTATTAAGGTGCTAGTTAATAATTTCACAAGGACTAAGGATAGGTCTTTACTTGTGTCCATTCTACCTAAGAGATATGTGAGACATATCTCGATAGATGAAATGAGGCATAAGATAATAAGGATATTGATCCTAGGATCTATATAGAACCAATATGAGATATTGATTCATTAATGGGAAGAGACAATAAAATCCGATATAAACTTTATCTATTCTAATCAAGTTTAGAACTTGATAGATCCACCTAAGGATATAGTATCCATAAGGAATAAATGGATCACTAAAGAATAGATTGGAGTGGATTAGAAGATAGATACCTTCAAAGGTGAGAATAGTTGAAAAGGATATCATTGAAGTCAAATGGTTGACTATGATGAGATCTTTTACCTATTCCATGGATTAATCCATTCGGATTTTGATTGTTACACTCTATGATTATGAGATAAGCTAATTGGATGTTAAGATAGTGTTCATCTAAAGTATTTTGAGGAATAGGTGTATATGATACAACTATATGGAATTAAATCCCAATAACATCCAAGAAGAGTGTGTATTAAGTTCATTTATGGACTAAAGTAAAATTTCCCATAGATCGTATATAAGGTTTAATGAGATTAAATCTTATGACTTCGTTAAGAACGAAGAGGAGCCTTGTGTATTCAACAAGATAAGTGGGAGTGCTATTACTTTCTTGACATTTTATGTTGATGACATACTACTCATTGAGAATGAAGTAGGTGTGTTATCATAAGTGAACCTAGCTATCATATTGATCCTCCAAACACAATTTGGGTTTTGAGATCTATGTAGATAGATATAAAATCAATGCTTGATTAATGTACGTAGTCACCATAGTCAAAGGGTTTGACATGATAAACTCCAAGATAGGTTTCTTACCTATGTAGTGTGGAGTTGATCTCTGTAAAGTGTTGTCTTTGTAGACTTCTTGAAAGATAAAGAGATCACCTAAATAGAGCCCTTATGCCTTTGTCATAGGGTCTATTATTTATATGATGCTACGTACATGATGTGATTAATGCTCTAAGTGTTATGAGCATTCCTCAGGAAAATCCAGGTGAGAGTCACTGGATAGTTTAGAGATATATCATTTGGTACTTAAGAAGCACTGAGAATGTATCTCTATACACTGGAGGATAAGACTTGAAGTCATGTAGTTTTACAAACACAAGCTTCTAATCAAATAAGTTTGATATTAAGTCAGAATAACGGTGGTGCAGTGAGTTGAAAGAGTTCTTTGTGATAGAACACTGTAAATTCTACAACATATGTAAACAAGTTTACATAGTGGTTGCACACTACTTAAGAAGTAGTCTAGATAAAGTTTTTCATCTACATATAAGGTATGGGATTGTCCCAATTTTCTTTGAAAGTGTATCATTGTTTTGAGAAAACAATGGAGTAGAGCCGATGTCTCATCAGAAGTTTAGAACTTCTGTGGCGATACCATACAATCAGAGAGATTGCAACTTATAGAGATAAAATTAAAGATAAAGTATCTACCGTTAATAACATTGCAGATCCACTAACTGAAGCAGTTACTCAAAGAGTGTTTGAGCTTCACCTTGAGCTTATACAGATCAGTCAGATGGTAATTGGCTTTAGTGCAAGTGGGAGATTGATAGAAATGTATGCCCTACAAGCCAATCATATATGATATGATTCGACATTTCTAGAAATATCTTATTCAATTAATTAGCCAAATCTTCATTATAAGCTCTTATTAGAAGCGAATATCATAATGAAGTCCTTGATCAAATACAATGATGATTAAATCATGATGAAATCATGATAATGAGATTGATCATCTAGAGGTATTTGATCTAAATGTTCCTTGTCATAGGATACTTGAGACGGGACATCAAGAATCCGGATAGACTAGTGTATGCGATGTCTTCTCATGTGATGAGGATGACCGATCTCATTGGTCATTAGTGTGGAGACACTGAGATACACATACATGTGATCATTAGTTGAATGAGTTCACTGAACTGACCGAATTAGAAACCCTGAATGGTATCTTACCGAACTGTATATCAGGGTTTTCTATCATCACGGTTGCATGGTTGGACCTTTGACCTGAGTCGCCAAAGATGCCTTGTTGGGTGGAACTTGTGCTTTGACCATTGACTTATGGATCACAATTTAGATGGTCCTATATAGCAATGGATCGGGTACAAGGAAAATCCGATGGAGGCAATTGAGCGGACAACAAAGGATCATCCACTCTCGGTAAGTGAGAGTGAATGTCCTATGGGATAGTACTCTAAATCCCTGGCCAGGGTAGATAGGATAATTGGAAAAGGAGTTTTCCAATTGATCCAATTCCGAGTACAGGATCCTATAGAGTCGGTACACTAAGGAGTTGACAGTCGATGCCGTACTCCTTTCCGACCAGGACATTGGATGGATGAGGGTTTATATCCATGTGGTAACTGATGATGGAAAGGCCCAATGGAGATGAGATTATCCCCATAGCCATTTGGGATCATGGGATGTGGCTTGTACCCTTCATGATCGGTAGGCCGATTAATCTGTTATCGGATAATGGATTTAATTAAATTAAATAGAATTGTTCTATTTTATTTACGCCTCAACCAAATAGGTTATTGGGGCTAGTGGGTCACACACAAAAGGACTTATCCACAAGTACAGGGGCAAGGACGTAATTTATAAAGATTTTGGGTTTTTAAGAAAAATTCCATAATTCTCTATAAATACTAATGGTTTCAGCCAAACCCCATCAAGCCAAGGGTGAAAACCACGTCCCAAGTCTCCTCCCTACCTCCACCTCTCTCTAGAAGGTGTCCATGGTCGATGGAGCTCCGTTCGGGAAGAGTTCTCGAGGCCGGCGCGAAGGGAGAACCTGTTGTGGATGAAGTTCGTGTGGATACTGCTGGAGACCGGACACTTGAACGGTTTGTAGAGCTTGAGAAGCTCATCTCCTTCCTCTCCATAGGATTATATGAATCCCTATCAGGTATATTCGAACCCGATTTGATCGGTTTTCGGTTTTCGTCGTTCGGTTCTGATTGAGACGGATTCTAAAGTAACCCATAGGAATCGTCGCTTCCGCTGTACCAAATTTTAATGGACGATTCCTTACAGTATTACATAATATGTTTTATTTTCACTACAAATTTTAAAATTGATACAATTAACCAAACACCTCTTAATGATTCTTAACAATATCAATTTCAAAATTGATAGTAATAGAGGTACCTAATAGTGTTACCAAACAGGACATTAGTTAGTGAATCTATAATGTTATTAGCAAAATATATTCTATCTTTTAATATGTCTTTATAAGCTATAATCCCTATGATTCTAAGGTATCACTGTAGAAGTTATAAACTTATGATGAGACATTGGCTTTACCCCATTATTTTTGTAAAATAACTGTACACTTACAAAGAAAGTTGGAACAATTCCATATCTTAGATGAACATCTTCATCTACACTACTTTTAAAGAAATTTGAAACCATTGTGTAAACTACTTTACACTAGTTGTAGAATTTACAGTGTTCTCTTGCATGAAACTTTTCCAGCTCACTGCAACTCCAATATTTTGACTTTCTATCAAATTTATCTAACTAGAAACTTGTGTTTGTAAAACTGCAAGGCTTCATGTCTTATCCTCGATACTTTAGAGATACATTGTTAGTGCTTCTTAAGTACTTAAGGATACATCACTTAACTTTCTAGTGACTCTCACCTAGATTTACCTGATGAATGCTCACAACACTTAAAGCAATAATTAAGTCATGTATGTAGCATCGCATACATGATAGACCCTTTGGCAAAAGCATAAGTCCTATACTCCTGTGCTATCTCAATCTTTGAAGAAATCTATAAAGACATCCATTTAGAGAGATCAACTCCATACTACATAGGTAAGAAACTTATCTTGGAGTTTACCATATCAAACTCTTTGATTATGGTAACTACGTACATTAACTGTGTCAAACCAAGCATCTTTTTAGATTTATCTTCAAAGATCTAAATACCCAAATAAATATTGAAGGATTAATTAGATAGTTAAGCTCACTAATGATATCATATCTACATCATTTTTAATTAGTATGTTATTCATATCAAATGTCAAGAAAGTAATAGCACTATTGCTTATCTTTTTGGTCACACATGGCTTATTTTTGTTCTTAATGAAGTCTTAAGATTTAATCTCATTAAATATTTTATTCTAACAATGTTAAGTTTATTACAGCCCATTAATGGACCTTAACAACTAACACACTTTATTTAGATGTTAATGGGACTTGATTCCTTGAGGTTGTATCATATGCATATATTTCTTAAAATAACTAATGTGGAATACTATCTTAACATCCAATTCACATATCTTATAGTCATAGTAAGTAAAAATCAAATTTTTAATGGAATAGATGATAGAAATGTATGCCTTACAAGCCAATCATATTGATTCAACATTTCTAGAAATATCTCAATTAATTAACTAGACACATTTTAAATACTAGCTCTTATTAGATGTGAATATTATAATGAAATCCCTGATCACATGCAAAGATGATTAAATCATGATGAGATCATGATAACGAGATTGATCATTTAGAGGTATGTGATTTAAATGTTCTTAGTCATAAGATCCTTGAACATCAAGGATCTGGATAGATTAGCGTATGTGAGGTCTTCTCACGTAATGAGGATGACCGATCTCATTAGTCATTAGTGCGGAGACACTGAGATAAACATACAAGTGCTCATTACTTGAATGCATTCACTAAATTGACTGAACAAAAAATCTTAAATGGTATCTTAACTAACTGTCAATCAGGGTTTTCTATCATCATGGTTACATGGTTGGACCTTTGACCTAAGTCACCAAAGATACCTTGTTACTTTTGACCATTGACTTATGGATCGCCATATAGATAGTCTTAATTAGTGGAAGCATATTAAGATGAAAGACCATATCTTAATTTTAATGAATGTCTGCAATATTATATTAATAAAATTATATCTCAATTATAGAATACGATGTTAAACCACCATTAGTATGCCATACTGGATGTCAAATACTTTTTAGTGGCTCACACTTCTTAGACCGCTTTAAAACTATGAGAATTGTTCTCATAGTTGACCAATTAACTATCCTTCCTGAGAAGTAGGTGTCTCCTAGACTATCTAATGATGCGAGAGAAAATAAGGTCTTATTTCATAATATAGTATAAAAAATGTGTTGTTTGCCTTATACTGGATGTTAGTCTCTATGAGATAAAAAAATTTGTAGAGGCAACATGAAAGGATGAATATAAGAACCATCATGGCTCATAGTGATGAGCTAATTTTGGGTAGGTTAAAACAACAATACATCTTAAATACTTCTTGTTGGTGAGACCAATAGAAAGAAGTAAGATCATTAGATAGAAGTAGAAGAATATAGTTAAAAGTCAAAGAACATGGTCAAGATAATAAAAGCCCAAATAAGACATAGAATTCTTACACTAGTACAATGATGGTAGGTGGAAAAGAAGGTGCAAAGTGTATTGCAAATAATGCAAAGGTGGGCTTGAGAAGCTTCATGCATCCAAGTCATTGACATTTAATTGTCTTAAATATTCACTTCATAGTATTAAATACTATATGTGTATATCATAGTATTTAGATACTAGGGATGCATAAAATGGTATGAGATACAAGATAAGAATCTCTTATCTATAAGGAGTTGTAGATGATGACAAGTAAATGAAGGCTTAATAAAGAAGATGTTGACCTACATAAGAAATGGTGCAAAAGTTGCATCATTACTAGTGAGAGATACAATTCTTTAATAACCTTGTAGAGATATCATAATATTTAAAATTGCTACTATATCCTCCAACAAGAACATAATATTATTACCTACTTGAATAAATGTTAATTTATTTTGAGCTATGGAAAGGACAGATGTTCTTAGACATAAAATGGCAAAGTGTTTGCTAGTGAGAGCTTTATAAATTGTTTAATCATATTTGATATGTTAGCTCTCATGTTATGTGTGAATACTCCTCTTAAGAGGAAATGAGTTGATTTAGATCAATCTACTATTTCGCTTAATGTAGGCATGCAAAATATGTTAATGAGTTGTTAGAACTCATACATCTAGGTGTATGTTAGCCCAAACCTATTAAAGCTAAATGAAAATATTTTTATTTCATTATTTCAAAGATGATGTCTCTAAGTATGGATACATGTACTTATCGAAGTACAAATCCAAGATCTTTGAGAAAGTATTTGAGATTAAGAATGAAGTAGTGATACTATTGGAAAGAGTATTACAACTATTTAATAAGATCAAAGAAGAGAATACTCTAGTACGTAATTCACACACAATTGAAATATAATAGAATCAAAATTTAAAGGATACCATTTTACATATTTTAGATTAATTGAGTAGCTAAAATAAGAAGCCATATTATGTCAGACATATTATAAACAATGACAAGCTTTGTCTGGCAAGTTATAGTTTCCGAATGTCTGGCATGGTGAAGAAGTATAACCCTATCAAATTGGAATATAAGACTATAAAGTGTTGACTTATGGGATATCCTAAGGAAACTTAAGGATATTAATGCCACCCTTAGGAAGAAGGGTATAAGTTGCTCATCTCACCATATTTCTAGAGGAAGAGTCCCTCCTTAAGATAGATAGTGGGAGAAGGTCTGCCACTCCCACAATCCAAGGACACTTTTATTAAGGTACTAGCTTATACTTACACAAGGGCAAATCATATATCTTTTCTTATGTCCAATCAACCTAAGAGATATATGGGACATATCTTTGATAGTATAAATGAGACATAAGATAAAAGGATAATGATCCTAAGATCTCTATTGAAGCAATATGAGATATTGATTCAAAATAGGAAGTAATAATAAAATCCGATATAAACTCTGTCTATTCTAATCAAGTTCAGAACTTGATTGAACTACCTAAGGATTTAGTCTCCATAAGGTATAAACAGATCACTAAGGAATAGATTGAAGTAAATTAGAGGGTAGAGACCTTCAAAGTAAAGATACTTAAAAGGGATATCATCTAAATCAAATAGTTGACTATGATATAACCTTTTACCTATGCCATGGAATTAATCCTTTCGGATTTTGATTGTTACACACTATGACGATAGGATTTGTCAATTGGATGTTTAAATAGTGTTTCTTTATGGTATTTTGAGAAATAAGTGTATATGATACAACCTTTGGGAATCAAGTTCCAAAGCATCCAAATAGTGTATGCATAAGGTCCATTTATGGACTAAAGTAAAACTTCTCATAGATGGTAAATAAGGTTTAATGAGATTAAATCTTATGACTTCATTGGGAATGAAGATGTGCCTTGTGTGTTCATATAAGATAACTGGGAGTGCTATTTTCTTCATGACATGATATATGCATGACATACTACTCATTAAGAATGAAGTAAGTATGTTATCATAAGTGAGCCTAGTTATCAAATTAAACTTACAAACTGATTAAGGATTTTAAAATCTATGGAGATAGATCTAAAAGGTTGCTTGATATTACTTAGTTAGTTACCATTATCAAAGCGTTTAACATGGTAAACTCCAAGATAGGTTTCTTATCTATGTAGTGTGGAGTTAATCTTTTTAAAGAGATGTCTTTGTAGACTTCTTGAGAGATAAACAGATCACATTAGCATAGCCCTTATGCTTTTGCAATAGAGCCTATCACATTTGTGATGCTACGTACATGACTTCATTAATGCTCTAGTGTTATGAGTATTCATCAACTAAATCCATGTGAGAGTCACTAGATAATTTAAAGATGTGTCCTTGAGTACTTGAGAAGCACTAAGAATGTATCTTTGGAGGATAAGACTTGAAGTATTGTAGTTTTATGAACACAAGCTTCTAATCAGATAAGTCTGATAATAAGAGAAAGTGATGGTGGTGCAGTGAGCTAGAAGAGTTCCATGCAAGAGAACACTGCTAATTCTACAACTAATCTAAAGTAGATTACATAATGATTATATATTGCTTGAGAAGCTAACTAGATGAAGATGTTCATCTGGCTTATGGGATTGTCTCAACCTTCTTTGAAAGTGTATCATTGTTTCGGGAAAACAATGGGGTAGAGCCAAAGTCTCATTAGAAGTTTTAAACTTCTATGGTAATACCATAGAATTAAAAAGAATGCAACTTATAAAGATATAATTAAAGATAGAGTTTTTTCTGCTAATAACATTACAATCCACAAACTGAAGTAGTTACTCAAATAGTGTTTGAGCTTCACCTTGAGCAGATAGAGATCAGTTAGATGGGTGATTGACTTTAGTGCAAGTGAGAGATTGATAGAAATGTATGCCCTACAAGCTAATCATATATGATATGATTCGACATTTTTAGAAATATCTCATACAATTAAATAGGCAAAACTTCATTACTAACTTTTATTAAAAGCGTATATCATAATAAAGTCCTTGATCATATGCAATGATGTTTAAATTATGATGAGACCTTGATAATGAGATCGATCATCGAGAGGTATGTGATCTAAATGTTCCTAGTCATAGGATCCTTGAAACAAGACATCAAGGATCTGGATAGACTAGTGTGCGTGATGTCTCCTCATGTAATGAGAATGATCGATCTCATAGGTCATCAGTGTGGAGACACTGAGATGCACACATAGATGCTCATTAGTGGAATGAGTTCACTAAACTGACTAATTTAGGAAAACCATATCCATATCTTACCAAACTGTCTATCAAGTTATCCTTACATCTTAATAGCATAGTTGGATCTTTGACCTAAGTCACCAAAGATGTCTTATCAGATAAATCTTGTACTTTGATTATTGACTTATGGATCACCATAATGATGGTCCAGTATAGTTGATGTATTGGGTGCAAGAGAAACTCAGTGGAGGCAAATGAGTAGACAACAAGGGATCGTTCACTCTCGGTAGGAGAGAGAGAATGTCCTATGGGATAGTACTCTAAATCCTTGGCCAAGGTACTTAGAATAATCAAAAAATGAGCTTTTCCATTGATCCAAACCTGAGTACAGGATCCCATAGAGTTTGAATATTTAGGGGTTGACTGTTAGTGCTGGACCCCTGACCGACTGGAACATTGTATGAACGAGGATTTAAATCCACATGGTAACTGATGATGAAAAGGCTCAATGGATGTTATTCAATGATGAAAAGGCTCAATGGATGTTATTCAACTCTTCAATGTCATTTGGTATCATAGGATGTGTCTTGTACCATTTATGATCGGAAAGTCGTAAAAATTGTTATTAGATAATAGTTTTGATTTAATTTTAAGGAATTGTTCCTTTAAATTAATTAAGGCTTCAACTAAATTGACTATTAGGCCTAGTGTGTCACACACATTAGATATGGTCAATAAGATGAGGGTATAGACGTAATTTTATAGAAGTTTTGAGTTTTAGTGAAACTTTCCATCTTCTATATATAAATAGCTTATGAAGCCAAACCCTAACAAGCCATAGGGCTGGAACACATCCCAAGCAGCTTCTCTCCCTCCTCTCTCCTCTAGAAGGTGATTTCTCATGGTCAAGCTTGGATATGGAAGGCTTCTGGAGGCCCGAAGGAAGGGAGAACTCGTTTATTGAAGCAAATCATGTAGATACCGCTAGAGACTGTACACTTGAATGATTTTCAGCAAGAGGAAATGTCCTCTCTTCATCCATGGTGAAAGATTTTGGAAATCCCATGAGATACTTTTGTTCTACTTCGTATTCGGTTCCTGATTTTACTCGTTCAGCATCGACAAGGTAAAGATCATGGTTTTAAAGAATCGAATTTTTTCTGCTGTCATGTATTGATTCCTTACACCTTCTTCTCCACCGGATAACTACTATAGTTGATGCGCAATAAATGAAAATTGTGCCCAACATTTCAGGAGGCATATCTCCTTATTTTTAAGTTCAAAAAAACCTGACAAAATATGCGCTGAAATCCTTGTCGAATGATAAATTTGAATCAATTAGACTTATATCCAAGAAAATTCCCAATTGATGGAAAATAGTAACAACATGGATGGCACCACCGGAATAGTAAACAGGACCAACATCTATTACGAGGGTTAAATCCTTATGCTAGATGCCAAAAATTCTCTAAAATATACAAGTTTGAATCCTCATCAAATGAAGATTACAAATACGTATAAATCTAGAATTCTATATTGCCATAAAACTTCAAATCCTCTTCCTCTACCGCCGTTCAAAGTAATAGATCATGGGGGGACTTTAGGTAATCCTAATATGCACCTTTCAAAGCCTTCACAAGGCTTCAATTCTCACTATTGATGGAGCTTTTACAAAATCTCCAATTTCAGGTAACTATTCGGGCATGACAATATCACCAACTTTTTGAGCATCTCCTAGACTCTACAGAGGTACAAAATTCAAACAATTTGTAGATTTGGAAAGCTCTTTTATAGAAGATTCTACTAGAGTCAACCAATATCATGTCCATATTACATAGATATTATGGTGGCCTAGACAAAAAAGATGTGTGTATAGGTTTGGAAAAACATAAAATTTATAAAATACCATTGATTCGACATCGGGTTCGACTAAGACTTGTACGTGACTTTGATACCACCGTAAAGAATGACCCTATAAAATTTAGTGTAGTGAAAGTGATAACTCTTTTGGGTTCATGTTGATCTTGTCTAGATCAGAATTGAATGACAAAATCTAAATACTGATGGTACGAATATACCTACTAGGGATTCAACTAATCCTTTGAAGACAAATAGGAAGAACATCTCAAGCTCTTTAAATTGTTCAAGTGTATGGTCTCTTGAAGTATTCACACAAACTTCTTCCATGGTAGGTTCTTCATTCGCACCAAGCTTAAGAATTCTCCACGAATGGAGCTCCATCACTCATGATCATTTTTTAAAGAAAGGAGAAGGTAGGGGGAGGATGAGGACATGGCTATCACCTTTTTCTTGATAGGGTTTGACTTGAACTATTATTTTGTATAGAGAATTTGATTTTTATTATAAAAACTCAAAATCTCCAAAAATTATGTCATTTTCCCTGCACTTATGAATAAGTTCTTATGTATGTGACCCAATATGCCTAATAGCTTATTTGTTTGAAATCTAATTAAAATAGAACAATTCTATTTAATTTAATTAAATATATAATTTAATAATTAATAACTTTTTTAACAGTCTATTAATTATGAAAGGTATAAGCCACATCCCGTAATCTCAAATAGCTATGGTGATAATCTTATCTTCATTGAGCATTTCTATCATAAGTTACTACGTAGATATAAACCTTTGTCCTTTTAATATCCTGGTCAGATAGGAGTATGATATTGATTATCACTTTGTTAGTATGCTAACTCTGTAGAATCTTATACTTAAAATTGGATCAATTGGAAAACACTTTTTTCAATTATCCCTTCTACCCTAATCAACGATTTAAAGTACAATCTCATATGATATTCACTCTCACTTATCAAGAGTGGATGATATCTAGTTGTATGCACAATTATCTCCATGTACTTAATTCATCGTTGTACTAGACCATCTAAATGGTGACCCCAAAGTTAATGGTTAAAGCACCTATCCAACAAAGTATCTTTGGTGACCAAGGTCAAAGGTCCAACTATGCAACTGTGGTCATAGAAAACCTTGATTAACAATTTAATAATATACCATTCAAGGTTTCTAACTTGATCAGTCTAATAAACTTATTCGACTAATGAGCACATGTTTATGTATTGTAGTGTCTCCACACATAAACTAATAAAATTAGTTATTTTCATCACATATGAAAAATCACATATACTAGTCTATTTGGATCATTGATGTTTAGTCTCAAAGATCTTATAACTAAGAACATTTATATCACATACATTTAGATAATTGATTTCTTTATCATAATCTCATCATGATTCAATCATCATTTCATGTGATCAAGAACTTCTTTATGAAGTACGCATCTGATAAAAGTTAGTAATGAAGGTTTGTCTAATTAATTGAATGAGATATTTCTAAAAATGTTAAATTATATCATATATGATTGACTTGTAGACATACACTTCTATCTAATATCTCTTCTCAATTTTATTTATACTAGAGAAAGAATACATGGGTGAATGATATACAACAAACTCTAGTGCACAACTGACCACACATTTCTACCAAGCATGCACTCCTATACTAGAGAAAGAACACATAAGCGAATGGTGTAAAATGAACAACTGCAAAGTTAAGTGCGCAAGGATATTCTCCGCAACAATAGGCATCATTATAGAAATAGAAAAGACAACAATTCGAGCACATTGGGTCCACCCATTTTCTTTGGAGTGGTGGTAGCTCCAACTCCAAGGATTGTGTGACAAGGCACAAAAGTTTCGGAGGTTAAGTAGTCATCGTCGAGGTAGTAGCTCCCAGATGGGGATCATCTCATGATCACACTGAACTCGTCAGGGTGAGAGTTGTGACCGAATTGGTATGGCACCACTTGGCCCTAAGATGCATGAAAGTGCATAGTGGGAAGTGACGATTGTGAGAGCATAAAGAGTTATATGCAGCTCCTTCCCTTTTCTTTTGTATGTTGACGTACAATTTATATTTACAGTAGATAAAAAACTTTAATTACTAAGTGTCGTTACTCAATCATACGTTCTTAGTTTTGCTTTGTACTGGGTTACTCTCAAATATAAAAGAAATGTTTAGTTAATCTATTCGCCTTAGTCCCATACCAAAAATAAGACAAAACTAGTCTCAAACTTGACCCGTACGACAAGGGGCAAACCTTATTGTGTAGGTATTTAAATATGTAGGCTGTATGAAAATAAAGATACAAACAATGTAAAAAAAACATGCAAAGATACGTGGACAATGTAAAGAAATATCTTTAATGTTTTCAATATATTCAAATTAAAATTTTCTATTTTTAATTTTTTATTCATTGGGTTTTGAATTTAAGTGTCTAATTTTTGTTTTTTATTATCATTTTTATCTTGAACTTACAAATATTTTTTGGTTTTGAATTTTAATTTCTTTGACAGTTTTAATGTTCAACCAATGACGTCAAAATTTATAAAGTTTCATCTTGTCCAACGCATGTTACCCATAGTTAAGTATATACGTTTCTCTCCGTGACTAATATTTCTCCTCAATTGACAACTCTCCGGATGATAATGATCTCAAATTTGGAGGAAGGAGGGAATTACAGGGTAAGTCTAGTCACTTTCCACTATTTCCATCAACACTCTGCAGGTAAGGACAATTTTTATCCATTGATTATTTTGAAAATAAATGTTCTATTTTTAACCTTTTTGGGTGCACTTTCGTGATAAGGTTTGTATTAAAATAAGATGTGAATCAGCCAATATCATAAAATTGTCATGTTTAAAAAAATGCGATAACAAAAATGAGTAGATACCAAATATGACCAAATAACATGGGAGATCATAAGATAGAAAAGAGTTATCTAAGAAAATATTTTTAAAATTATAAATTTGTAATAATTGTCAAACACTTTTTTAACAAAATTTATTACAAAAATATAAAAATATACTAAAAACTCAATTTGTGATATAACCAAATACCTCATTAATATTTATTCAATGACTTTTGTATTATTTGGAGCACATGCGACTAGTCTTACGGTGTCTTGTGGAGACTATGGTGTAACTTGTGTCTAGGGCTATACAAGTCATCGGGCTCAGCGCAGAGACTATAGTACCGCTCTTAAAGCATGCCTTATACATAAATATATACATATATCATTTCGTTTCCTGTCTAAGGATATCTTTCTCTTTGATTTTTTTTCGTAACCTAAAATCCTATTTAGAGTTAATAAGAATCTCTAGTCTTTTGTTTGGATAGGGTGGGAGGCCGTTAACAGATGTCACGTTGAGTTTTTATTTTTGACTCATTTTACAGATACATTAAGACCACTCACGCTGCTTCGGAGGAGAAAGTGAGGGTCATACTTGATGCCTTGTTTAGTTGTTTAGTTAGAGTTTTATTTTTGGTATTATATCAATATTTATATTAATATTTTTAAATATTATAATATCAATATCAAAATTAATATAAGTTGACACTTATATTAAATTATATATTTTATTTACAGAACAAATTTTAAAATTTTTATAATTAATCAAATATTTTTAATAATTTTTATTAATATTATTTTTAAAATTAATAGTGACAGAAATACTTAATAACATTACGAAACAGAATGTTAGTGAAGTCAAAATACTGTTAACAATTTAACATGCTACAAATAGAACTATTATATTCGAAGCATCTTTGAAAATTTCAAAACATGTAATATGTACTTTTATACAATTAACATGTTCGTAAAAGAAAGATGTAAATATGCATTGTTTCTCTTCTCTTTTGTACAAATATGTCAATAATATTTCAACCATTGTTCACTACATTTATTTTCGATTTTTATTATAAATATTCAAGATATATAGCTTTATAATAATTAACGTGGCTCATCACGAACAAACTCCGACGAATCCCATTAATTCGCCTGCCCGGCTACTTGGGGGAAGACGGCACCAGCTGTTCGAGGGCTCAACAAGGTGGAAACTCAGACATCGTTCCTAGCCTCCTAGCTAGGTTTCCATTTGAGACGGCCTAACCGTCTAACGGTCAGTCAGGCGGAGCCACCACCCCCTTAAACGTTTCATATGAGATGGTTTCCCGCAGGCTTCACATTCTTCTTCATAATCGTCTTCTTCTTCTTCTTCTGGCGGCGGGAGGACCATGAGGAGCCGGAGCGACGAGTTTGAAGAGCGGCCGGTCACTTCCGAGCGTGCACGGAAGAGGGGCTTCAGTGAAAAAAGCAGGAGTCTGCCGGCCACCAAGAAACAGAGGACGCGCTCGACATCGCCGGCAAAGGAGGTGGAAGAGGGCGAAATAGTCGAAGACGTGCGTTTTGCGGCGCCCTCTGTCATGACCCGGATTTTTTACATGCACAGCGGAAGATAATCCGGCGACATAACGAGGAAGGATATCAGTTCGGAACCAAATAAGACTAAAAATCATAATCCAAATTCATAATTCCAAACTTTACAACTTAATAACATAATAATCAAACATCTATCTAACAAATTAAATACCAACATTGAATGAGTACTCCACTAGCTCCTCGGACTCCAAAACACCACTACGCTTCTGCTGCGCTAAACCTGCACTCCTGAAAATATTAACAACGGAAGGGGTGAGTCACCACGGCACTCGCAGGGTCTTACACCCGAACTACCCTACTATACTAATGATTCTCTATTGATATTAAATATATTAAACCTAAAAATCAGATTATAATACATAAGATTTAAGCTAATTATATATCTTCCATTAAAGGATTACAATGTCATTCTACTACCCCATATGATAACATGACTCTATATGCACTAAAACCAACATATCATGCACATCAGACTACACTAGGTATGCTCATACCACATACACCTGACATAAAACCAAAAACACAACTAGACCACTAACATCTATGCCAAAATGCACAACTAAACACCTGTCTGAGTAAATATCATGCTCCATTTGAATAATGTAGTCACATCACAAAACTAGCACCAGATTTACCATATAGTAGAAAGTAACATATAGTAAGCTAAATCCCATAGTACCCTATAGGCAGGGGAGTACTTAGGATAAACCGCGGTATCCGAGATCGGCGGATGCTCCGCATTGTTCTAATTCATCTGCTGCCCACATGACCGAATTATAGTTTGGTGAAGTACATTTCCATCACAGTGCAGCTCACTGCATTAACCACATTTCACACAATGCAAGCATATAAATAACTCAGACAGTAACCACGAACATGAAATTGGCAATCCAAACATGAAATACATAGATGAACACCCATGGTTCTATGCACCACATATTTGCATACCACACCGCAATCTAGCACAAACTAGAACCAGTCTATCATATGATGCATCTAAATAGGATCATGCAAGCTACAACCTAAACATATCAATCATATACTTAGACAGAACTATCTATTGTATAAAAAAAATAAACTAAACTCTAACACCACTATGATTAAACCTTACATCGGCTTTTTAACAAATCAGAATATTTATTAAAGATTATCGTGATGCAACTATACTAAACTAACTAGATTAAAACATAGAAAAACCTAACATGCCGACTAACGTACATGGATAATTAAATCAACCTAAACTTGCATAGTTGAACCAGCTAATCTAACCTTATCTAAACATGCTAATAAATCCAAAACAACCCATTAATTACAATCTTCTAATCCTGGTGATTTAAGCATGATTTTTACAGTTTCATCAAGTATATTAGAGTGCTAAGAATAGCCGAGACGCCTACCTTAATGGTGACGACGAACGGCGCACGGAATCGATCTGGATGAAGAATATGCCGCGATCACAACGGCCATGCAAAATCGAATCGAACGGATATCATTGATAATCTGCTGGAAAGGAGATAATAGAATAAATGGGAGAAATAGAAAATAGGGTGATAGTATGAGAGAGAGAGAGCGCACGATAGGGGAGAGAGAAAGAGAGTACCGCGGATAGGGCACGGCGCATGGCGGCGCACGGCGCGCGCGGGCGGCATTTGGCCGAGGCGGCGTGGCGCTGGTGGGCGCGCGCGGCGGCGGGCGTCCAACCGGGAGATGGCGAGGTGTGGTCAACGTGGTCGGACACGTGACGGCTGCGCGCGCGCGCGGGCGGCGGTGATGGACAGCGGGCGCAGGCGCGTCCGCGCGCGGCGCGCGCGCGGCGGCCGACGACGGCCGCCGCCGCGGGTGGGCGGCCGAGGGCAGCGGAGACGGCGGTGGTCGGCGGGGTGATGCCGCGAGAGACGGCGGCGACCAACGGAGGGGCCGTCGGGACGACGGCCGCAGCGGCGACCGTGGCCGGCGCCGCGGTGGGCGAGTGGGTGACGACGACCGGGCGGGGTGGACACACGGCCGGGCCGCGGAGGACTTCTCGCGCGGGTGCGCGCTCGGGCGAGCGACGGCGGCGGCGGCCGCCGTGGCCGGGCGGTGGTGGTGGCGCAGGGGCACCGAAGGCGGCAAAAGCGGGGGAGGGTGTTGACGGGACCGGCGGCGGACGGCGCGCAGGCGGGCCGCGAGGTGGACGGCCGAGGAGGCGGCGGAGGGGGGGTCAGGTCAACGGCTCGATGGTCGCAGCGGCAAGCGTGGCCGGTCAGCGTGGGAGGCGTGCGGCGGAGATGGGGGGGTGTGCGCGGCGACGGCACACGGTGCTCGCTGGCGCAGAGGGTGGCGGGGCGGCAGGTTGAACAGGGCGGAGGCGTGCGGCGACGTCGGGGAAGGGGGGGTCAACGGGGCTCTCGGCTGTGCGGGAGCGCGCGACGGCGCACAGGTTAGCAGTGGGGAGACGAGCGGCATCGGGCGTATGGAGAGAAGAAACGATAGATACGTAGAGGAGGAAGCGGCGACAGTTTAGGAGGATTATTACGGTGACTGGGAAGAGAGAAAATGGAAAGGAGTAAACATAGGAATGGACAGGTGAGAGTGATAACTATACAAAAAATAAATATAATAATTATTTTTAAATTAAAATAAATATCCTAACCATTACAATCTACCCTCCTAACAAACATTTTTGTCCTCGAAAATTCAACCAGACTCACCAAACAATTGCATCCTACAATCTATCAAACTATTCTTCTCTATCTAATCTACCCATCCATCTATCACTCTTCCGCCTAAACACATCTATCTATCCAATTATCTAACAAACTAACACACTAACTAGCAATTCCTTCATCGATCTACTTACCAATTATCTATCCATCTAGCTCACTTCTAATCTATCTAAAATACCCATCTAATATCAAACTCTAATGCCATCTAAAATTCTCAATCTAATAGGCAATCTAAAATTCTCAATCTAATAGGCAATCTAAATTATCTATATATCATATATATCATCCAATCACATAACATGAAGACCTTAATTATGATGATCTTTAATCTACATTATCAGTATACCAAATCTAAAAATTTTGTAGACCATTATGATATAAATCAAATATCCTTCACAAAAATATTCAATAAACCAATAATCCCTACATGGTACAAATTTAGTAATCATATCTAAAATTGGTAAACTTGATCCTCATCTATCTAAAATTTCAAATATTCTAAATCTGAAAATTTTAACATCATAACATACCAAATGCCATCAATGACTCAATATAATCATCTAATTGATGATCTAATCATAATCTAAATATAAAATTTAATTGATCAATATCTTATCTAAAGATCATCACTCCGAATGACTTGATCCACAAAAATCTAAACGTATATCATCATAGGATTATAGGTATTGTTCTTATCCACAATTAAAGATAGAAAAATCTTTAACTATTCCTCTATCTAAAGACCATTTCTAAAAAGTTGAGATCAAATTACAATCCAAAAATTAATCTATCACCATCTACTCAAGTATAAATCCAAGCATACAAAGTCTAGTCCTAATTAAATTTGCAAATCACGATTTGAAGAGAGAATGAGCTGTCAAACGGATAAGACAAATTCAGATCGGATATAAAGAATAATACTAGAGTTCTAGATCAATAGATAATGGAGGATAATCTGGATGATATGATTATGATCTAAATCAGATTGCCAAAAATCTAACTAATAATAGGCCTGTCTAGATAATTGACTAACCTCTAAGATTAATATCTAATCTTCTAAACATCTCATCTTCAATATCAAAAGATTACAACCTTACGATAATATCTATATCTTCATAAATCTATTTCAAAATTCAAATTGGTAATTCATTCTCTAAATCCAATATCTTCTCATCTTTCTCAAAGATTCAATTAACTCAAAATAGTTTGATATCAATACTTTGTTTCCATTCAATCTCATAGCTAAGCTTCACAAAATAATAATGCCTTAAGATGAAATATATCTCAAGCTTAATGTAATCCACTTATCCAATCACTGTAATTTTTCTTAACCTTTATATCATTCATATACATATGATCTCAAATATATGCACTTCATACCATCTATATGATATAAGTTCACAAGATTATCAAATCTCTAACTTCCAACAAAATATTTCTAATGAGTTAACTACTCCTAACATTATTAAAATCACTTAAACAATAATCATTCTCTTATTATCACTTTCATTCAAACTTTAATCAATCACATTATCTCTTTGTCTAAAGTGCTTGCTATCAAATTATCATCCAAGAAATTTATCTCTAAATTCCATTATATGAATAATATCTAATTGTAATCACATATAATTAGCGAATGATTCTCATTCTCAATGAGTTCTTAAGTCTCTTATTCTCTCTCATACTTTCCAAATATATATGAATCTCTACCTCTCTTGCAAGATATGTTCTCATTTCTTCCTTAAAATAAATTTCTTATTTCTTATTCTAATCATTTCCAAACAACTAGCAAGATGTACATCTTATCTCTTTCTAGTCTAAAAGATCACATCTAATGAACTAAGGTCCAAACTCCACATATGATCAACCTATGCTTAGACATAACATATAATTAAAATCATCCACAATCAAGATTGGGCTAAATAGATCAGACAAGATATGGAGAGATAAATGAGTTCAAAATCGGGTAATAAAAATAAAAGATTATGATCGGGGAGAGTATATTAATACAATCAAATAGTAGATAGCACCTTACTATAATACAACTCACACTATCTCTAATTCTCAAACTCAGACTAGATCATCTAAATATCTCCCCTCAAAACTTGCACTTGTTTGTATTCTATCTTTGATAGCACAAAAGATACCACTTATTCAAAACATAATAAAATTATATTAATTCTTACTCTGAAATTTCATATTCATAATCTCATTCTTATAACCCATTCCTTTTTCATTTAAAACCATAT
The DNA here is from genome assembly GCA_036172225.1 of Cryptocoryne crispatula var. balansae. Taxonomy (NCBI): domain Eukaryota; kingdom Viridiplantae; phylum Streptophyta; class Magnoliopsida; order Alismatales; family Araceae; genus Cryptocoryne; species Cryptocoryne crispatula. Next base: position 14,488,020 of record CM069933.1, on the reverse strand, counting down.
ACTCAAATAATAATTCAATCATCATTTCATTTCATGCCTAGGGTAGGACCGATACCAAAATCTAATTAACACGTCATCCTATCCTCATAACACCCAAAAGTATCCTTCCAGTCATCTCATAAATAAATCAAATTTAATCTCAAAATGAATCATTCTAATTATTTCACATATGTCATTCAACTAAATCCTTCAAAATATTTACTAATCTATATCTATCTATCTACTACTCATAATATTATCAAAATTCTAATCATACTTATTAAATTCACCATCAATCTAAATTACTAAAAATACTAAATCTGAAAATTTCCTCCTCAAACCATAAACCAACATGACAATGATCAACCATCACCTATCAGACATTTGACAATCCAATGTGTACATCTTGATCATGTCTTAAGATTAGTGAAAATAATTCTTCATCAAACAAATTTAAAATACCCACCCAATCTGAAAATTGGTCATTTCATCTTTAATTATTCAATCCATTCTTTAATCACCCAATCACTATCTAATATTAAAATCCAACAAATCTAAAGTGATAGTCATATCCTATAAACATAAATCCAAACTCCAAGATCCACTAAATCTAAAAATTAAATCATCATAATATGATACATGTAATTATCCCATGTAGAACTCTAATAATCTGATATCAAATTTCCATGTCATTCAATCTAATAGTCAACATAAATCATTCTATCTGCCTAAGATCATTTTCTTCCAAATATCAATTCCATCTAATCCAAACCGATATCATAAACCCGGGCATGTCAATATAGACATTCACGCCGAGTTAATGCTCTGATACCAAGCTGTCACGACCCGGATTTTTAACATGCACAGCGGAAGATAATCCGGCGACGTAACGGGGAAGGATATCAGTTCGGAACCAAATAAGACTAAAAATCATAATCCAAATTCATAATTCCAAACTTTACAACTTAATAACATAATAATCAAACATCTATCTAACAAATTAAATACCAACATTGAATGAGTACTCCACTAGCTCCTCGGACTCCAAAACACCACTACGCTTCTGCTGCGCTAAACCTGCACTCCTGAAAATATTAACAACGGAAGGGGTGAGTCACCACAGACTCAGTAGGTCTTACACCCGAACTACCCTACTATACTAATGATTCTCTATTGATATTAAATATATTAAACCTAAAAATCAGATTATAATACATAAGATTTAAGCTAATTATATATCTTCCATTAAATGATTACAATGTCATTCTACTACCCCATATGATAACATGACTCTATATGCACTAAAACCAACATATCATGCACATCAGACTACACTAGGTATGCTCATACCACATACACCTGACATAAAACAAAAACACAACTAGACCACTAACATCTATGCCAAAATGCACAACTAAACACCTGTCTGAGTAAATTTCATGCTCCATTTGAATAATGTAGTCACATCACAAAATTAGCACCAGATTTACCATATAGTAGGAAGTAACATATAGTAAGGTAAATCCCATAGTACCCTATAGGCAGGGGAGTACTTAGGATAAACCGCGGTATCCGGGATCGACGGATGCTCCGCATTGTTCTAATTCATCTGCTGCCCACATGACCGAATTATAGTTTGGTGAAGTACATTTCCATCACAATGAAGCTCACTGCATTAACCACATTTCAGACAATGCAAGCATATAAATAAATCAGACAGTAACCACGAACATGAAATTGGCAATCCAAACATGAAATACATAGATGAACACCCATGGTTCTATGCACCACATATTTGCATACCACACCACAATCTAGCACAAACTAGAACCAGTCTATCATATGATGCATCTAAATAGGATCATGCAAGCTACAACCTAAACATATCAATCACATACTTAGACATAACTATCTATTGTATAAAACAATTAAACTAAACTCTAACACCACTATGATTAAACCTTACATCGGCTTTTTAACAAATCAGAATAATTATTAAAGATTATCGTGATGCAACTATACTAAACTAACTAGATTAAAACATAGAAAAACCTATCATGCCGACTAACATACATGGATAATTAAATCAACCTAAACTTGCATAGTTGAACCAGCTAATCTAACCTTATCTAAACATGCTAATAAATCCAAAACAACCCATTAATTACAATCTTCTAATCCTGGTGATCTAAGCATGATTTTTACGGTTTCATCAAGTATATTAGAGTGCTAAGAATAGCCGAGACGCCTACCTTAATGGTGACGACGAACGGCGCACGGAATCGATCCGGATGAAGAATATGTCGCGATCACAACGGCCATGCAAAATCGAATCGAACGGATATCATTGATAATCTGCTGGAAAGGAGATAATAGAATAAATGGGAGAAATAGAAAATAGGGTGATAGTATGAGAGAGAGTGAGTGCACAATAGGGGAGAGAGAAAGAGAGTACCGCGGATAGGGCACGGCGCATGGCGGCGCACGGCGCGCGCGGGCGGCATTTGGCCGAGGCGGCGCGGCGCTGGTGGGCGCACGCGGCGGCGGGCGTCAACCGGGAGACGGCGGGTGGTCAACGGGGACGGACACACGATGGCTGCGTGCGCGCGGGCGGCGGTGACGGACAGCGGGCGCGAGGCGCGTCAACGCGCGGCGGCGCGGTGGCCGACGGCGGCCACCGCCACGGGTGGGTGGCCGAGGGCAGCGGAGACGGCGGTGGTCGGCGGGGTGAGGCCGCAGGAGACGGCGGCGACCAACGGAGGGAGGGGGGCTGTTGGGACGGCGGTCACGGCGGCGATTGTGGCCGGCGGTGCGGCGGGCGCGCGGGTGGGTGGCGACGGCCGGGCGGGGTGGACACGCGGCCGGGCCGCGGAGGACTTCTCGTGCGGGCGCGCGCTCGGGCGAGCGACGGCGGCGGCGGCTGCCGCAGCCGGGCGGCGGTGGTGGCGCGGAGGCGCCGAAGGCGGCGTGGCCGGGGAGGGTGTTGACGCAGCTGGCGGCGGACGGCGCAGGCGGGCCACGAGGTGGACGGCCGAGGAGGCGGCGGAGGGGGGCCAGGTGGACGGTCGCAGCGGTCAAAGGCTCGAAGAACTGAAGATTACTTCTTTTTTTTTCTTTATATCTCACTCGTTGGAATTCTTCACAACTCCAGTTCCATCGGTTACACAGATGCGTGGCTTGACCAAATGCACCATACATTTCTCGCAATCTGTGTAAAAAAAGCAGAGAAGATATTCTGTAGAACGCATCAACCTCAGCTCATGTTCTTGCATTTTTTTTAACGGATCGTGTTGATCCCTAAATTAAACTTGTGTCAAACAGGCCGAAGAAACAATCAAACAGTTCAAGTTATGATTATCTTGGCGTCTTACATGCTTTTAGCTTTTTAAGTTTAATGCTCGTAGATCTGAAAAATTAGTATTTAATCCGTAACAATTATGATTTTGCTGCAATTTTAATTTTGTCATAATAATGATTTTACTGCAACATCAAATTCGTAGTAAATAAGATTTTAGTGCAATTTTTAATTAGCTGTAAAAATGATTTTACTGCAACATCAATTATGCGGTGAATATATTTTCGCTGCAACTTTAATTTTGTCATATTAGTTATTTTACTGCAACATCAAATCTATAGTAACTAAGATTTTGGTGCAACTCTTAATTTGTAGTAAAAATAATTTTATTGCAACATCAATTATGCGGTGAATATATTTTTACTGCAACTTTAATTTTGTCATAATAATGATATTTTACTGCGAAATTGTGTTTGCTGTAAATACTACTATTTATAGCAAAATATATTTGTTGCAGCTAAAAATATATTGTGAGAGAACTTTATACAGCGACATGCAGCAAAAATATTTGTTGCTGTAAAAAGTAATTTACTGCAAAATTATCAATTTTTGTGGCATAATTATTCGCAATAAATACTAACTTTTCTAGTAGTGCCGGCAGAGGCAGAACCAGGGGGGCTGCGGGGCTGCGCGCACAAGGGGGCGATGGCACCACGAAGGGGGGGGCACAAAACGGCGGGCGGAGGGCGGCGCACGGAGTGAAGAGGGCTGGCGCAGCGTTGAGCACGGCGCACGGCGGAGATGGTCTGGCGCTCGGAGGCTTGCGACGCAGCGGCTGCGGCGGGGACGAAGCGACGCGCGGGCGCTGATGTCGGCGGCGTCCGACGGGGCTGCGCGGGGCGCAGACTCATGCGCAGTTGGCTGCGCACACTCACGCGAGGCGGGAAGGGCACGACGGGGCGGCGGCCGGGCGGCGAGGTGCAGATGCGCGGTCATCGGCGGCAGGCGGCGCAAGGATGGGACGGCGGCCGCAGAAGGCGGGCGCGATTGAGAGAAGAGAGAGAGAGGGAGAGGGAAAACGCATGCGGCAATGGCGATCGGGGAGGGAGAAAAATAAGGAAACAGCGGGAGATTAAGAAACGGAAAAAGAGGAGATGACAAACAAGGTAATGTAAGGGATAAGAATGAGAAGAGAGTAAATAGAAAGATAAAATTAAGAGGATATTAAATAAATAATTATCACCTAATATAATTAAAATGTAACAATCTACAAAATTAATAAGACACAATATAAATAAAAAAACACTTACGTATCTATATAAACATCTTAAAAATAATTTAAGCATAATACGTAAATAATTAAAACATTTCGAAAACCCAGAATATTACAGCAACGGTGCGACGGGCTCCGCCGTCGTCCGGCGTCATCCCACGGGGGCAGAAACAGGGGCGGCCTCTGCTTTCAGTGCTCGTCTCGGCGGAGATATCGTCGGACCCGCTGAAGGTGGCGCTGGCCGCCGCTCGCCTCGTCCTTCTCCGTCGCCAAGGGAAACTCTCTGCTGCGGACCACATCTAGTGCTGCGCGTCGCACCGCTCCCTTGCCCTAAAGCCCTGGAGGGCCGGCGATCACCTGGGTCGTCTTCTCCGCAGACTCGGAAGTGTTCCTCAACACAAATTAGAATTCTTCTTTTTTTTTGTTCCGTTTCAGTATATCCGTAAAAATCTTCTAACTCCTACATTTTCTTGACTTGAGAACGAAGATTAAACCATGCTTCGTATAAATGAACTGAACATCCTTCTCTCCTTCTAAGGCGGCTCTGGTGTATTTGATCTTTTTATCCACTTTTTTTTTCATTCTAATTTTTTGAGAGATTTCGAAACCAGTATTAATATTAATAAGATTCATTAAAAGATGTTTGGTTAATTATACGAATTTTAAAATTTATAGTGCAAATAAAACATATTATATAATATAAACGTCCACTTGTATTAGTTTTGATATTCATATTCTAACATTTGAAAATATTAATATCAATATTAATATAATATCAAAAATGAAACTCGAATCAAACAGGGCAGTTGCTAGTCTAAAAACATTTTGATTTTTTTTCTTGGCGAGAAAGTTTGACAGTGTGTTTGGAAGCTCGAGGTAGTATAATCAAATAAAATTATTATTATTATTATTTTCATGTCTGAACCTGCAGCGCTTCATTCGACATTGGATTATAGCCATTAAGATTATGTAAAATTTTTTATAAAATAGTCAATTGACATCGACATGCTTTACCATATAATTAAATACAATGAATTCTTCCGTCAAGTAAAAACATTTGCTATTTTCTCCTATTCTAATAATTACAGAAATTTAAATTTTACTATGTTTAGATTCGAATTCAGATTGCGCAGAGAGTAAAACATATGCCTAGATAAATTTAAATTCATAACTTTAACTTGATATTCCATTTTAATTAAAACTCGCCAAACATTACTTTATAACCAGCAATTTCTTTTGACGTGGACATGAGATTTAGAATATTAAATTAAGTTTATTACGCTTCATATGTACTTTGACAATATAAATAGTTTTAATTAATTATTAAAGTGCAAAAGAACCAATTTAAATAAATTATTTACATGCAAATACATTGATAGGTACGAATGTGAAAGATATACCTCGATTGATAGAATAATTTAAATAATATTCTAGTATTTAATAACTTCAATAAATGCTAATTTATTAACTAAATTAATTATAATATTCATAAAGTATATTATAGTTATGTTTATAAATAAAAATAATAAATTAAATTTAATAATAATATCAATTAATTTTATATAATTTATATTTAGAAAATAACTACAATATTTTTGTCCGAGCTAAAGAGAGTGGTGGTTATTGTCCATTGATTAGGAACACCTACTTGTGCGGCGGTAAAAATTATTCTTATTAATGAGGACTTCTAGGTATTCTTCGCTAGTAATATTTGTCTTTTGCGATGACGTCCATGTATTTTAATGGCTTTGTTCAAGTTGTCACAAATAAATAACTAGCTATTGTAAATAATACGTACACGACTTGTTATTTGATGCACAAATATGACTATGAAACTAGTTGCAACAGTAATCCCTAGATATTTATCCTTAATAACTCATTTTTGATAGTGCTACCATATTTCTATAATGTGGTACTTGTAAATGGGATGTCTTGAACGGCAGCTAAGTGTATGCAATTCTTATTTGATTAAGGACGTCTAACACAATCTTGCAATTAACCAAGCAGTGTGCACTGTGAGCATTGATTTGAATAATATGGTAAATTTGCAATTACCACTAGATGTATGTGCTTCAAGTTTTATTGTGTCAAATATAAAATATAACACAGTGTTAGCAGCTAATATTTCACATAAATAGAACTCTAAGAGATGTGAGGATAAATCTAGTTTATCTCTTAGGCCATGTTTGGTAAGAGAATAACTTGGGGATAAACCTGTTTGGTAAGAGGATAACTTGAGGATAAACCAGGTTTATCCCCAAAATTTATGGGATAAACCTGGTTTATCCTTAAAAAATTTTGGTGCCAAATAGGCCCTTAAGTTTTACATAATAAACTAAGTTTATTCGATAATGTTGTTTATATGGACCCATTAACTTTTTTAGCCGATATGGTTTAAGCTATACCTCCATCAGCAGAGCAGAATACGTTAGTAATAGAAACAAGATCTGTTGGCCTTAAACTAATACTAGATGCTAGTCTTTATGAAATATAAATTGTAGATACAACATAGATAGATGGATATGAGATACATCATAGCTCATGGTGATGAGCTAATTAAGGGCATGCTAAAACAACAATACAACTTCAATAGTTCTTGTTGGTGAGACTAATAGAAAGAAGTAAGATCAATAAATAAAAATAGGAGGACATAGTTAAAGTCAAGGAAGATAGTCAAGATAATAAAGTCTAAATAAAACATAGAATTCTTTCATTATCAAGATGATGGTAAGTGGCAGAGAAAGTGCAAAATGAATTTGCACATATTGCAAAGGTGGAGCTTAGGAAACTTCATGCATTTAAGTCATTGATATTTATTTGTCTTAAATATACACTTAACATTATTATATTCTATATGTGTATATCCTAAAATTAGATACTTGAGGTGAGTCTAATGATATGAGATACTAAACATGTATATTATATCTACAAGGAGTTGTAGAAAATGACATGTAAATGAAGGCTTAATAAAGAAAATGTTGAGGTACATATGAAATGGTGCAAAAGTTGCATCATTACTAATGTGACTAGCAAATCTTTAGTAACCACTTAGAGATATCCTAATAATTAAGATTACTCTTATATCTTTCTATAAGAACATTATCTATATTTTTTGCTTGAATAAATGATTGTTTATTCTGAGCTATGGAAATGATAGATGTTACAAGATATTGAATGACAAAGTGTTTGCTAGTGAAAGCTTAATAAATTGTTTAATCATATTAGATATGTTAGCTCCTATGATATGCATGAATACTCTTCTTAAAGGGAAATGGGTTGATATAGATCAATTTATTTTAGCTTAATGTAATCATAGAGAATGGGCTAATCAGTTATTAGAACTCATACATTTAGGTCTATGTTGTAAGGAATCATTCATAAAAATTTGGTTTAGTGAAAGCGACGATTCCTCTGGGTTCTTTTAGAATCTGTCTTAATCAGAACTGAAAGACGAAAACTAAAAACCGATCAAATCGGGTTCAAATATACCTAATAAGGATTCATATAATCCCATGAAGAGGAAGGAGATGAGCTTCTCAAGCTCTTCAAACTGTTCAAATGTCCGGTCTTCAGCAGCATCCACACGAACTTCATCCACAGCTGGTTCTCCCTTCGCGCCAGCCTCGAGAACTTTTTCCGAATGGAGCTCCATCAACCATGGACACCTTCTAAGAAGAGGAGAAGGTAGGGAGGAGGCTGAGGACGTGGTTAACACCCTTGGCTTGATAGGGTTTGGCTGAAACCATTAGTATTTATAGAGAATTTTTGAAGTTTTCATAAAAACCCAAAATCTCCAAAAATTACGCCCTTGCCCCTATACTTGTGGATAAGTCCTTTTGTGTGTGACCCACTCGGCCCAATAGCCTATTTTATTGAAGCCTAAATAAAATAGAATAATTCTATTTAATTTAATTAAATTCGTTATCTAATAACAGATTAATCGGCCTACCGATCGTGAAGGGTACAAGTCACATCCCATGATCCCAAATCGCTATGGAGATAATCTCATCTACATTGAGCCTTTCCATCATCAGTTACCGTATGGATATAAACCCTCATCCATCCAATGTCCCGATCGAAAAGGAGTATGGCATCGACTGTCAACACCTTAGTGTACCGACTCTATAGGATCCTGTACTCGAAATTTGATCAATTGAAAAACTCATTTTCCAATTATTCTATCTACCCTTGACAGGGACTTAGAGTACTATCCCATAGGACATTTACTCTCACTTACCGAGAGTGGACGATCCCTTGTTGTCCGCTCAATTACCTCCATTGGATTTTTCTTGTACCCGATCCATTACTATACTAGACCATCTATATGGTGATCCATAAGACAATGGTCAAAGCACAAGTTCCACCCAATAAGGTATCTTTGGCGACTCAGGTCAAAGGTCCAACAATGCAACCGTGATGATAGAAAACCATGATTGACTGTTCGGCAAGATACCATTCAGGGTTTCTAATTCGGTCAGTTCAGTGAACTCATTCAACTAATAAGCACTTGTATATGTATCACAGTGTCTCCCCACTAATGACCAATGAGATCAATCATTCTCATCACATGAGAAAATATCACATACACTAGTCTATCTAGATCCTTGATTTCCCGTCTCAAGTATCCTATGACTAGGAACATTTAGATCAAATACCTTTAGATGATCAATCTCATTATCATGATCTCATCATGATTTAATCATCATTATATTTGATCAAGGACTTCATTATGATACTCTCATCTAAGAAGAGCTTATAATGAAGATTTGCCTAATTAGTTGAAGAAGATATATCTAAAAATGTCGTATCATATCATATATGATTGGCTTGAATGATATACATTTCTATCGTATGTTAGCACATGTCTATTAAAGCTAAAGGAGAATATTTTTACTTTATTATTTTCAAAGATGATATCACTAGGTATGGATATATGTACTTAATGAAGTACAAATACGAAACCTTTGAGAAATTATTAAAGAATAAGAATGAAGTAAAGATACTAATAAAAATAATATTAGAATTTTTGATAAGATCATGACAAGGATTACTTAAATATATAATTTGCACATAATTTGAAAAATAAAATAATCTAATTTTAATAGATACATCTTTACACATTTTAACTTCATTGAGTAGCTAAAATGAAAAGCCGTATTATGTATATGAACAATGACAACCTTTGCAAAGTCTTCCTTATCTATTTAGGCTAAGTATTCGATTAATCACTTTATCTTAAATTGGTACCTTCTAAGTATATATTGACTATTCCATATAAGATATGAAAAGGGGTTAACAACTTGATTTTAAGAAAGTTAAGATTTTAAAATGTCTAGCCCAGGTGAAAATGTATAACTCTAACTAGTTTAAATATAAGACTAAGAAGTGTTAGCTTGTGAGATATACTAAGAAAACTTATGAATATTAAATATACCATCCTTATGGAGAAGGATATATGTTGCTCAGCTCACCATGTTTCTAGAGGAAGAGTTTCTCTTTAAGAAAGCTAGTGGTAGCTAGGTAGATCTAGAAAAATGTTCAAGTCCCACAACCCGAGGACAGCTATAAGGTAATAGTTAATAATTACATGGGGAAAATTCATAGGTTTTTTACTTGTGCACATTCAACCGAAGAGAAATGTGGGACATATCTTTGATGGAATAAGTGAGGCACAAGATAGTAAGAATATTGATTCTAAGACATATACAAAAGCAATATAAGATATTGGTTCTAAAATGAGAAGAGACAACAAGATCTGATATCTATTATGATCAAATTTAGAAATTGATAGATTCACCTGAGGATATAGTATCTGTAAGGAATCGTCCATTAAAATTTGGTGCAGCGGAAGCGACGATTCCTATGGGTTCCTTTAGAATCCGTCTCAATCAGAACCGAACGACGAAAACCGAAAACCGATCAAATCGGGTTCGAATATACCTGATAGGGATTCATATAATCCCATGGAGAGGAAGGAGATGAGCTTCTCAAGCTCTTAAAACCGTTCAAGTGTCCGGTCTCCAGCAGTATCCACACGAGCTTCATACACAGCAGGTTCTCCCTTCGCGCCGGCCTCGAGAACTCTTCCCGAACGGAGCTCCATCGACCATGGACACCTTCTAGAGAGAGGAGGAGGTAGGGAGGAGACTTGGGACGTGGTTTTCACCCTTGGCTTGATTGGGTTTGGCTGAAACCATTAGTATTTATAGAGAATTATGGAATTTTTCATAAAAACCCAAAATCTCTATAAATTGCGCCCTTGCCCCTGTACTTGTGGATAAGTCCTTTTGTGTGTGACCCACTAGGCCCAATAACCTATTTGGTTGAGGCCTAAATAAAATAGAACAATTCTATTTAATTTAATTAAATCTGTTATCCGATAACAGATTAGTCGGCCTACCGATCATGAAGGGTACAAGCAACATCCCATGATCCCAAATGGCTTTGGGGATAATCTCATCTCCATTGAGCCTTTCCATCATCAGTTACCACATGGATATAAACCCTCATCCATCCAATGTCCCGGTCGGAAAGGAGTACGGCATCGACTGTCAACTCCTTGGTGTACCGACTCTATAGGATCATGCACTCGGAATTGGATCAATTGGAAAACTCCTTTTCCAATTATCCTATCTACCCTGGCCAGGGATTTAGAGTACTATCCCATAGGACATTCACTCTCACTTACCGAGAGTGGATGATCCCTTGTTGTCCGCTCAATTGCCTCCATCGGATTTTCCTTGTACCCGATCCATCGCTATATAGGACCATCTAAATTGTGATCCATAAGTCAATGGTCAAAGCACAAGTTCCACCCAACAAGGCATCTTTGGCGACTCAGGTCAAAGGTCCAACCATGCAACCGTGATGATAGAAGACCCTGATAGACAGTTCGGTAAGATACCATTCAGGGTTTCTAATTCGGTCAGTTCAGTGAACTCATTCAACTAATGAGCACCTGCATGTGTATCTCAGTGTCTCCACACTAATGACCAATGAGATCGGTCGTCCTCATCACATGAGAAGACATCACATACACTAGTCTATCCGGATCCTTGATGTCCCGTCTCAAGTATCCTATGACTAGGAACATTTAGATCAAATACCTCTAGATGATCAATCTCATTATCACGATCTCATCATGATTTAATCATCATTGTATTTGATCAAGGACTTCATTATTATATTCGCATCTAATAAGAGCTTATAATGAAGATTTGCCTAATTAATTGAATAAGATATTTCTAGAAATGTCGAATCATATCATATATGATTGGCTTGTAGGGCATACATTTCTATCAATCTCCCACTTGCACTAAAGCCAATCACCCATCTGGCTGATCTATATCAGCTCGAGGTGAAGCTCAAACACTCTTTGAGTAACTGCTTCAGTTAGTGGAGCTGCAATGTTATTAACGGTAGATACTTTATCTTTAATTATATCTCTATAAGTTGCAATCTCTCTGATTGTATGGTATCGCCACAGAAGTTCTAAACTTCTGATGAGACATCGGCTCTACTCCATTGTTTTCTCAAAACAATGATACACTTTCAGAGAAAATTGAGACAAACCCATATCAAATATGTAGATGAAAAACTTCATCTAGACTACTTCTGAAGTAGTGTGCAACCACTATGTAAACTTGTTTACATATGTTGTAGAACTTACAGTGTTCTATCACATAGAACTCTTTCAACTCACTGCACCACCATTATTCTGACTTAATATCAAACTTATTTGATTAGAAGCTTGTGTTTGTAAAACTACAAGACTTCAAGTCTTTTCCTCCAGTGTATAGAGATACATTCTCAGTGCTTCTCAAGTACCAAATGATATATCTCTGAACTATCCAATGACTCTCACTTGGATCTTCTTGATGAATGCTCATAACACTTAGAGCATTAATCACATCATGTACGTAGCATCATATAAATAATAGACCTTATGACAAAGGCATAAGGGCTCTATTTATGTGATCTCTTTATCTTTCAAGGAGTCTATAAAGACAACACTTTACAGAGATCAACTCCACACCACATAGGTAAGAAACCTATCTTGGAGTTTATCATGTCAAACCATTTGACTATGGTGACTACGTACATTAACTGGGCATTGATTTTATATCTATCTACATAGATCTCAAAACCCAAATTGTGTTTGGAGGATCAATATGATAGCTAGGTTCACTTATGATAACACACCTACTTCATTCTCAATGAGTAGTATGTCATCAACATAAAATGTCAAGAAAGTAAGAGCACTCCCACTTATCTTGTTGAATACACAAGGCTCCTCTTCGTTCTTAACGAGGTCATAAGATTTAATCTCATTAAACCTTATATATGATCTATGGGAAATTTTACTTTAGTCCATAAATGAACTTAATACACACTCTTCTTGGATGTTATTGGGATTTGATTCCCCATAGTTGTATCATATACACCTATTCCTCAAAATACTTTAGAGGAACACTATCTTAACATCCAATTAGCTTATCTCATAATCATAGAGTGTAACAATCAAAATCCGAATGGATTAATCCATGGAATAGGTAAAAGATCTCATCATAGTCAACCATTTGACTTCAATGATATCCTTTTCAACTATTCTCACCTTTGAAGGTATCTACCTTCTAATCCACTCCAATCTATTCTTTAGTGATCCATTTATTCCATATGGATACTATATCCTTAGGTGGATCTATCAAGTTCTAAACTTGATTAGAATAGATAAAGTTTATATCGGATTTTATTGTCTCTTCCCATTAATGAATCAATATCTCATATTGGTTCTATATAGATCCTAGGATCAATATCCTTATTATCTTATGCCTCATTTCATCTGTCAGAGATATGTCTCACATATCTCTTAGGTAGAATGGACACAAGTAAAGACCTATGATTTGTCCTTGTGTAAATATTAACTAGCACCTTAATAGAAGTGTTATTGGGTTGTGGGACTGGAGCATCTTCCATATATACCTTGCTCCCATTATCTTTCTTAAGAAGGAGCTTTTCCTTTAGAAATATAGTGAGCTAAGCAACACATACCCTTATACATAAGGGTCGTATATTTAATATCCAAAAGTTTCCTTAGGATATTCTACAAGCCAACACTTCATAGTCTTATATTCCAACTTGTTAGAGTTATATTTCTTCACCAGGTCGGACATTCCGAAACCTTAACTTGCTTAAGGTCAAGTATTAACCCCTTTTCCATATCCTATATGGAATGATCAGAACAGACTTAGAAGGTACCTATTAAGAACAAGTGGTTATAATGAGTACTTAGCCAAATTAGACAAGAGAAATTTTTCAAAGCTTGTCATTGTTCATATTATGTCTTACATAATATGACTTCTCATTTTAGCTACTCAATTAAGCTAAAATGTGTAAAGAGGTGTCCATTAGATTCTAATATCCTTCAATTATATGTGAATTATGTACTTAAGTATTCCTCTCTTTGATCTCATCAAAGAGTTCTAATACTAGTTCCATTAGTATCTCTACTTCATTCTTAATCTCAGATAATTTCTCAAAGGTCTTAGATTTGTACTTCATAAAGTACATGTATCCATACCTAGAGACATCATCTTTGAAATAATGAAGTAGAAATATTCTTCTTTAGCCTTACTAGATATGGGCTAACATACATCTAAATGTATGAGTTCTAATAACTCATTAACCCATTCTCCATGTCTATATAAAGCTAAAGTGTAGATTGATCTAAATCAACCCATTTCCTCTTAAAAGGAATATTCACACATAACATGAGAGCTAACATGTCAAATATGATTAAACAATTCATTAAGCTCCCACTGGCAAACACTTTGCCATTCAATCTATTAGAACATCTATCAATTCCATAGCTTAGAATAAATCAACATTTATTCAAGTAGGAAATCATATAAAGTTCTTGTAGAAGGATATAATAGCAATATTAATTATTAAGACATCTCCATAAGGCTATTAAAGAATTGCACCTCCCACTAATAATGATGCAACTTTTGCACCATTTTATATGTAGGTCAATATCTTCTTTATTAAGCCTTCATTTACTTGTCATCATCTACAACTCCTTGTAGATCTTAGATGCATATCTGGTATCTCATACCATTAGATGCATTCATAGTATCTAATATTATGATATACACATATAGTATCTAATACTATTAAGTGTATATTTAAAACAAGTAAGTGCCAATGACTTGGATACATGAAGCTTCTCAAGCTCCACCTTTGCATTATATACAAAACACTTTGTACTCTCTCTTCCACTTATCATCATCATGACAGTGTAAGAATCATGTCTTATTCTGGCTTTATTATCTTGACCGCCTTCTTTTACTATTAACTCTCTCCTATTTTTATTTAATGATTTTACTTCTTACTATTGGTCTCACCAACAAGAAGTAATTAAGATGTATTGTTGATCTAAGTTGCCCTTTAGTTAACTCATCACTATGAGCCATGATGGATCTCATATCCATCTATCCATGTTGTCTCTATAATTATGTCTCATAGAGACTAACATCTAGTTTAAGGCAAACAATGCATCTTGTCTATGAGATAAGATCTTATCTTTCTTTCATATCACTAGATAATTTAGGAGACACATACTTCTCAAGTAGAGTAGTTAATTGGTAAACTATGAGAACAATTCTCTTAGTTCTAAACCAGTCTAAGAAGTGTGAGCCATTAAGCTATATGGCATCTAATATGCCATACTAATGGTGGTTTATTATCGTATTCTACAACTGAGATATAATTTTATCAATATAACATTGCAAACATTCATTAAAATTAAGATATGGTCTTTCATCCTAATTTATGCTCCCACTAATTTTCGACGAATTTGCATAACCCTCATTATGCAAAGACGGGATATCACGATGAAATCCTAGTGGGGACTAAGACCCTATTAACTTTATGGTGATGACCTTGTGGTAGCACAACAAATCACCCCATACTTAATAGGTAGGCAACTATTGCCAGTTGCAACTCTTGCAACTCTTAGTCATTTAGCCTCTAGAGTTATGACCTTGTGGTAGCACAACAAGCCATATACTCTAGTTAGGTCAAACCCGCTTGTTACGTTATGAGAATGGATTCTTCACACGGCCCTTGTGGTAGCACAACAAAGCCATGCAAATGGTCCACCCCAAAGTTCGGCAAATGCCTTAGCCATGATCACCAATCCCTTGCTGAATGAGTCTTGTGGTAGCACAACAAACCCATCCAATCTAAGATTGGCTCATCAAGACCATAACAACGGAAGGCTACGTGAGTCATTCTTAATGTCACACGTTTATCAACCTAATTATGACATGGAGGGATTTTATTTTAGTCTCATCAATAATATGTGCTAAGTATATATAATACCTTTGGAATATCATATATCTAAGGTATAACCTGTAGCACACATCCACATATCAAATATGCACAAAATCGTGTGATCATGGACTTAACCCTAAGCATGCACCTAAGGCACCCCTATAGGTGCAAATCCTTGCTTCAAATGCTTTAGTTGGTATGCTCCCACTTCAGAAGGGTGCTTCTCCAAGTGGTCCCGCTCTCCAACCTTCCACGAACCAGCTTCTAACTCTTACAAGCGGCTTAAGGGTATGCAGACCCCACAAATGTACATAACTCAATAAGAAACCTTGGTTTTAACCAAGGGGAGTACATTAATGGAGGGAGGTAGAATGTACAATCAGATTGTATAGAGAGAGAGGAGGCACATGCAGGCCCCATTTAATAACATAACCAACATAATTAAAAGCAATCACAAGCCAAGCACAATTAAGTCCATGATCACCTCCATACACACTAACATTCATCACATGAACATAGAGCGCATACGTGATAATTATATAAGATATATCATATATATCATCATAAAATTATATATAATTTATTTTGAAATTCTCAATTTCATGCATGTCGAATTTTCATGAAATAAATAACATGAAAATAACATGACAACAACATATAAACAATTTATATGAAATGAACATACAAAACTAAACTATTTAGAACATTCATGCATTCCCAATACTGTGCAAGGTCAGAAATTAATGTCCCAATTTATATTCTGTAAAATCTCATTTTACAGAATTAATTAAGACACTAATAATTTAAGTTAAACCTTTAAAACAATTTTAAAGTTTAACCATGAGTGAATCTATGTAAATAGGGCTAAACATCATCTAACATGTCACTAAACACTTTAAAACATGTTAAATAATATTATAGAATTTTTCAGAATTTTTCTGGAATTTCTGGCATTTTTTCGGAATTTTCTATGATTTTAAACAATTTAAAATCACTAAATAAATAATGTGGCGCATTGCGCCTCGGGCGGCGGCGCACTGCGCCCGTCCGGCTTGCGCCGCATGCGCCGCAGAGTGCGCCGGGCTCAAGAGACGCGTGCGCCAGCCTCCGTGCGCCGGCGGGTGCGCCGGTCGCCTCCCCGAGCAGGTACTGTTCATTCGGAGGAGAGTTAATCTCATTAACTCGGGCATAACTCCCTGTACCGGACTCCGAAAAATCTGGAAAAATATGCGTTGGAATCCTTATCAAATAAGGAATCCAAAATAGTCGGCCTAATATCCAGGAAAAATCTCAGTCGTCCGAAAAATGAGGAAGAAGAGGCGGCGGTCACCAAAATTCCGTAGCAGAAATCTCTATTTTGCAACGAGGATAACTCTTTATCCATGAAGAAAAATATTCTCCAAAAATACAATTTAGAATCCTCATCATATGACGTTTCCAAATATGTATATATCTCTTCAGAGAAAAATTCTCTATCAACGAGAAATCAGGAAGAAACAAGTCGGCGCCGCCAGATTCCGCAGAACCCTAGTTCGTCGGAAAACTCAAAAATTCTCATCCTCCGCCGTCGTTCAAAGCAGGATATCAAAGTTAAAGACTAGGTAATCATATTACCAATCTTCTAAACCTTTTCCAAGCCTCAATTTCTACTGTGGACGGAGATTTCACAAAATCCCCAAATCCGGGTGTTGGTTCGGGCATGACAGAAACACCAACTTTTGAGGCTTCTCCCGAACACTACAGATATCCAAACTTCAAAAGGTTTGCGGAGTTGGAAAGAACTATATCACGAGATTCTACCAAGGCTAAGAAATATTTTATCTGAGTCATACACAGAATATGGTGGCCTCGTCAAAACAGACATTTGCACAGATTCGGGAACACAAATAACATGAAATAATGTCGATTCGACGTCGGTTTCGACCGAGACATGAACCGGGCTCTGATACCACTGTAAGGAAGCGACGATTCCTATGGGTTCCTTTAGAATCCGTCTCAATCAGAACCGAACGACGAAAACCGAAAACCGATCAAATCGGGTTCGAATATACCTGATAGGGATTCATATAATCCCATGGAGAGGAAGGAGATGAGCTTCTCAAGCTCTTAAAACCGTTCAAGTGTCCGGTCTCCAGCAGTATCCACACGAACTTCATCCACAGCAGGTTCTCCCTTCGCGCCGGCCTCGAGAACTCTTCCCGAACAGAGCTCCATCGACCATGGACACCTTCTAGAGAGAGGAGGAGGTAGGGAGGAGACTTGGGACGTGGTTTTCACCCTTGGCTTGATTGGGTTTGGCTGAAACCATTAGTATTTATAGAGAATTATGGAATTTTTCATAAAAACCCAAAATCTCTATAAATTGCGCCCTTGCCCCTGTACTTGTGGATAAGTCCTTTTGTGTGTGACCCACTAGGCCCAATTTATAGAAATGTATGCCCTACAAGCCAATCATATATGATATGATTCGACATTTCTAGGAATATCTCATTCAATTAAATAGGCAAAACTTCGTTACTAGCTTTTATTAGAAGCGTATATCGTAATGAAGTCCTTGATCACATGCAATGATGATTGAATCATGATGAGATCATGATAATGAGATCGATCATCTAGAGGTATGTGATCTAAATGTTCCTAGTCATAGGATCCTTGAGACGGGACATCAAGAATCCGGATAGACTAGTGTGTGTGATGTCTACTCATATGATGAGAATGACCGATCTCATTGGTCATCAGTGTGGGGACACTGAGATACACACACAGGTGCTCATTAGTGGAATGAGTTCACTGAACTGACCAATTTAGGAAAACCTGATCGGTATCTTACCGAACTGTCTATCAAAGTTATTCTTACATCTTAATAGCACGGTTGGATCTTTGACCCGAGTCGCCAAAGATGTCTTGCCGGGCGTACTATGTACTTTGACTATCGATCGATGGATCACTTTTTATTGTGGTCCTATATAGTTAATGGATTGGGTATATGGGAAACCTGGTGGAGGCAATTGAGCGGACAATAGGGGATCGTTCACTCTCGGTAGGAGAGAGAGAATGTCCTATGGATAGTACTCTAAATCCTTGGCCAAGGTAGATAGGATAATTGGAAAAGGAGTTTTCCAGTTGATCCATACCTGAGTACAAGATTTCATAGAGTCGGATTATTAAAGGGGTTGACAGTCAATGCCGAACCCCTGACCGACCGGGACATTGTATGAACGAGGATTTAAATCCGTGTGGTAATTGATGATGGAAAAGCTCAATGGATGTTATTTAACTCCCCAAAGTCATTTGGGATCATAGGATGTGGCTTGTACCCTTTATGATCAGAAAACCGTAAAAACTGTTATCGGATAACGGTTTTGATTTAATTTAAATGAATTGTTCTTTTAAATTAATTAAGGCTTCAACCAAATTAACTATTGGGCCTAGTGGGTCACACACAATAGATCTGGTCAATAAGATGAGGGCATGGACGCAATTTTATAGAAGTTTTGGGTTTTTGTGAAAAATTCCATCTTCTATATATAAATGGCTTATGAAGCCAAACCCTAACAAGCCATAGGGCTGGAGCACGTCCCAAGCCTCCTCTCTCCCTCCTCTCTCCTCTAGAAGGCGATCTCCCATGGTCAAGCTTGGATCTGGAAGGTTTCTGGAGGCCCGAAGGAAGAGAGAACTCGTCTATTGAAGCAGATCGTGTGGATACCGCTAGAGACCGGACACTTGAACGGTTTTCAGCAAGGAGGAACGTCCTCTCTTCATCCATGGTGAGGGATTTGAGAAATCCCATGAGGTACTCTCGTTCTACTTCATATTCGGTTCCCGGTTTTACTCGTTCGGCATCGATCAAGGCAAAGATCGTGGTTTTATGGAATCAAAATTTTTCCGCTGTCATGTATTGATTCCTTACAGTGGTACCAGAGCCTGGTTGAAGCCTTGGTCGAAGTTGAATTTTGGCTATCCGGAGAGTTCGGAATGAGTTCGGAAAGTTGCTAAGATGATCATATCCGAAAATCCGGCCGAAATTGGGGGAGTTGATGAACTTACCTATTTCGACTCAAATACCTCTGTCTAATGACGTAGGAAGATAGGAAATTAAGTTTCCTAGAGTTTCCATAAGTTATTGGACACTCAACGGCCCTTGGAGGTGCCGGATTTGAGAGGTATTTGCGGTTTGGTTTAATTGCGGCCGTGGCAACTTCCTCCTGAAACTTAGCGTTGGATAGAATTTTTCATGAGATTAAACTTCTATATATACAATACTTATTGTTCAAGGATTCCAACTCATATTTTTTCGGATTTTTTGGACACCGTTTGACCCCCCAAATCTGGCCCCAAAGTCGGCGATTTTCTAGGGTTTCCGGAATCCGCCCAGCCCTTATCGGGCGAAGAAGACGGAGTCCGAATCGGATCCGGACCCGGCAGCGCGCGGAGGGGTACGTGGCGGTAGGGCGGGCGCACCCCGGGGGGTACGCGGCCGCGCCGCGTTAGCCCCGGCGGCGCGCGGCGGCGCACGCGGGCGCACGGCACGCGGCGCGCGGCCGACGGCCCTCCGGCGCAAGCCGGGGGGTACGTGGCATAGCCACGTTGAGCCCGAGGTGCCGTGGCCGGCGCTCATTGGCCGGCGCACTGCGCCAGCCTTATTCCTTTCAAAAATGCTTTTTAAATTGTTTAAAATTCATTTTTGATCCGAAAAATTGCCATAAAATTCCATAAAAATTCTGAAAATTGTAGAATTTATTTAATGAGTTATTAAAGTGTTTAATGACTTATTAAATAGAGTTTTACTATTTTGTCATTGAATTCTACTATTTTGATTTTAAAATTGTTTTAAGATCAAAATTAATGAAATTAATGATTATATAAGTTCTGAGAAATTATTTAATAGGTTTGTAAAATGTTTATGAACTTGTTAAATAGTTTTGGACTTTGGTTGCCATAGAATCATTTTATAAATGATTTTAAAATTGTTTTAAAATCTTTATTGATTAAATTAGTGTTCAAATAAATTCTGAAAAATATGATTTTGAAGAATTATGATTTGGACATTAATTTAATGCTCTGAGAAATTTTGGAAAAGCATGAATCATCTGAATATTTTATATTGCTTGTCTTATGCATGTAAATTGTTTATATGTGCATTTCATGTTATTTATTTTATGAAAATTCGACAAGCATGAAATTTGGAATTTCAAAATTACGGTATATAATTTTATGATGGTATATATGATATATCTCATATAATTATCACGTATGCGCTCTATGTTCATGTGATGAATGTTGGTGTGTGTATGGAGGTGATCATGGACTTAAATATGCTTTACTTTTGATTGCTTGGTTAATTAAGTTGGTTATGCTATTAAATGGGGCCTGCGTGTGCCTCCTCTCTCTCTATACAATCTGATTGTACATTCTACCTCCCTCCATTTGTGTACTCCCCTTGGTTAAAACCAAGGTTTCTTATTATGAGTTGTACATTTGTGGGTCTATGTACCCTTTAGCTGCTTGTAATGGTTAGAAGCCGGCTCGTGATAGAATGGAGAGCGGGACCACTTGGAGAAGCACCCTTCGAAGTGGGAGCATGCCAACTCAAGCTTCTGAAGCAAGGATTTGCATCTATAGGGGTGCCTTAGGTGTATGCTTAGGGTTAAGTCCATGATCACCTATGTTTTAATGCATATTTGATATGTGGTGTGTGCTACTGTTTATACCTTAAATATATGATATTCCAAAGGTATATTAATATTTATACGTAGCACCTATGTTGATGAGACTAAAATAAAATCCCTCCTCGTTCTAATTAGGTCGATAAACGTGAGACATTAAGAATGACTCACGTAGCCTTCCGTTGTTATGGTCTTGATGAGCCAATCTTAGATTGGATGGGTTTGTTGTGCTACCACAAGGCCTATTCGGCAAGGGATTGGAGATCATGGCCAAGGCATTAGCCGAACTTTGGGGTGGACCATTTGCATGGCTTTGTTGTGCTACCACAAGGGCTGTGTGAAGAATCCATTCTCATAACGTAACAAGCGGGTATGACCTAACTAGAGTATATGGTTTGTTGTGCTACCACAAGATCATAACTCTAGAGGCTAAATGACTAAGAGTTGCAAGAGTTGCAACTGGCAATAGTTGCCTACCTATTAAGTATGGGATGATATGTTGTGCTACCACAAGGTCGTCACCATAAAGTTAGTAGGGTCTTGGTCCCCACTAGGATGTTATCGCCATATCCCGTCTTTGCATAATGAGGGTTATGCAAATTCGTCGAAAGTTAGTGGGAGTATAAATTAGGATGAAAGACCATATCTTAATTTTAATGAATGTCTGTAATGTTAATACATTTATATCTCTGTTGTAGAATATTATAAACCACCATTTATCTAGCATGCTAGATGCTAATTATTTTAATGGCTCACACTTCTTATATCGGTTTAGAACTAAGAGAATAGTTCTCATAGTTGACCTATTGACTATCCTACTTGAGAAGTAAGTATCTCCTACACTATCTAATGAAGTGAGAGAAGATAAGATCTTATCTCATTGAAAAGATGTATTAATTACCTTATATCAGATGTTAGCCTCTATCAGATAAAGTTAGTAGTGGCAACATAGATAGATGGATTTGATATCCATCATGGCTCATGGTGATGAGCTAATTAAAGGCAAAGAAGAATAATACATCTTGAATACTTCTTATTGGTAAGACCAATAGAAAGAAGTAAGATCATTAGATAGAGATAGATGGTGATAGTTAAAAGTCAAAGAAGTGAGTCAAGATATTATAACCCAAATTTGACATAGCATTCCTCTACTATCATGATGATGGTAAGTAGAAGAAGAAGTGCAAAGTGTATTGCACATAATGCAAAGGTGGAGCTTGAGAAGCTTCATGTAACTATGTCATTATATTTACTTGTCTTATATACACATTTGATAGTATAAGATACTATGTATGTGTATTCTAGTATAAGATACTAGGGGTGCATATAATAGTATGAGATACCAGAGATGCATCATATATCTACAATGAGTTGTAGATAATAGCAAGTAAATGAAGACTTAAAGAAGATTGTTGACCTACATATGAAATGGTACAAAATGTTGCATCATTACTAGTGGTAGATACAAATTTTCTATAGCCTTCTAGAGTTGTCTTAATTATCCTTCCATAAGAATATTGTTTTCATTTCCTAGTTGAATAAATGGAGATTTATTCTATGGTATGAAAATGATAACTGGTAAAGTGTTTACTAGTAGGAGCATAATAAAGAGTTTATTTATATAAGATATGTATGCTCTTATAATATGTGTGAAAAATCCTCATTAGGCGAAGTAGATTGATATTGATCAATCTATTGTTTAATAGTACGGTCATATTTATAAGAGAAGACTTAAGGAGTACTATTAGGATAGTAACATATAGGTAAATGATTTAGAATCATTAACTATATGTAAGTCTTATCTTATTAAGCAAAATGACCAACTCTTCATTTGTTAGACATGGAGAGAAGGCTAAAGAGTTTATAGAACTCATGCATCTAGATGCATGTTAGCCCATATCTATTAAAGATAGAGGATAATATTTCAACTTCATTAATTTTCAAAGATGACTTCTCTAGGTATGGACATATGTACTTTATGAAGTACAAATCCAAAACCTTTGAGAAATTATTTGAGATTAAGAATGAAGAAGAAATATCAATGAAAAGAGTATTAGAACTCTTTGATGTGATCAAAGAGGGGATACTTAAGTAATAATTCACACATAAAGGAAGGATAGTATAATCTAATTTTGATGGACACCTCTTATACATTTTAGCTTAATTGAGCAGCTAAAATGAGAAGCCATATTGTGTAGGACATAATATGGACATTGACAACCTTTGCAAAATTCTTCTTTGTCTGTTTAGGGGTTGGCACTCAATATAGACATTTGATCTTAAATCGGTACCTTTCAAGTCTATTCCAATTATTCCATATTAGATATGGAAAGGGATTAAAGCTTGACCTTAAGCAAGTTCGGAAAGGGTAAAAAAGTATAACCCTATCAAGTTGGAATATAAGACTACAAAGTGTTGGCTTGTGGGATATCCTAAGGAAACATAAGGATATTAATGCCTCCCATAGGGAGAAGGGTATGAGTTGCTCATCTCTCCATATTTCTAGAGGAAGACTCCCTCATTTAGAAAGACAGTGGGAGCAACGCATAAATGGAAGGTGCTCCAGTCCCACAATCCATGGACACTTTTATTAAGGTACTAGTTTATATTTACACAAGGGCAAATCATAGATCTTTTCTTATGTCCAATCAACCTAAGAGATATGTGAGACTTATCTTTGATGGAAGAAATGAGACATAAGATAAAAGGATGATGATCCTAAGATTTATATTGAACCAATATGAGATATTGATTCAAAATGGGAAGAAACAATAAAATCTGATATAAACTCTATCTATTCTAATCAAGTTCAGAACTTGATTGATCCACCTAAGGATTTAGTATCTATAGGGTATAAATGGATCACTAAAGAATAGATTGAAGTATGTTAGAAGGTAGAGACCTTCAAAGTAAGGATAGTTAAAAGGGATATCATTTATGTCAAATAGTTGACTATGATAAGACCTTTTACCTATGCCATGGAATTAATCCATTCGGATTTGATTGTTACACACTATGACTATAGGATATGTCAAATGGATGTTAAGATAGTGTTTCTCTATGTTATTTTGAGAAACAGGTGTATATGATACAACCTTTGGGAATCAAGTTCCAAAACATCCAAATAGTGTGTGCATAAGGTCCATTTATGGACTCAAGTAAAACTTCCTATAGATGGTAGATAAGGTTTAATGAGATTAAATCTTATGACTTCATTGAGAATGAAGATATGCCTTGTGTTTTCATATAAGATAAGTGGGAGTGCTATTATCTTCTTGACATGATATATGTATGACATACTACTCATTGAGAATGAAGTACGTATGTTATCATTAGTGAGCCTAGTTATCAATTAATCCTCCAAACTTAATATTGGTTTTAAGATCTATGGAGATAGATCTAAAAGGTTTCTTGGCCTTACCCAATTCATGTGCATAAAAACCATAGTCAAAGAGTTTGACATGGAAAACTCCAAGATAGGTTTCTTACCTATGAAGTGTGGAGTTGATTTCTTTAAAGAGATGTCTTTATAGACTTCTTAAGAGATAAAGAGATCACATTAGTATAGCCCTGATGCTTTTGCAATAGGACTTATCACATTTGTGATGCTACGCACATGACTTCATGCTCTAATTGTTATGAGCATTCATTAAGTAAATCCTTGTGAGAGTCACAGGATAATTTAGAGATGTGTCCTTGAGTACTTGAGAAGCACTAAGGATATATCTCTAATGTATGGAGGATAAGACTTGAAGTCTTGTAGTTTTATGAACGCAAGCTTCTAATCAGATAAGTCTGATAATAAGTCAATATAATGGTGGTGCAGTGAGCTGGAAGAGTTCCATGCAAGAGAACACTGCTAATTCTACAACTAATCTAAAGTAGATTGAATAATGACTGTATATTGCTTGAGAAGCTGACTAGATGAAGATGTTCATCTAGCTTATGGGATTGTCCCTACTTTCTCTGAAAGTGCATTGTTTTGAGAAAACAATGGGGTAGAGCCAAAGTCTCATTAGAAGTTTTAAACTTCTATGGCAATACCATAGAATCAGAGAGAATGCAGTTGATAGAGATATAATTAAAGATAGAGTATCTTCCGTTAATAACATTACGGATCCACTAATCGAAGTAGATACTCAAAGAGTGTTTGAGCTTCACCTTGAGCCGATAGAGATCGGCCGGATGGGTGATTGGCTTTAGTGCAAGTGGGAGATTGATAGAAATGTATGCCCTACAAGCCAATCATATATGATATGATTCGACATTTCTAGGAATATCTCATTCAATTAAATAGGCAAAACTTCGTTACTAGCTTTTATTAGAAGTGTATATCGTAATGAAGTCCTTGATCACATGCAATGATCATTGAATCATGATGAGATCATGATAATGAGATCGATCATCTAGAGGTATGTGATCTAAATGTTCCTAGTCATAGGATCCTTGAGACAGGACATCAAGAATCCGGATAGACTAGTGTGTGTGATGTCTACTCATATGATGAGAATGACCGATCTCATTGGTCATCAGTGTGGGGACACTGAGATACACACACAGGTGCTCATTAGTGGAATGAGTTCACTGAACTGACCAATTTAGGAAAACCTGATCGGTATCTTACCGAACTGTCTATCAAGTTATTCTTACATCTCAATAGCACGGTTGGATCTTTGACCAGAGTCGCCAAAGATGTCTTGCCAATCGTACTATGTACTTTGACTATTGACTGATGGATCACTTAGTATTGTGGTCCTATATAGTTAATGGATTGGGTATATGGGAAACCTGGTGGAGGCAATTGAGCGGACAATAGGGGATCGTTCACTCTCGGTAGGAGAGAGAGAATGTCCTATGGATAGTACTCTAAATCCTTGGCCAAGGTAGATAAGATAATTGGAAAAGGAGTTTTCCAGTTGATCCATACCTGAGTACAAGATTTCATAGAGTCGGATTATTAAAGGGGTTGACAGTCAGTGCCGAACCCCTGACCGACCGGGACATTGTATGAACGAGGATTTAAATCCGTGTGGTAATTGATGATGGAAAGGCTCAATGGATGTTATTTAACTCCCCAAAGTCATTTGGGATCATAGGATGTGGCTTGTACCCTTTATGATCAGAAAGCCGTAAAAACTGTTATCGGATAACGGTTTTGATTTAATTTAAATGAATTGTTCTTTTAAATTAATTAAGGCTTCAACCAAATTGACTATTGGGCCTAGTGGGTCACACACAATAGATCTGGTCAATAAGATGAGGGCATGGACGCAATTTTATAGAAGTTTTGGGTTTTTGTGAAAAATTCCATCTTCTATATATAAATGGCTTATGAAGCCAAACCCTAACAAGCCATAGGGCTGGAGCACGTCCCAAGCCTCCTCTCTCCCTCCTCTATCCTCTAGAAGGCGATCTCCCATGGTCAAGCTTGGATCTGGAAGGTTTCTGGAGGCCCGAAGGAAGAGAGAACTCGTCTATTGAAGCAGATCGTGTGGATACCGCTAGAGACCGGACACTTGAACGGTTTTCAGCAAGGAGGAACGTCCTCTCTTCATCCATGGTGAGGGATTTGAGAAATCCCATGAGGTACTCTCGTTCTACTTCATATTCGGTTCCCGGTTTTACTCGTTCGGCATCGATCAAGGCAAAGATCGTGGTTTTATGGAATCAAAATTTTTCCGCTGTCATGTATTGATTCCTTACACCAATAACCTATTTGGTTGAGGCCTAAATAAAATAGAACAATTCTATTTAATTTAATTAAATCTGTTATCCGATAACAGATTAGTCGGCCTACCGATCATGAAGGGTACAAGCAACATCCCATGATCCCAAATGGCTATGGGGATAATCTCATCTCCATTGAGCCTTTCCATCATCAGTTACCACATGGATATAAACCCTCATCCATCCAATGTCCCGGTCGGAAAGGAGTACGGCATCGACTGTCAACTCCTTGGTGTACCGACTCTATAGGATCATGCACTCGGAATTGGATCAATTGGAAAACTCCTTTTCCAATTATCCTATCTACCCTGGCCAGGGATTTAGAGTACTATCCCATAGGACATTCACTCTCACTTACCGAGAGTGGATGATCCCTTGTTGTCCGCTCAATTGCCTCCATCGGATTTTCCTTGTACCCGATCCATCGCTATATAGGACCATCTAAATTGTGATCCATAAGTCAATGGTCAAAGCACAAGTTCCACCCAACAAGGCATCTTTGGCGACTCAGGTCAAAGGTCCAACCATGCAACCGTGATGATAGAAGACCCTGATAGACAGTTCGGTAAGATACCATTCAGGGTTTCTAATTCGGTCAGTTCAGTGAACTCATTCAACTAATGAGCACCTGCATGTGTATCTCAGTGTCTCCACACTAATGACCAATGAGATCGGTCGTCCTCATCACATGAGAAGACATCACATACACTAGTCTATCCGGATCCTTGATGTCCCGTCTCAAGTATCCTATGACTAGGAACATTTAGATCAAATACCTCTAGATGATCAATCTCATTATCACGATCTCATCATGATTTAATCATCATTGTATTTGATCAAGGACTTCATTATTATATTCGCATCTAATAAGAGCTTATAATGAAGATTTGCCTAATTAATTGAATAAGATATTTCTAGAAATGTCGAATCATATCATATATGATTGGCTTGTAGGGCATACATTTCTATCAGTATCCATAAGGCATAAATGGATCACTAAAGGATGGATTAGAGTGGATTGAAAGATAGAGAACTTCAAGGCAAGGATAGCAAGAAAGAATATCATCTAAGTCAAATAGTTTACTATGATGAGATCTTTTTACCTATGTTATGTATTAATCCATTTGTATTTTGATTATTACACACTATGACTATAAGATATGTCAATTGGATGTTAAGATAATGTTCCTCTATAGCATTCTGAAGAACATGTGTATATGATACAACCTCAGAGAATCAAGTCTCAATAACTGCCAAATATAGTGCATATAATGTCTATTTATGGACTGAAATAAACTTTCCATAGTTGATGTAAAAAATTTAATTAGATTAAATCTTATGACTTCGTTGAGAATGAAGAAAGGCCTTGTGTATACAAGAAGATAAGTGTGAGTGCTATTACTTTCTTAACATTTTATGTGAGTGACATACTAGTCATTGACAATGAACTTGGTATATTATCATCAGTGAGTCTAGCTATCAAGCTAATCCTCCAAACATAATCTTAGTTTGAATATCTGTAGAGATAGGTCTGAAGTATGTTTGAGTTGACTCAGTTAATGTATGAAGTCACCACAGTCAAAGGGTTTGACATGGTAATCTCCAAGATAGGTTTCTTATCTATGTAGTATGGAGTTGATCTCTCTAAAGAGATGCCTTTATAGACTTCTTAAAAAAAAAAGAGAGCACTTGAATAGAGCCTTTATGCTTTTGCCATAGGGTTTATCATGTATGTGATGCTTTGTACAAGGGTTGATATGATTAATATTATAAGTGTTATGACCATTCATCAAGAAATCCAAGTGAGAGTCACTGGATAGTTAAGAGATGTATCTTTAAATACTTGATAAGCATTAAGGATATATCTCTATGCAATAAAAGATAAGACTTGAAGCCTTATAGCTTTATAAGCATAAGCTTATAGTCTGATAAGTTTGAAGTCAGGTCAACACAATGGTGGTGTAGTGAGCTAAACGAGTTCCATGCAATAGAATTCTGCAACTTCTATAACTATTGTAAAGAAGATTACATAATGGTTGTACATTGCTTGAGAAGCAGCCTAGATGATATCACTATTGTACACTGTTAATGTTTCATTAGAATTTTAAAGCTTGCGACTATACCATAAGTGCAATTGCAGCTCGTAGAGATATAATTAAAAATAAAGTATCTTATACTAATAACATTGCAGATTCACTAATTGAAGTAATAACTTAAAGTGTGTTTGAACTTCATCTCGAGCTGAAAGAGATTAACAAAATGGATAGGTGACTTAAGTGCTAGTGGGAGATTGATAGAATTGTATGTCCTACAAGCCAATCATGTATGATATGATTCGACATTTCTAGAAATATCTCATTAAACTAATTAGATAAATCTTCATTACTAACTCTTATTAAATATGTACATCATAATGAAATCCTTGATCACATGCAATGATGATTGGATCATGATGAGATCATAACAATGAGATCAAACATCTATAGGTATGCAATTTAAATGTTCATAGTCATATAATCCTTAAGATGGGACATCAAAGATCCGAATAGATTAGTGTATGTAATGTTTTCTCATGTGATGAGAATAACCAATCTTATTAGTCTTAAGTGTGGAGACACTAAGATACACATACAAGTGCCATTAATGGAATGAGTTCACTGAACTGACCGATTAGAAGCCTTGAATGCTTACTGAACTACACATCAGGGTTTTCTATCATCACTAGTTGGACCTTTGACCTGAGTCACCAAAGATGCCTTGTTGGGTGGAACTTGTGCTTTGACCATTAACTTAAGAATCACCATTTAGATGGTTCAATATGCTGATGGATTGGTATAAGGGAAATCCAATGAAAGCAATTGAGTGGACAACAAGGGATTGTCCACTCTTGGTAAGCGAGAGTGAATGTACTATAGGATAGTACTCTAAGTCCATCATGCTTTAAGTCATTTATTCTTCACTCTCCTTCCACACGACCCGAACCATCTCTTCGGTGCTTGAGCGACATCGGGAGATGAAAGTTCGGGGATCAATGTGAGTGTGGGACCAAGTTGTGAGGGTGTTTTCCTTCCTTCTCTCTCATCCCCTTTTCTTGAGTTGCCAATCCATAAGATGACAAACCTATTTTCGGAGTTGACACCTATAGGTTTAAACAAATATGGGCCTATCTGAATGAGTAGCCAAACATGTAGAAAATAAAAAAGGGCACCAAAAGATAGGTAATGACCCCACAGGTCAAAGACCTGTCTGAATGAGTGCCGCAAAAAGAAAATAGGAAAAGACCTAAAGCGGTCGAACCCTAATGGACAACTTGTAGACATGCAATTTTGGCATAGTCGGAGAGCTCAAATTCTTGTTTTCATGAAATACATCTGACTATCCTTTCAAAGAAACCAAGTTTTCCAGAAAAATCAAGTTTTTTTGGCGCATTTCGAAGAAGATCGACTGGCCATTGACCAGGGTCAAAGCGCCCTATATACAGGGCACCAGGCGCCTTATATATAGGGCACCAGCTGCCCTGTATATAGGGCACCAGACACCCTATAAACAGGGCACCTAACACCCTGTCAAATTGATCCAACTGGCTGATTTGACCACTGACTGGGACTCGTCTTATCAAACTGACATGGCTCATGATGCTAGCGCACCATATATAGGGCGCTTTGCTGCATGGAACAGATTTTCGGATTTGACCAAAGTGCCCTCATTTTTGGCTATAAATAGACACCCATTTGGATCCTAAGGGGAATTCCAGCTCCGTACCACTCTAGAGCTCATCCAATACTATGTTTTCAAGCCCTTAGCACCCTCCATAAGCCCTCAAACTGATTTGAACTTCTCTTTCAAAAAGCCCAAAACCTGTTATTTCTGTCACCCAGAAACATGATTTTTCTTCAACTTTGAAGGCCTACCCCCGCCATTCCCTTTTCATCCAACATCTAAACCTCTTACCATTTGCTTCATTTACATATCAGCTACAAGGAGGAGTCTCTACTTCATCCTAGAAGCCATCCAGCACTCCGGAGTGGCATCGCAAAGAGGGGAAGAAAGTTTGCCTGAGCCAGCCCTACTTGCCGACCTTCGACAGGTCAGCGAGGAATGGAAGGAATCACAAGTGCACCCTGTCCGTCTTCGAGGCTAGCAGAAGCCAGGTCAAGAAGAAAAGGAGGAAGCGGCGAAGGTCGAAGTCAGCCTAGACGGTACCCTCGCCTATCAAGTGGTTCTTCTCGCAGTCCGTCAATGCGTGAAGAACCTCCTCCACCAGGTCATCCTTCCCCACACTTGACTTGCCCAGTCCGAGCAAGTCCCCCATGTCCATGTGCTTCATGACACACACTCCATCGGGGCAGTGTGGGATAGGATGGCCCAAGAAATCCCGAACCATGGCAGAATAGTCACGGTAGGTCTTGCCGGTGATGGCGCGACCATGAACACAAAGCCTGGTAATCCGGGAGACATCCTCCAAGGTGGGCACCATGTGCCCCCAGGTAAGAGGAAGGAATGGGTAGTAGAATCCCATCTCTCCCTCCATGCCTGAATCAAGGGGAGGTCCTCCCAGATGGCGGCACTGCGGAGTAACGGGCCGAAGCCCATCTCATCCAGCCACGCCTTCTGGAAGTCCTGTAACCCCTGATAAGCGTGGAAGACCATCTCCCAGGATATCTGCGGCTTGATCTTCTCCTGCACAAGCAAACAAACATGTTAAAAATAGCAGTTAACGAATAACTCAAAATGGGAGGTGAAATTTGAATACCGTAACATCCGGCGGTGGGTGAAGGGTAGGCGGCTCCGTCGGGCTAGGGTCAGTTGAGCTGGAGGCTCCGTCGGGCTAGGGTCAGTTGGCTGGAGGCTCCGCTGTGGTCAACACGAGATCTCTTCGTCATCTGCAACATTTCCGAGCATCAGGAACTAACCAATAGTAAAAGAATGGAGAAACGGGGCTCTGGTAACCAAGTGCCCCGTTTATCGGGTACCTGGACCAGGTGCCCCCTTGATGGGGTGCCTGCTAGCACTCCTAGCATCCCCATGATGGGGCGCTGGACAAAGCCGAGCGCCCCATCAAGGGGGTGCTAGGGGGCCTGGCCCCCCCTTCTCTCTCCCTATTTCGATCAAGAACAGCTCCGAATCAGTTCGGTCCCTTCTACGAAATTGAACGGTATGAAATAAATTACAAGTTTGCAATTGAGAGAAACTTACCCTGGTGTCATCATGGCATGTCACACGCTCCGGAATGGTCCCGCTTAGTTGAAAAGCTAAAAAAAGTTACGGGTGAAATGAAAAAGGGGTAAGGGCGAGAATATAAACTGTCACGGCCCAAATTTTTGAAATTTTCAAAAATTGCACAGAACACATTTGCAACCTATATTCTTCATAGGAAAACTCAAAACTTGCCAGCAAATATTGTTGATTACTTTTTTTTGCATATTTTTGCTAGTTACTAACATTGACAGGACTCGGACACAACTGGAATGAAAAGACCTACACTGATCAAGTCCTAGACACAACAAGAGCAAAGAACCTACAACAAGACGCAACTAAAAAGAAAATACAAGATGTCAACCATGGAGCTTCCTCAGTTTTGCTACATAACGACTTTTCCAGACTTCGTCTTCTTCCACGTTGGCACTCAGGGAAAAACTCTGGCTGATTCCCCAGATAGCAAGGATACTCTGGCACTCCTCATTGTCAGCTGCAGTGCCCAATTATCTATCTTTAATAGATGGGACATGGGAGAGACGAGGAACCTTGAGATGCGGTTGGCTCAGTTCTAGGAAACACCGATGTGGGTTGTAAATGATGAAGGAAGAATCAGTAATCAAACGAAGATCCACCCCTGGGGTGGGAGAAGCACGGACATCCTAGCGCATGATAGCCTAGGTACGACGAACAAATCGGGCACAGCTCATGGCAGAGAAGTACGAATGCCAGTCAGCACGGGTCTTCACTCAGGGGCACTTGTTGATCACTTTGTAGTCCATGTGGAGATCGTTCGTAAGAGGTTGAAGAGGGCTGCGAGCAAAAAGCCGAGAAGCAGTGACAGGCCCATAGCACACATCAAACTTGAAGTGCCAGTCAGCCTAGCATATAAACAACGGGATGCTACCAAACATAGGTCTGCCAACACTAGCGGAAGTCATACCATCATAAAGATAACCCAACACCAAAGGAGCTATGCACTCATTGGCCCAAATACCTTGGATGCAAGAAAGGCAAGTAGGATCGAGCCACCCATCCTCACACGGGTAGAGAAGACTTGATGAAACGTGGCAATGACCTAGGGAACTCAAGAACATTTGCTTTGTCGAATTTGGTCGAGGAAGCGTGTTTATATATACATCTTGATGCCATTTCAGTCCATCCATATTTCACTCCACTACATTCTATTACAATTCATTTCACTTCACTACAATTCTTTACATTTCATCTCGCTGTGCTACATACCACTCCCTTGCAAAGCTAACATCAAGGCGAGGCAAGCTATAGACATACCAATTTGGCATTATTTGGAGCTTAAGACTCTTATTTTATTGGCAATACTCTTTATCTAACTGCTATCTAATAAAAATCACCTTGTGGAGATGAGCCGAGGATGTCAGTGGAGAGCCACAAGAATTAAGAATGGACCAAATATTTCTAAGCAAGGCCATAACCTTCAAGTGAGAGCCACATGTTAATCGTGGAAACACGAAGCACACTCAATGACCGACCCTTAATAATCCACGATTAAAGGTCATGGAAGTCCCACATGAATTCCATAACATATTGGTTTCCAACATGTCTTTTCGATGGTCAAATGTCTATGTCGACTTTTATTGCGGTTTTTCAATCAGTATTATCGCGGCTATCCCTAACCATGCATTATATATTTTCAATCATCACTAAGTCTTTCTTTGTCTTTAAAGTCAACCCTAGCCATTTCCTATCACCAATCTATGCCACACAGTCGATTCTAGGGTTTCCTAGTGATTCTAGGCTTTCTGATGTTCATTTCACGTTAACTGGGTCACTCCTGACTTTTTTGATGATTTCAAGTTTTTCGTATCACCCCGGATATGTTTGGTCATTGTTTTAAGTTCTCTCGAGTTGACCATCAACTTTTTGATCGAAACTGTCTCTCTGGATCACCACCCCGGCCTTTAGCATCACCAGAATTATAAAGTGGGATTAAAATCCTGTATGGAGGTCTCTAGATGTGTACCAACTGGTTTACCAATTTGTGAAGTTGTGTTTTTGAGTTCTCTATCATACACAACAAACGTGAGTCAAAATGAATGTCATGTTTGCAAGTTACGGCTCGCGGAAGTAGAGTGCATAGGAGAGAGAACTGGACATGCCCCCAAACTGGGGGAACGATCTACGCGGCCTCAACCTAAGGGCATAGGCTGCACGTCCTCAGTCCGAGGGTGTAGTTAGCGCACTCCCAAACTGGGGGTGCATCCATTTCTAGAAACTGGCAACCCACCTCATTTTCCAACTTTCTAAACCGGTTTTGATTATTTTGATCGTGCCCTGGATCGGGGGTGCATCCATCATAGTAATCCGAGTTTATGCAAGTTTTCATAAGTTTATGGATATTTTTGGCAATAATGCATTGGGCATGCCCTCACTATGAGGGAGCACCCACATCGCCCTCAGTTTGAGGGCGCAGCCTACGTGTCCCCAGATTTAGGCCGCAGCCGCGCCCCCGACACGGGGGCGCATTCAGTTTTTTTCGGTATTTTTGGCTTCCAATTTTCTATAAATTCAAGGCCATTATCAATGACCATGGGTCACCACGCATGTACCAGAATGTCCTAAGTTCATCCTCAACCTCTCCTACTGCATCCTAAGCTCTTCTCAATGTTTTACTCTAGTCCGGCGGCGAGGGATCGATCCCCGAAGAGAGAAAGGAGGCCTGATCCATGCTTTCAACATTAACAGGCTTAATTGGCTTCCCCAAATCTCTCGGGACTTGTGCTGCAAAAGTGTTCAATATAATAAGTCTTTTACTTCACGTCCTCTTTCATTTACAATAAACGGCACTCAATTCTAACTTGTCATTTTCCCATGGCAATTGCTGCACCAAGGACGCATAATTAGGTTATGTTTCCTACATCCATCCAATTTCGAAAATTCTACATGTCTGCACTGGCACAGTCTGGAGAAGTCATCAACAGAATATCTCTTCTTCTCAAATTCCTCTATCCTATCAACAAATGGCACTTGATTCTGACATCGGGGTCGTCTGTAGCAGTCTCTACTCTAAAGTCACGCCGACAGGATACAACACCCGCCTGAATGCAAGCTATCTGAACTAGTCTTCCTTTACTCATTTCGGCTCTGATATGAGTCATCTCATGCTATAAGTCTTTCTCTCTTCACCTTACAGCATTTTAGGTCATTTAATTTAGCTTTGCATCATTTTATATTATTAGAAAAAACACCAAAAAGGGGTTAGGGCTTTCCATGAACCGGTAAGTTCTAATCTGATTGCTTATTTTCTCATCCTTCTTTTTATGATTTCTACACTTCACCTAGTTCTAATAAATTCCTTTTACTTGTTTTATTAGTTTTAAGTTGCACAGATGCATTCAAGATAGTAGCGGTTGAGGACTCTCCTTCATCGGCCAGCCAACAAAGGAGAAGGTTAAACCTGAGCACTCATTTCCTGTGCTAAGGTACATAGTCAATTTCTTTTTAGTTCCATTGCATAAAGCAGAGCCCACATCTCCTGGCAACCACATCACTTAATTTTATACATGCTTTAAGTTCTTTTATCTTGTCTTCATTTTCCTCCCACATGACCTGAACTGTCTCGTCGGTGCTCGAGCGATGCCAAGAGATGAAAGTTTGGGGATCAATGTAAGTGTCGGACCGAGTTGAGAGTTTTTTCCGCCTTCTTTCTCCACCTTTATCATTCTCTTTTGAGGTGGCAATTCAGATTATGCTAAACCCATTTTCGGAGTCGACATTGACCTTAAGCAAGTTAAGGTTTTGGAATGTCCGGCTCAGTGAAGATGTATAACTCTCACTAGTTGGAATATAAGACTATGAAGTATTGGCTTGTGGGATATAACTTTTGGATATTAAATATACCACCCTTATTAATAAGGATATATGTTGCTTAGTTCACTATAGTTTTAAAGGAAGTGTTCCTCTTTAAGAATGATAGTGAAAGCAAGGTATATATGAAAGATGTTCTAGTCCCACAACCTAAGATCACTTCTCTTAGGTGCTCATCAATAAATACACATTGGCAATTTATAGGTCTTTTCTTGTATCCATTCAACATAAGAGATATATAGGACATATCTTTGATAGAAGAAATGATGCATAAGATAAAAAGGATATTGATCCTAGATCTTTATAGAAGCAATATAAAATACTCATTTTAAAATGGAAGACAATAAAATTCGATATAAACTTTATCTATTCTAATCAAAGTTAGAACTTGATAGATCCACCTGAGGATATAGCAACCATAAGGTATAAATGGATCAATAAAGAATAGATTAGAGTGGATTAGAAGGTAGAGACCTTCAAGGTGAGAATAGTTGAAAAGAATATCATCTAACTTAAATGGTTGACTATGATGAGATCTTTTGCCTATTCCATGCATTAATCCATTCGGATTTTGATTATTGCACACTATGACTATAAGATATGTTAATTAGATGTTAAGAGAGTATTTCTCTAAGGTATTTTGAAGAATAGATGTATACGATACGACCATAGGAATCAAGTCTCAATAACATCCAAATAGAGTGTGTATTAGGTCCATTTATGGACTAAAATAAAGCTTCCCGTAGATTGTATATAAAGTTTAATAAGATTAAATCTTATGACTTCGTTGAGAACGAAGAGGAGCCTTGTGTATTCAAGTGGATAAGTGGGAGTACTATTAATTTCTTGACATATTATGTGAATGACATATTATTCATTAAGAATGAAGTAGATATGTTATCCTAAGTGACTCTAGCTATCAAACTAATCCTTTAAACATAATCTAGGTTTTAAGATCTATAGAGATAGATTTAAAAGATTGTTTGACTTTACCCAGTTAATGTACATAGTCACCATAGTCAAAGAGTTTGACATGGTAAACTCTAAGATAGACTTCCTACCTATGTAGTGTGGAGTTGATCTCTTTAAAGAGATGTCTCTATAGACTTCTTAAGAGATAAAGAGAAGACATGAGTAGAGCCTTTATGATTTTGTCATAGGGTCTATCATGTATGTGATGCTACGAATATGACATGATTAATGCACTAAATGCTATGGGCATTCATCAGGAAGATCTAGGTGAGAGTCACTGGATAGTTTAGAGATATATCTTTTAGTACTTGAGAAGTATTAAGAATGTATTTTTGAACAATGGAGGATAAGACTTGAAGTTTTGTAATTTTGCAAACACAAGCTTCTAGTCAATTAAGTTTGTTTTTAACTTAAAATATTGGTGGTGCAATGAGCTGGAAGAGTTCCATGCAATAACAAACTACAAATTCTACAACTGATGTAAAGAAGATTAAATAATAGTTGCACACTACTTGAGAAGTAGTCTAGATAAAGACTTTCATCTACATCTAAAATATGGGATTATCCCAATTTTCTTTTAAGGTATAACAATTTTTTGAGAAAACAATAGAGTAGATCCGATATCTCATCAAAAGTTTAAAACTTCTGTAGCAATACCATAGAATTAGAGAGATTGCAACTTGTAGAGATAAAATTAAAGATAGAGCATCTACCGCTAATAACATTGCAGATCTACTAACTAAAGCAATTACTCAAAGAATGTTTAAGCTTTACCTTGAGCTGATAGAGGTCAGCCAGATAGGTGATTGGTTTTAGTAAAAGTGGGAGATTGATAGAAATGTATGCCCAACAAGCAAATCATATATCATATGATTTGACATTTTTAGAAATATCTCATTTAATTAACTAGGCAAATATTTATTACTAACTCTTATTAGATGCGAACATTGTAATGAACACATGCAATAATGATTATATTATGCTAAGAATATGATAATGAGATTGATCATCTATAGGTATGTGATCTAAATATTCTTAGTCATAGGATCCTTAAACATCAAGGATCCGGATAGACTAGTGTATGTGAGGTCTTCTCTTGTGATGATGATGACCGATCTCATTGATCACTAAGTGTGGAGACACTGAGATACACATACAGGTGCTCATTAGTTGAATGAGTTCACTAAACTGACCTTTAACCTGAGTCGCCAAAGATGTCTTGTTGGCTAGAACTGTATTTTGACCATTGACTTATGGATCACCGTATAAATGGTTTAGTATAGTGATGAATCAGGTACAAGAAAAATATGATAGGGGTAATTAAGCGGACAACAAGAGATTGTCCACTCTCGGTAAGTGAGAGTGAATATCCTATGAGATAGTACTCTAAATACCTGGCCAGGGTAGATAGGATGATTGACAATTAAGCTTTCCAATTAATCCAATTTCGAGTACATGATCTTATAGAGTCAGTATACTAAGGAGTTGACAGTCTATGTCATACTCCTTTCTGACTGGGACATTGGATAGATGAAGGTTTATATCCATGTGATAACTGTTAATGGAATGGCTCAATAGAGATAAGATTATCCCTATAGCCATTTAAATCCTCGTTCATACAATGTCCCGGTCAGTCAAGGGTTCGGCATTGACTGTCAATCCCCAAATATTCCAACTCTATGGGTTCCTATACTTAGGTTTTGATCAATTGAAAAACTCCTTTTCTAATTATCGTAACTACCTTGGCCAAGGATTTAGAGTACTATCCCATAGGACATTCTCTCTCTCCTACCGAGAGTGAATGATCCATTGTTGTCTATTCAATTGCCTCCACCAAGTTTCTCTTACACCCAATACATCAACTATATTGGACCATCAAGATGGTGATCCATAAGTCAATAATCAAAGTACAAGATATATCCGGTAACACATCTTTGGTGACTCAGGTCAAAGATCCAACCATGCTATTGAGATGTAAGAATAACCTAATAGACAGTTTGGTAAGATACCGATCAGGTTTTTCAAAATTGGTCAGTTCAGTGAACACATTCCACTAATGAGCACCTATGTGTGTATCTCAGTGTCCCCACACTGATGATCAATTAGATCGGTCATTCTCATCACATGAGAAGACATCTGGATTCTCATCACTAGTCTATCTGGATTCTTGATGTCCTGTCTCAATGACCTATGACTAGGAACATTTAGATCACATACGTATAGATGATCGATCTCATTATCATGATCTCATCATGATTCAATCATCATTGCATGTGATCAAGGACTTCATTACGATATACGCTTCTAAAAAAGCTAGTAACGAAGTTTTGCCTATTAAATTGAATGAGATATTCGTAGAAATGTTGAATCATATCATATATGATTGGCTTGTAGAGCATACATTTCTATCAATCTCCCACTTGCACTAAAGCCAATCACCCATCTGGCTGATCTCTATTAGCTCAACGTGAAGCTCAAACACTCTTTAAGTAACTACTTCAGTTAATGGATCTGTAATGTTATTAGTGAAAGATACTCTATCTTTAATTATATCTCTATCAGTTGCATTCTCTCTAATTTTATGGTATTGCCTTAGAAGTTTGAAACTTCTAATGAGACTTTGGCTCTACCCCATTGTTTTCTCAAAACAATGATACACTTTCAAAGAAGGTTGGGACAATCCCATAAGCCAGATGAACATCTTCATCTAGTCAGCTTCTCAAGCAATATACAGTCATTACACAATCTACTTTAAATTAGTTGTAGAATTAGCAGTGTTCTCTTGCATGAAACTCTTCCAGCTCACTGCATGACCATATTTATCTTATAATCAGACTTATCTGATTTGAAGCCTGTGTTCATTAAACTACAAGACTTCAAGTCTTATCCTCCATACATTAGAGATACATACATAGTGCTTCTTAAGTACTCAAGGACACATCTCTTAATTATCCAGTGACTCTCACATGGATTTACTTGATGAATGCTTATAACACTTAGAGCATTAATGAAGCCATGTACTTAGCATTACAAATGTGATAGGCCCTATTGCAAAAGCATATGGGCTATACTAATGTGATCTCTTTATCTCTCAAGAAGTCTACAAAGACATCTCTTTAAAGAGAACAACTCCACACTGCATAGTGTAGACACGCCAAATTGGCCTGATTCGGAGCCCCAGACTCTTATTCCATAGGCGATATTCTTATTTGACCGTTACCTGATTCAGATTACCTCGTGGACATGAGCTAAGGACATTGGTGGAGCCCCTTGTGAGTTGAGAATGGACCAATGATTTCCAGAATGATGCCGAAACCTTCAAGCGAGAGCCGCGCGTGAACTGTAAAAACACGAAGCCTGCTCGATGACCGACCTTGAATGGTCCATAACTGAAGGTCTCGGGAGTCCCGCATGTGTTCCATAACATTCAGGGTTTCCGAGAAGTCATTTCGGTAGGCATTGGTCAATGATGGCTTTCGTTATGGCTTTTTCGATCTGTATTGACACGGCTATCCCGGACCACGCGTTAGGCCTTTCCGTTCATCACCGGGTCTTTTCGGGTCATCCGGGTCGATTCTAGCCGAATTTTTTCATCAATCATGGCCATACGTCCGACTTGCCGTATGTTCGTGACGATTGCTGCACTGAGGGCGCACATTCAGGTTCTGTTTTCTAGTTCCGCCCACTTTTAAAATTTTTACAGATTTCTACAGAAAGATTCCAGAGAAGTCATCAACAAAAGATATCTACCTCTCCAAGTTATCTATCCATAGAAACAAATGGCACTCAATTCTGACATTAGGACTGCCTGTGGCGAGCTCTACACCGAAGTTGCACCAGACAGTGCAACGCACCCCCGAACCAAGGGCGTGCAGACCGCGCCCTCACACCTAGGGCGCGCAGACTGTGCCCTCAAACCCAGGGCACGTTCAGTCCAGTGCGCTGTCTGGCCATATTGGTGATATCTTCTCCGTTTTAGCTCCGATTTGAGGTATTCAAGTTTCTATGTCTTCGTCATTCATCCAAGATCATTTTAGCATCATTTTTATTTAATTATTTGCATAATTTTATATCACAAAAAATACACAAAAAATGGGTTAAGGCTCACCCCGAAGCTGGTGAGTCCAATTCCAATTGCTTCTTTCTCATCTTCTCTCTACAGTTGCTACACTTCTCACAAGTCTAATCAAACTCTTCATTTGTTTTATTGTCTTAAGTTGCACAGGTTGATCAAGCTAGCATCGGTTGGACTCTCCCTCATCGGCCGGCCGACAAGGAAGAATGTTTAACCCACATATCATCTCCCACGCTAAGGTACACGGTCAAATCAACTTATCTCTTGATTTATATTCCATAAAGCGGAGCCCGCGGCTCCTGGCGACCACAATTTCTCTTATCATGTTCTAAGTTATTCTATTCCTCACTCTCCTCCCACATGACCCGAACCATCTCCGGTGCTCGAGCGACGCCGTGAGATGAAAGTTCGGGGATCAATGTGAGTGTGGGACCGAGGTGAGGAATCTTTACCGCTTTCCGAGTGTTTTCTGATTCACTCCCTTTCCCCTCTTCTATCTTTCACCTTCTCTTGAGGTGCTTATCTGAAACCTGTTTTCGGAGTCGACAGCTTTTTGGCGACCACGGTGGGACAACCAATGTCTTCAACTGTGCTAGCTTGATTGATCCGTGCAACTAGTTGTTTTCCAACTTGGTTCCCCCATGAACTAGCTTATCCTTTACCTTTTCCATGTCAATTTACCTTTAAACTTGCTGTTTACTCTTTCTTTAAGATTGTCCCCCATGTGGACTTGACTTACTTTTCTTTAATTTCAACCCGGTTCCCGCGTGAACCACTCTTTTCTTCTTATAAACCGGTTCCCGCGTGAACCAACCCACTTTCAGATCGGTCCCCACGTGGACCACCCTTTTGCACCACTTTAAATTGGCCCCAAGTGGCCCTCCTTTCATTTTTCAAATCAAACAAACCGGTTCCCGCGTGAACCACCCCTTTTCCTTCAAAAATCGGTTCCCGCGTGAACCACCTATC
The DNA here is from genome assembly GCA_036172225.1 of Cryptocoryne crispatula var. balansae. NCBI lineage: Eukaryota > Viridiplantae > Streptophyta > Magnoliopsida > Alismatales > Araceae > Cryptocoryne > Cryptocoryne crispatula. Next base: position 14,445,688 of record CM069933.1, on the reverse strand, counting down.
TTTCCAAAACTTGGCTCCCGCGTGAGCCACTTTATTTTCAAATCGGTCCCCATGTGGACCATCCTTTTACCTTTACTTCTGATTTGTCACCACTTGGACACTCCAACACAAGCCGGTTCCCGCGCAAACCACCTTTTAGTTGCTAGTTACTTGTTTACTTTATCATTGCTTGTCTTAATTGCATTCACTTTCTTGATTTATTTAATAGCTTTCATTCATGTTTGCATATTGATTGCTTCTTCTACTCCTACCCTCCAGTTTTCATTTTTGCATTAGCTTTTGCATCGGGTACCGGACTTGCTCTGATCCGTAGGGCATCCGAGGTGGGGGCTCTCTCTCCCAACACACCCTCACCCTCCAAACACCTTCTTGGTGAATTCTAACTTCTCTTATAGGATATTCCTTCCTAGCTGATTTGGTTGTTTCCATCAAGGCCTCCATAAGTCCCCATCTGTGGAGTATTCCTCTCCGCACGATTGGGCCGGTTGTACCACTTTCCCAAAACCCGAAGAACCCAAAAACCTACTCGTGGTGATTGAGTGACAACCTTAGGTGTTGGAGATTGAAGCAATAGGAACCATACCTACTTGAGTAAACAATTGCTAACAATCTATCTAATCTAAGGTTGGAACCCAAAAATTGTCGAGTAGTCATTTTAAGAACTTATTTGTATAACTTGCTTGCTCACCACAATTGAAACAACCAAAAATTTATTGTTTCAAACCACCTAAAAACAAAAAAAAAACCACTTTTATTTTGTGTTCAACTTATTTTTCAAACAACCAAATTGAAACAAAAGATACAAACAAAACAAAACATAACAAAAAATCTTCAATTGTGTGCTTTGCTTGCTCTCTTTTTTAACCATCTTTGAAGAAAGATCGACATGATGCCCATGATGCTAAAGTCTGGAGGCCACGTCGGGAGGTCGGACTACTACAAGCAATAGGAGTGCGGGGAAGGTCTCTACAAGCTCCAACAACAACCCGAGAGCCATGTCAATGCTGCTATGGAACCTGAAGTGCAAGGAGATTCCCATCAGTCTACTTCATTTAGTATAGAACAAGCTCTTAAGGAACTATCTTTTCATCTTGATCCCAATACCTTGTCATTCATACAATCTTTAGTGAAGGGCAAGATGCCTGCTAATCAAGGTCCAGCCAAAGTCAACCGAGCTGCCTTGCCTACCCAATCGGTAGTTCGACCTCTTACCATAACCCCACCTGGGCAGCCCTGCCATGCTACTTCATCTACTCACCCCATTATGGGTCATTCTTTAGCTTGCACACCAACCCACTCCCCTCCCATCCGAGTGCCACATGCACACCCACTGGTGAATTCCTCCCCACCTGTTGCCAAGGATCAGGAAACCCTTGAATTTCCCCTCTATACTATCTACATCCCCCAATCACAAATACCAACCTACCATCGCTACATTGGCTTAGGTGATCCCTTCACCCATGTTAATGATTTCTTGAGCAAATAATTTCGATGGTAGAATGATAAAAAGACCCTTGCCTTTCTTTTTAGGAGATGTTTAGAGGGAGCAGCCCTAGATTGGTTTTTTTCAATAAACGAAGTAGATATATGGGATTTTGAAATTGTCAAGGCCAAATTCTTGAAACGATATGGGCCAGGCTATTCAATAATTTAGGAAGTAAAAGAAGATGTGGAATTAATGCATTATTTTGATGAATTGAGGCCCAGGCTTGAGAGAGGCATTGATGCTATGCACCAACCTAGGAGCCCTCTCCAACGTCATCCAGATCATCATCTTCAGCTGACTCCTCAATGCCAGTTGATTAGGCCACCCATGCCCCAACCTCATCCGGTCATGCAACCCGTGCTAATGGCGAAACCAATTGTGCACAATCAAGTTCCTATTGTCGCTTGTGCAAATACTTCATTACCTAAACCGCTTCCCCATCCTTTGACTCCACTAACATTTCCAAAGGCCCCTCAGCCAATCATCCGGCCCTTAGCTTCTCAATCTACTTCACCAACAGCTCCTCGGCCAACCACACAAGCCTTGGCCCCTCAACCAATTTCACCAATAGATCCTCAGCCTGAACCGACTTCTATGCCGACACCAATCGAACAACCCTTGGCTATTAAATCAACCTCTCAAAATAGGGTTCACCCTATGTTAGTTAAGGCCCTTGTTTCTTCTATTGCTCCTGCCTTGGTAGAGGAACTAGTCACTCATATCATTCATGCTGCTGCCATGGTAGAGGAACTAGCCACTCCGATCATTCATGCTCCTACCATGGTAGATGATTCAGACACTTCGACCCTTCAAGACCCTGCCCTGGCAGAGGAATTAATAACTCCAACCATTTGTGCTCCTGCCATGGCAGAAGAATCTGCTTCTCATCATGTCATTGCTATATCTCAAGATCAAAGCCAGCTAGTAGGGGAGGTCGAACCAAACCCTTCTACCTTTTTGGAATCCCCAAAACTAGGCATGCCCTCTTCTCCAGAACAACCTGAGGAGAAGCCTACTGTAAGGAGCTTAGGTGAGGGGATCACAAATTTAGTTGATTGTCAAGGACTAGGTAAGGATTTTCCAGGTATAGATCAAATGTTGCCATCATTAGAATTGATCTTTGAAGTTGGGGAGATAGAATTGACCCCTGAACGAAAAAATAAAAGGATAGAATTGGTCAGTGAAATGGAAAATGAATTGACAAGCCTCCTGAAGGATGTAGACTTTAGCAAAAGGATACTAGGACCTCCTCCAGCTAGACAGGCAAAATTCTCGAAATCAGTCTTAGGGCCGCGACCCTTGCCTCATTCTCTTTGTAAAGAACAATTGGGCCCATGGTCCTACAAATCGTCAATCTTAGGGCCACGACCCATTCTCTACCCTCCTCCCAATCAAAAATCAGGCCCATGGGCCCACAATTCCTCAATCTTAGGGCCACTGCCCTTTCTTTATCCTTACAACCATCAATCAGTCCCATGGGTCCAAAATCTGTCAATCTTAGGGCCATGGCCCACACCCCATCCCACTCAATTGGGCCTTTATGCCCCATTTTCGGGTACTTATGCCCCTTTTCGTCAATCGGGCTCTTATGCCCCTTTTCATCAACAAGGCCCATGTGCCCCATTCCATCAGCCGGGCCCACGTGCCCCCTTTATCCAACCGGGCCCATGTGCCCCTTTTAATCAACCGGGCTCTTATGCCCCTTTTCTTCAACTGGGCCCACGTGCCCCTTTCAATCAATCGGGCTTGCATGCCCCTTTCCTATGCCCCTTTTCCCCAACTGGGCCTACGTGCCCCTTTCCTTCTATCGGGCCCACGTGCCCATAATTCTCCCCAATCAGGCCCATGTGCCCTTAATTTTTCTAAATCGGGCCCACGTGCCCGCAATTCACCTCAACCGGGCTCACATGCCCATGTTTTTTTGCGTCCGAGCCCATGTGCCCAAATTTCTCCTAAATCGGGCCCACGTGCCCACCTTCCAACAAACTCGGGTACACATGCCCACACTCCTTCAAGGGCCTATATGCCCCCATTTCTTCACCATCGGGCCTACGTGCCTATACTTCTTCAAAATCGGGCCCCCATGCCCCCACTTCTTCAACTTTGGGATTACGCACCCATACTCTTCAATGGCGCTAGCGAGCCCATCAAAATCACAATCTTGCTCCCAACCATTTAAATCGGGTCCATGTGCCCACTCTTTTCATTGGGTCCCTCGGGCTCAACCTCCAATCGGGCCCTCATGCCCATCAACATCAACCGGCCTCTCTAGCCCACATTCAAATCTTGGGCTCACGTGCCTCTTGATTCTGACTACTCCTGGGCCTTCAAACCCACTTTCAACTCACGGGCCCAAGAGCCCATTTTAACTCACTTTTGTTTCCAAGCATGTTTATTTCCTTTCAAATTCTCTTTCATTCTCTAAGTTTTACTTTCAACAAAAAAATCAAGGTAGAGAAATTTCCTGGGTGATACCACAATCTTTGCCTTTTACATCATTAATTTTGACTCCACCATGCTAAATCAGATCCTCCACATTTTCACTTCATCCTATGACTATGAATCTTCAATCCAATGCAATATGGTGCATATCAAAAGTGGAAGCAGTTGGGTCAGGCAAGGCAAGGCATGACAGACAAGGCAAGGCAAGCACAAGCAAAGCTGTCATCAACAATGAACTTCTCCTTCTCTCAGGTATTACATGAAATTTCATTCATCATCATTATGTCATCCGCAAGGTAATATTTTTTTAAAATGATGTTTAATCTCACATGACAACCTTACTTGAGAGAAATTTATGATTGATGATAACTACTTTTGTTTTATCCTAATAAATTTTTTACATTGCGAGGCATGCGAACAATTGATTCACCTATGTAATGTAATCTACTTCAAAAATGGAGAGAACTACCAGTATGACATGAGTCCACATGTGGTTGTTCTCTAGGAGTCGAGGGTGGATACCATCCCACACACAACACGTCCCGATCCTGCAACTGGATGACCTGACACCCGAGAGAAGCTAGGCAAGGCTTAGAGATGGAAGGAAAACCCTCACCCTACTCTCTTCTGTTCGGTCCAAGATAGGCAAAGGAGACTAGAGGGGGAGAGTGTCGAAAGCATCCACCGCCTTTGTAGGAGGCCGTCTCGAAAGGTCCAACTTCTTAAAAGAAAAAGGTGCCAAAAGATGGGCAATGAACCCCACAGGTTTAAACAAATATGGGCCTGTCTGAATGAGTACCCAGAAAAGTAGAAAATGAAAAATGGCACCAAAAGATGGGCAATGACCCCACAGGTCAAAGACCTGTCTAAGTGAGTGCCACATGTAGAAAAGCCCTGAAGAGGCCGAACCCCAATTGGCAATTAGGTGTGAATAGAGAAATCCCTCTCAACATCTCCAAAGCTTATCAAGGACTTCCTTATCAATTCTTCATTCTTAACCTCCCAAGGTGCGGGTGGACCAACCAAATCAAAGCTAAACTCTAGCCAATCAAAGGTTGAAGGTCGGAAAGATTTTGGGTAAGGAAACCCATTTTGCACATGGTGTCTACCAACGAACCTAGAAAAAACAACCAAGTGATGAGAACTTGTGTTAATACTGTTTTTTCTGTCAAATGTTTTTTTTTTCAAAAACCCCAAAAAAGTTGAATATCTTCAAAACTCCAAAAAAATTTAAATATTTTTAAAATTTCTAAAAAAAATTGAATATCTTTAAAAAAATTCAAAAAAACTTGAAAATTTTAAAATTTAATTTTTTTATATGTTTCCAAAAACTCCAAAAACTTGAATATCTTCAAAAATACAAAAAATATATATTTTCAAAACTAAAAAAATGAATATTTTCAAAATCTAAAAAAAAAATGAATCTTTTCACAAAAACTTCTTTTTCAAATTCCAACAAAATTTTCAAAAAAATTTTCATCACCATGCTTGGTTTGAATTCTAGTCTTTATATTCATATTTTTTTCTTAGTCTCTCATGTTTCAAATATTTCATTGCATATTTGCTGCTTTATTTTTTTACACCCTTAAGAAGGCTATACCCCTTGACAAAGGTCAAGGCATACTGTAACTTGCAAGGGGGATAAGCCGCATTGTTGTTCTAATCTCTTCCTTCTAAGTGTTTCAGGCACAAGAAAAACTTTACACCCCTTGACAAACGTCAAGACATATTGCAACTTGCAAGGGGGATAAGCCATATTGGCATTCTAATCTCCTTTTTCGAGTGTTTCAGGCACGAAGAACAAACGAGGAGAACTACACAACAAGGCGATGCTCGCCACTTCCCTCCCCTAAGTATTCTTAGGAGGAGGTGTCACCATAACCTCGGCTTCAACTCTACCGTGGAGCTTTCTTTACAAGACTTCAATAAGGCGATGCTCACCACTTCCCTCTCCTGAGGATTCTTAGGAGGAGGTGTCACCATAACCTCGGCCTTAATTTTGCCGAGAAACCTTTTGCAGGCGATGCTTGCCACTTCCCTCCCCTGAGGATTCTCAGCAGGAGGTGTCATCATAACCTCGGCCTCTACTTTGCCGAGGAATTTTTTGCTCTGTGTCTTCATCAAGGCACATAAACTCTTTTGTGAGAATGCATGTCATCATACTGCAAACTCACTGTTATCATTTCCTTTTTAGCATATCATAGGTGCATTACTACTTATTTTATGCATTATTGTTGAAGACCGTGAGTGTGGAGAAGACTTGACCTGAGATCCCCTTCATCAAAATCTACGACGGTTGGGTCATCTCCAATGCTCACGGATAAGCCCAAAATTGTGCTGTGAGGGACGATGGTTCCCGAATGGGTATCTTGACCTCATAGACAATCTATGTCTTCAACTATTTGTTATACAAGTTTTGTTTTGTTTTCTTGAGCCCAACATACATCATGTAGCATTAGTTGCATTACATTTTGTTTTGTCTTTGCATACATCTTTTCATAATCTTCACCTTCCACCCTAGTCTCTAAATCTTTATCCTACTTTCGATCATTCTGAGCTCTACCGTGTTTTTTAAACCCACCATGATCTCTAGTCCCACCGACCCTTCAGATATCCCATCGTGTCTTGTGCCTCCAACTCCTTCATTTTTATCATCACTGTGGCCACTACAACAATCTTCTTTCTATTTATCCCACCATGGCAGTCAACTTATCCCGCCAAGGGCCTCCTATTTGATCAGAACTTGCACCGTCACTATCTTCACGACATGTACTTCAACATTTGCCTTTAGGATCTGAGATCATTCCATTCCGAGTCAAATCTTGTCTCTTGGAAGACTTAAATGAATCTAAGAGCCTGAATGTGCTCGATTGGTATTCTTTTACTTTTTCAAAACAAATCTCTTTCTAAACTTTTGCTCATCACAGTACAGGAACACCGCAAAGATCGGGTTACCGGCTGATGATGAACCTACGAACCCATGTTTCGGGGACTCCCCACCGCGTTGGGGGTTGGCTATTCTTCTCTCGTGCCAATGGCACATCTCTTAACAATCGAACATAGGAAGACTTGATGAAACATGGCGGTTAACCAGGAGACTTCAGGAGATTCGTCTTGCTGAATCTGGTCGTGAAGCGTGTCTATATCTACACCTTGATGCCACCTTTTCAGTCCATCACCATTTCACTCATGTACATTCCACTACGATCCATCTCGCTTCGCTACGCTTTCTCTACATTTCACTCCACTCCGCTACATGCCATTCCCTTGCAAAGCCGACATCAAGGCGAGGCAAGCTATATACACGCTAAATTGGCCTGATTCGGAGCCTCAGACTCTTATTCCATAGGCGATATTCTTATTTGACTGTTACATGATTCGGATTACCTCATGGACATGAGCTAAGGACATTGGTGGAGCCCCTTGTGAGTTGAGAATGGACCAATGATTTCGGAATGATGTTGAAACCTTCAAGCGAGAGCAGCGCGTGAACAGTAAAAACACAAAGCCTGCTTGATGACCGACCTTGAGTGGTCCATAACTGAAGTTCTCGGGAGTCCCACATGTGTTCCATAACATTCATGGTTTCCGAGAAGTCATTTCGGTAGGCGTCGGTCAATGACGGCTTTCGTTATGGCTTTTTCGATCTGTACTGACACGGCTATCCCGGACCACACATTAGGCCTTTCCGGTCATCACCGGGTCTTTTCGGGTCATCTGGGTCAATTCTAGCCGAATTTTTTCATCAATCATGGCCATATGTCCGGTTCGGTCAATTTTAGGGTTTTGCGACTTTTTCGAGTTTCGGTTCACATTTACCGGGTTAATCTCAGTTTTTTTGATGACTTCGGGTTTTCTGATCGTACCGGACTTGTTCGGTCATCATTTTAAGTCATCCCGAGTTGACCCGAGATTTCTCGACCGGAACCGTGCTCTTTCGGCTCTTCGCCACGGGTTTCGGCTTTCCGCGAGAGGGTAAATCGGTAGAAAGCCCCATGAAAATGTCTCGGGAGTCATGCTGGCTGGTTTACTGACTTGAGGAGGTGCGGTTGAAAGTTTTCTTTCCAATGCAACAAACGGGAGCCGAATCGGACATCTCGTTTGTAAGATACGGCTCGCGGAACGCGCGCACAGGAGAGAGAGTCTACCGCGCCCCCGCTCTCTTTGAAAAGGGAGGGCGCGCCCTGCGCGCCCCCAACCTGAGGGCGTGCCCTGAGCGCCCTCAAACTGGAGGCGTGCCCTGCGCGCCCCTGGTTCCTTTGAAAAGCGGGGGCGCGGTCGGTTTCCAAAAATCAAAAATTACCCCGATTAGCACCTTCTAAACAGGATTTTTGGAAGGTTTCCGCGGATGATTTTCAATTATTTGTACCGTGCCCCCGATTCGGGGGCGCGTTACATATGTCAAGTCGAATTTTAGCAATTTCCAAAAGTTTCTGACGAATTTTAGCAGTGAGACATGTACCGTGCCCCCAGTTTCTTTGAAACTAGGGGGCATGCAGACCGGGCCCCCGAGGTGAGGGCGCGCCCTGTGCGCCTCGTCTCCTTTGAAGAGCGGGGGCACAGTCGGTCCAGTTTCCATATTTTGCACCGGCTTCCTTCCCCTATAAATTGAGGGCCATTCTCAATGACCCAAGGTTAATCCCCCATGCCTAGCTCATCCTGAGGTCGTCCAAGCTCTCTCCCAAGGCTGTCCCGACGTCCAAAGCCGATCCGACGTCGAGAGATCGATCCTGAGGCGAAGGAGAAGTCCGATCCGTGTGTTCTACATCAACCGACTTCATAAGCTTATATGGAAAATTCGAGGCTCCTGCTGCAAAAGTCTTCAATATATAAGTTGTTCCTCTCTTCGTTCTCTTTCATTTTCATCTGACGGCACACAATTCTGACTTGCCATCTGTTCATGACGATTGCTGCACTGAGGGCGCGCATTCAGGTTCTGTTTTCTATATCCGCCCAAGTTCAAAATTTTTACAAACTGCTAAAGAAAGATTCCAGAGAAGTCATCAACAGAAGATATCTATTTCTCCAAGTTCTCTATCCATAGAAACAAACGGCACTCAATTCTGACATTGGGACTGCCCTTGGCGAGCTCTACACCGAAGTTGCGCCAGACAATGCAACGCTCCCCTGAACCAAGGGCACGCAGACCGCGCCCTCACACCTAGGTCGCGCAGACCGTGCCCTCAAACCCAGGGCACGTTCAGTCCAGTGCGCTGTCCGGCCATATTGGTGATATCTTCTCCGTTTTAGCTCCAATTTGAGCTATTCAAGTTTCTATGTCTTCGTCATTCATCCAGGATCATTTTAGCATCATTTTTAATTTAATTCTTTGCATAATTTTATATCACAAAAGAATACACAAAAAAGGGTTAAGGCTCACCCTGAAGTCGGTGAGTCTGATTCCAATTGCTTCTTTCTCATCTTCTCTCTACAGTTGCTACACTTCTCACAAGTCTAATCAAACTCTTCATTTGTTTTATTGTCTTAAGTTGCACAGGTTGATCAAGCTAGCATTGGTTGGACTCTCCCTCATCCGCTGGCCGATGAGGAAGAAGGTTTAACCCACATATCATCTCCCACGCTAAGGTACACACGGTCAAATCAACTTATCTCTTGATTTATATTCCATAAAGTGGAGCACGTGGCTCCTGGCGACCACAATTTCTCTTATCATGTTCTCAGTTATTCTATTCCTCACTCTCCTCCCACATGACCCGAACCGTCTCCGGTGCTCGAGCGACGCCGTGAGATGAAAGTTCGGGGATCAATGTGAGTGTGGGACTGAGGTGAGGACTCTTTACCGCTTTCCGAGTGTTTTCCGATTCACTCCCTTTACCCTCTTCTATCTTTCACCTTCTCTTGAGGTGCCAATCCAGAACCCGTTTTTGGAGTCGACACATAGGTAAGAAACCTATCTTTGAGTTTACCATGTCAAACCCTTCGATAATGGTAACTATGTACATAAACTAAGTAAGATCAAGCAACCTTTTAGATCTATCTCTATAGATCTTAAAATCCTTATTCAGTTTGGAAGATTAATTTGATAACTAGGCTCATTTACGATAATATACATACTTCATTCTCAATGAGTAGTATGCCATGCATATATTATGTCAAGAAGATAATAGCACTCCCACTTATCTTACATGAATACACAAGGCACATCTTCGTTCCCAATGAAGTCATAAGATTTAATGTCATTAAACCTTATCTACCATCTATGAGAAGTTTTACTTTAGTCCATAAATGGACCTTATGCACACACTATTTGTATGTTTTGGAAATTGATTTCCAAAAGTTGTATCATATACACCTGTTTCTCAAAATAACATTGAGAAACATTATCTTAACATCCATTTGACATATCATATAGTCATAGTGTGTAACAATCAAAATTCGAATGAATTAATTCCGTGGCATAGGTAAAAGATCTTATCATAGTCAACTGTTGACTTAAATGATATCTCTTTTAACTATCCTTACTTTGAAGGTCTCTACCTTATAATTTACTTCAATCTATTCTTTAATGATCCATTTATACCCTATAGATACTAAATCCTTAGGTGGATCAATCAAGTTCTGAACTTGATTAAAATAGATAGAATTTATATCCGATTTTATTGTTAGTTTCCATTTTCAATCAATATCTCATATTGCTTCAATATAGATCTTAGGATCATTCTATTCTTATCTTATGTTTCATTTCTACTATCAAAGATATGAAGCTTTTTTTTAAACTAACACAGTTTTTTTTATTATTATAAAACTAACACGGTAAAAATTTTTATTGTAAAAGTAACACGGTTTGCTCAAAGTCGAGTTTTGAAAACTCGACTTTCCCCTTTAATAGTGATCCCGTCAGTTAAGAGTGTTTATTAAAAATCGAGTTTAAAAATTGAGTTTAACTAACTCGACTTTTGAAAGTCGAGTTATACAAACTCGACTTTCAAACAGAAAAAAAAACACGCGCGCACACTGTACGCATTAAATGCGTACAGTAACCTTAATTTTTTTTTATCCTCCACTTAAAAAAATCGGATACTCGGATTAAAATTTGGCCGATCCACTCGGACCAATGCATTCGGAGCATTCAAAACTATAAGATTGAATTTTTAAATTTTTGAAAAGTGCAAGTTTTTTCATTGGACGGTCCAGGATGCTCCGATTTAATAATTTAAAATTTATCGAAATCAGGATATTAATAAATATAATCTTAAGGACTTCGATTTTTTAAATTTATTGGACGGAACGGATCGTTCAAATTCAAACCCAATAAATTATAATAAAAATATAGGTAAAATTGAATTGATTTTTGTAAAAAAGTTTATAGCGCATTTAATGATGTGCGCTTTGCGCACATTGATTTTTTTTAAATCAAACCATGTTTACCTATATTTTTAAATTATAATTTATCGGGTTTGAATTTGAACGATCCATTCCGTCCAATAAATTTAGAAAATTGAAATACTTAAGATTATATTTTTCAATATCCCGATTTCGATAAATTTTAAATTATTAAATCGGAGCATCCTGGACCATCCAATGAAAAAACTTGCACTTTTCAAAAATTTAAAAATTCATCCTTATAGTTTTGAATGCTCCGAATGCATTGGTCCGAGTGGATCGGCCAAATTTTAATCTGAGTATCCGATTTTTTTAAGTGGAAGATAAAAAAAAATTAAGGTTACTATACGCATTTAATGCGTACAGTGTGCGCACGCGTTTTTTTTTTCTGTTTGAAAGTCGAGTTATTTAAACTCGATTTTTAAACTCGATTTTTAATAAACACTCTTAACTGTCGGGATCACTGTTAAAGGGGAAAGTCGAGTTTTCAAAACTCGACTTTGAGCAAACCATGTTACTTTTACAATAAAATTTTTTACCGTGTTAGTTTTATAATAATAAAAAAAACTGTGTTAGTTTAAAAAAAACTCCAAAGATATGTCCCACTTATCTCTTAGGTTGATTGGACATAGGAAAATATCTATGATTTGGCCTCATGTAATTATAAGCTAGTACCTTAATAGAAGTGTCCTTGGATTGTGGAACTGGAACACTTTCCATTTATACCTTGCTCTCACTATCTTTCTTAAGAAGGGAATCTTCCTCTAGAAATATGGAAAGATGAGCAACTCATACCCTTCTCCCTAAGGGAGACATTAATATCCTTAAGTTTCCTTAGGATATCCCACAAGCCAACACTTTATAGTCTTATATCAAAACTTGATAGGGTTATACTTCTACACCAGGCCAGACATTCTGAAACCTTAACTTGCTTAAGGTCAAGCTTTAACTCCTTTCTATATCTGAGATGGAATAATTGGAATAGACTATGGAGGTACCAATTTGAAATAAAGTGCCTATATTGAGTGCTAACCCCTAAAAAGACAAAGAAGAATTTTGCAAAGGTTGTCATTGTCCATATTATGTCCTACACAACATGGCTTCTCCTTTTAGCTACTCAATTAAGCTAAAATGTACAAGAGGTGTCCATCAAAATTAGATCCTACTATCCTTCATTTATGTGTGAATTATTACTTAAGTATTCCCCTCCTTGATCTCATCGAAGAGTTCTAATACTCTTTCCATTAATATTTCTACTTCATTCTTAATCTCAAATAATTTCTCAAAGGTTTTGGATTTGTACTTCAAATGGTGCATATGTCCATACCTAGAGAAGTCATCTTTGAAAATTAATGAAGTTGAAATATTATCTTCTAACTTTAATAGATATGGGCTAACATGCATGTAAATGCATGAGTTCTATAAACTCATTAGCCCTCTCTCTATGTCTAACAAATGGAGAGTTAGTCATTTTGCTTAATAAGATAAGACTTACATATAATTAATGATTCCAAATCATTTACCTATATGTTTCCATCCAAATAGTACTTCTTAAGTTTTTTCTTATAAATATGACCATACTACTAAAGAATAGATTGATCAAAATCAATCTACTTCAATTAATGAGGATTATTCACACATATTAGAAGAGCATACATATATGATATGAATTAACTCTTTATTATGCTCTAACTAGTAAACACTTTACCAGTTAATGTAGAACAATTATCATTTTCATGCCATAGAATAAATCACCATTTATTCAACTAGGAAATGAAAATAATATTCTTTTGGAAGGATAATTAAGATAACTCTAGAAGGCTATAAAAATTTGTATCTCCCATCAGTAATGATGCAACAGTTTGTACCATTTCATATGTAAGTCAACAATCTTTTTTAAACCTTCATTTACATGCTATTATCTACAATTCATTATAGATATATGATGCATATCTGGTATCTCATACTATAGTATCCTATACTATTAAATGTGTATCTCATTGTAGATATATGCATCCCTAGTATCTTATACTAGAATACACATATATAGTATCTTATACTATTAAATGTGTATTTATGACATAGATATATGAAGCTTCTCAAGCTCTACCTTTGCATTATGTGCAATACACTTTGCACTTCATCTTCTACTTACATCATCATGATAGTAGAAGAGTGCTATGTCTAATTTGTGTTATAATATCTTGACTTACTTCTTTGACTTTTAACTATCACCCAATGTTTCTAAGGCGTCGCCTAGGCGACAAGGCGCTGCAGCCTGGGTAAGGCGTTCGAACGCCTTGGCGACCATGAGAACAAAGCGTCCGCCCAGCCCGCTTTGCCACCGCCTAGCCCGCGTTGGTCCGCCCAGCCCGCCTTGGCGATAACTGTGTTCGCCTAGGTAAACACCCTCTGACTATAAAATTTAGTCGACGGGCCTTTTAGACGACATTTTCGGCTGGCCGACCGACGACGTTACGACTCCCCGACTCCCCGTCTCGACGAGGCCCTTCAAGGAGAAGTGGAGATTGGAGAACAACATCGGCTCGGCTGTTCCGTGACGCCACGGCCACGACGACAGCGTGTGGGCTGAAGATCGATGGCAACAACCGGAAGAGGAAGGGGAGGGCGGCTCGCAGTCTCCATAGTCAGGTAATGACCGTATACCTTACCCGATCTTCTTCCAACCTCCCGATGCCTTCTCCTATGGTGCCTGCCCCTCCATCATCACCTCACCGCGACGCCTTCTCTTCCATTCTAGCATTTGTGTGGGGCTTCTACGACGCGGACGCCAGACATCGTCGTCGGTTCCGGACCTTCCAGTCCTTTCCGGACTGCTCCAGCTTCGGGGGGACACCGCAACGACTGCTCCGGCTTCGGGGGGACACCGCGACGATGCCTCCATCTTTCCCGGTCAGGTTCCGGGCCATCCGACACACCACCGGTCGCGGCAAGAAGGTACGGAGTCCCTCCCATGTTCTCCCCTGTTTTGCATAGCTGGACCGGGACCGCCGCGCACTACACTGTGCCTGGTGACGGGGATGCCACCGTGACGGCGACACTGTACACAGTGTACTGTACAAGTGTACAGTTTATGTAAGTTGTTAACTTGTTATTTAACTTGTTAATTTAAGTTAAATAAAGATTAAGTAAGTTGTTATTTAACTTGTTTATTTCAGTTATACTAAGTTTATCTAAGTTGATTATTTAACTTAATTACATTTTTATTTAACTTCAAAACTTGTTTATTTAAGTTACTTAAATTAAGTTTATATAAATCGGTAATTTAACTTAAGTTACGTTAAATTTTGTTTAAATTGATTATTTAAGTTAACTTAAGTTAGGTAATCTAATGTAATATAAATTTAACTAAGTTGGTTATTTAACTTAATTAAACTAAGTAACTTAGTTAACTTAAGTTAGTTAATCTAATGTAATATAAATTATTTAAGTTTGTCATTTAACTTAATTAAATCTTATTTAAGTTGTTTACTTAAGTTAATTAGTTAAATTAAGATTATGCACATACTAAGTTGTTACTTGTTATTCAACTTGTTTAAATTTTATTTAACTTGTTTTCTTCAGTTATACTAAGTTTATGCAAGTTGATTATTTAACTTAATTACATTTTTATTTACCTTCAAAACTTGTTTATTTTAGTTACTTTTTGAGTTTAAATAAATCGCTCATTTAACTTAAATTAAGTTAATTTTTGTTTAAATTGATTATTTAAGTTAACTTAAGTTAAGTAATCTAATGTAATATAAATTTAACTAAGTTGGTTATTTAACTTAATTAAACTAATTAAGTTAGTTTACTTAAGTTAGTTAATCGAATGTAATATAAATTTATTTAAGTTGGTTATTTAACGTAATTATATCTTATTTAAGTTGTTATTTAACTTGTTTATTTCAGTTATACTAAGTTGATGTTGATCTAAGTTGATTATTTAACTTAATATCATTTTTATTTAACTTCAAAACTTGTTTATTTAAGTTACTTAAATTAAGTTTATATAAATCGGTCATTTAACGAAATTTAAGTTAAATTTTATCTAAATTGATTATTTTAGTTAACTTAACTTTAAATAAATTGTTTAACTAACTTAGGTATTCTAATGTAATATAAGTTTATCTAGGTTTGTTATTTTACTTAATTAAATCTTATTTAACTTGTTTACTTATGTTAAATTAATTTTATTTAAGTTGGTAATGTTGTTGTTAGTTATTTTTGAGTTCAATTTATGTAAGCTTGTGTTGCTAACATGCTGTTGGTTACTTAATGTAAGTTTATGCTCTTTTAATCTTTTGCAACCAGATTATCTATAATGTCAACTTCACAAGGTCATGAAAACATGTCCAATGACTATGCTAGTGAAAGTCAAATAAAGCTAAAGGCAAAATCAACTGACCGAGGATGGAAGTATGCCTTTTGGCCAGATGCAAATGATAAAAATAAGGTGCAATGTGAGTTATGTGGTTTCGTCTACAAAGGGGGAATTAAAAGACAAAAGCAGCATCTGATTGGAGGATTTGGAGATGTTGCAAAATGTGCCAACACAAACTCAGCTATTGCCACATAATTACATAATTATATGATGACAAACAAGAAACAAAAACCGCAAGTTGACTTTCTAGATGGAGTGGAAAAGGAAGTAGAAGATGTTAGTGATGATGAGCAAGATCAAACTACAAAATCAACAAAATTAGTTGAATTGAGTAAGAAAAGAAAGTCACATACTCGAGGCCCAATTGATTCTGTTGTGAGACCAAATCCAGAGGAAGTGGTAAATATGAGAAGGAAAAATTCAAAGCATCAGACAACAATAGAAAATCGATACAAAAAAAAAAGATAGAAAGAAAGTGGATGAATATGTTGCAAGATGGTTTTATATGGCTGGGATACCTTTTAATACAGCAAAATTAAAATCATTTGAGGTGATGATAGAAGCTATTGGACAATATGGTCCTGGATACAAACCTCCAAGCATTCATAAATTAAGAAAACCCCTTCTTGGAAAATGAAGTGAAGAGTACAAAAACTTTGTATGATGAATATAAGGCATCCTGGAAGACTTATGGATGTACATTAATGTGTGACGGGTGGACTGATAAGAGAGGTAGGCATTTAATCAACTTTCTTGTTAATTGTCCTGATGGTACCTTTTTTATAGACTCATTTAATGCTTCAGGGGAAGG